>JBBMKD010000001.1:24551150-24585421 GCA_037834095.1 Argya squamiceps
CGCCGCCGCCCGCGCTTGGATGTGTGAGTACCGGCACGGCCGCGCCGCCAAAGCCACGGAGACCCCGGCGGGCGGCGGGCTGCGACCGCCGGAGCCCCCCTCAGAAACTTAGTGTGTGTCTGTGTGGGAGGGAGTGGTGGGGAGGCTTCTGCCGCGTTTGTTCCGTCCTGCTGGTAAGTTACGGCATTTGATCCCGGGCTTCTCCTTTGAGACGTTTCCTGCTGTGTTTGGGTTAAAGCAGGAGGTCCGCGCACGCTGCCGGGAGCCGGGTGCGCTGTGGTAGGAGAGTTGAGGATTAAACGCGAGGAAGTTGGGCTGGGGTCACGGGAATGTGTGCTGTGGGCTTTTAAAGCGCTGTCCCTACGTAACCAGTCCTGCAGGGGCACTGTCCTGTGGAAGATGAAGAGCTGAGGTAATGTTCTGTAAGTCCAGGCAAATCCAACCCGCCATAAGGTTGCGTTTCCAGAATGGATGCGGGTGCACATTTTTGTCGCTCTTCTTTTTTGTACAGCAGAGAAAACAGCATATCAATCATCCTCCCTTATACAGGGTAGCAGTTGTGCACATGATTTTCCCTGTTATGTGAGGCAGCTCCTTCGCTACTCCAGCATCATTTTAACATGTGAACGTACAGCAGAAACAGAGGCAGCTTTGTTTGCAATCTCTGGTTGCTCTCATGCATGCTTTCCATTGTGAGTAAGGGGCCCCTCGTGTCCCTGTCGTCTGTTACAACTTTAAGTGAAGAAATGAGATGTCTGTGTTACAAAGGGGTGAGTTATGAAATTTTTGGAGACAAGGCATGCCTTCTGTAACCATCTCTTCCGTCTGTTAACTCACTGTAACCAGAAGAGATTTTTCTGGGAGAGGGATTCAGTAGTACAGGGATGGGACTGGAATGGCTCAGCTCAGTTTCACAAGATGCTGAGGGCAGAGGACATCAGCCAGTTTTAACCCACAGTCTGCTCCGTGGATCACATCCTGGCACTCCTGCTGTTGGGCTGTTTCTGACACTCATTTCACCTTCCAGCTGCACCTCTTGGAGTGCAGGCTTCTTCAGCCAAGGTGCTTGGATGATGCTCTGCTGGTAAAATCTGGGTTCACTGGTGTGTAGCCAGGCAATGCTGACTCTCCTGGGGGGTTGGGCTGAAACGTCACCTGCTCCTTGTTGTCTCTTATCTGACTGGAAGTTTTTCAGTTGTAGATGCAGCTACTCCTTCTTTCTGTTCGGGAGCTTCTTTGCCTCAGGTTTTGCTGCACAAACCAGCACATCGGGTGGTAATGTTTTCCAGGTTTGATTTATTTGGAAGAACATGGAAGCTCAGATGGTATCACTGACACAGGATCTGTGCTCAGCATGTACTGCTGATCTCAAGACCGTAGAACACCTGTGTGCCTCCTGTACAACTCATTCCTGGCTGTCTCTTTGCAGACTTCCAGGCACTTGAGACCTGACTTTCAGAAGCTCTGGGTGCCCACATTCCTACTAATAGTGATGTCTATACTGCCTCAACCAGAGTATTCAAAATCATTCATAATTTCAGAAATGCAGGCCTTGTATTTCTTAATTTTATGTTTAGTCTTTCTGATTGTAAAATGGGTAAAAAACATTTTGCTTCCTACTTTGCAGAGCACGTTTCTATTCTGCTTGTAAGATAATAAACTCGTATTAAAACTTTTTGCATTATACAGATTAGCACTCTGCTGAACTATTTGTCTTTCAGAGACACTACTGGCATTTACCACAGTAAATTCTGTGGTAGTTAAGGAAATAAAACGATTCTCATCTTACTGGCCTGCCTGTATGAGCAACATTTGTGCTGATCTAACATTGCCAATATAGGTGTACTGTTATGTAGTACTCAAAAGCAGACAGGCCTTATCACTTTTTTCGTCTGTACATTCTTCAGACATCCCTCTTTGTTCTGAAATTTTAGATTAAAAAATTAATTTATGTATGTAGTGTTTGAAAGGGCAGAGCCCACACCTTTCTGCTGGTTTTGAAACTGAATAGCACTGAACACAAATCTTCTCTGCAAGAATATATAATGCAGATGGACTCAAACCTGGTTGTCATAAAGCTTAACACTTTCTTTCTTTTTGTAGACACCAAATCTGGATGTTTGAGAATACAGCCAAGAGCAAATGTACTAGAAATATTTGTTAAGGTGGCTTCCAGTTTCTATGAGCATTCAGTTCAGAAACCAGTTGGGCCACTCAGTACTCCTCAGTAGAGTTACAGTTCCTAAAGACGGATGTGGTGGAAAGCAAAAAGGTAGTAGTGGTTCTGAGACTATCCTGCTCCTTAGTCTCAGTGCTTTCCCTGTGCCTCAGAATCATTAAATCCTGGAAGAAGTTTTCTTCTGGCAGTTGAAATTGGAACTTTAATCTATTTATTTCTAACCCTACCACAGTTAGGTAAGTAGCATAGCTGTTAGCAGGTGGTTTTTAAAATCAGAGGTAAATCTGTAGTAGCGGCGTGACTTGGGAAAATAGCTCATTAGCTCTCACAAACTGTCCTGGAAGATTTCATGCCATTCTTTGGGGGCTGTTGTCATTTGTGAGTTATTTCCAACCTTTTCTTAACTTCTTTGGATATTGCAAGTGAAAACAAGACTTCTGGTGAGAAGTGGGTATTGTGCAAGCAGGTCAGGAGACCTGTGCTGGGAGACAGGGTGCAGTGGCATCCGTGTGTACTGGGGGGTTTGGAATTGATGGTTTAAACCAAAATCATCAGTAGAAATCTGTGGCTCAGAAATACATATAAGGGAGCATGGATGCAGATTCAGACAGCTGGATTAGTCTCAGTATAATTAATTACACAAGGGATTAATGTATCCTATTGCATTTTCTCAATCTGCTGGATTAGTTGCTCTGTAAACAGTCAATACAAAGTTCTGAGTCCTGCCTGCCAAAGCCATGGAGGTTGAATTGAAGACTTACTGTTTTGTGGGGAATATTTATGTCACCTGAACCTGTTGTTTAAGAGGCAGATAGAGGAAAATTGATGCATTCTCATATGTGATTTATATTTTAATGCAAATTTATGATTGATACAAATTACAATTTGTTTAAAATTCCCTGCAATATTGTCGCTTTTCTGCAGTGTCAGGGATGGGCAAAGTGTTGTCTCACTGGTCCTTTCTGCTGTGAATCCCAGTGTGATGACTTGGTGTAAGGCACAAGGAAGTGGTTTTTAACTTGTGTTCTCCTTCATGCCTTCAAGCTCATTGCTACAGATGGCAGATGCCTGCCTTATTTTTAGCTATTTGAGGACAAAATAGAAAAATCGTAGTGACTCCCCATGATTTGTCATCATGGCTGATCTCCATTAAATTAAACATAGGGATTGGCAGAGGAACAAAACCAGCAGGAAAGCTGCTTCTGTTTGTTTTTAAAAAAGCTTGTCTAAAGCACTAAAATAATACTGTGAAAAATATCCACTACTACATACAGAGACCCTTGGGAGGAGAAGTACTTGCTGAACAGTTTATCCTGTTTTGGATAAGGAAACTGAGGTCTGTATTGGTAAAACAAGTTCCCTGGAAGTCAGCTGAAGAGGAAAGATTAAAAAGCAAAAGATGTCTTGGCCTGTGCTCAGGCCATTAGATTGTGGGTTTGTGTTCAAGGTTGGGAGGAGAATCCATATTTTGGTGGCTTGCTTGATGGAAAATTTTAAGATGGGCTCTAAAAGTTTGAGCATCTTCTGTTTTTTCCCCCCTCAGTAGCGATCTGTTTTGTTGTGCATTTGCCTTGATATCTTGGGGAAAAAAATATTTCAGAGGCCATACCTAAAATTCCCCGCCTTTCCCAGTGACTGCACATGGCATGGGATAATGGGGAGTGATCTGTAACTGTGTTTGAGCAGAGCTGTGGCTGTGCATGATGTTTACTGAAGAGCTCTGGGGCAAGATGTACTTAGGAGTGAGTGTGTCTTGATAAATTGTATTAACAGCCAGCTTTGATAGCTCTGCCTGTGTTGTGTCTGCTGAAACACTGCCCTTGTGATTCACTTCCCAACCAGCACCCCTTCTAAACAGACCTTCAGTTTCTATCAGTAATGTGGAGTTGGAGTTAAAACTTGTGTGTTGTTACATAGTGAGAGAACTGTCTGGCTCAGTAATTGTCCTTCCAGCCCTTTAGTTTGGGCCTTTCACTCTGGGTGAGGCTGGGCTTGCTGTCCCTTTCCCCACACAATTCAGAAGCACGGGAACCCTAGGACCAAAATAGACTGTGACCCAACTGGTCAGGCCTGCATTTCCCTCTGCTGCTGGAAAAGCTCAACTTTGCAATTCTGTCTTGTTCTCACATGAGAACAAGCCAATGCTTTCTTTATTCCCAGATTCAGTGTTTGGCTGTCAGTGTTGCTGTATACATCAGAAGAAGCCAAAGAAAATGTTAATGTCTTGCTAGCTGTGTAATACTTGTTGGCTTGGAGAAGAGTGTTATTGGCCACTCAGAGCTGCTGAGCCTTGAGCATCTTGCATTGTGGGTTTGTTTTGGTTCCTTTCACTTCCTTTTGGAATATAAATTCTCTTGTCTTCATTCATAAAATTATTACAATCATTCATTAAAGTCTTCCTAAGCTGTTTGCTTTGACTGTTGCAGCAGTTAGTTGCACAAGGTAATTATATGGTAATATAAGGTAATACAGTTTTATTACACCAGGAATTGTGGCTTTGTTCTTGTACTCACAGAGGTTTGTTTAGAGCACCTACTGTGTGTCTCGACCTTCCTCCGATTCACAAAAACTTGAACTCGCCTGTATTCTGAAGAGAACACTATTGCCTGCATCCCTCTGGAAATTTCTTCCTTGCACCTCCTAAAGTAAGGTCTTTGAAGGGATTTTTAGGGAATGTATAGCATGTCTCTTTTTAAAAATGGCTTTTTCAGTATCTTGGATAATTTTGTTTATCTACAGTACTAAGAACTTAAATCTATGTCCTATCCATAAGTATGTCTGCAAAATGAGCTGACTGGGCTTACTGCACTTTAACTTTGAGAGGCTTTTCTTGAAAAACTTTTCTTTCCCGTTCCCATTTTTATATGTGGGTATTTGAAGTATTGTGGCAGCTACAAATGGCAGGTGCTGCCTTCCCCTCGTCTTTAGCCAAAACTTTTATTTTTTCCACTTAACTTTCTGCTTAGCTCTAGTCTTCCTTGCTGAAATAAGGCTTGAAATAGTATAACTTGAAATGAGTCATACAGTATATATGTAGTTTGTTAATTCTTTCCTTAATCTTGCTACTTTGACCCTTTGGTTTTGGCATCTGTGTGGAGGACTGATAGATGGAGTCTCTTCAGCCAGAGTTGTGCTGTATCAGAAGAGCCTGCACTGACAGGGTCTTGATGGGTTGGTTTTGTTTTTACACAGCAGGTTCTTGCTTCTTAGTGACTGAGCAAAAATTAGTCTTGCCGGTGCACCACCAGCTCTCCTGTTTGATGGTGTTTGGGCTGCACTTCAGGGGGGTTTCTGTCCCTCTCTCTGCCAAATCCCCCTCTTAATCCATCGCTTTGTATGGCATGAGGACTTGGAAAATGTGCTGACTGGGAGACCTCCCTCCTAACCGGTTTTGCCTCCCAGCTCTGGGCCAGGTGGCGGGTGTGTGCCTTTGGATCCAGCCAGAGTTGAAAGGTTGTGTTGACTTAGCACTGGGGCAGTTCTGTGCAAGCCAAATATTTAGCTTTCCATCTGATAACCTGTCGGTTGTTTCCTCCCTCGCAACAACCAAATGCTTGTTTTACTCCCAGACCAGTTGGGGATTTCACAGAAGTTTCGCGTCTTCTTGGCTTCCGGTGTGGCAGATGTGAGGGCGCTGACAAGGTGGCCTTGTGACCAAGGCTTGGGTGCAGCCATCGCTGCTTCCTTGGCTCTCTGGTGGTTTCTCTTCTTTTTTTGTTATTTTGGGTGAGTCGATCACTAACTTTGTGTCTGTTTTTCCAGCTGTCACAATGGGGTTTTGGTTTTGTTTTGGTTGGTTTTTATTTAAAGTTAAATAAATAAATAAGAGGTTCGTGCTAAAGGGAAGTAAAAATTACCCATTGTAACTAGGACTGTCAGAGGTCAAAGGAAAACTTGTGTGATAATTTGCAAAGATATTAGGATTGCTGGACAACTGCAAGTTTAAGGTGAGGCTGACCAGCTGCAGTGAGTTGAATTGAGGACATTAGCAACCAAGAGAGCATTTTCAGTTTCAGAAACGAATCGTGCTTTGTGTCAGTGCTCTGCAGCCGTGTCGTGGGGGTGGCTGGCTGAGCTTCCCTGTGAGGGAGCGCTGCACACATGGCAGGTGTGTTTCCATAAAGCAGGGACACCCAGAATGGAAAGTCTTGCTGGGAGTGTCTGTGTTGCTGTGGAGGAGGCAGAGTCCCTCACCACAGAGGCCGTGTGTTGCTTCACCCCCAGCTGTCACACGCTTCCTCAGCAGGAAGAAGGTTGCTTGGTGAGTTGCAGTTAGACACCTGTGGTCTTCTTGAGCCTCACTGCACCAAGTGAGGATGGTCACGTTTCCTTTTCTGCTCTTGCAAGTAACTGGTTGTAGGACTTGTGGAGCCAAGGAGAGCCACTTGAATGTTTTCCAGCCTCTGAGAGTTCTCACATCTCAGTGCAGCGAGCTTCCCGAGAGGACTGGAGAGGCTTGGAGTTTTCTCCAATTAAAAAATGTTAATGCTATCAAAATAACTGACTGAGCTTTGTAGCATTTCCAGCAAAGAGATGGGGAACCAGGCACGCTTTCCATTCTGATGAGTCACTGACTTTCTCCTGATTTGCCTCTTGAAAGAGCCGTTTGGGCAGCTGCTGATGCAGGAACATGATTCTGAGTGATGGTCCTTGGGGAGCAGGACAGGGCTGCACAGTGCTTCACCTCAGAATTGGTGAATAATTCGTCTGCCTAGCTTGTTATCAGTGAAGTCTTGCACACAGCTGTGGTTCTTGTCTGTCTTGACCCTGCCTTGTCAGGATAGGTGGGGAGCTGATGGGCAGGAGGGGTATAATAGTACAGAAAAAAAAAAAAAGACTAAGTGCTTTCTGTAGTCCTAATGGCAGGAACTGGAGTCAGAGCATCTGGTGCCTTCTGTTTCTGGATTTTCTTGTAACTGTGTCACAAATGAAGGTTTTGTCTCTGTCCTGAAGCATGGTCTGCCCTAGGACCTAAGAGCTGTCTGAACCCACATCCATTCCCTGTGCATGGGCAGGACCACTGTCTGCTGTTCTGTAGCTGCTCTCCAGACCCTGCCTGTGTGTTTTTATGATACCCACATCAGCCTCAGAGCGAGAGGATAGGTAGTATTGATTCTGAGGATTTGAGGATGAAGGGACTGCAAGCATCTGACTTATTTTTTGAGGGAAATTGTAGGTGAACTGGAAAGAACAGCGTGGAATCACATTAATGGACTGAAGAGTCTTGTCAGGAAAAGCTTTTATCCTTCATTACTCACTTTTTCTGCATGACTCTATAAAATAAGATCATTGATGGAGTGGGGAATGCAAACAGAGAAGGGAGCAGCATGGACTCTTCATTAATACTTAATATGACTTGGAATATTATCTGTTGGAATAAATGGTTTATGGACACCTTTTTTTCGTGTTCATGTATTTTTCAAAGTAGAATCATGACTTTGTTTATTAATTGAAAGCTATAAAAAGGCTTTTCCCCTTGTCTTTCTCCTCAAAAAGGAGGGCTGTTGATTGGTTCAAGGCCAAAAAAAGCAGACTTAGAGTCAATCTGATCTGTAATCTCACTGCTTTGTTTAGCTTTATCTGTGGAGCTTCAGTTTTGTGTGGCTAGTTTTACAAAATAAAAGCAAACAAAAAAGGAATGGTTCTTAGGCAGATTTTGCTCCAACAAATGCCTACCTAATTCGATCTAACTCCAGTAAAGTAAAGTTATTTAAAGCTTGGCTTGAGGAACTGCCCAGTCTATATGTTCATGAATCACTGTGAAAGGGCTTATTCAAGTGCATTTAAAATATATGCACTGACGTTAAGGATGGCTCCTTTCCATGGGCAGTTGTTTTTACTGGTAGAAACCTGCGTTTTACTGGTTTGCAAAGCCAGGGGCTGCAATTGTGATTACTTTGTGTCCAAGTGTCTGTATTGGCGAGCGTGTGAGGCATACTAATGGGGTGATACTAATGAGACCTGTTAAATTATTTACATGAATTATTGAACGTGGTATAAAATACTTTCCACTGTTAATAGCACTAATTAGACCACCAACATATTGCATCCATTATCATAAATATCCTGTAGGTCGAATTGGACCAATTGTTTCAGCTACCAGAGGCCCTGTGGTAGCTAAATTTGGCTTAAAATGGCTTTCAAGTTTGTTCTTTTTTGGGGGGGTTTCCTCATTTTTTCCCTTGACTTTAGCTGCTTATCAAAAGTGTCTGAATGCCCTAAGTGAATTCTGTGTTGTTTGTTGCTGCCCCTGCTCATCTTACACGTGCAGGAGAATCTTCTTGCTTATATTTAATTCCTGAAATGTAAATATTCCCAAATAAAACTCTAGAACATCCTAGGGCAAACTGTCTGAAGGCTTTGAAGTCTTGCTTGACTAAAAAGGTTAGGAAGGCTTCAATCTCTGTTGTTGTTTGAGATACGAGAGTTTTAAAGTCTGCCAAAACACACTATTTACCTCAAAACCAAAATTCTCCAATGTTTGCTGATCTTTCATGCATTTTCACATCTCCTTTATTTTTTCTCTCCTCTCTCCTGGATCTCTGGTTTTTGGTGTGGTTTTTTTTGGGTTTGGTTTGCTTTGATTTTTTCCAAGTGACTTTCATGTGGGTGTGCAGAAAGCATTCATTCTTTGAAACATCTTGATTTTTGTTGAAAGTTTGAGAATTGCTATCCTGGCTTCAATCATGACAATTGTTTATTGGAGTAGAGATGAAGGATGGGAAATTTTAATACAAAGGGCAATTCTTTGAGGGAATTTTTTAGAGAAGTACTCCTGCACACTGTGTTCATGGTGACAGTCCTGTGACTCACTGAGAAAACTTCTGGCATTTCTGCCAGCTGTGATTTCTCAGGATTTTACAGGAGGTGATGACTGAATTATAAATAGACCATAGGTTCCATCTGTACATTTCAAAGCTACATCTAGAGTTTTCCAGGAGGTGGGTGTGCTGTTTTGGCCCCTGGGTTGGTTTTGGCTATGGTATTTTTCCAAAAGGGCAGCTGATTTAGACTCCAGGCACACAGACACACCAAAGTCCTTGGAGTGAGATGCTCACTCAGTGTCTTGTTCCTGTACAGCACACATGCCCTCCAGTCCAGTCCTTCGCTCCCTTATGTCTGCTGTGTGTTTCCATTGGAAACTTTCCTGACTGCCAAAATCCTTGCAGTGTCACGTGGGAGACCAGTGAAATAGAAGGAAAATTGTATGGGAAGTGATAAAGTCTGTGCCAGAAACGAAACCATTGTTTCTGAGTTGCCCAGCCTCTCTCATGCTAGTTCATTTTAAGGAATCGATAGATTTAAGTGCGTCATTAAAAATAAATAGATAAATAAATATATACAAGTTTACTTCTGAATTACTTTTCTTTTCAGGGCTGGGTTATGTGATTGCCCCTATGTGCATCTGAAGTACATGCATACATGTGTGTTTTGCTGCATTTCTCTGCTAGCTAAACCCGCTTTTAAATGGATGTATTACCTTGGGATCTCTTGGGCATTCTTAGCATAGAAGGGAGCTGAACTATGCAGTTTCCTTCAAGGACACCAATCTGTCTGTTCAGAACTCTGCCAGAGGGTGTCCAAATTACCTACCAGCATCAGAGCCTGGCAAATAACATGCTGGGTGCCTAAAAAGAGCTGTGAAGCTCTAGTAGTTCAACCACAACAGGGAGAGGGCTCTTCCCAGACTTGCTTTTGAAATAAAGCATGTTTGTGTCATCTCCAGCTCTGGAGATGCTCAGTGGTGCTTTCCAGCCAGCAATAAGTGCTGTCAGTCATTGATGGCTAGTGTAAGCAGCCCCTTTTTAGGGACATGGTGTCAGTGGTGTTCATTCTGGGCGTGGCACAGTGTTTTAGAGTGGTGATCCTGTCCCACAGGGCTCTGAGTGTACGAGAGTGACTTCCTTCTGCCTGGATTTGCTTGGCTGGAGTGCGAACTGGGTGAGCGTGACCAGCAGTTTAAAGCTTGTGATGTTTCTGCCTCCTTTGCAGATTTGGGAAGGCTTTGGGATCGTTGTCTGGGTGTCAGGGCACAGCCTGCTGGAGGCACTGGAAGTGGACTGGTTCCTGGTCATGCCCGGTGGAAGGAGGGGACCCAGCCGGCAGCAGCTAAGCCGTTCAGCTTTGCCTTCTCTGCAGACTCTGGTTGGCGGGAGCTGTGGAAACGGTACTGGTCTGAGAAACAGGTGAGGACAAAGGCTGGGACATCTGTGGCTGGGACAGCACTGAAAGGAAGGAGCCTTGATCCACCCTGAACCCTGTGCAGGGGCATGGCTTTGTGGTGAAAGTGAGAGGAGAGGGGAACCTTGAGCCCTCCACTGTGGCATTACGAGATGGCTCGACCAAGAGGGAACAAGTCCTGCGTGACAAACCTCTTCCAGCTTCTCTTCTCAGCTCTGCTGTGGTACATGCTTCCCTCTGCAGCCCCTCTTTAGACTTCATGCATTAAAACTAGCCACATAGAGGGGATTGTGGAAGTGGTCTCAGCCCCCCTTCACCACTCACTGTGGTCACAACAGCCAGGGGTGGAAATCACACAATGCTCCATTTGTCTTTCCTGCAGCAGTTCCCAGAGCAGTGAGTCCTAGCAAATGATGAGTCCTTGTCTCGCTCACTTGCCTTCACTGCCCTGGGGAATTAGTGTGACACATCATAGCACAACTGTGACTCCTCCTCCTACATAATAGAAATGCAGGGCAGGATGATGCCCATATTTTGTTTTAGACCTGCTGGTTGCAGATGAAACTAATTCTCATACTTGGTAAAGATGAGCTGCATTTTCTGAGGAAGTTGGGAGCTGAAACAGGAACACACACATAGTGACATTGAGATTACCACATTTGGTATAAAAACTGAAAGGGCCCAGCATTACTTCTTTCCATAGAAAAGCTGGCAGACTAGAGAAGCTATTTGCTGCATGCTGGGGCCCTACTATAGGTTCATTCTTACAGAGTAGAGCAATCCAAACCATTTAGCCTTGGCATTTACAGACTTTTCTGTCTGGGGCAGAGGGACAGATAGCACAGTTTGAGGTTCTTGAGAAGCAAGTGACTGTTGAGACTGTGAAGTCAGGGCCCCAGGGTCTTGGGAGAGCGTTGCTTATCTGGTTTCAGTCAGACACAGCATAGTTCCTCCACCAGTTCAGTATGCCAGAGCTTTTAGTTGTCCCAGCCTGCTCTGAAAGCTAGAAAAGAAGGAAGTATGAGAACACTTGAGAGGTTAGCCTCTAGGAAATGGCTGAACTACTCCATTCCATTTTTAGTTACTCCTCTTTTAAAAAGAGGAACTATGAAAAGAAAGACAATGGGCACTTTGCCATGCTGGAGAAGGAGGCTGGGTGTGACTGTCATGTCCTGGTGAGGGGTGGAAAGAGCCAGTATTAAGTGTTGGGTGTAGCACAGAGTCCTTAATGATTTTTGCTGTGTATCTCTGCTCCTCAATCTGCAAGTTTACTGGCATATTGCTGGGCATGTCACAGCACTTCTGACAGATCAAGCTGTTGTCCAGAGAAAATTCTGGATCAGGGTTTTGTCTGAGCCAAGATGATGGAGTTCACCACCAGCCTCATGTCAGAAATATGAATGCAAGACTGCTGTCACCTCTCCCCCAGTAATGCCCAGTCTCAAATTCACAACCCCAAGCACTCTATCCTGGAATATGATGTAGAATGTTCACCAAGTGAGTGATGTCCATCTGTTTCAGGAATGGTAGTGCCATCAGCCTCTCGGCACCTCCCATCACAGCGCTGATTACTCCAGAGCCCGTGCGTCACTGCCGGATCCCTGAGCTGCCACTGGATGGGAGCCTTCTCTTTGAATTCCTCTTCTTCATCTACCTTCTGGTAGCCCTCTTCATTCAGTACATCAACATCTACAAGACTGTCTGGTGGTACCCATACAATCACCCTGCTTCCTGCACCTCCCTGGTGAGTTCCCCAGCAAGTACCATCGCGTGGGCTTTTTTCATTACACAGCTTCTTTTCATGCTGCTTCAGTCCAGGAATCACCAAGCATTTGACATTAAAGGAGTGAATGGGAGTTCACATGCACCCCCATCAGTCAGGGCCATGTCATCCCCCATTTTACAGGGGAGAAAATACATGGCAGATCAGAGAGAGGAGTCAGCAGGACTTTTTCAGGGGAAATTTCTGGCACATGTTTGCATGGTCTAGCTAGCCTTTGGGGTCTGACAGAGTTGAGACTCCAGGAGCTGTCTCCTGCTGTGATTGCCCCTTGCCAGTGGAAACAACAGAGCCTGAGAGAAGGAAGATATGCAGATTTTTGTTAGGATGTCACAGCAGGTCAGCAGCACAACTGGGGAGGGAGTCAGATCCTCAGCTTAGGTAAAGCTCTTAGCCTCCTCGGTTTCAGTGTTGTTGCTGTCCCAATAAGCTGCCTATGAGCAAAGCCAGCCTGTGCAGCTGGAACCGTGTCCTAAAGGCTCCTTGGAAGCACGAGGTGGTCCCTCAGTTACCTGTACCGACAGGTGGTGCTGGTGTTCCAGTCACCAGCCTCCTGCTCAGCTCTGCCGTGCTGGACATAGCTGGCTTAGAAGTAACAGCATTCTGTTTGGGGCTCCCTACCCGGCAGCATTTAACAGTCATTTCTTTATTCCCATCACAACTTAAGCATTCTTTTTTACCCAAAATATCCTTGAGGTACCAAACAGCAGTATTCAGTCTACTAACTCTTGTGGCCAGAATATATTGGATGGTTTCACTGAAAAGCTGTAAGAGCTGTATCTAACTAGATGCAGCTAGAGAACTTCATGGCTAATGAAGATGAGGTTTCTCAGGTCAACTTGGTTTCATCAGGAAGCACTGGTTGCTACAGACCATTTTTGAGACCAAGAGGGAAAATGAGCTGGTGTGCTCATTCTGGACTCTGATTTGGCTGCCCTTTGGTTGCTCGGGGGCTTTTCTGTGGAGAACCTCCAACCTGTTCTCCATGGTAGGATTCTGGTTCTAGATGTCCCTTTGACCCCAAAAATACCTGCCTGGAGGGTGGGTTTGTTTTGTTTTCTGTGGAAACCTCACCATGGTTTCCATGGGAAGGAATCTCCCTGTGGAGATCTTGCTTCTGTTGTTTGTTGCTTTTCCCTCATCCCTAATGAAGAGATTTGGGGAATGCTTACATGAAGCCCTAATGGTCCTAATGTACTCTCCAGCAGCCTGCTTCCTAGTCCCAACCCATCTGGGTGGTTTCAGAGTCCCTTTTCCTGGTGAAGACCTTTTTTCTTTCCTCCTTTAGAACTTTCACCTCATTGACTACCACCTGGCGGCGTTCATCACAGTGATGCTGGCACGGAGGCTGGTGTGGGCCATTATCTCTGAGGTAACATTGCCACTGTTCCCTCTCCTGCCTGTAGAACTAGCTGCAGGGCATGGTCATCCATGGCCTAAGAAAATGCTGCAGGTTGGAGGTTTCTCCCCTCAGAAGAGTCTGTGTGTGAAGGACTAAGATTTTGAGGATGCCATTCTGCCTTGAAGTTTTCTCCTTGACAGCAGTCACATCCTGTAGTATTGGGTAGCTCTGTTGGCTCTGCACCTAGGAGGAGATTAAATGGTCCCACTTGCTTATTTATCTCTGCAGGTACAGTACTGTACTCCACTATCTCATGCTAAAGAAGTGGCTGAGAGAATTGCAAGTCAGGTAGCAAAAAGGCAAAGAGGGGGGTTGGCCAAGACAAGAAGAATGAACAGGAGATCAGAGAGGGAAAGGTCGGGAGGAGGATGTCTGACTACATGGAAATGAAATAAGAATACTGCTAGAACTGCTTTTCCAGTCCTGGTTACTCACTAACTCAGACTCTGGTGATGTGACCACAGATTTTGAGACCTTCTCTGTGTTTGTGGGAGCAGAGCCAGGTCTCCATAAAAAGTTATTTTCAGGAAAATAGAAGTTTTGTCCACTGAAATGGTTAATACAACTCTAGCCTAAGCAGTATTTAAAATAAGTAAATTAAATGAAGGAACAGTTATGTCCTGTTGAATAGATGAATGGAGAAGGTGGGAACTCTGAAAGTCTCTCTTCATCTGATTCCTTCCATTTTCATTCATGTTCACATTCTCTATAAAACTTCCCATAGACTAAATTTCTGCATTGAAATCTTCCATGCAGGTTCTTGGGCATCCCATGTATTGACTCTAACCCTTAAGAATCTTTTTAGTTTTTACTACACTTTTCATAGTTCAGTTCCCTTCTCTCCTCTGGAGATCGGATCAGGCTTTCTTGCTGTGGTGCCTCCTCACTACACTGCAGCCTGCACATCCAGTAGAGCTAAATCATGGAAATCTGGGTTTGGAATTTACAAGGTGCACATCTTCTCTTCCCTCAGCTGCGAACTGTGACCTTTCACAATGCTGAGACCTGATCCTTCTAAAGAAAAGAGAGGAGGAAATGGGTTTCAAGCCATCTTGGACTATCATCAGAGCAATAAGGGACTTGAGCAAAAATATTTTTCCACTTTGCAGCTCTGAATTTTTCTTCAAAGGCCCTATTTTAATCATGCCCCACAACTTGTGATTATTTGAATCTTTTGGATCCTGCCAAGCATTAATAAAATCAAAGGCATTTATGTTTGTATGAGAATCAATTTCCTGCTTCTGAGAGGAAGAGGTCAGCTATCCCTCTCCTTGCTCCTCCTCCACAGGCATCCCTTGTGCTCATCATTTAGCACTGATTGTTACAGGACTGCTGAGTGTTTCTTCTCCATTTTCAGGCCTCTCAGGTGGGTGCGACATCACTGACGCGCTACATGGTGCGCCTGGTGCTGCTCACCCTCTGTGGATGGGTGCTCTGCTGGACTCTGGTCAACCTCTTCCGCAGCCATTCTGTTCTCAACCTTCTCTTCCTGGGCTACCCGTGAGTGACTCCACTTTGAACCTTCTGGGCAGGGGGCCACAGCTGCTTGGGGGTGTCAGGAGCCACTGTGGGAAGCAGAGCTGTTGGCTGTTACGTCTCCTCGATTTAGGATTAAAAAAGGAGCAGGAGTGGCTGGGGGATGGTGCAAGGAGGTGGCACCGAGCTGATGAAGTGAATTTCCTCAGCTGCTGTTTGTGTGAGGGGCCTCTACTGCCACTTGAAAACTGAGCCTTTGGGATTGTTGGTTCTACAAATGGGATTTTAAAAAGCTTCTCTGCACAGCCTCTGGCCTTTTAGTGGGGAGAAGAGTTGGCTGTTAGCTTCTGGAGTGAGGGTTCCTATGTGCTGTCACTCTCATCAGGGCCAGTATCTGTTGAGGATAGGTGCCCCCTGCTCCCTGTTGGGATAGTTGCTATTTCAGCTATTTTTTTCTTTCTTTCATGGCAGGTTTGGTGTCTACGTCCCTCTGTGCTGCTTCCACCAGGACAGCAGAGCACAGCCTCTACCTGCAGACTGTGGTTACTTGGTACAGGACCAGGCAGCAGATGATGGGGCTTCAGCTGTCAGCAGCCTGGTCAAAGACTTCTTCTCGCTTCTGTGGGAATCTCTGAGAGAACAGTTCAATAATCCTACATCTATCCCCACCCACAGCTGCCCCCTTTCCCCAGATCTCATCCGCAATGAGGTGGAGTGCCTGAAAGCAGACTTCAACCGCAGGATCAAGGAAGTTCTCTTCAACTCTCTCTTCAGTGCCTACTACGTGGCATTCCTGCCACTGTGCTTTGTGAAGGTAGCTGTTGTCTGGCTCTCTGTGTGCCCCATCCTGCTGTCTCCTTCTGAATGCTGTGTGAACTGCTGCCAGGCCAGATTCCTGGTTAATTCCCCTTTTCTCTGTCTCCCCTTTGGCAGCCTGGATAGCGGAGCATGGCTGCATCCGGAGTGCACTAGTACTGCTCCTGGTTGGCAGATAGGTATTGCCATAAATGTGATGCACCTCTAGTCCCATCACCCCACTTACTAACTCCCCTTCTCCCACCCCGTCCTAGGCAGATGGATAGCTGTGTTCTTCCTAGAAAAGAGAACCTGTTGTTACCTGTCTCAGATCCAACATCGTGACTTTTGAGTGCTTGGATCAGAGGCTTTGGTGGTCAGCCTGTTAGAGCCAACTAGGATGCTTGGCAAACTAAATCCAAGAACCTCTTGTCAGTGTGGGGGTTGTATTTTTTCATCTGTCATTTCTCTAACTTGAACAAGCTCCAGTTGGTGCCAAGAAATGGGCAGGGCTTCACAATCCATGTAGCAGTCTTGGTGCAATTGGTGCTCCTGGGGCAGTTCTGTGGCAAGCAAACTGCCTTGTTACCTGCTGCTGGAGGAGGAGATGCACCAGCTGCAGCATCATCCCCTGCCCTTTCTCCTTCAGCTCAAGGAGAAGGGAGCCTTGAGTGTCTCCTAAGCTGTAACCTTCCGAAATCACCGGTCCAAAAGCGCATGCCTATAACGTGTGGTGTGGGTCTTCTGGATGCACATGCAGTATGTCCCTTGTCATTCCTCCTTCTGCTTTGTGACAGTGGTGCCAAGATCTTGTCTGGTCTCTCCACAGAGCACCCAGTACTATGACATGCGCTGGTCCTGCGAGCACCTCATCATGGTGTGGATCAATGCCTTTGTCATGCTCACCACGCAGCTGCTGCCTCCCAAGTACTGTGACCTGCTCCACAGGTCTGCCGCCCACCTCGGCAAGTGGCAGAAACTAGAACATGGCTCCTACAGCAATGCTCCACAGCACATGTGAGTGTGGGGACGGGCAGGGATTGGCATGCCTAGCAAGGGGCTGAGATGTTCTAGTGGATGAGCAAATACCAGCAGTGTTTCTCTACTGGGGACGTGTCTCCACTCCCGATGCAGCTCTACAGGTCTCGTTCACTGAAAACAGAAATGGCTGCTCTAGAAGATGTCTGAGCTCCTCCAGTCACTGCTGGTTCCTTCCCAGAAAGAAATGCTGAGATTCTTCTTGGCCACTGGAGAGTATCTTGAGCAGAGGTGGGGGGCGGTCCCTTCCACTGCAGTGGATGAGGTTCTTGCACTGGGAGCCATTTGTTCGTATTACTCAGAATCCATTGAATGGGCTTGTGATCACCCCTCTGTGCTTTTCCAGTGGGAGCTAGGACGTGTCATTGTGGCAGAGGCTTTGGTATTTTTCAAGATGCAGTCCATTCCCGTGAATCCTCATTCAGGGGGTTGGGAGCACAGATGGTAACACTCTGCCATTGTTTCCCCACAGCTGGTCAGAAAACACAATATGGCCTCAGGGAGTTCTGGTGCGACGGAGCCGGTGCCTGTACAAAGCAGTTGGGCCTTACAACGTAGCAGTGCCTTCAGACGTGTCCCATGCCCGCTTCTATGCAAGTATCTCTTCTCTTGCTTGGTGCCTTACAACTGTGGGAGGAAGGAGAGGCTCAAACCCAGCTGCAGCAGAGCAGACCATGCAGGACAGAGTTCATTGTTACAAGACAGGCTGGTGCTGCTGAGCAAAATACATGTTGGCAGCAGTGGGGCTTTCCCATTCTGTCTTACAGTGACCTCTGGGCAATTTGGGTACCACAGCTGCTTTGCTAGTGCTTTCTCACTGACATGACACAGCTCTCCCATCAGGCAGTGGCATTCCCCTGAGAGGGTTTTAGTTAACACTTTTCAGGGAAATGGGAAAGTGTGAGGTTTATTTTCACCTACTTCCCCTTGAACAAAATGCCACTTCTACATGCCTTCTGTTTTCCCTAAGTAGCAGCTAGTGGTGGCTGGAGCACAAGCACTGCTTCTGCCCCACAGTGGTCCCTGACAGCATTATGTCCATATTCCTCCTCCCTTCAACCCAGCAACAAATGATAGGAATCTCTCCTTTTTAACTCTTTCCCTACAGTTCCTCTTTCACCGTCCCTTACGGCTGCTGAACCTGCTGATTCTCATCGAAGGCAGTGTGGTCTGCTACCAGCTCTACTCCCTGCTGCGCTCAGAGAAGTGGAACCACACCCTCTCCATGGCCCTCATCCTTTTCTGCAATTATTATGTCTTATTTAAGCTCCTCCGGGACCGGATAGTATTAGGCAGGGCATATTCCTACCCACTTAACAACTATGGACTCAAGGCACACTAGGCAGGCCAGACGTGTACCCCTTCTCTTCCTCTTCCCACAGGGCAGGGAGGGAACCTCAGAAAAAAAAAATATTTTCGTACAGTTCTATTTTTTTCTTGCGACGTTTATAAATATTTAAAATATTTTATATTTTGTATACTATTGTTTTTGTGGGGCGGGAAGGGAACCAGTGGCAATTAAATGTCGCTTTATAAACAAGGTGTTATTTTATATATATATAAAAAAATCCATGTGTATATACCGTATATCTATACCCATACATATATCTATGTGAAGCAACAGGATTGTGTGTGTGGTCACTGTGTCTGCTTTGCTCACAGAACTGCTGGTAATTAGGAACTGGTCTGCTGTAGAATTCGGATAAACTAACAGCCAGGGGAAAAAAGGAAACACAGGGGCCCTTCACCAGGATGAGTAAAGTTTATTTTAGTGACCTCAGTACTAGGAAAGTCTTGTACTGGAAATGTGGATTGTTGAGATATGTTTAAGCAAAGGGAGGAAAGCGGTGTGTGAAAAGAGAGGCTGAGCTACTCTCTGTCAGTAAAAACTCAGTTCTTTCTTCTTCCCACTGTTAGGAGGATGCAGGTATTTTTAAATAATAACTGTTTACTTTAGCCTGTCTACTCGTAGCAACCTCCTCCCTCACTATACTAGACTCCAGTGAAAAAACAGTTGTGGCAGTATCCCACAGAGGAATTCAAGATAAAAAGCATTATCAACCGTACAATTAACTGTGCATGCTGGTGACAGCTGATGGTAGGAGTTGATGTTTTAACTCAGGTAATTAAGCAGGGGACAGCAATGCAATGTTCTTGCATTCAGATGCCATCTGACAACTTCAGCCATTAGTAAAGTGCAAGCCCTGGTTAAGGAGTATGTAGGTATGGGGAAAAAAAATCCCAAAACTACTGGGTTTGGGAGACACTGCAACTACTTTCTGTTTCTTCTTTCCTTCCAAGCTACATAGGAATACAGTGATCTCTGCTGTCTGTAGGACAGCTGCTCCAGCAGCCTGATTGCAAGCCCAGGATGCCTGATAAGGTAGGCAACAGGAGATGCCTGAGCATTCACCCCAAAATGAACACAAATGCTTAGGTTTAGTTACTCCTCAGCCTTTCCTTTCACATGGCCCTAATATTGCTGGCAGGACAAAGGTCCTAGGGAATTTACAGTACAGAGCCCTTCAATAAAACAACACAATGGCTTACAGCCATGTCATGCTTTATGTAGTAATCCATGTCTACCTTGATTACTTTAGGAAGTAATTTAAAGATAAGAGAAAGTTGGCTTCTTATCTAGAGCAAGCTCTTTACTGCATATGGCTTTGTGCAACACCTTTCTTGCACCCAGCTTCAATTTTTTGCAGTAGCTCAGTAGCATTTCCTACAAATTCCACCTGTTTCTAATAGCTGGCTCAGCACCCCTTGAGCAGTATTTCATAGCATTATCCAGTGGTTTCTTCCATTTGAACATCTAGATGATAATACGCTTATATATAAGCAACGAGCAGGAGAAAAGAGGGTCTCTGAGGCTTAGCTTGGGAAATGGAGATGTGCAAAAGAAAGCTGGAACTGCAACCAGGGCTTTGGGGCAGAGTCAAGGAAGGTTCCTGGTGTGGCTTTTCCTCCCCTTGCATGCCAGGGTGAAGGGAGGCAGGACTGGGGCAGTGAGCACACCCAGACACATGCAGCCCTTGGACTGACCTTGCACCGTTGGCAGCACGAGGGACAGAGGCACAGCGACACCACCTTAGCTACAAGGCTTTAAGGTTTGCTCCCAGTGCCAAAACAAACACTGCCTAAGTGCAGGGGGGGTTAAGATCCTCCTCATTCCAAGGGTGCTAGGCCTTTGTGTTTGCTGCCTTTCCCTTTCAGAAACCGTACCTTTGTTCTGTCCTGGAGGAAGAGTTTCATGAGAAGGTTAAGGTTGTACTTTGCCTTGTACAGTAGTATGAACTGCCTGCATGCAGTCCTGCAGCTGCAACTGCCTTCCACCCATACACAGGACCCCTACATGGGAAGAAATTGTAGAAGATAGTTGCAGCTTCCCCTGTTGGCAAAAACCCAACTAGCTAGCACAGTTAGTCTCCCTAGTATAAACTGGACCATCCACCAAGTAGGGAGCAGAAATTATGTCTGCTCAGCCTCAGTGCCTGATTAGATGAGTGGTTTGTCCCCATTCCTCAGATGGGCCTGCTACTAAGCCTTATTCTGATGATCATTGAAAACAAGTTCACTCTAATACTTAGGTCAGACTAGGGAAAAACCAGACTCATTCCCCATCTTGGTGGCTCCATCACGCGAGGATGTCGTAATAAATGGATGGTTTTCTGGTCTGGTCACGGAACTGCTCCAGCTTCAAGCCAATCCTTAGAAGAACAGCTTCATCCCACCATTTTCCCATGACCTGAGAGAAGATGAGAAGCAGAAGGATGAATGAAAAATAGTGGCATCATATAGCTGCTCTTGAAAGCTTTGGAAACAATTTTCCCTCACACAATATCCTCAAAAAATGTTTCCTCCTTTCAGCCCAGTAAGTATGGCACCACTGTATCTGGGATAAAGGCAGCTGTGTGACTGAATTGCAAGACATTAATCTTTCCTTTACATGAGACCTGTTTTAAGGGGAAAGGATTTAAAGAAGTTACAGAAATGAGAAATGGGAGAGGAAAGAGTAGACCAATACTGGGTATTGATGCAAGTAGACAGGGAGACAGAGGAATCTTTCTCAAAGATCCCAAAGAGAAGTCTGCCATTTAGGAGTGAGGCAAATCATCCCCAAATTAAAGGGTTTTTTTCCAGTACCTGCTAGCTCCTCAAGTGAGCTGTATGGAACAGCAGGGACCTGGGTGTGATGCTTCAGGACAAAGCCAGCTGAGGATTTTGTGCCCCAGCATTCACAAAGAGCAAATACTCACCTGGAGGCTAATGGGAAGCCCAGCAGTAGAATATCCAATGGGGACCACAAGGCCTGGAATCCCAGTGAAGTTACCAAGCTGCATGAACCTAGGGGGAAAAAGCTGTCATCAGTATTCCTGGGGACAGCAGCACATTCATCCTTTTTTGGTAGAGGCAGCTGTGATTAATCTCTCCCACCTTACAGTCTGAGGTTCTTTTCCAGCTGTTCCCAAACTGTTTCTGTAGCACAAGTAGCACTTTCCTTACCTCATGGACCGGACTGTGAAGGACATATCGCTGCTCCCAGTCAAGAGGTCAGATTCATGAATTCTTGGGGCAGTGCAAGGAAGAGCTGTGGAGGAATCACAAAATGACTGAACTTGAAAGGGACTTCAGGAAGTCATCTTGTCTAACCTTCCAGCTCAGGAATGGTCAGCTAGTGCAGGGTGCCTCTGACCATGTCCAAATAGCTTTTGAATATTCCCAGGGATGAAGATCCCACAGGCTCTCTGGGCAACCTGATGCAGTGCCAGTAAGTCTAGAAATACACAGCAGTCTTTCTATTCAGGCTGCATTATCCTCTAAGGGTGCAAGGCACAGCAAAGTGCACAAAAGTCATACTCTCAAAATAGAGGAGAGAAAATTAATGAAGTGACTGCTCTTAAAAGGCACCACACCACTATTGAGGACTGGCTCTTTAGCCAAGAGTGCCAATACCTGGTGTAAGGATACAGTTCACAGTGCTGAAGATCTCTTGCAAAAATCTCATGTTCCGAGTTCTCTGTCGATTTGCCTGCAAGCAGAGAGAATACTGTCTGATGGGCCCTCTTGGCTCACAAAATTCATGTTTGATGTTAGCAGGTTCTGCTCATCAGCATCCCTGCCTTTGCAAAAGACGACACCATTCCCACAGTCTGGAATCAGGGTACAGGAC
Source organism: Argya squamiceps (assembly GCA_037834095.1). Classification (NCBI taxonomy): domain Eukaryota; kingdom Metazoa; phylum Chordata; class Aves; order Passeriformes; family Leiothrichidae; genus Argya; species Argya squamiceps. The sequence continues at coordinate 24,573,175 of JBBMKD010000001.1, forward strand.
AGGTGGCATGTCCTCTGTGGTGCCCTACCATCCAGTATGCTTTCACAGCAGAGGACAGCTAAGGCTGGGTGACATCTTCCCATGGGTATGGGGAAGCTAAGAGAAGCCCCTACCCCACCTTTACAGTTTCACTAAGTGCCTCCCTTCAGCCTTCACCCCAGTATGTTCCTTACCTTAATATAATCCAGAGCTGTGAACTGGGAAGCCAAGGCCATGTTAGCCTGAGTTTCCAAATTCTGAAATAAAAAACAACTGATCAAGGCTCTGCCTGCAGGGAACTGAACTGTGACAGCCCAGGAGTTCTCTTCCAGGTCTTCTCTTCTGTACCAGCAGTCATCCAACAGGATGTTTGTCAGAAGAAGCAGGAGGACCTGAGGTTTCCCACTGACATGACATTTGCTCTGTATCAGCCAGAACAACTACTGACACTGCTCCAAGCTGTTGCTACTTACCATTTCATGGAAATGTTTATTGAAGTCAGGTTGCAGGAAGTCCCTCATCTCACTGAGAATGCAGATGACATGTGCCACTCGAGCTTCCTCCATCTCTGGAAGAGAGACCTCAACCACACTGGCTCCCAAGCTCTGCAGGTGCTTCACCGCTGTGTAGGGGACAGGAAAAGCACAGACAGCATCCCTGAGTTCCCCAGGCTTCACAGAAAGGCTGCAAATCCCCCCAACCCCTACAGAGTGACAGGCCCCAGACAACACTGCAGGGCAAGCACCTTCAGTGCACTGCATGGCATGCACTGCTGCAGCTGCTTCCCCTGGGAAATGCTTTCAACCTAACTACATCTCAGTATTCCAAGCGGGCAGGGCTTGCAGACAGGCTCCTAACTTAGCTGCTGTATTTCAGGCAAATTCACCTTGCTCCTCCAGCCTCCCAGTTAAGCCAAAGAGGAAAAGGACTGACAAGGTTTCCCTGAGCACTTCACATGACCAGTGTTCTATCAGCATGAAGTGATTATTTAGAGATGGCATCAAGAGATTCCCATTCAAAGCCTCTTCTGCATAATGGTAAAGGGAATATCTTTACCATAATGGTAAAGGGAATACTCAAGAGACCAGGTAAATAATACAGGGTCACTAAATCTTGATGCACTTTAACAAGGCTGAACACCAAGACTTTGGGAAAAGCGGATCTTTTGCAGTCTGAAAAGAATCCTCTTCTTTCTGTGACCCCAACTTCTTCATTAATACCCAAGCTTGCCTATGGTCCATCTCTCCTAAAAAAACGTTATAAATGTAGAAGTGTGTCTATGGAAATAAGGAGGGTGAAGAAAATCCAGACAAAGCCTGAATACTGTGAACTATCTCAGCTCCAATGCAACTACCATACCAGGCATTGTAGAGGCTTTCTCCCCCACCCCCAAGTACTCACCAGGGTCAATTTTGCTTAGTCTAAACTCTGACAAAGGCACCATTTGGATAATTTCAAGGAAATACCAGAGGACTGGATATATCACAAAGAGCTAGCACTGTATTACTACTGAGCATTATGTTGTGAAACAAGGCCTTCCCTTAAAAGTCTTTTACCACTAAAGCTTGCAGAGTAAGTATTACCAAGCACAGATCTGTCTTTATACACACAGAGGCTGAGCACACTGGACTGCATTCTTCCATTGTAATCTGACAAGCCTACAACTGCTGAGCTTTTTAGCCCTCAGCAGTCAGGGGGGCTTCCCTAATACAAAGTTACTGCTGTTTATCCAGCCAGACCCCTTTAAGCAACTGCCTTTAAGGACTTCAGGCAAGAGCTCTTTAATGCATACAGAAGAGGAGCACCAAGTGACACCATAACATCAGGCACAGTAAGAGACTTACAGACTTTCCCTCTTTACCTTTCTCACAGGCAGACAGGACTTCAGCATCACATGCCTGAAGAATAAGAGGAAAGAACTTTAGTAACTGCTCTCCTGCTCTTGGTGAGCACATTTACCAGGACTTCAGTCCTCGTGGTGCTTTCCTTGTTTCTGTCCCTAACAGCAGTGAAACACAGTCCTACAGGATTTAGGTCACATGCTGCAAGTGAACAGCTTGCAGGTCACACCCCTAGTGGAAATCAAAGATCACTTTTTCCAGAGCAAAGAATATTCCTCATCTGCACTGTGCCAGAGCCAGTAGGAGTCTTTTTTGTACCCCCAGGAAGAAATCCTGAGCACAGTTGTGGGGCTGCATTACAATTTTCAGGCAGTACTAGCTTGCAAGCCCAATTTCTACATTGGAATCATGAAATAACACTCAGCAGCTACAGCACTGTCACCAAGTGGGTACACTCCTTTTCCTCATTTGATTTTAAACTAACTGCCTTTTGTAATCAGTTCAGAAGCACTGCTTCCAATAGAATCAGCAGTAGTCACTGCCTTTCCTCATGTCTCCAACAGACTCTTACTCAAAAGGATCTCTTAGAAAAAATGATATTTCACACAGGCTGTATTATCTTCCAACTACAGGACTAAATATGAGAAGCTCTAATGATGACAGGACAAGAGAACAATGAATGCATTGGGCTCCTTTAAAATCTTATTTTGCAAAGCAGCAGAAAAATAGAGATAAACCAGGCACCTTAAAAAAAGTCCAGTCCACTCCCAGTTTTAAGCCTTTCAGGTCAGGAGCACACATATCAGAGAGGGTTGCTTTGGGCTGTTTTAGTCCTGCAGGGAACAAAGAAGAGTTCCTCCTTTTATTCTAGGATGCCTCTAGGAAGGGAGAGCATCTGGGCTCAGGGAGGGAGAGGGCTCACCTACCATATGGATAGAGCAGATCTGGCTCAGCAAGGATACTGTAAACAATGGCTGCATCTGCCACTGATGTACAGATAGGGCCTGTAAAAGAGACCAGTTAAAAAAAGTGACAAGAGGCAAATAGTACCTTCCTCCCCAGGTCTTTTCTAGGCAGAGATTGCCTCTCCTGTGAGAGCAGCACACAGCAAGGTCCCTGAAGTGGAGCACAAGTCCCCTTACCTACGCTGACTGTGGAGTAGGAGAGTGGCAAGCAGCCGTGACAACTGATGCGTCCAAATGTACCTGGAGAACAAGAAATGGGACTTGGCTGGGTATCAGCAGTCACTGGGAAGGGCCACCTAGATGGCTCTGGTGCACCCAGGGTGAACAACAAAGCCCTGCCAGTCACTTTTATGTCTGCTGTTCCAGAGCCCAGTCTCTCATCCTTCAGTTCTGCTGACCCCCATCTGTCTCATCAGTGAAACATGTGAACAGTGAAACTGGTTTCCCGCCTCAGAAATTATTTAGTTGAGGGGAAACTATGTGCAAGGACATTTTGGAATATTTGTATTTAAATATGCATAAGTAGCATTTGGGGTGTGGAGGATGGAGAGGCAGGAGCAGGATTATCCAGAGCAGGAGACAGCACCACATGGGAGGTCTCACCACTGGTGAGACTCCATGCTCAACACCAGCTGTCTTCTGCAAGTACTCATATCACCTTCCTGACCAGTTGCATTTTGTCATCATCATCATCTTCCTCAGGTGAATCAAGATTTGTTGAGTTGACCACATGTGAAGGATGTTAAGAGAGTAGTGGCTGAGTATCTGGTCTCAGATGAAAGGTAGAAAGGGAAGGGTAGAAAGGAAAAGCAGCACACATATTTTGTTTAGTATTTGACATAAGTAAGTTAGGTTTTCTGAACATCTGTTCAACAGAGAGTAGAGAATATAGAGAATACTTCAGTGCTGCCAGTCTAACCCTCATGACTCTCAGGGTGTTATATTTCAGAGTTTCTCTGGTCAAATTTTACCTCACAGGCATTAATAAGTGTCTGATTTGTTTGTGGCATTCTACCTGGAACAGCAAACAAGACAAACACACACCCCTCCATGATTAAAGGGCTCTACCTTTCAGCCCCACCACACCACAGAAAGAAGCAGGAATCCTCACAGAGCCTCCTCCATCTGTGCCAATAGCCACGGGGCAGAGACCTACAAAAAACCCACACATTGGCCTGTGATCAGAGACACATCATGTTGCCCTGTCCATTCTAACAGCAGCTGTATCCAAGGCAGCACACAGAGCTCTCTGTTTAGCTAGAAGTTCCCTCCAGCTACTAAACCCAAACCCCCCATAAAAAATAAATGCTTGAGGTCCGCTAGCTCAGGACCTTCCTCCCACCAACTCCATTTAGGACCACCTACCTGCTGCTACAGCTGCTGCTGACCCACTGGAGCTCCCACCTGGGAAGTGGTTAGGATTGTAGGGATTCCTAGGGATCTTGTGGTACCTGAAACAGACAAAAGATTGTTTAACCTTTTCTGAGGAGAACTGTATGCACTACAGGGCAGAAAAAGATCCAGAAACACAGCTCAGAGATTCTGATCTCTTGGTAAAGAGAGATCATCTGATCTCAGAAAGGGCCATGTCCCTAGAAAACAGGATGCAAGAGATTTCTGCCTCAGAGTCCAACCTCCTGTGAGCATAAGCAGCCCATCCAAAAGGGGCCCAAAGCAAGAGAAAAGATGCCACTTCAGCTCTTCTATTGGCAATGGCACCGTGCCATTACTGCCTGCCACAGTGCATGATGCAATTCCAAAAGATGGAGCAGTTGGTGGCCAGCAATCCTTACAGACAACAAGTCAGCTCTGCCCTTTATCCCTAGGCAGCAGCTCCCCACATCTCCAGCCTGGCCACAGCCCCTGCCAAGCCACAGGGTATCCACCCTCCCACGGTGAGGAAATGCTGGAAATGCTGGCACGATGTTGCAGCCAAGGGGGAGCCCTAGTTCCACCCAGCTGCACATGCACCAAGTGTGGCCCTACACAAAGCTTATCAAGCCTGTGAGCACCACTGCTCTGGAACTGAGTTCTCAGCTTGGCTATAGCTGGAGAATTCACCACAGTAAAGCAAATTCAGTGATGCTGTTTTAGCTAGGAAGTAAAACCACTATGTTCTCCTGAGATGACTGTACCTTTTTCTCAATGTTCTAGGCCTTCAGCCATCACTGAGGCTGAGCATTACATGACTATTTATTTGTTTTCTGTCGCAGCTTTTGTCTACCACTCATCCTATAAACATTCACACTTCCAGGCCTGTAAGGCCTGACAAACCAAGCTCCTTACTCAGCAAACACTTGGAGCCTCTCCTTCCTTTGGTTTCAGGAGCCTTCAGGCTTCCACAGCTACTCTAACCCTCAAATCTACAGTACTGGGCTGTCATACCACCAGGCTTCTGTCATGCTTCCCCTTATTTTTGTACCCTTCCCTGTGAGTTCTGGACAGTCATAGGCATTTCTAGACTGGGAGAAGAGAGAGGAAAGGGATTTTTACCTATTAGGGTTGCATCCAGTTGTTCCAGTCCCTAGTTCATGCATGTTTGAGACTCCAATAATGATAGCCCCAGCCTCCCGCAGCTTCTTGGCCACAGTAGCATCTTCTGTTTCTGCCTGTGTCCCAAGATACACTGTTCCCACTCGGTGATGGTAAGGTACCTTAGCAAGAAAACACCTAATTATTCATCCTGAAACCCTGGCAATGGAGCACATGCACACTTCAACATGCCAAAAGATCCCACACATTGGGACCCATGGAGGTAAGCAAGGGCTAGGGAGCACTACTCTTTAACTTGTCCTGTGTTGGTCTCTGTCAGGGGACACTTAACCCTTCAATACTTCATCCTTCTCCCATGCAGTGAAGCTTTTCACACCATGATACAGAAGAGCAGAAACATGTGGATGGTCAAAGCCTGCTTCCCTTGCAGCAATGCAGTTGCTATGCCCAGAGGCTGAAGATCACCTTGGCCCCACAGCACACAGCTCTGTGTTCCATCTTTCTATGGACAGAGCTACAACATTTCAGATCTGCATGCTTAGAAGCCTGGCATCAAGATTAGTCCAATGCCAAAATAACAGATGGACTTATTTTCAGGGGATGCTAAGTACTCCTTACTTTGAGGCAGCAACAGAAGAATCTGCACATAAACAGGACTCCCACCATAGGGGTAGGTCTCTGCAGAGCCTACAACAGCCTGATGGCACTGCCACAGGTATTTACTGTTAGCTGTTGTTAGGCCACAGGTAAAAATCTTTGTCAGTAGGGATTTTCAAAGTAACTTGTGTTTTTGTGGCACGTGTTTTTTAAGGTAAGGAGAGAGGGATGCTTTGCCAGTGGAGCCAAGTCAGTGCCTGAGAAATACAGACAGTTACACCCACTATACAGATGCTTTTATACATTCTCATTTCATCATAAGAGACTGTTTCCCACACCCACCTTCTACTTAGAGATCAGTACAAGATATGGAACACGTCTGCTATATGCAAGATTTGCCTTCACCTCGCAAAACTTGTTAATCCTACTCACTACAAGCCTACATAGAACCCCTCATTACAAACATTTTCCCAGGCTTCTGCTGAGAGGTTGGTCTTAAAACTTGTCACAGTGAGTTGTCCAGGTTAACCACCTGCAGCAGGAACTGGCAGCTAGACAAGGAAACTCACCACTTTGAACTCTTCTTTCAGGCACACTGGGATGCCATCCAGACAAGACAGGGTACACTTATTCCTGTAACGAGTAGTGGAGGCCTCAGCCATCTGCACAGAGAAAAAGGAAAAGCACAAAGCATATGTTACGTATATTTAGCTGAGCTGAAGGTCATCACCAGTATTGGGATGGATATAAAAAACTGCTTTCTTGGCCAGTCTAGAAGTTTCCTTCTTCCACCATATGCTGGTGGGAAACTGTAACTTGGAACCATCTACACTAATGAATGCCACATAAGCACAGAACTCCTATTACAGTTGTTCAGCAAAAAACAGATTGCTTTAATGCTACCTGTCTTTGCAGGAAGGAAGGCAAACTTGCTTGTAGTCCTCTAAACACAGAGGAAGGGAAAAGGTACATATTTTTCTGTGCATATTGGCCCTTCTAATGGATGCTACTGCTCTTGGGGTGGCAGAGGCCACTTTCCTACCAGAGGCAGACATTACCAGCATTATTTGCTCCTGGTCCCACTGCACTATGGCTCTGAGTGGCGGCGTGGATTTGTTGCAGTCCTCCAACATAGCAATGATGTTCTTGGCTACCTGGGATGGTGTCAGCTTCCCACTCCTACAGAACAGAAGTTGGGAGTTGGTCACAAGACTTCCCCTCACCACATCCACTCACAGGGTTTGTCTCCCATGCAGCAAGATGGCAGCTGTCACAGCTTCAAGCAAGAATTAGATAAGAATCTCTGTGTGGTGATGATCTGAACACTGCTGAAACCACCAAGAGAGGAGATTCTCTTCCTTAAGGGGAGAATTTGCCTACACAGAAAGTTCCTTAGAGGAGAGGAAAAAGCTATGAGAGTTACCCAAATATTCCTGAATCACCAGACAGATAAACAGGGACAAACAGCTGAAAACCGTACTGAGAGTACTCAAGCTCCTGAAAGCTTGGAAGCTATGGAACACCCAGTATAATGAGCTAAGACCAAGAAGTCAGACCCCTTTATGCAGACCTCCCAGAGAAGGGGCTCCCAGCAGTGCTGTCATAACCCACATTCAATAAACCTTCCCTCCCTCCTGGCAAAGGCTGTGTTACACCACGAGCACACTGTCTCTGGCTGACACAAAAGGCTCATGGCCATGATGCACCTCTAACACCAGAGAGCAGTGTCAGCCTTTTGCTCCAACGCCACAGCCTGCAGGCAGAGGTGGCCCTAGAGGAACAAGTTCCAAGAGTGCAAAAATATTTATCCAAGAGCTCCACATCTGGCACATGTCCCAGAGGTAACTAGGATTACCAGGCAGCCAACAGCTCACAGAAGCCCAGAGTCTGGGGGGTGTTTTCAGCTCTTTCCAAGCTGGACACTTTTACTGGGTGAAAGCAGGTGCCATGCTCAGAGAAGCACAATGAGCTGGGGAACCAAGGGATTCATCAGAGACCCACAATATGCACGACTTGCATGATCCAGATCAACCTTCATCTACTTCTCATTCGTGTTTGAGCAAACAAGATATGCAGAAATCCCTCTCAGACAAGACTGACAAAAAGCCAAAGAAAATGGGATTTAAAAATCCTCGCAGGTCTTGTAAAGTTGTGCCAGCTCTCCCAGCTGACTTTCCTTTGTTATTCTACTAAAGGGAAAGAAGAGCAGGAAGTGATGATAGACAATGGCACCTCAAGGACAATGCTAACAAAGAGATGCCTGAGAGCCTGTGGAACAGTGGCAGCCCACAGCAGAGGTACATGTGGGACAGGTTGTTTCCAGACCATAATTCCACCTACCGGTAGCATTCCAGATAGTCTTTGATCCCTTTGAAGCTAAACCCGCTCCTAGCAGAATCAGACCTGCAAAAGAAAGGATTAAAAGGTGCAACTGTGAGCCACCAGAGCCAGGTTTGTTTAGACCTGTAGACTTCAGCACCACTCACAGCAAACCATGTGGATTGTCAGCCCCTGCACTGCAGCTCACACTCTGTCAGGCTCCTTGCACACAAGCCAGGCAACAGGTACACTACAGGTGCCACAGAAATAAGGGATCAGTTTTGCCAGTATGCTCTAGTTTCTTCATATTTCTGCTCAAATACAGCAGTCATTCAGCTGTTCAAAATGTATTCCAGATTTACATTTGCACCACTGCAACATTATAGCCTAGCTGGAATATACTTTTGACCCAACTCCCACCACCTCTGTCAAAAGTTCAATCCAGAGACAGCTAGCAGCACATCTGGGTGTGTGGTGCAGGAGTGGGCAAAAGCACCATGCAGCACACACAAGGATGCACACAAGCAAACTGCTTCAACACCAAGTCAATGGCTCTAGCACATAAGCAGTAGACCATTTCTCATCACTAACAAAGCTAATTTCTTGGCATCATTTTCTTGAAAACCTGTGTTTCTTCTCTCCTCCAAGCAAACCTGGTGTTCTCTTTGAGATTCACTGCAGGCTAGAAACAGCACTCCTGTAAAGTCACTTAGAGGAATCTATTTACTGACTAGCCAAACACTAAGTGTACCTGCTTTAATAGTGCAACCAGTGCCCTGGTAAGGGCAATTTGGTCTCTCCCTAATAGCCAGACTCCCTTAAGCTTTTCCCTTCCACATTGCTTGTAATAATGGTGATTTGTAAGTTACAAAAGGCCAGATGACTGACAGCACTATTTGTTTTGTGAAGTGGCTGGGCATGGAAACAAGAATTCAATCTAAACTGCTGACAATGACAGCTTCCCACCAACCTAACAGTGCCAGCACGTGGGTTCTTCCACATCACATACTGACCTTGCATCTGTCAGCTGCTTGATAACATCTGAAGGGCTTTTAGCTTCCAACTTGTCTTCTGTAACCCCTGCAGCAACCTCCGGGATAAACGTGGGATCTTCATGAATGTCAAGGGAACGCATAAGCGAGAAGTTGTTCACTCTGAATGAGAGAAAGTCACTGCTGGAGTTTTCAACCTCGATGATGACTAATTTTTCAGACTGTTCAGAAGGAACTTTCCCCAAGAACATTTTGTCTTAGCGGTCTGCTTTCACAGCAGGGAGCTGCAACAGTTACAAGCTAATCTCTCTCATGGATTTCCTAAAGGCAGCATCAAATCTATTCTGCCTGCTTAACAAAGCCTCCTACCTCTTGACATAAGGCCAGCCTCTGTAAACCTGAGCTGGGAAAGAAATGGTGGAAGTTTTTGATTCACTTTAATTAGACCTCTCATACACAGACCAAACGAGACAGGAAAAGAGAGGAAAATAAAAGGAGAATGTAGTGTAAGCCACACATTCAAACACTAATCCTTTTAAAACAAGCACCTCTTCAGACTTTTCCATGACCTGCTTCAACAGAGTTTGTTTGCAATCAAATACAATGGGGACTTCAGCATAAATCCATAGCTTGGACCACATAAAGCAAGGAAATCAAAACCCTGTCAGAGATATCTAGGAATGATCTGTGGTATAACGGCAGTGACACTTGCCTGGGTTTGATTTGCTCAAAAAGCCCACATCCCAAGTCAAATTCAGAAGTGACACAGTTCTCAGTGTCCTCAGATCTGCACAGATGACCTTTCAAATGATGTGCAAACTATATAAAAAAAAGCATGAAGAGGTTCCTGAACCTCTTACCCAAGCATCTCCTAGAGCAATGTATACTTGAAATCAGTTTCTGAACAAAAACACAGGGGAGAGAGAGCAGAAAGGCTGATCTAAAATAGAGAGCATAATTAAAAAGAATGTACCAAAGACTCTGAACTTTGTGTCTGGCCTCACTTCCCCACTACTACTATTCTTTTAACCCTATCAGTGATAAGCACAGCATATTTGCACATCCACCAGCTTTGAAAAAAAGATGTAACAAAAGAGACAAAGACATAAAGGCAAACAAAGGGCAAAAAGAAAAGCTGGCGAATACAGTTTCTATGCACCTGCATGACTGTGAAAAAAGGTTAATTTCTTCTCACAGAGACCCACTCAAATGACAGTAGTTAAAAAAATTATCTAGCGAACATCTATAAAATAATGTTACTCACTCTCCAATCAAATTATGCAGCTTTTCTCTTTTAAAAAACATAATTTCAGATAACCTACAAGCAGTGTGAAATGCAAGTACCTTAAACCCAAAAAAAAAAGAAATAAAAGAAACTTGGAGTGGGAGAAAAATCCCCATGCTTACCTCATTAAGAATGGCAGTAAGCAGATCTGCCCAAAAGCCTAGGACAAAAACAAGCAAAAATGTTGGTTTGCAACAACTTTGACCTGAACACCTTCTTTCACTAGACAAGGAATGCTGAACATGTTCATGATTGCTGCAGGCTCAGAGCACCCTAGAGAGCATGCAATGCTATGCAGTAAAGAAACAGCACAAACACTCGTATTTTACACCACAAAAATGGCACAAAATGCTTTCCTCCCACCTCTCACATTTATATAATTATATAAAGTGTATTCTTCTGATTCTTTTGCCTTTGTCTTTCCCTGACTCACAAAGAAAGCCTGCAGCTGCAGCACTGTTAAGAAGCATTTATATAGCTACCATCTGTTATTTTCTTCATGTTCCACAGATTATGCAAACATTGGATAAGGTAGGCGCTTATTATTTTATTTACTATTAGAATCTTTCCTGTCTCTCAACCAGCTCCCGCAGTAAAATGAGTCAACTTAGAAAAGTGTAAGAAATTTAGAGACTCTGTGGTAGCAGACAGCTGAAAATACTCTTTCAATACCTTGGCTCCCAGTGTGGCAGCATCAGTAGTCCCAAAGAGACCAGCCCTGTTCTAGCCTGTCTTAATATCTTAACAATGGACTTGAGAAACACATTGTGAGATGTACAAATACAGTACGAGTCTGAGGCAAGGCTCACATGCTAGTCCCACGAAGTCGCATGTTACCTCACACATTGCATAAGAATTACAACACCTTTTTGAAAACACATGGCTCCTAATCTATATCACTAATCTAACACAGCAAAATCCCGTGGGAGACTGAGAATCTCACATCCCCCTTTCCAAGGGAAGGGTATCGGGAAAGAAGCCCTTCCCCATGGCAACAGAAGCAGCCACACAGCAAAAGATAACAGAGTATTCCGGTTATTGCATCTTGACAGAAAGCTTCTGCTAAGATATTCTCACCAATAAACTCAGCCCATCAAGCTGTTTCACTCCAGGCCCAGCCGGACACCACGCTTTGTAACAGGTGACACGGCTGAAAAGAAACTTTTGCGCCTACCTCGCATAAAAGAAAAGCCAAGCAACAGCAGCAGCAATCAAACCCAGCTGCTCCCAGCAGAAGCTGGTGCGAGGCGGGCAGAGCCCAGGGGATGCAGGCTTTTGTCCCCGCTGCACCCTGACACCGAGCGGTCCCGCTGCCACAGCGGGGTCAGCCCGCAGGCTCCCGGACACGCCAGAGCCCACCCCGAGGGCAGCACCGGCGGCACAGCTGCCTCCAGCACCCTGCGGGAGCTCCCCTCAAAGAGCTAAGACACCCAAGTCCTCTGATGTCCAAGGAAAGCTGCTGGCAGTATTTCGAGTTTAATGACAGCTTTGAGCTCTCCACACCCGAGGACACACAGGACACCCTCAGCCAGAGGCCAGCGCTCCCAGTGCCCGCGGCATCACACCTGGGGGCCGGATGAACCCGAGAGCACGCAGAGAGCCACAACCTCCCCGCCGAGCCCCGCTCCCTCCGGACTCCCCGTGCTGTTTTCCCCACGCAGCCCCGGGTTTCGCTGCCCCGTCCGCCGGCCCGCACTCACCGTGTTGGCCACATGGACGAAGAGGCGCAACGAGGCGCCGCACAGCCTCGGAGCCCACTGCGGAGAGAAGGCGACA
>JBBMKD010000001.1:24585760-24615430 GCA_037834095.1 Argya squamiceps
ATGCTTCTTCCAGGCGCTCCGCCGCGCCGGCGGCGCCCGGGCCGGGGGTCCGGGCGTGCAGGAGGTGGACGTGCAGCGGTGGGGGCTGACAGGTCAGCGGGGAGCCCGGGGGAAGGGTCGGCAGGGAGCCTTAGGGGTGTGGTGCTGTCAGGGATGGCGGGAGGCGGCGGAGGGGCCCCGCGCGTCCAGGTGCTGCCTAGCTCGTGGAGTGGCTTGGCTTGGATGGGGACCTTGAAGATTATCCAGTTCCAACCCCCCTGCCATGGGCAAGGACGCCTCTTTCTAGACTAGGTTGTCCAAAGCCCCATCCGACTTGGCCTTGAACACCTCCAGGGATGGAACATCCACAACTTCCCTGGGCAACTTCTTCCTGTGGCTCACCATCCTCACAGTGAAGAATTTTTCCTGATAGCTAATTTAAATATACTCTCTTTCAATTTGAACATATTCCCTCTCGTCCTGTCACTGCAGGCTCCTGTAAATACTCTTGCCCCATCCTTCCTGTAAGTTCCCTTCAGGTACCGCAAGGCCTCAATTAGGTCACCCTGAAGCCGCCTCTTTTCCAGCCTAGACAACCACAGTTCTCTCAGCTGTAGTTGTCTGGGCTCTGTACTAACAGCCCTCAGGCAGGAAATAAATAAAGCTGCAAATAAAGTGGCTCCTGGGCCTGTGAAAGTGAGCTGCAGAGCAGAGATGTCACTGCTGCCGTGATCTCCACTCTGGGCGAGGCTTCCCCGGCTGCCACAGTCCCTGTCCTTGGCTTTGTGGTTATGTGGGTGTTTGGGCCAGGGCTGAGGTCGGCTTTAACCCCCCTAGTGCCTCAGCACAGCCTCAGACAGCTCTGTGCTTGGAGACAGCATGAACAAGAGTTGGCCTGTCTAGTGGCCTCGAAATGGGCTGATGTTGAGCATGAATTAAAGTGCTTTCCACTGCCTGGAGGGTGACATTAAAGGGGAACGCCTGGGCAATCCATCCTGCCTGCGCATTTTCCTTATCTGCTGGAAGTCCTCAGCTCAGTCTCCGGGCTGGTTTGGGTTTGGGAATCCTGTGGGCTGGTGAGTTACTTCATGCACTCAGAGTGCACGTTTTCCCTGGGCAGCAATGGCACAATACACAGCACTTGAGTCCAAATACAAGGAAAGGTCTTGCCAACACCTGTGTGACTTGTTTATTCATTTTGACATATTGTGCCCCATAATAAGGATTGCAGTGGTGGTAATAGTCATGATGGCCTATACTGGAGGTCTGTCTTTAAGTACAGAAAAACTGGAAAACATCTTGTTGAGAAATTATTATTATATAATAACAGATTGTGACAAACATTTCTGGTAGCGTAAAGTGTGTCCCTGGCTCTGGTACTTAAAAAGTGACTCCAGTTGAAAAATCAAGCTTTTAGGAATGCAAAGTACCAGCCTAATTATTAGATCATGTTCCTTGTACAATCTGTTGCAAATGGCTCAGGACATTTTTGTGTTTGTAAGTTTCAGAATATGCTTTAATTTATGGAATTGCTATAACATTGGGGTCTTTGCTGTCCAGGAGGGTAAACCAGCTTCTGCTGAAGGCTGCTGTGCTTTTCCTGTAAGGCAGATGTTTGGGAAGGCCTGCTCTAGGCAGGGCCTGTTTCTAGTGTGTGTATAGAGTGCATTGGGTGACTGTAAATGTAACAAATCACTTTTTTTCCCAGGCATTAAGCTTCGTCCCTATCAATTAGAAGGTGTAAACTGGCTGGTGCAATGCTATGAAGTCCAGCATGGCTGTATCCTGGGCGATGAGATGGGCCTTGGGAAGACTTGTCAGGTGTCTCTTCTTCTTCTTCTTCTGGAAAATGATATTTGCTTAAATTTTTGGTTTTTTAGCCCAGTGTTTCTGCAGAATGAAGAACAAAAAGCACCCTAACCACCCCCCACCCCTTCAGAATTCCATACTCACGTGAGAGCTCATTGTCTCTTTCAGTCTTTAACCACTTAAAACAAGTCCTGAGTTAAGTCCTGAGTAATTCAAAATAAGTTTCAGAGTTTTGTAAAAGGATGAGTGGGCATTGTATCCAAACACCTTATTGCATAATTCATAGTGTGCAGAGTTGAAGGCACAGTGCACAGCCAGTGCAGGGAAAATAATGTCCTTTTGATGCACCTGCACCAAGGGGATTTTTGTGTTTGTCAACACATGGATTAAAATTTATAGGTCTAATTTTTTTCAGGGGTTTGTTGGATTTCTTTTTTTAGAGTTTTTCAGTGGGTTAAAGTTTTGTTGGAAAATGACTGCGCTTTGGCTCAGCTGGTTTTATTCAACAGGTTTTAAATTACAAATAGTTTTAGAAAGTGGTAGACCTGGTTTGTGACTGTGCAAGAAAGGCCTTTGGAGAGGGGCTTCATATATTGAGGTCATGTTTTAGGATCTAAGCCTTTTTGTCTGTATCCCACTTGATATTCTGTTAACTCTATTTTGTGATAATGAACCTATGGAAACTAGCTGCAAAGCTCAACAGGGAGACAGCTTATGTAGGATCAGGCTACTGGGTTGAACCCTTCCCTTGTTATAAAAAAATATTTTCCTTGCCTTTTAGACCATTTCTCTACTTCTTTATTTGACAAAAAAACTACCCAACAAAGAGAGATTTCTGATACTTTGTCCTCTGTCAGTTCTGAGCAACTGGAAGGAAGAACTGGAGAGGTGAGTTTCAACAGTTGTCTGGCTTACTGTATTACTGCTCAGACTTGGAATTGCAAAGTTTGCAAGTTGCAGGATTGCAAAGATTGTTTTCAAATGTGCTCACTACAACACTTTCTTTTTATCCTTTCAAAGGGATAAAAAGTAAAAAGGGAAGCTGCTGCTAAACCAACAAATCAATGCAGACTATGCAGTTAATGCATGATCCTTACAATGCTGTGGTACACATGAATCCATCCCTCCTATATTATTGGCTGACTCTCAGTCCAAATGCCTCCACTAGCTCCTTGCTTTTTATTGATTTGTAACCCTCCCTGCTCAGCATCTCTTAGGCAAAATCTGCTGAAGGCAGCCAGGAATCTTCATAATGAAAGGTAAGACCCAAGTTTTGGGGCATGCTCACGTATGCACACAACATACATCACACCTGTGCATGCAGCCCATCCTCACTGGGGTGACTGTGGTGTATCTGCTGTGCCTGAAGTATGTACATTTGTGGTCTGTTGCCCACAGATTCCTTTTAAGAGGAAGGGCTAGAAGTTAAAGGTTAGAGCAGAGGTCTGTCTATGTGGCTGTCTGCTGATGCTGTCTCTCAGAGAAGGTTACATTCTGAATGAGCTGGCCTGTTTTGGATAGACTTTGGGTTGGAATAGTTGGGAGAAAGTGCATTCCTTCATAGATCAGTAGTGCTAGCAGCTTTCCAGAAGAAATATTAGGTAAATAACAGTGGTGGGGTTAAATGAGGAAGAATTTTATGGTCCCAGCAATTGGAATGGGTTTTATCTGCTTTTTGACTGAGAGAATATATTTTTGAGGCCCTCATTTGGACTTCTTTGCTGCAGACATTTTTTGTCTTTGTTTTAGTATAATTCAGGCCAATTTTTGGCCTCATGTGGGCCAATTGTATTCATTCACCTGCTTCTTATGGACTTTTTTCAGTTCAGAATAGCAGTTAGGAAATGAGACTGGTTTTCAATCATCTGCTTGGACTCTTACACCTAGAAGAATGCAGGTTTATTTAGGACTTAGCCAAACCAGAGCCAGTGACTGAAGTGCCAACTTGAGGTGATAATTATGAAGGAGTGAGGTTCAAAAGCTGAGATCCAGATGCATCTCACAGGAGTGTAGGGTGTTTGGGTAGAAATTCTCATTATCTGTGCAGTGGCTGTGTTTGATAATGGGGTCCAGGGTCATAAACACATGAAAAGAGTTAGCTTGGCTCACTGTTTTTGCTCCTTCTCTTAACAACAGGTTTGCTCCAGGTCTTTCTTACATAACATATGTAGGCAGCAAGGAAGAGAGACCCAAACTGCAGGAGAATCTAAAAAAGGAGTCTCACTTCCGTGCACTCCTGACAACATACGAGGTACGTGATGTTCTTTGTCACTGGAAAGGGGAGCTCAAGTTTTCCTCATCTTTTTGATCCCTCTGTGCCACCCAGTTCATGCCTTGTCAGCCCACAAATTTTCTCACTTTCACTCTTCCAGTTCTCTTCCCTCTCTCTGTGGGTGGAGTGTGAGTAAGAGGGTGTGTGGAGTTAAACCATGCCATGCTGAAGGTGTCATGTAGCTGTCATGTTTTTTTCCTCAGGTACTAAGTGCCTTCATTCCACTCTGCTCCATTTCACCACAGCTTGCAGACAGACAGAAAAATGCTCTGTTTCTTAACTGATGTATTTACTTAAATCATAAATCACAGTTCATTTTCTTTCATTGCAGATTTGCCTGAAAGATGCAACATTTCTGAAGTCGTGAGTCTGGTTTTAATTTTTTCAAATTTAAGTCTGCATATCTGTCAACGACTTCTTAAGTGGATGTTTGCATGTGCAAGATTCTGTGTTGTTTCACAAGAGGCAGGGATGTTCTTGGCTTGTGATTAGAACTTTGCCTTTTCCGGCTTTCAGTCTTTAATGTCAGCTAAAATATATGTGAACTTCCCCCAAGGACAGTTTTCAAACCAGTTAACTCAAAGCAATATGACACATAGTGACTTACAGCAGTACATTAAGTATCAGTCCAGCAGAGGACATCCTCAAGAGCTTCAGGTTACAAAGGTATTAGTTGCAAAATTCACTGAAACAAAATTCACTGCATTATATAACAGTGATAATGTGCTAATACCATGTCCTGAAATTTATTGCCTCCAGTCAGAACTGTGGAGGGCTTATGAAGCATTATGCCCTCTACAGAGACTGATTATTCAGCTGAAATTCAGCCTGTAGGAGGTACTGTCATGGTCACACAGAATTCCACAGGAGTTTGCACTTGAAATGGGGTGGAATTTTTCTTTTTTCTTAGTAGTAGTGCCAGTGCCTTGCAGTGGTATTGTGACAAATGCTGGGGGCAGCTATATGTAATGAATGGCTCAGTATCTTTGTAGAAGCAGAAATCCAGTGGCCCCCACTGGCACAATTTTGTGTCTGTCAGGTCTAGTCAGGCCCACAGTGGGCACCCTCCTGTCTTTCAGCAAATCACCTGCCCTTGGCCACTGCTGGAAGTAGCAGACTGTGCTGCACATCATGATAGAAACCAGGTCTAATGAAAGGTAGCCATGACTGTATTGTCCTTTCATATCATGTTCTGCATTGCTGCATATTATTCTGTTTATTTTAAAGTGTAGCCCAGGTATGTAGCACCCAGGAAGAGCAAGTAGCCAGTGCTAGTATCACAGAAATGTCAGGTCCAGAGTAATTTCCTACTTCTAAAGCTAACAAATAACTTCAAAGCCATGTCACTCAAATTTAGGGTTTTGCCCTTTAGTCTTCCTTCTGAAAAAAAAGTGGTTGCTAATCATTTGTACCTTGTCCTGTGTGGGAGCATTCGGAGCACTTTGAAAAGGTGGGTCAGAGTTATCAGATGTCTCCCCACCACTGCACATTGTGCAGTGTAACAGCACAAATTAGAGCCGTGCTCTGATAGAATAGATGAGGGATCAGACTCTGCTGCTGTGCACATGAGCTTCTGCAATGCTTCACAGTGCAGAGTCCTTCTGCAATTCAGCTCCTGAGCTCGTAGAGTAAGAGTAATGACATTGATTGTTCTGGCAATGGAGAACCTCTCTGATATAACAGAGAGAAGGAAATTGAGGCAAACAAAAAGGCTTTTGAGAAGAATGTAGGTCACTGTGATGTCGATGTTGTATTCCACTGGGAAGAGAAGTGTGGAGGTGAGAAAAGATGGGGGTTCATGCTTTCCCTCCCCTGGAAATTACTCTGATGTGGAAGTTGAAACCCTAGTGATAAGGAAGCACAAACACTTGGGTTGAGAAGATGTGGAGTTTCAATTAAGTCTAAGTGGATCTGCTGGATCACCAGTGATTCAGCAGCCTGCAGCACTCTGCATAGACCTGTATGAACACAGAATAAGCTGAAGCTCCTGTCTTGGGTGATTTGCAAAAGCCTTGGGATCACTCTTCTGTCACTGCCTCATGGTAGTTGCTGGGTTTTTGCATAGGTACAGGGCTTGGTTTCATGCCTCTTTTTCCAAATCAGAGACCTCCTTGAATGTTCACATAAACTTGTGTTTATGTCATTTTCCTGACAGTAACAGGTGGAGAGAGAAGCAAGAAATGCAAGTGAATTTGTTAGTCTTGATTTCTGAAAAAACTTACTCAGACTATAGTTAAAAACCTGTGTTGGATCTTCAAAAACAGTACTTGTGAATTCCACCCCACTTTTGTTGTTTGCTTGTTGTTCATGGGGTGGGACCCCACCTCAGGTTGAGCCAAGCAGAGTCACCACTTACTTTGGTCTTTTTGTACTTACAAGAATGAACTGTCAGCCCCTAACTGAAGATGCTGTTTTTTGTTTGTCCAGCTTTAATTGGGCTGCCTTGGTTGTAGATGAAGCTCACAGACTGAAAAATCAAAATTCTCTGCTTTACAAGACACTTTCTGAGGTAAAGTAACTCATCTGTCTTCTAATGTCTTAAGGCTTTTCCCTTTCCAGATTCTCTGTTTATTCCCAGAACATTAAGCTCTGAACCATCACTCATTTCCATCAGAGCTGGTGAACAGATTCCCATATTTAGTGGCAGAGAGATAAAGGCCTTGTTGGCTTTGCATGGCAGTGGGCAGTATTTGGAGCTTCCCTCTCATTCTCCTTCATGTTTGGGCTTGCCATGTTGGAGCAGTTTGAAAGACTTGAAAAAGTAAAACAGCCTGACATGGTGCTGAACCACAGCTGTGCAGAAGCAGAAGTCTGGCTGACCTCAGCAACAAGAGGCTACTCCAGCTCTGGCAGAGTGAAGGAACCCTTGCCTAGC
The DNA here is from genome assembly GCA_037834095.1 of Argya squamiceps. Taxonomy (NCBI): domain Eukaryota; kingdom Metazoa; phylum Chordata; class Aves; order Passeriformes; family Leiothrichidae; genus Argya; species Argya squamiceps. The sequence continues at coordinate 24,592,696 of JBBMKD010000001.1, forward strand.
TCATGAGACCTCAAGTCTTGACCTACTGATTTCCACTTTCCCATTTAATGGAGCCACCCTTGTTTACAGGAATTAGGAGAATTGCTGCAGCTTCCAAAGCACCTGCCAGAGCAGCACAAATAAATGTCTGAATGAAGGCTGCACTTCTTGTCATGGCAGAGAAGCATTGACATTTGGTGTGTGCTGGCATCAGCAGCAATGTACTACAGTACACCTTGAAAGTAGGGGGATTTTACTGAATTCCTGAAAGTCTTACATATTCTGAACATATTGTCCATGATATCTATAATTCAGGAGCTTTGGTTATAATCTCAAAAATATAGATGGGATTCACCTCATCGCTCCTCCCAACCCATTTTCTATTACCAAACCTGAGTGAAATTTGTATCTTTCCAAAGGTAAACATATTTCCCAAGTCTCTTTATGGGGATTACTGCAAGCAACATGGACCAGATAATGTTGCTGTGTTTGTCAGGGTTACCCAGCAAACAGAAATGGAACTCAGTCTGATGCAATTTCATTTCACTGTCCTATTCCAACTGCATTTTTCAGTTATCCCTCCTTCTCTAATATCTGATATGCAGCATTTGACTGTGGACTGCATGGACCTGAGCATTTTAATGGAGTCAGTTTTGCACTTTGTTCTTATTTTGCTTACACTGAATTTCTTGCACTGGTGCCAGCCTAGTCAGTTTGGAGCTGTTTGACTGTCACACCATACCTCACGTTTGGATGGTTTTGGCAAATCTCCACATTCTGTGAGCAGTTCTGTGCTGCCTCTCATCTTTTAAGTTAATATTAAAAGTGGTGTGGGTAGACTTGTTATTAACTAACTTTTCATTACAGATACTTTTTCCTAGTACTTTTGTTTTATTGCTTTTTTTTTTTTTAGTTCTCAATAGGCTTCAGCCTCCTACTCACAGGCACTCCAGTCCAGAACAGCCTCCATGAACTGTACTCCTTACTCAGCCTTGTTGAGCCTGACATCTTTCCCCAGGAACAAGTGAAAGAGTTTGTTGAGTATTACCAAGGTATTGAAAAGGAGAGTGAGCCAGGTCAGTAATAAGCAACACTGTACTTCAGTCAGAACCAGCTTTTGTCTTGACTAGGAAACAATCATGTTGTGTCCTCTTTATTTGCTTTCTTTTAATGATGACAAGCTTTAAAACAAAGCCACAAAAACTAATGATAGTTCTTGCATTAAAAGTAATCTTAATGTAGCTCCCAAGTGTTGCAAATATGCAGCTATGTTTTGGTTTCTCTGTTTGTAAAGTGTGGCTTGAATGATTTCAGGAATAGATGTGAGATTCCTTTTACCTTTATTTTGGAAGTGTACTTCTGAAGGTGTTGTATAAATTCCTTACCTTTAACATGGTATTCTCCTCTGGTTTTGTTTGTTTGTTTGTTTAATTTCTGCCTACCTCTGCATAGCCAAGGAGTTGCACAGTCTTCTGCAGCCCTTTCTGCTTCGGAGAGTCAAATCTGAGGTGGCTGCAGAGCTGCCAAAGAAGGTGGAAGTTGTTCTGTACCATGGAATGTCAGCTCTGCAGAAGAAGTACTACAAGGCCATTTTGACAAAAGACCTAGGTAACTGGGCATTTTGAAGTCTATAAATTATTTTAAAAAACAAAACTAATTCCTATTGTACGTGCAAACTAATTCATGGTGTACGTGTATGCTCTGTTGTAAAGAAGCAGAAGTTACTTTGGTCTGCAGAATATGTACAGAATAAATATCCCAAATTTGGGCTGCTTAAGTTTTTGTTTTAGCTTGTGGCAAAATAAGAGACATATGTATTGGTCTATTGCTCAGGTATTGCGAGCTAGGAAGGGTCAGCTTGAGGATCTGCTTTGGACCAGTCTCAAAGTAATTACAATAATTTAAAATAGTTATCACAAGGGAAGCCTGCTCCAGGAATTGCATGTTTTTGTATTCAAACAAAAGGATGGTACAAGCAGTTTTGGATCTGTGGTTCTCTACAAATTTTCCAGTTGTAGCACAGATGCCATAAAGCAAATTTCAACCTACTGGATGCAGATAGGAGTTTTTTGGGAAACTGCAGGATTATGTAGACAATGCAACCACTACCATCATGTGGTTTGTGAGTGCTTATTTGTCATAGGGAAATTAAAACTGGGGAGTTGGAGATCCTTTGTTCTTCTAGGACTTTCTAGCACTTTGCACGAACGTCACCTGGAAATCTAAAACTTCCTCTTCTACTGTAGTCAGCATATGTGCATACATTTTGTTGTTGTTGTTGTTGTTGTTCCTCACAAAAATGCAGCTCTTCTTAATGTGCTGGTTGCCCAAGAGATCTTGACTGTGCTGTATGTATCTTTTTTTTGAAAATGAAAATGAACTGCACCAAATTTCTTTCACTTATTTGGTGATTCGCTCTCACAAAAATTACAGTGACCTTTTCCAGGGAGTCCAGAAAGTTCAGTGAGTCTGTCAAGGCAAAGTGGTGCTTATGAGGATATTATTTCCAAAAGCTTGTCCAAAAAGTGTGAGGGAAATTTTTTTGGATCCATGAAAATAGATGTATTAGGCTTGAGATAGGAAATTCAAATCCAGATGTGATACACAGAGAGAAATACTCCAGTGCTGAAGCACTTCAGAGCAGTGCTTAGTACCAAGACATTCCCAGTCACAGCCACTAATGGAGCATGGGCTTCCCTGCTCTGTTCTTTTCTCTGCTCTTTGTTCCAGATGCATTTGAAAATGAAACTGGAAGGAAGGTTACACTCCAGAATGTCTTAATTCAGCTTCGGAAGTGTGTTGTCCACCCATACCTCTTCAATGGTAGGAAAGCACTGTTCTCTTTTGAACAGGAAAAATAACTTTCTTGATTTACAGTGGTTTTCTATTATTAGTCCAATGCTTAAAAGAAGCAAGCAATAAACACTCTTGTACTTGAATCAGTAGCAGCTGTGAGTTTGTGACCAGTTCCAACACATGACAGTTCATCAATAATGACGAATAAAGTAGGAGTCTGTGTGAAGTTTGAGTTTCTGACTACAGCTTTCTATTTCTATGTCTTTTCTCATCTAAACAAAGAAATCACAATGCTTTGTGAACTACTGAGAGTGTCATTTAGAGATAGAGAAGGACCATCACTTCTCAAGCAAGCATCATGTGGCTCTGCTCAGCAAAAGTGAGAGTGCAGACACACTGAGGTTGACCACAGAATCGTTATTTGTGGTATTAACTCTGCTTTTGAAACTCATTTCTGTTCCAGGTGTTGAGCCAGAACCCTTTGAGATTGGAGACCATATTGTTGAAGCCAGTGGCAAGATGTGTTTGTTGGATAAACTCCTTTCATTCTTGTACGCCAGGTATGTCGTTTTGGGATGGGGTTGACATAGGGAGAAAAAGTAAACTGGAAAAGCAAACTGCTTTATTTAGCCATAGCTTGAGCAGTTATTCATCACAACACAAGCACTGACCTATTTATTGCACATTACTCACTATCTGAAAGAAGTAAAAAAAGCTGCATTGGAGATGGTAGAGGAACCTTGAAGATTTTTGTAGCTTCCCTTTAAGCATTTCTCAAAGCACTCAACTAACTCTCTGACATGCTCTCCTATTTGCCATATTTGATAACCTGGGACAATAACCATGTGACTTGTTATACAGCACACCTGCTTGGACTGTGACTTTCCTGAGAGTGGTTTGTAATGCCTCAGTTGAGTTCCTTTGTGCTAGCATGCCTGTGTTAGCCTGGGAGGCACAATCCATGACAAATGTGAAAAAGAAAAACCTAAGAAGTTTTTCTTCTGAAACTTCAGAAGTTTTGGGATTGATGTTCAGAACTCCTTGTGTTGTGCTCTGGTGAGTTCAGAACCTGGAGTCCAAAGACTAAGGGACAGCTCTTGTGAAGTTCTGATGTGATTTTGTTGTCTTTGTCCTGCTGTGTAGCACCTTGTGAGTGGCTACCTCTCCACTGAATGTCTTTGCTGCAGGACCAGCCCTGTGCAAATTGTGGACTTGAAAATGTCTGTATTGTGCTCTAGGGTGAAGTCTGATTTTACCAGAGCACTGAGGCCTAAGGCTGAGAGGGAGGAGAGTTGATTTCTAACACACTTTAGTAGGTAGAGCTTTATCTTTGAGGATCATTTGCTGGAGAGGGAAATGTTCTGCTCTCACAGAGATGCTGATACTACATTTGCCCAGTATTTCAGATGCATTGTAGTGTGTGATTTGAGAGCACTCACGTGGTGAAGACCTCATCATGCTAGGCTGAAGCTGGGGGTCCTTTTAGACAGGCTCCTCACCAGTCTGTATCCAGCCAGCAGCAGAGCTGTGCCACAGCCCTGTTACATCTCTGTGACTCCACACCCTGGACAGGGCAAATGATGATGGCAGATGAAGCTTAACTGATTGCATTTAGATGTGGAGCTGAAAATGCTGATGAGGGAACAGGCTGTGATTCTGGGAGGCCTTGCTGTGTAACAGGGACTAATAATGACTGGTTAAGCTGTTGTGGCCCCCAGCAGGCTCTGAAATGCTGTCACAGTGTGCTGAGCATCACACGGTTTCTTGTGCTTCTTGCAGTGGCCACCGTGTGTTGCTCTTTTCTCAGATGACTCAACTGCTTGATATCCTGCAGGACTACATGGACTACAGAGGTATGTTCTGCACACCTTGATAATAGGAGGGGGTTTATCCTAATGATCTCAGCCAGATATTGTTCCTGTGATTTTGGTTGATCTGCCTGGGGTGGAGAAAGGAATGTGATGAAGTCTTTTTGGTTCTTGGTAGATAGGGACCATATTCCTGCAGCAGCTCTGAGAGCTGGAGGGTTTTGAGTTCAGCTCTTTGCTGTTACCAGCTTCCTGAAATGAGCTGGCAGTTAAGTGTTTCTCTTCAAAGTGGCTTCACCTTTTGTGCCCTGATAAAATGGAGCTAACAAATGGCAGTGTAGTGATGTTCCATTGTATACCTGTGTTCAGTTGTGTACCTGTGTCCTGAAGTAATTGCAATAAAAGCAATAGGCTTGCTCTAAATTCACTTTGACCAGGACAAAACATAAACTGAGCCACAGTTATACCAGGAAATTAATTTTTGATTAAAACAGTTGTTGACAGTGGGGCCCCAACATGTCTGTGAGGGCAGGTTGGATCAGACCATTTTTGGCAAGGTTAGCAATGTGTTCTTGGGACATTTTCTTTTGTTTCAATCCACATGGCTCCATGCCTACTTAGGATTTCCCATGAAAGAGGCTTTTGTTTGGTGTTTATGGTTTTGGACGACCAATAATGTAGGATAAAGCCAAATGTAGTGCCATATCCCATACTGCTTGCTCACAGCAAAGCACACACTGAAGGCCGTGAGAGTTTGGATAAGGAGGATGTGATGGTTGTTGGCTTGCTTTGTGGGGCCAACAGCCAGCACAGCATAGTCTGAAATGGGACTGTGTGCTAATGTTCTTTTACTTGGGCTCTGAATTTTCCTGTTGTGTTTCCAAGCAGTAAATTAAATGCTAAGACTCTCTGCTTCAGACTCAGCTAAATTACTCTTTACGAACAGTCAATCTGGAAGTCAGGGTCATTACCTCAGTTTATATGAGGTTTAACTGGAAAAAAATGAAGGAGTTGAAGGCAATAAAATGAGAACCAAGTCAGGAGGATTTGGCACAAAAGGATTCAGCAGTGAGACAACAGAGAATGAGGTAAGAGGGTAAGAGCAAAGGCAAAATTTCAGAAACATTCCCATTGTTTGTTTGGAAAGGTTACAGCTATGAGCGGCTGGACGGCTCTGTTAGGGGTGAGGAGAGACACCTTGCTATCAAGAACTTTGGTCAGCAGCCCATCTTTATCTTCCTGTTGAGCACCAGAGCAGGTAAGCAAGGAGAGACAAACAACCCATCTTGCTTCTGCACTCTTTGTTTTATTCTCTCTGGCAAGGTTTCAGGGAATTCTGAATCTTGCCGAGCCTGCTTGTGTGGGGGATTTTTGAGGGAGACAAGGACACATCCTGAACTTGGGTCTCTCATCTAGGACATCTGGTTTCTGTGCTTTCTTTTTGGCAGCTGATGCCAAGATCCTTTTCATATTGCAGCCTCTTGAGTTTATTTTGTTCCAAGTTCCATAATGCCTGTCTCTATGCCAGTTTGAGCTTAAGGAATCTCACTACCATTTTATTTCTGCAAGCATCAGACTTCAGGCAGGAACAGACTTCCTTTAAGTAAGCTGGTGGAATTGCTTCTCAAGTTTGCTGAACATGGACGTGTCTTTAGCTAGCAGACAGACTGAAATGAGAGCCTTTTGCCATCCTGAGGCTGCAGAGAACTCCATGGGACTGCCAGCTGTGCTGCTTCCCCTCTTTGCTCCCTGGGCAGATCTGTGTCTTCTACACAGTTTCAAACCTCCCTGTCTCTCTGTTCAAACAAGCACAGAGCCAGGCTTCTGCTTGTCTCCAGAGGAGGAATCCACTCTGCCTGGTCTGAAACATCAAACTGGAACCAAGTCTTCCTTTGGGCTTCTGGTTAGACTTGTCTTGATGAGCCTGCACCACAGCACATGGAGGGGAGCACACAGGGCTAGTGAAGGGAAGACACTAATGCTGGATGTGTGTCAGGAGTATGTGTCTCTGACCACAGTGCCTGAGCTCTCCCTCCCATGCCAGCCAGACTTAGGGTTGTTTTTTGCTGCACACTGCTATGTCTGGCCAAAGCATCTTGTATTCAACTGGGAGCAGGTGTGCTAACAGTATTGCCATTGCTGTTGTATTATGGACAGAGATTTTCAGGTGCATGACTGTCTTCACTTACAGGATATTCTGATTACAGGAAGATGTCTTGTCATGGGCTGGGAGAAATGTAAGGCAGCAGGCTATCCCCTCTTTAGCTACAGTATGTGGTCACAGTAGAGGTATTTTGAAATGTAAAATTAACTGGGTTTTTAATCTTTTTATTTCATGAGAGTCCAAGTTCTAGCGTCAGAACCTTTAAGTCACATGAACACCTGGGCTCTGGTTATTGTATAGTTTGGCTTGGTGTTTTCTACTGTTTCGGTGGTCTATTTACAGCTGGTTCTGTGCTGCAGCCAAATGATGACTTGGGCAGTCCCTTGGGGCTTCAGGGAAGCCAGTCCTTGCAGGGATAATCTGCCTGCCAGCAGAAGAATTATGTCAATGTTCATCAGTCTTGACAGCCAGTCCCTTTTTGCATTGGTTTGCTCACACCCTGTTTTTTGATTACAATGCATTGTACAGCTTCTTTTTGGACTGTTGCAGGAAGCTGGAAATGGAAGGCTTACCCATCTGTTTAGAGCCTTATGAGACTTAGATTTGGGTTTGAGAAATGAATTGGATTAGATACAGTTGATCAGATCTGACAGAACTTTGCACAGCATAAATTCTCCAGCTTCTCCTTTATTTTCTGTTGGTGACATATTTTATAACCTTCTTCTTTTGTTTGTAGGTGGAGTTGGCATGAATCTGACGGCAGCAGATACAGTTATTTTTACTGATAGTGATTTTAACCCACAAAATGACTTGCAAGCAATAGCAAGAGCTCACAGGATTGGACAGCACAAGTGAGAAATGTCACTACTCGTGTTTCGGTTGCTGACTCTCTTGGCCTCTCAGTATTATTTTCCCCTTCCATAGGCAATGGGAGGTTAAAGTATGAGGATAGATTAAAGATCAAAGGGGAGCAGAGAGAATTTTGTGCCTTCATTTTCCAGCTGCAGCTTCATACAGTCTTGTCCTTGTCATGTATCCAAGGTGGGAACTTCATAAATTTGGAGTAGGAGATGGAGGGCGGAGGTTTGCCAGCACTTTGGCAGTTAGCATTTCTCCTGTGTCAAGCAAAATTCTGTCAGCATCTCTTTTCTCTTGATTTTTTTTTTTTGCTCATTTTGTTCTTGCCTTCTTTACCTACCAAAGGAGTGGGAGAGGGGACAGTAAATACCTTAGTGCACCTCAAAACAAAGTAAATAATAAGAATTCTCTTAAACTTTTCAAGGCCTGTAAAAATTATCCGTTTGATTGGGCGAGATACTGTTGAAGAAATAATCTACCGAAGAGCTGCCTCGAAGCTCCGGCTGACCAATGCTGTTGTAGAAGGGGGGCAGTTTGCTCTGGGAGCACCCAAGCCTCAGGGAACAGCAGAGTTACAGGTAAACCCGAGTTATATCCTCAATTTGACTCCAGTAACCTTAGAAATATCCCAGAATGTTTCTGTGTTTACGTGAGATTTGAACCTCTGCAAACCTCTGCAAGTTGTGCATTGACATGACAGCTTTTGTATGTAGGAACCAAAATGACGTCCCAGGTCCAGACAACATCTGATGTTTGAAGACAGTTTTTGCAATTTTGAAGTGCATTCGTTATGGGGAAAGGGTGTGTTGCCTTGGAGAAGAGGGGAAGACAGAACCTTTCTTTGTCTTACTTGTTCTTTAATTATAATTAGTGGAAATTACAAAAAGTGGAAACTGACTCATTGTTTCTTGAACTGATCTGTCTGTGGTGCTTTTCTCTCACAAACAGAGCTGATAAGAAGTCAGGTGATAACCTAGTAAGCTTTTGGTTGTTAGTCTGAAACTTGGTCAACCTTCTCTTGGCCTCTTAGCAAATACAGTGTCTCGGGAGTCAGGGCATGATTTATAATTCTGACCTGAAGGCTGAGGTTTGTGTTGAGACCTTGGCTTCAGAACATCAAATGAAGTGACATTTAAGGGAATATATCCCCTGTGGGCAGCTAAACGTGGGAGAGGTTTGGATTTAGTGTATCCTTTCCCCCTCTGGCTGCCCTCCCTGCCCCATTTGTATGTATCTCAGCAATTACAGTTTCTGTGGGAGAAGTGGAACTGAGCCCATAGGAAATTCCAGGCTGATATTTTTCTCCCCCTGGATTTTTATGGTATTTAGGCTTTTGTTTTAAAGGGGTTGAGAGCAAAAGCAAGCCTGGCCTTTCTGGTTATGAAGAAAGCTGCTTGAATGCAGTCAGTACAGTGCTATTTTGTCATTTAGCCCTGAAGAAAAACGACTGTTCAAGTCTGGATGAGATATGATTGAGGGAGATACATTGTTGGGGCTTGTCCCGTCAGGTGTTGGGAGAATGGGGCATGTTTAAAAAATAAGTCTTTTGACAGGCAGCATTAAAGCTTAGGTTCCTCCACTCATACATCTTTTGCATTTAAGCCTGAGAATCTCGAGATACTGGGATTAACATGGAATTAGAGGATAATAATAGTGAACTTCCCCTTCTCTTTGTTAAAGCTGAATGAAATCTTGAAATTTGGCCTGGATAAATTGCTCTCCTCTGAGGGAAGTACTGTACAGGATGTGGAGCTGGAAAACATCCTTGGAGAGACAAAAGGAGGACAGTGGATAATGGACACTGTGCTGCCACAAAAGGAAGAGAATGAAGAGGAGGATACAGAGAGTAAGTTAAGAATCTAAATAGCTGTGTCACTTCAGTGCTGGTAGAGAAGGCTTCCCAGGTAGGGGTGGCATTTTTCAGGCAAGAAGAAGAAAAGCAGAACTGTAATTAAGTTACTTGGATATTGTTTTGGCCTATCCACAAACTTTATTTCTGAGTCTTTTTTGGTGTTCTTGTCCTTTTTTTTTGTGTCCTTATTTGCCTGTTTGTAAGATAATGTTAACAATACTTGCCCAGTTTTGGTGGCTGAGAGTTGAAGTCCTTTTCATTTTTTAATACCTTAGATGGAAATTCCTGAGAAATGGGGAAATATTCATATTATAGCTACTGCTTTTCCCACAGTGAACCATTCAGATAGATCTACAATTTTGAAGATGTAACTTAAGAAAAGGCTGTGTAGCAGGTGTTTCATTTTTTAAATCTCCAAATAAAAGATTATTGGCTATGAAAATCCAAAAGGTGAGATAAGAAATGCAGAATCGTGGTGTTGATAGAACTAAAACAAACCTACTCTATCTTCAAAACTCTGCTTTCCAGCCCAAATGTCACCCAATTATGGTTAGTTTTTCATAGCCCCATACTATATGAAAATAAATTCTAAGGATACTTCCCTCTTCCAGTGCCTTCTTTCCCAAAGAAAGACTGAATTTTTGTCTGGGTACACAGCAGCATTTAAATACAGATTTGTGACTGAAGCTGAAATGTGGCTCTGCAGGACAGTTATTGTCTATCCAGCAGCAGTTGCCAGCAATGAGTAATTATTTGCTGAGAGTTTAGCAAAGAGTGGTATTTTCTGGTGGTGACTTAAAAGAGGGGCAGTGGTGCCACACTGTGTAATAGGTATAGGGAAAATAACTCGCGTGGTGAACAGCAACCCTGGGCTGCCAGACTTCTGTGTTTTCATTTCATTTGGGAAGTCAAAAGCAAAAATTTGCTGTCCCTTTTTAACAGCTGCCTGTAACTACACAGCAGAGCTGAATGAATTTTACACTGGCAGAGATGTAATGACCAAAGAGAACAGTGATGGAACCACAATTTAAAATAATTAGTTAACTGAAATAGGAAGAAAGCGTCCTTGCCAGTCTAAACATCTTAAATTATCTTAAATTAAAAGCTTTTGTCAGAGGAAGCAAATCTTGTTTCTCTTGTTTCTACATGATACTGACTCTGGTCATACCAAAAAATTGTGGGAGTGAAGATCTTTCTCTGCTGAGAGTAAAAAAATGTCACAGAAGAGCCAGATTTTTTTTTGATCTCACTGTACATTTTAGGTGTTAGTAGGTTTCAGTTCCTTTTCACACTTTTTAATTATTTTTTAAAGATCACATGTACGTGTATGAAGGCAAAGATTATTCAAAAGAACCCAGCAGAGAAGACAAAAAAGCATTTGATCAGCTTTTGGATCTTCAGAAAGCCTTGATTGAAGAGACCAGTAAGGAAGGGAGAGCTCTCCGGAACAAAGTAAACGTAAGGCAGATGTGTCAAGGAACATGATGCTCTTTCATTTGCTTGTGGAAAATGAAACTTGGCAGTTTTCTCTCTTTACCTACAGCTTGCAGAAGGCATGTTAAAAGATTTGGATGTCAGTGTGCTAATGTTGGCTCTGGAATCAGGGCTTGACAGTTGAGCAGTTCTGCTCACAGATCTGAGATGTGCCGTACAGGACACTTCTATAAACTCAAGTCACAAACCCACATATTATGTGACAATTGAGATCTGATGGTTCAGATTTGTGGACAAGTAAACAAATGGGAAAGGAATGTAGGTTAAGGAGGGCATCAGTCATGGCTTTAAGATGAGCAGTTTGTTTCTGAAATATCTCTTTCTTTCTCCAGGCCCTTCTCACAGGCCTTCGGGAGCAGTCGGCCAGGAGGAAGCACTTGCTGAGTGAAGAGGAGCTGGAGGCTCGGAGGAAGAAGCGCCAAGAAGCAGCAGCAAAGAGAGCAAGGCTCATGGAGGAAAAGAAGGCAGCAAAAGCAGAGGCAGAGCACAAGAAAAAGTATGGTTTGTATTGCATCTACCACTTGTAAACTGATGTCTGTTGCACTGTACTCTTGGAATGTGTCTGATTGATGGAAATAATATGCTCATGCTCAAACTGCATAACATGGGGATGTGAAGGTGGAAAAACAGCTTGAGTCCCTAGCATGGGTTCTTTCCTCCTGAATACCCTGCCTGACTTTACCTCTACTTTAATTCATAGAGAATGGCCTGAATAAGAGCCCCATGTCTGAGTGTAGAATCAATGAGCATTTGGGAGAAGCTTTCTGAAATGTCACAATTGGCCCCTATAAATTGGTCTGACATCTGTGACTCTGTGGCATGTCTTTACTTTCTCCTTGTGGTTTCCCAGGTGTTCTTCCTTTTCACCACTCCAAGTAGCTCCTTGCCTTTTGTTATGTGCTCTCTTTTTCCATGCCTGCAATTGGCTTATCACATTGGCATGTGGCTCCTAATATTATAAATAAGAACTTTGGTAACCGTTGTTCTGGCCTAAAATGGGGAGGGAGCAGAGGGAATGCAGCTCTAGGTCTCCTGTGTTTCACTGCACAAACTGTGTGCCCCCACCTTTGATTTTCATTGAACATCCTTTTCTCTTGGTTTCAGGATGGCCTGGTGGGAGGCCAATCAGTACACATCCACCTGCCTTCCTTCAGAGGAAAGTGGCTCTGAGGAGGAGTTTGAGGAGGATGAGTTGGAGCCAAATGTGGATTTAGATTACAAAGATGGAGACCTGAACTGTATCAAGTATGTCATGGGAGATGTAACCCACCCCTACGCAGAAGAGGAAGATGCCATCATTGTGCATTGCCTAGGTGGGACTTGTGAACAACAGGAGCATTGTTGGGTGGGGTGAACAAGGGAGCTGAATTGTTCCTAATGGTTCGATAGTTTCTAATTCTGAAATAATTTGTATTTGAGTCTGACCTAATCTCAAGTGGTGCAGAGGCAGTACAGCCTCCACTGCAGCATGTGTAACCCACATACACAGTACTAGCAAGGCAAGGTGTGCAAGGGTCTTTGCATGCCTGCTCTGGATTTATGGGTAAACCTCTTCAATGGTGTCTGTAAGGTTTAAAATTTTGTATCTGTGCCTAAATGATGACACTTCCTGAGAGGAGGGCCTTTTGTTTATCCTGTGGAAGCTATAGGGATCAAACTGAGATATTGAAATTCATCTTCTTTTTCCAGTCATCAGAGAGAGACAGACACTTTCAAAGCCTGAGGTCAGAGTTTCTTGGTGGTTGTCTCTCAACACTGACAGTACAGAGGCTCTAGGCCAGTCTCCTAATTTAAGGCCCTCTTTTAAAATGTTAAAGCTAAGGGAGATAAAGTCACATTACAGAGTTCCTCCTGAAGCAGTGTTGGAGCTGCTCTCTGTCCAGGGCTACAGCAGAACATCGTCATCTGCTTTGGCTTATGTTATACTTTGCACTAAAACTCATGTTTGAAGTGCAAATGCCAAGTAGAAGTGAAAGACTGCAAATATCAAACACCTGGTGTGGGAAGCCCAAGGCACCAATCTGGGGACATACTACATGCATGCTCTGTGTACCTGTATGTATGTATGTGAGGTTACTGTCAGATCTGTATGCTCAGTGCTATGGTTAGTGCTTGTTTCAGCATTCTTGGTGGATAGTAAGGAATCTTTCAGCAGTTTTCCAGGGAACTGTGATAAGTTTGTTTTTCTCCAGGGCTGGGGTTTATCCTTTAGGATAGTCCCTTGAATAGGGGTTGACTTAAGTTTGTATGTAGTTCCCATATCTGGTTTTGATAATCATTCATTGCTTGTGTACAGAGCAGGTGCCTTTCCTGCAAGGGTGGTCTCAACCTCCCTTCTAGAAGGAATGTAACTTGTTATTTCATTCTAGATGACTCCGGCCGCTGGGGAAGGGGTGGTTTATTCACTGCTCTAGAGGCTCGTTCTGATCAGCCAAGGAAAATATATGAGATGGCAGGAAAGATGAAAGGTAAGAGATTAAAATAGGACCTGAGGCCAAGACACTTGGAAGAGGTAAAACCCCACTGACACTGCAGGAGTGAAGCCTGGATACCTTGATACTCATGTGTTTTACTATTTCTCTGGATGTGTGCATCCCTAGCTCTGAAAGTAATACTTCAGCGGGTGCTTTGACTTGGCTTGTTTGGAGTGTGAGAACTCAGTGTAAGGGTTAATCATTCCAATCCATCCTGCAAGTCATAAAAAAAGGGAAAAAAATTCCAAACTTGTACATTATTCACAGAATGTTTTTCATTAAATAAGACAGAGCACTGTATCTTCTGTGAAAGTGCTTTCAAGAAGGATGAAAGCCACCTCAGGTACCATTCAGCTGAGCCTTTGCTTCCCTTCAATCAGTAATCTTTTCCTGAGTGAATATTAACAATTTTGAGATACCTGCAGCTGGTTAGGAATGAACATCTTGTTATAAGTTGGACATGTTGACCTTTCTAATTTTCTGGGAGATGCTTTCTTCTCATTTCAGTGTCTCTTCATTTGTTGTCTTTAAGTGGGATGTGTGTGTGTGTGACTGTGTGGCTCAGGTGGAAAGATGTTTGTCTTGCTTCCCTGGGCAAAGGATCTGACTGCTGAAACCATCATGAGGAGATAGAGGCTCAGAGAATAATACAGAATGTGACAGTGAAATCACTGCTTCATTGACTGCTTGTTTACTCTTCAAGACTGATATTTTATTGTTGTCCTGTTCTTTTTTCTGGACAGACCTGGAGTTAGGAGGAACCCTGCTATTCCCTATTGATGATGAAAAATCCAGGAAAAAAGGACAAGATTTGGTGAGAATGAGAAGCTCTTTCCTGTTTTGCTCTATCCATATGTTTTTGAAGCTGTGTGAAATGAACCTTATGTCTTTTTGACAATAATGGCACTGATTACTGAACATGGCTAAATTGCTGTTAAATATTAGAGATAATGAGTTCTTTCCTTCATTTATTAAAGCTAAAAGTTAGTGATGCAGTTTTCCAGCACTGTCACTGTGTCTCTTAGTGCTGTATATAGATTCCATTTCAATTTTTTGTGTTTTCTCCTTAGCTGGCCTTGATTGTAGCTCAGCACCGGGATCGGTCCAACAACCTGTCTGGCATTAAGCTGTCAGCTTTGGAAAAGGGCCTGAAGAAGATTTATTTAGCAGCCAAGAAAAGGAATGGTAAGTGTCTGTGCAGTAGAACAGCAAATCCATACATGTGTGGTTGCACCTAAAGATGATGACCAATTTCCACCTCTCTATTGTTTTTTCTGAAGTGAAGTAAGATCTCTCTAGCAGATAGGTTGCTCAGAAGTATTTTTTCTGTTCTTTGCTGGGTAGTTTGAAATCTTTCTCTAGATTGCTTTCTGTATGTGTATCTTCTGCTGAAGAGTGTGCCCTCTCTGTTCCTCCTCCTCAGCAACAGTGCATCTTCCACGGATCGGGTATGCAACCAAAGGCTTCAACTGGTACGGCACTGAGCGCCTCATCCGAAAGCACCTGGCAGCTCGGGGTGTGCCCACTCTTGTGTATCCTTTTGGAGTGTGTCTCGTTCTGTTCACCATCTAGTACTGAAATGGTCCTGTAAAGACCTTGGTAAAAGCAAAGCAAGGAAGTAAGGCAAGGCACAGATGTCACAGTCCAGCTGAAAAAAAAGCTGGTTTCTCTCACTTTGCTGTCAGCATCCAGCATTTCTGACAGCGTCCAGGTACTCATTCCACACCGAAGACTTAGCACTGTAGGTGATAATGACAGATGAGTGTGATTCAGCCTGCCTGTCAGAATTTGTTAGAACCAGGTGCTAGTCTTCTGTTGACAGCATGGACTTACCTGTATGTGCCACATCTGTGGGAGGTATGACTGGAATTTCAGATTAATGAAAGTGACTCAGAAAGCAGCAAAAGTGAGAATATGAAAAAACATTACATTGTTCCAAACAGGTGATAGCCTGCTTCCTTGGCTGAGCCTGGTGAAAGTTGGTGTGTTAGGACAGGCTTAGGAAGGCTTTTACCTTCCAGGAAAGGAAGCAGGTTTACAAGGAGGCTCTGTTTTGTCCCTCCTCATGGAAGACTATACATTTGCTATACTGACACTGTCAGCAATTCTGTGAAACCAAAAACCTGAAACAAAAACAAAAGTATTCAGAGCATTCTGGCTCTCTTCCTTGGTTAGTGGACATGTTGTCTGGTATTTGTTGACACTTGACAGCATTTCCTTGACATTTTTTTAGATACTACTTCTCTAGGAATAAGGGTTCTTCCTCTGCTTCACAGCCATATTCATCTTCAACAACAGTCTCAAAGCCATGAAGATGCAGTAATTTCACCAAGAACATGCACAAAAAGTGACCATCACTCAGGCAGTCCATGTGCATTCACATCAGAAACATGGGTTGCAAAGCCATTATTCCCACCTGTACCTCTCTGCTGTGACTGGCCTCTACATTTGCATGCTGTCAGTGGCTCTGGAGTGGAATGAGACTCTCTGGCTTCAGAGTCCAAAGAGGAAGGATCTTGGCTCAATCCCAGATCTCTTCTGGAGATGGAAAATTAAACTTTTAACTGATGGTCCATTGTTATCCCTTACATTAAGTTATTGTTAGGGCTTGGAATAGAGTATTGTTTAGCTGTATTTCCCTGCCACCTCCCTCCCTCTCAAATTTCATACCTTATCTCACTATACCTCTTTTCAATCAGTTTTTTAGTGGTTACCTGGCATTCATTCTACATGTCCACATAGAACTCAGCAGAAAGGAACCTGTCAGCTGTATGACAACCACACAGCATAAACTATTTATACTCTTCTGATTTCTCAGAAATCCATTTGACTTGCATTTGTTCAAATATAAAATTTAGCTGCCTAATCATGTATATGATTATAGTCTAGCAAAATGCTGACCAGTATCCTTGGCAAAGGTGTGCAAGGCTGCCAGAATTTGAGACTGACTATAAACTATACCTTTCCTTCTCCCACAATTCTTATTTCATTACACAGCTTCTTGTTGCAGCTGTAGGGCAAAACTGGTTCCTTACTGCTGTCTAAAAAACTGTGTGAAAGGTTCCATGACCCTTCCATTCACTTTTTAGGGCAGAGTTTTTGATGTTGGCTTTGCTCTACTGCAAGAGAACTTTCCTGTTTTTCACGCTGTTGACGCTATTTTAAGCCAACATATATTTAGGGTGTTTTTGTACAAGCAGGCAATAGTAGCTCTCCTAGTAAGTGCTGTGACTAGGGAGAGTGTGCAGTGCCAAACTTAATTCAATTTAAAGTTCATCTTCCAATAGGAAATCACCCCACAAGTGGTGGAAAGCATGTCCCTAAATATCTCACTGCCAACATACATCTCACTGACTGCATTTACACTGCCCCTGTGGTACCATCTGGTTATTTAATAATTCCAGGCCTGCCATGGCTCATCATGCTGACTGGTGTGCTCCACACGAGGAGAAGCCCTCCTGAGCTGGACACTCTGTTGTCCACTCTTGGCTGCAGCAGACAACCCCATGGGATTTGTTACCTCCTTTGACCCTGCTGGAGCTGAGGGCAGCCAGTGCTGCACAGCACCTCTGTGGGTAAGACCTTTCCTGCAGCTGTTCCCAGGAACTGCCCCCTCTGCATTTGGCAAAGTGCCTGCAGGATCAGAGTCCGACTGTGAGGACTTAGAGGGGTGAGGGGTGGTGAGTGGATGTACCTTGTTTTCCCCAGCCTCTCAAACTGGCCCTCTTCCAGCAGGCCGGCTGGTGGCACTGTTAATCAGCTGCAGCAGCTCACAGTGCTTCTCCAGCCTGGAAAAACGCTCCCTCTTTCCCAGAATTAAAACACCAATTACGCTTTTTTCTTTGGCAGCTTGACTGAACACATAATTTCAGTCTGCAGACTCAAGGCTCTGTTCCTCCACTTCTTCTTTTTCCTGCATGTTTATTGCCCTTTGTTAAAAGCTTTAGTTCCCAAGTGTTCCAGTGCATTGCAGTCTTGTTCCTCAGCTTCACACACACCTACGGGTTCTCTGGCCACCAGTTGCACATGAACAGAGGATTTGTCCTGTGGCTGGGTCCCCCAGAACAGACTGAAGTAGTGTGTCTGTCTGCCCCCACTGTGCCCAGCTATTCCTTTTTGAGGCCTCATGCTTTTCTTTGTTTCAACCTCTGTCCTGTGCCCCCCACCCTGCTATGAGTGACTAGAGTTGAAAAGGAGTGGAGGGCTGACTGTTAATGTCCCTTAGACCTTAAGGTCTACAGGAGCTGAGAGGTTCCTGTAGCACCGAGGAAAGGTCATGGTATGTAACAGATTCTAGCCCTCTAACTCAGGGACAAGTAAATAAATCAGGTTCTTTTCCTCTCTCGTCCTTTTCAACTGTACTGATGAAATTCACCTTATTTTGTTCCTTTTAAATATCCTTACGAAATGCTTCTGGAGTGTGGGGAATTTGTTGTGGGCTTTTTGCTTTATCTTTTTTTTTTTTTAACAATATTCTTTAGTATCCTTTAAATCAGCTGAACCCAAAGAAAAGCTCTAGCTCTGTCTGCTTTGAAATGGAAGTGAGATTTCAAATGAATCCTGAATTGGATTTTTTCAGAATCTCAGCCAAGTGAAGTTTTTCTAGTGTTGCTACCCACCACCATTTCTCTTTATTTGGGCAGAAATCATGTATTTCAGATAATTAATTCCATAAAGGGCTCAGCAGCTTTTATACAAGTTGCTATACAAAATAAATGTGTCATGCTGTTTCTTCAGCTGTGCCATACTATGCATTTTCCCTTTCTAAATATCAACCACCCCAAAAGGGAAGGAAGGAGTTCTTTTGTAGTCATGTCCCTCTGGCCTCTCTCTCTCTCTCTCTTCCAAATAAGATTTTTTGCAGCAGAAGAGCTGGAAAGTGGCACCTTGTGTATTTCTCTCATTGTATGTTTACTTAAACATTGGATGTAAGCTGCTGGAGTGAGGTCAGCAGCTGAGAGCACAATCCTGCACAGCTCAGATGGGCTGTAGGAGCACTTTCATCAGATAGGACCTTTGAAGTGACATCCAGTCTCAGGAAAAAACTTTGCACCCCATGCTGGAGGCTCCAGCCAATGCTATATAAAAGAAGGCTGTAATTCAGAGTGACATTTATCCTTGTGTTGGCTCAGCTCATGCTTGTGTTTCTTGACAAAGCACTGCCTCTGATTCTCAGGGCATTATGCACGCAAATTTTGTCTTTAGTGGCCTGTAACTTGAGAATGATCTTTCCCTTCTATTCAGGAAGTAGTAAAAGCACTGCCAAGCTCAGAAATCAATCAGCTCTTATGGACATATGTAGATATGTGATTTTGTCACTGAATTTTGTCAGAGACAAAAATTAACTGGATATGTCACTGTGCGTTGGGGAAGGTGGAGCCTGGATTTTGAAGAAGAAGACTGGTTTCCAAGGTGATGGAGAAAATCTATACCAAATTCAATCTCAGTATCTTAACAAAAATATTGTATGTGTGTATCTCCAAACAGAGCAGAATCTGACCCACAAAAATTATCAATAGAAAAATATAAGGAGATTGATTCATTTAGAAAGGTTCTGTAGGAAAAAAACCACAAACTTTTGAGCTGAGAGATGACTTAAAAGTGTAACTTACATGTCAAGTTGTGTGAAAACTCCCACCACTTTACAATACATGATCCTGGAAGAGAGATTGTAGACCTTTATTCAGATGATTTCAGTGAATAGCAGTGTTGCTGATGCACTGTGATCAGCAAATCAAAGTGTTAGACAGAATGATTCAAAATCCTAATGGATTTGCCATAGCAAAGGACAATGTCCACATTTCAGAGAGTGCCTCATCTCTCCCTGGTTTTCTGTCCAACTCATGCTTTTTCACAGTGAAATGTCCAAGCCTGAGGAATGCAGTAGATGGATTAGTAGAATTACATATGAGTGTCTTCTCTAGAACACAGATCTCTGTATCATTTTGAATTTCCTGCAGGTGTATGTTTTTTATGCTGGACTACACCATCCACCCATCTTGGCCCTGGTCAGATGGTACTGCATTGGTGGGGAGGCATGTAGACCCTTCAGAAAATGTGATGAAGACAGGAACTGTCTGGATCCTCATGTTTCAGGCAGGAAGAGATTGTTCCTGCTTGCACTTGTAACATTTTCCTGTGTGTTTCTTCAAAGCTAAGGATAGAAACAACCCCCTCAAGGAGCTGTATGAAATGAGAATGCTAATCATGTTGCTGTTGAAAAAAACAACAGAGAGTTAAGGAAAGACAGAAAGTTGCTTTTTGTAAAATCTGAAAAAGGCTCGGGTTTTGGTGGCTTAAGCAGAAAATAATTATTTTATTAATTTACTTGCTGAAATAAGTGCAGGGCATATACTAGCCTTTCTCTGCTGCTTCCAGTGAATTTGAGGTTGCAGCATAGACATTCACATAATAAGGATTGCTTTCTCTTCCACAGAAGAGAGACAAATTTGGAGCAAATCAAAGGTATTTATGATCTCATAAATTCCATAAAATGATCTCAAGTCTGTTGTGGAAAGGGAGAAGAATCTGAAATCATATCCCTTTCTTGTGTGCCACTTCATGAAAGAGTTTGGGCCTGGCTTCATACAAGTGCCCTAGCTCCTCCCTTATCTGTGTGCATCTAAGATCCTGCAATAAAGCAGTGCCAGACCATATACTTGACCACTCACAAATCTTTCCTAAAACATCTCCTGGCCGCTGTTCCTGCAGGATCATGAAAAGATCAAAGCAGAGAAGAATAGAACATGAAAGTGTCTTGCATTATAAGCGCTCTCTGGACCAGAGACCAACTTTGTTTGACATGGACATACTGGACTACACTAACATGATTCAAGGATTGGCACATCTGATACACCAGGAGCTGGGATTTTTTTACCTTTGAGAAGAGGTTTCAAAGTGGAGTTGATGTGTGTAAATGTGTATTAATATGTATAAATATCAGTTGGAAGGGAGTAAAAAAGTGGAGCCAGACTCTTCTCAGTGGGACTTAGTTAAAGGGGAAGAGGGAACAGACGCAAACTGAGAGACACGAAATTACATTTAAATGTGAGAAAAAACCCATTTTTACCATGCATGTATTAAACACTGGAACAGGTTGTGGACTCTGTCTTTGGAGATGTTCAAAACCCTGCCTGGCACAGCCCTGAGCAACCTGCTTTAGCTGACCCTGTTCTGAATGGGGAGACTGGACCCCCAGAGGTCCATTCCAACCGACACAATTCTGTGAATCTATGAGATCCATTCAGGTACCTTAAAGAAAACCCTAATAAAGCCTAATGTTACCTGTTCAGTAGTGTACAGGAGCAGAGCACTTCACAAATTTCTGAACTATGACCCTACTACACAGATAGCTTGACTCATACAAAACATTTCCTCATGTCTCACAGGTTTAAACAGATGATGAGAGATAAGCATGTAACAATATCTCAGAATCTGCCCCTGAGCCCATGTTCAGTGTATTCCTCCTTTTCCAGTCTTCTCTGTAACACCTTGACTTAGTTAGGTGTGAGGGGCTTCACTGCTGCGTCTAACAGGTATCTGCACCAGGTCTGGGCAGGGCATGAGTGCTGGTCTTCACTGAGGTTTATATACATCCCTAACTTAGATCTCTTAGCAATCTCCTTTCCTTGGGGTACTGCAACAAGTCCTGCTGCTCTAAACCATGAAATTACTATTGAGCAATCCTCTAAATCTTCTTGAGGAGCTGCTGGGGCAGCATGGTAGGAAAAGAAATAGATTTAGCAGAGCTTCTTTTTTGCTTTCAAAAAAGTCAAGTTAAAGACCTTTGATAAAGGCCCCTTTCCCTTGTTAACATTTTCCTAAGTTTCCATAGCCTTTGCTCCTTGTACTGAGTCTCTCTCGTGCCCCAGATGTGTGTCCTCAAGCCCGTTGTCTTTTGTCACATTTTGCCCACCTTTGAGCAGGGAGGACACAAGCTCATGAGCAGCGGAGAGCCCTTAGAAGCCAGTGAGACTGAGACAGGCTTTCAGCAGGGTGTCAGACGCTTTTCAAGGCAGAGACAGTCCCTGGAATGCAGCAGAGTACTCAGGCCTTGGGCAAGTTTAGACACATGTTGATGCATAATACAAGATGGAGCCTATCAGTTGATATCAGACTCTTCCAGTCAGTCACAGGGTTGGGTAAGCATGTATGCCATGCAAAACAGGAGGTAATGTAACTACCAAATCAGAGTGATGTGGAAAGGCTTCTTGTCATTCCTGGTTGACTCTTTCATTGTGAAGTCATGGATGTTGAGTAGGGAGTAAGCGCCACAAACAAAACTGTGGCATTATTTTGGACAAGGGAATGAGGCAAAGTGGAGGGAAAAATAAAAGATGCCATTTACAGAAGCCACACTAATGCAAAACATACACTATCTAATGGGAATAACTTTTTCTGCATTTGTTCCATTTGTGGCTTGGGTAATTCCTGAGCAGTTCAAAGTGCAGGACTGGAATCTAGGAGGTCTAGATTTTCTTCATACATTCCCAGTTGCTAGCTCATTATATGTCCTGAAAACTTAAAATATTTTTAAAGGGTAAGACAACTCATAGGTGAAATAAAATAGGAGCAACATTTACATGTAGAAAAAATGACTTGTGCTAACATAGGACTCTCCTGTTTCCTTCTCACCTGCCCAGAGAAAGCGTTGCCAGGAATTTGGTGCCCAAGGCAGGCTTCAGGCAAACCAGGCCCTTCTCCCTGGGCGGCAGGAGGTCCTTCCTCATGGCAGTCCTCCTGTGACCAGGGCCAAAGGGCGCTGCAGCTGCAGGCTTTGGGTCGGGAAACAGACCAAGCTGTCCCGAAAACGAGACATTAGAGAGCCTGGCAATACACTTAGCCTTGGAGGAAACCCAAGGACACCGTAGTCTGGGATGGGATAGCTCCAAGGGACTGATCTTTGTCCTGGAGGAGAGGGTGATGGCATAGGACGGGTGAGGATCATGGCTGGGTGGAGGAGAGCTGCAGAGCCTTGGAAGAGCTGTGGGGCTCATGGGGTGGGCACCGGGAGCAAGGAGGGGGGACGATGGGGAAAGCAGGGGCAGGACATGTGATGAAGGAGCGTGTGTACACCCCGAAGTGAGGGGGAGGCTGCCCGACGGGGAGAGGTTCAAGAGTCAGATCAGGCCTTGGGGGCTGAGTAGCGGGTCCCGCCGCAGAGCCCCAGCAGAGGCGGCTGCAACAGAGCCCGGCTCCGGCGGGATTTAGGCGCCCTAGTCCCAGGGAGCGTGAGGGCGGCCGCTTCCCGGGTAGGGAAGCCTCGCCCGGGGGGCGGTGGCTCCGGCGGGGGAGGGCCGGGGTGCGGGGCGGTGCCGGGCACAGGAAGCGGAAAGCGGCAGCGGCAGCAGCGACGGCGGTCGCCGCCGGG
>JBBMKD010000001.1:24615813-24625939 GCA_037834095.1 Argya squamiceps
CTGCCGGCCGTGAGGCTGCTGGGGCGGCGGGTCCGCGGTCTCGGCATCCCGGGATAAAGCCCCTCGGTGCCGGCGAGGGCCGCGGGCGCAGCCCCGCACGGCGAGCAGCGCTGTGACTGCCGAAGCTCGCCTTGCAAGGAGCCCGTGCGCTGTTCGTGCTAGAGGCTCCGCGCTGGTGTGAATGCTCGGCTGATGGTGCCCTGCCTGCCCACGCCGTGTAAAACAAACTGCTCTGTGTCTGGGCTCATCCCGCTGGGCAGCGCGGGAGCGGGAGCAGAAGTGACGGGAAGGAGAGCTGCTGCGAAATAACACAGGAGGTTTGGTTTTTTATGCAGAAGGTTGTCAAGGTGGTGAACTAACCCACCAACCTTTATACCAAGGGTTGAAGTCTTTGAATTGCGGAGTCTGTGAAAGCATAAGTGACTTGATACCAGGGTTTTCGATCTGCGGAGGCAGGTGGGCGATTCTGTGACTGTTTGGAGCAGTGGGATTTTTTTGACCCTGGGTTTGTCAGTAATGAACTGTCCACGAGATCTGTGCAGCTATAAAGAGTTAAGAAATGGAGTCATGCTGGCTGGAAGTGCAAATTAGGATGTTATGAACTGTGTTCTGTGATATCATTGCCTGTGAGCTCAGCTTGACTTCAAGGAGGAGAGTTGTGGAGAAGGGAGCTTCAGCAGTGCTTTGCCGCCTTTGAAAAGCTTCGTTTTGACCATGCTTGGCTCCTTTCCTCTACTGGGGTTTGGCTGTTTAGCTGACCACAGCTACGAGGCCAGTGTTGGCTCTGTGATCACTACGGTTGTTAATTTTGAAAAATCAATGTGAATGGAGAGTTGTAAAAAACCTCCTTTAAAAATGTTCCCTGTAGCTGGAATTTTGGAATAATCCCAGGCTGTACTGGTACCAGCCAGGCAAATATCTAACTGTTCACAGCCACTGACCAGCAGCTCCCAGTGGTTGCTTCTGGCCTTTTGGTTTTGGTTAGTAGTGGCAGTTGTTCCTGGTGGCTGTTGTCTTATGGATATGTGCAGCTGGAGAGGGCTTTCTGTCATTCCAAGACTAGGATACAGTACTGGGAAAACACCCCCAGATGACTGCAGTTGTCCTGGCAGAACTGCATGTTGTGGTGTTGGAACCTGCCTTCTGTACACCCCCACCTCTTGCAACCAAAGTGAAGGATGGTATGAGAAACGTGGCTTTGCTGCTACAGGGCTTGTGCTGCTGTGTGGGGACCTGAGAGGCAGACCTGAGTGGAGGACTGTGATGTCCAGTTCTGCTGGTGGGAAGCAGTAAGCTCATGTTTCTCCATGTCTGGTTCCGTTGCTTGGAAGAGGAAAATGAACCCATGTAAAAACTATCTCAGTACTTCTTTTAATTCCTTATTAGTCTGTATGTCAGAATTTTCTGACTTGGGTCAAATTAAAAATCAGTGGCTATTTCCTTAGGGGTCAACACCTTTGCCCTCTCTCCTTGTGAGGACAGAATGGCATTGGACTTGTATAGATTTGAGCACAAGGGAGATAGAGGGATACTCCATACTGTGGAGTCACGCTGTGCTGTGTACTGGAGATTTGCTCAGGGTCTGTAGACTTCTTTTTTGTTCTAAATTTAAATCGAAAAAGCTGGCAGATATGCAGTGTCTTAAAGGAGGGGGTGCTCTTTAAGTAGAGAAACCTTTTGCAGTTCATACCTTTTAATGCTAACTCAGTATCTAAGTGCTATGGCTAAAAGTAAATATTAAAAATGAGGTACAGGTGCTGCCTGCTGGGATAGGCAGAGTCGGCGGTGTCTTGTGAGACACTTTTTGTTTCAGTACAGTTTTAAATGTCAATATGGACAAAACTGTATTCTGCAAACAAAAACTGCAAAACTGTATTCTAAAACTGCACAGTCCCAGGTGCTCTGGTGTCCTGAGGTTGAGGCCACAATACCTTGTACCACCACGTTTCATGGTTCTGGGGTTAAGAGGAGCATAGGAAGGTCTGGCAGCACAGAACAGACCCATCAATGAAAGCACAAGCTTTCACCAGTCTGACAGGACGGCACTGAGGTGTAGTTTGCATGATAGTCTCGAATGCTCATTGTGCTTCAGAAGCTTGGACAGCACAGATGTGGCTCTTGGAGTGGGCAAAGGACATCCTCCAAGGAAGCGCTTCACAGATGGGCCCCATGCAGAGAGCTTCCAGCTGTGTAACAGGGGGGCAAGAGGCTGGGGGTTACTGCTTGGAAACACCACTCATTGGGTGGTGGTTTTGCCTGGGTATTTCCCTTGTCAGTTGCTGTGTTTTCAGACCTGTGGTGTTGCATGTTCTGATTAAACAGTGGATTGCTTCAATAAACCAAGTGTCTTTCCTTTCTGAAATATCCGTATCATGGACTAAGGGTTTTCAGCTTTGGGGCTGGAAATTCCAGGAGATTTGTGAAATCTTCCTGAGGAGCATCTGAGAAGCAAAAGAAAAGAGACCCTATTGTTAGAGGGCTTGAATTTGCTGACTGCTAAAAGGGTTGTTTTTAGAATGAGGGACTCGCAAATCAAGAGCCACTACCATAGAGTAAAAGCCCTGGTTTAGTTATATATATATTGAAGGCCAAGACTGACCTTATTGAATGACATACAAAAATAAATACACATATTTTAGAAAAACCTTGTTTCCCAAAGCTCATTGCCCGTTTAGACTGGAAGTCTTGGCTCTGCGAGTAGATTAGCATGGATGAACTTCTGTGCTTACAGATCAAGTTGCTGGATTGGGGCCTGCTCAGGAAATTCAAAAGCAAGAGGTTCCTGTGGCATTGCTCATAGGTCTTACTATGTCTGCCGTTGAGCATAGCAGGTTACGCAACTTCTCGTTTTCCTCGAGTGAATAATGGGAATGTGCTGCAGCAGTGCTGTGCAGCCAAGCCAATGCCAGAGTTGGAAAAGCTTCCTCGCTGCTTAGCCTTAATTGTTTTTACTTTTGAACCCTCCGTGCTTGAGGTTCGGTGTGTTTGATTTGCAAAGCTCTTCGTTTCACTAAATGAAGGAAAAAAGGATTTCTCAGTGCAATAGCTCGTGGGCATCCATTACCCCACAGACAGCTGGTGCTGTTTAACGTTGGGAGCTGGATTGTGCTCACATACTCACGGACACTTGTGGCTGCTTGTGCTCCAGATGGCACTTCCAAATACATAGAACTTCGTGAACTCTCTGGTAAACCAACTCTGATTGATTGCAAGTTTTAAACAGAGCAAGATTGAAACAAAGTGCAAAGATTTCAAAGATGAGCTGCTCTGGAGTTATTTGCCTCAACTTCACAGGGGAAAATCCATTGGGGAAGCATGGGATGTAAAAGGGAGCTGTTGTTTGCATTTGCCCTCTTTGATTTAAAGATGTAACTTGCTCTTTTAAATTTCTCTTGGGCTGGGAGCCAAACTGAACTCCCTTGAAGACGATCACAAAGCAAACTTCATTGGAAATAGGATTGGGCTTCCAGTGTGGAAAATAGCAATTCAAAAGAACTCTTTTTGAGATTTATGAGCTTATGAAAAGACGGAGTTACAATGAGTTGTGTAGCTGCGTAGAAACTGTAATTACAGTGATCTCTGCAGTATTCAGGGGTAACTACATTTCTTCACTGTCATGCAGGGAGTGGCAGTCCTCCTTGCCCGCACAGGGTCTCAAAATTTACTTTGGGGTGCCCTTACTATTGTTTTCCATCCAGTACTTGGTTTCTTTCTGTCATCAGTGACTAAGGGAAAGGCAAAGTGAGAGTGCTGGCCCTACGGGAGCAAAGTTCTGGGTGTACAGTTTATGCAATGGTCGTAGTGGAGCAGAGGAGGCATTCTCATCTCCCCTCTAGCTGTTCGCTTGTGCTGCTATTCACCCTGATGTTGGTTTTGATATTTTGAGCTGTGCTGTGAACTAGGTCACGGAAAGGATCCAAGACAAAAGCATGGCAGGGGGGAGAAAAGGGATTTTTTGTTTTGTTTTCCAGCAGTGCTGTTTGCTTGCTGAGAATTGTGTTGACACAACCGAGAGTGGTGAACCGTGGTGCGGAGGTGGAAGCTACTTACACCAGCTTTCTTGTCAACGCTGAAATACAGTGCAACTGTACCCTCAGGCCAACAGAGCTTTGTTTCATGCAGGGCCAGAAGCTCTGCAAACAGACCATGCCTTCAGCAGAGTCCTGTGAGATGTGATGATCTTTTGTGAAGCCGTTTCGACTGGCTACGTTAGACTCTGAATTCACACTTTTTTGTGAAGGGATGAGGCCCCAAGTGATGGGGCTGCTGCTTTAAGCAAAAAGGTTGTTCTCGCCCAGAGGGGTAGGGTAGGAGTCATCATGAACAGTGATTTAGTGGTGGGGGTGTGTAAAGACTGTGCTTAGTTTGGGTATGGTTGTGTTATGAAGGATACACGTGCAGTTTCTCTTCTCTAGGTCTCCTCAGGCTCTAGTAGTGGGCACTCTTGGGGTGGTGGCTAATTCCAGGGTTGACTTCTGTCTATGCCATTGGAAGAGCTCCAACCCAGAGATGTAGTTTAGGATGTTAATTGTCTTTTGGTCCCTTCCTTACCTCTTCCACAGTAGTTTCAGAAGCTTTTCTGGTGTAAGGCTGCCCTGCCTTCCTGCAGTGAAACAGACTAACGAGGTGGGTAACTGCCTTGGCAAGGCTATGAGGAGTGTGTGTTTGGACTGTGCTTCTCCCTCCTTGACTGGGAGTGGTGTCCATCTAGCAATCCAAGCTACATTCTGTTGGACAGATCTAGGAGGCCTTCTTTACAATCAGTCTCAGTTGTGCACCAGGCAAAGCCAGTGGTCTTCTGCTTTTTCCAGCTGAGTTTGGGCAGATATATTTTGTACCTGGCTGCCCTGTGAGTGCCTTGACAGGAACATCTATTTAGCCACTGGTGTATCCTGCAGTCGGGGCGAGGAGGAGGTGCTGAGTCCCTGAATTCATCATAGAATCATTTAGGTGGGAAAATACCTCTAAGATTACTGCTTTTGATGGTGATCCAGGAGACTTAATGTTTTTTGGGGGCCGCCTTGTTGACTTTTCACAGAGCTGTGTCAAAACCGTTGCTCTTGCTTACACAGAAAAGGAAAGTTGGCGTGATCCAGCTTGCCCTGATGTTCCTGTGTTGGTCTTTCCTGCCTGGTGCCCAGTGCTGCCTTGCTTCACTCACCATCAAATGGGCACTGCTTGTTCATGGTTCCTGCCCAGGCAGCCTGTGCATTTCCATGGAAGCCTTTACCTGCAGAAGCGTTCCCAGAGGCCTCCAGAGAAGTATGATCCTGTGCTGGTGGGATGAGAGGGGTCAAAAGAGGAGCTCTATTCCTGCTCCCCATCTCAGCTCTGATTCTTTAACCTGGGATTTGGGGGAAAATTCTTTTATGTGGTTAGAGGAAAAGGGTGAGAGTTTATGCTTTCCTAGAGGGCTAGGAAGAACACGTAACCATTACTGATGTATGCCAGCAGCTCTCCTTGCTTTTCCTATTCCTGTAATGCAGTGGTATGTATCTGTGAAGGTAATGGTTGTTCTCAAAGAGACTCCAGTAACATCACAGACAGTGGTTTAAGACTACAACTAACTTGTCACCTTTTGTTCAACTGAGGGTGTTTCTGGTCTGTGGTGCCTAATGACTGCAAAGTCCTGTGTAGCCATCTCCTCACAGAGCTTTTTGAACGTAGGGGGGTCGTGGCCTCTCCCCCATTTATCAGGGAAAGACAAACACAGAGAAAGGATTTTTCTGTCGTTGCCTAGCAGGACAGTCGAGGGAAAAATCAGCTTTAATGAGTCACAGCCTATTGCTGGAGCTGTAAGCTACAGGCTGAGTGTAAATTTAGGGAGTTAACGAGTGTTAACATCGCATTCTAGGCTGGGGGATTTTTATTCTTGTTACAGTAATGATGCCATTTTCCAAACTGTGCTGTGCCTTGGCTTTATGTTTTACTGTATTTAAATCCATCCTCATTCCTTTCCTCCTGAAATCGGGCCTTACGGTCCCATCTTTATTTGTCCTTT
This sequence comes from Argya squamiceps, assembly GCA_037834095.1. Classification (NCBI taxonomy): domain Eukaryota; kingdom Metazoa; phylum Chordata; class Aves; order Passeriformes; family Leiothrichidae; genus Argya; species Argya squamiceps. The sequence continues at coordinate 24,621,815 of JBBMKD010000001.1, forward strand.
CTGTATTCAGTGGTGCCTTAAGGTTTTCTCGAGGCACAATATGCCCTTAGAGCTTGGGACTCCTGTACACAAAAGGTCCCCACGCCTTTCTGCTTTCCAAGAGGCCTGGAAAGCCCGGGTGGTGTGCAAATAACCTGCAGCTCTGGATGGAGTGGGGGTGCTGCTTTACTTTGTTCCAGATTGCAGCGCCAGCCAAGGAACCCTGTGGGGAAGAGACTTCATTCTTTGGCACGGCTTGCATGTGGTAGCTTTTCTGGAGGTGTTAGTGGAGGAATCTGATGGCTGGCAAGAGTATTTGGCCAAAGCAGGATTTCTGTTGTTGTCCCTCTGTCTTTGGGGAAGGAGAGGGCTGAAAGCAGTGATTGCCTGTTTTATGGCTGACAGTTTTGAAAACTGCTGTGAGTAGAAAATTACAGAGGGATCTAATTTAATTTTGAAGTGGTCTTTTGCCCATTCTGAAAGCACGGCATGGCTTTAGTCCTGTGTTGGCTGGAGACAGCAGTTGCCTGGGCAGAAGGCATGTGAGAGTGCTCCTGTGTGCCACAGGAGTGCTGGGCTGTGCCAAGGTACCTCTGTCCACAGCTGCAACCCTTCCCTCTTCCCTGTTTGCATGTGTTTCCCCAAACTGGTGATTAACTCCTTAACTCTCCTCCTTTCCATTTCTCTTCTCACCTAAGGCAGGATGTGGATTCGGAAAGTGGTATGATGTCTACCCTTCCTTCCCACAGGACTCGGGGGTTTTGACATGTTGGGAATTGTTCCAATGTTGCCCTGCTCCTGTTCCAAAAAACATGACCCTCTTGTGTCCTTTACAGATATGACTTCAGCTACTGTTCCAAATGGAAGTACATTGCAAGAAACATTGGCCCATATAAGCTAGATGTGATCTCTAATCAACTCTCCCCAGTGTTACTAGTATGTGTATATATAGAGATGATGTTTAATAAAATTGGATTATTTGAGGCCTGAATTAGCTTCTGGAGCCAAAGGTTACAAAGAGAGGGAGGTGTTGTTCATAGTGCCATTGATTGTATAGTAACTAATGCCACTGTAATGGGCACACCTTGCAGTTGTGAAAACAAAGCAGGTTCAGACATGGTGGGCTGATTCTCTCCAGCATTTCTCCTAAGGAAGTTGTCCTCACCCTCACCCCTTCCCCTTGTAAATAGGCTATAATGCTGCTGCTGTTCTGAATCTGTGGTTATTTGGGCTGTGTGTCACACAGGAGAAGAGATGTGGTGTCAAAGCCGAGCCTGGTCTTTTTTCTGTGGGTGAATTTTGGTATGTAATGCTGCTGTGCCTTCTCCAAGTCACTGTCTCTATCAGGTGACCTAGACTGTCTCTTCCAGACTGTTGGATGAATGGGCTAAACTCTGTAAAACAGATGCATTTCTGTTCATTTGAAGTTCTTCAGATGCATATATTTCACTAGATCAGAAAGAGAGGTATTGACCAGGACAGGCTTGATAAGTGTGATATGTGGCCAGAGTGAGAGAATTCCTGCAGTAGGAATGATGTCTTCCTTTGCCTGGAGTGCACTTCCATGCCTGTTTCTGTTTCTTAGGTCGATCGTGAGAAGCCAAGCACCCTCCCTCCCCTCCCCTCTGATCAGATTCCTTTTAAATGAAGCTCACTCCATCTCTGAGGACCAGATCTCACCGATGACTGGGAAGCAAAGAGTACCCAGGAAAGCACTTTTACCACGGACTTCACCTCAGGAGCACCAGGAAGACATCTTCTAAATAAAACCTGTGCCCCTTCCGTGCAGACCCGATGTCTGCTGCAATGGATACAGAATCAACGTATTCGGGATACTCCCACTACTCAGGTCACTCCAAAAAAGCTCACAGACAAGGGTAAGGAAATGTTTGTTTTTAATTACTCACTGCTCTAAGTTAGGATGTGTCCTACGGGGGAAAAAAAACTGTAAGCCAGGATAAAGTCAGTGGACCCACGTCTCTGGAGGAGATACACGTGGAAAGTCCTCATGGGGAACACAGTGAGGAGACTTGGAGCTGGTAATTCAGTGATATTCAACCTGTTGGATGTATGCTGGGGTTGTGTGTGGCCAAAAAGATGTGTGTAGTGCCAGCAGAAAGAAAAGATGGCCTAGCTCCTCTCTTAAAGGGGGAGGGATGAGTAAAATATCTGGGGAAGAAGGCTGTTATACTTCCTAAACTGATAATTGCTCGTTGTCTTCTGATGCCTTTTCTTTATTCTGTAATAACAAGGTTTCCTGCCTCTCCCCACCCTCCTCCAGGCTACCCTGTTAATGGCCTGTTGAGTTTTTTTTAAATAGAATTTGAGTGGTACTTGAGTCGGCAACAAATCCTTTATCAGCGTTGATTGGATTAGAAGTCAGGCTTTTCTGAACTTGAATAGCAAGTTCTCTCTGTTGTGGTAGTTCAACAGCCTGAAAACCCATCTGCTCTGAAACTTCTGATGGTTTGGAAACATTTTCCTTTCTTTTTTTTTTTTCTACAACATCCTTAGTTTTGCATGTAAAATATGTGCTACTTAGTGTTTGCAACTCATTACTGAGCTGGTCCAAAATAATTTTGCAATTCGGAAGCAATTATCCTGTGTGGTTGGAAAGACTTTTTCCATGAAGTCTCTTTGCTCACAGTCCAGTTATTGAGTAAAACTTCTCGTTTGCCCTTTTTACCCTTCTTTAGCATCCAACCCCCAATACAGACTGCCCTTTTAAACTTAGAATGCTATGTGGAAAGATGCCTTTAGAGTTCCAAAAACAGCATAAAAGTCCTAGAGCCCTTAAACTGGAAAAAGTGTCATCCCATGAAACCTTTGGACTTTGGTAATTCCAAGAGAGGCAGAGCTGGGATACTCATGAGGGTTGAGCCAGTCCCTGAGCACAGTGAGGGTTTCCAGTGCAAAGGCTGCTTTCCTGTCCATGTGGGAATGGGGAGGAAAACATTGGTGAGCAGATTGGTAGGGCTTAATTCATCTTGAGACTTTCTCAGCTGTGAGGTCTGCAAGGGTGCTCTGGAAATAAAGACTGGCCTTGTACCCCTGATGTTCTTACTTTCTTTGTGAGAGGTTAACTTCAGGTTATTAACCAGTGGAAATAAACTTCACCAATTTTCCTACAGTGTTAAGGTCAGAGATGACAAGTCTCTGCTTTGCAGGAACTAAAGCTCTATTGATTGATTCCTTGTGTTAACTGGGCATGTCTCTGCAATACACTTTCTTTTAGATGGAGAACTGTGTAGACCAGTAAATTCCAAATGGAATTGCCAATTGTTTGGAGAATGCAGGCTTTCCTTTTAAGCACCGCACTGATGGAAGCTGTTTTAAGAGAACAGGAGGTGGTGGGCATGGATCCCTGTCCTCCCCTCTGCTATCACTGAGGAGGTGGTCTGTCCCAGCCTCCAGGCTGTCAGCTCACCTGGGCAAGGTCCCTTTTTACCTCCTTCAGAGCTTGTTTTGTCACAGCCTGTGTGTGTTCATCAAGAGATGGACAAACTTGACTGATCTAAAGCTTGGGGCACCTGTTGCAGGTAGAGCTGCAGCACGTTTCAGGCCCTGCTCCATAGAATAACTGGTAATGTTGTCCTCCTCCTCCTCTGTTTGAAAAAGGAGCCGGGACAGGCACAAATCTCCCCGAAGCAAAGATGGCAGTCGCTCGGAGAAGTCCGTCACTATCCAGACGCCTCCCGCGGAGCCGCTGCTCGGGAACGACGCCTCTCGGGCAGAAGAGGGCCAGGTAAGGAGGGTATGGAAACAAACGTGGAGTGTGTGTTGTGGGAGCAGAGCATGTGGATCATGAGTAGGGAGAAAGAATTGCTTGCATGCGTGCCCTTTATTTGTGCGTACAGCCAAGTCTCAATCGTTTCTGAGGGTGTTAGTTCTGACAGCAGCAGTGCTGATGTGACAACTCCTTGGGCACTAATTGGGCTCTCTCTCCAGAGTGTCATCTGCCAAGCTCTATAGAAATGATGCCTTAAGTTTTAGATTTCATATTTTTCAGATTCTGTGCTGCCTAGGTGTGTAGTTCTGAGCCTCATGTTAAGTGTTAGCAAGCTCTCTTCACAGAGCAGGTAAACAAATCCTTTTCCTGCTGGAGACCAAGGACAGCAGGTACAAGTTTTGAGGCCTAAAAGCATA
>JBBMKD010000001.1:24626039-24739041 GCA_037834095.1 Argya squamiceps
AGGTGTATCCTTTGAGGCCTTCCAATAAATACCTACTTTATTCTCTAGCTCTGTCTAGTCTCTGTTCCAGGCCAGCCTTCCCAAGGCATCAGAAACATCTGTTTCCATTGTCTCACTGGGCATTGTTTAGGTCAGCCCTTTCACCTGTTTGTGTATTTCAGTTTTTAATCAGGATTTGCTCCAGGTAAACATGTAAAGTACATTAGAATCAGGATTCCAATAGGGAAAGGAGTCAAGAACTATAGAACTAGTGTGAAATAGCTGTGAAGGAGGGGAACTCAGAGAAAGTTTGTGCGTAACAATGGGTTAAGTCAAAACTAGTATAATGCTGCATTTGGATTGTATCTAGGTTGGATCCAGTGCCCTCTCTGCTCTAGCAGGTGATGTGAAGGTGCATATTCATTTTCAAAGAATGGCTGATACTGCAAGACGTAGAATGCAGGATGCTTCAGTACCTCCTGGGCTAGATTTGGGGTTTGTTAATCCTTGGCTGTAGGGCTCCACTTCTGCCTTTACCAAAAAAAAAAAAGTGTGCAGTTTCCAGCCAAACTGTGTATGGTGGTACTTATATCAGTATTTGTGTAGCCTCTGGTATGCTCATTTCAAGTCCTGTGATTTGGTATTTTGTAATCAGATGCTTGTTTTCATGAGTCCTGGCTATTATTTCAAAGAGTTCTAAAGGTGCTGGTGAATTCTTAAGTCCTTGTTTTCATGCAGACCTCCACAATTAAAGCCAAAGCTAAATAAGTTGATGTGCGAGCCAGACTTTTTTCCTAGGGAGCAGTGTCCTCAGTTAGGTCCAACAGCCATGTACCACTAGAGATTTAGCCTCATATTTCCTCTCCTGTGAGGAAAGGCTGAGACAGGTGGGGTTGTTCAGCCTGGAGAAGAGAAGGCTCTGAGGTGGCCTTATTTTGTGCCCTTTCAGTATCTGAAAGGAGCCTATGAGAGACAGAGAGGGACGTTTTACAAAGGCATGCAGTGATAGAACAAGGGGGAATGGCTTTAAATTGAAAGGGGGTAGGTGTAGATTGAATATTAGGAAGAAATTATTTGCTGTGAGGGTGGTGAGGCACTGGAACAGACTGCTCAGAGAGGTTGTGGGTGCCCCATCCCTGGAAATGTTCCAAGGCTGGGTTAGATGGGGCTTTGAACAACCTGGTCTGGTGGAAGGTGTCCCTGCCCATGGCAGGAAGGTTGGAACTGAATGATCTTTAAAGTCCCTTTCAACCCAAAGCATTCTCTGAGTCTTTGGTTCCATATAAATGCACATTTTTTTGCATTGGGCTGTGGTCCACTTTTTCAAAGTGAAAAGAGTTGTAAGGACTAAATTGTGACTAGGGTTGCATGTTGTCTTCTGGGATGTAGCCTTAAGCTGCTCTGGTGTTCCTGTCCCTTCTCTTTTCTGCACTGTTTTGCAGCTCATCAAATGGAGGAAACTATGCAGAACTATTTAATGCATAAACATAAAATAGTTGAAATGCTTAACTTGCAGAGACGCTGTTAAAGAGGGCAGTGTGGTAGGAATATGCTGCCTTTCAGGACATACTACAATGCAGATATCTGTTCTGGGGCCTCTGCTTTGGTGAGAAGTGACTCAAAAAAACCCTCATATTAATTCAAGATGCTGACTATTTGTGGTTGGTCTGTCTCAAAACCCTACTGCTCTAGGCATGGGAGGCATTCATGTCTTGGAGTGCATTAGAAGATAAATCCCTGGAGCTGGGAGTTGTTCAAAGTAGTTGTGCTGTTTCAATCTACTCCTTTCCCAAACTCTTTCCTCTAGCTCTTAAAAAGAACTGACTAAAGGTCTAAAATTATGCCTGTCTCTTTCAAATAAGTTGTTTTGGTCAGCATGTGCAGTTGGAGAAGTCTGAGGGAAGTTGTAAATCCTATTAATGACACAGGCTGCAGGTAAATATTCTCAGGAAGAAAAGCAAAACTGTGGTTCTGAATGAGCACTGTGGCTACGGAGGTGCCAGGCAGCAGAGCCACATGCATTGCCACTCTTTGGCATGCACTTGTGGGAAGCATCAGGAGCCTCCATGTGCATGAGTCACTCCAGCAGCAGCTGTGAGTCAAATCCATACATGTCAGTGAAACTTTTTGGCTGTGCCAGCACCTGGAAGGAGCAGTTGGAGGCATTGTAGCATGGGAGAACCAATGCAGACATTGTCTGATGTTAGCTGGGGAAGAAGTGAGACTTTCAGAACACGTAATGTAATCTGAAACTTGCCTGTATGGTGACTGTATTTCAGGTAAGCCTCTTTCTGAGTAAGTGGCTTCTGACAATGGCCTGGATTGTAATACCAGAGCTACTTGGCAGTCTAGGATCCTCTAAACTTAAAAGCCCCATACCTGAAAATATCCTCTGTGATCACCTGTAATGTGTTGGCTTAACTAAACTTTTATTAGATTGTCAGCTACTGAGGGGAGTGCTACTGTAGGGGAGAATAAAAGACAATGAAGTGGAGGAACTTGATGGAGGTGTGGTTGCTTCTGTTACGGATGGAAAAATAATGTGTGAACATGTTTTTGATTGTGTAACAAAAACAACTGGCTTGAAATGCTGAAATGAAAATTTCCCTTCCAGGTGCTTTTGTGGTGCAGTTGCACTGCAGAATTTGTGGGTTGGAAGAATACTAGTCCTTGCCCTGGACATGGGAACTGGTGATTACTACAGTTTCCAAGACTTATGTCATGTTACTCGTTAAATGTACTGGAAGAAGAACCTCTGGGGGTACAGTGAGTGGCACAGCAAGCTGAGCTACCTGCTCTGCGTTTATGGGCTTTTAACACCTAATGTTTATAGTCACTGGTTTGGACAAGTTGCTGTTGTTTCCAAAGCTTTACTAATTGTCAGGGTTGATTATTCACTGTGTTTAAGGTGTTGCTTTTGCTGTGTATTATTTCTGGAGTATAAGGCTGTCATAGCAATCTTTCCAGGCAAGAAAAATAGAATATCTGGAAGGAATAGCCTGATTGTTTCAATGTTATTTCTATCTATCTCTTCCTCCTTCAGGATGACAACTGGGGTGAGACCACGACAGCAATCACAGGCACCTCTGAGCACAGTATTTCCCAAGAGGACATTGCCCGGATCAGTAAAGATCTGGAAGACAGCGTTGGGTTGGACTGCAAACGTTACCTGGGCTTAACAGTGGCAGCTGTTCTCGGACTCCTAGTCTTCCTTACCCCCATTGCCTTCATTCTGTTACCCCAGATCCTGTGGCGAGACGATCTGGAGCCGTGTGGTACTGTCTGTGAGGGACTGTTCATCTCTGTGGCGTTCAAACTCCTCATTCTCCTGATCGGCACCTGGGCTCTTTTCTTCCGCCAGCCCAAGGCAGATTTCCCGAGGGTGTTTGTGTTTCGGGCCCTTCTGCTGGTCCTCATCTTCCTCTTTGTGTTCTCCTACTGGCTCTTCTACGGCGTTCGCATCCTGGACTCGAAGGACACCAACTACCAGGGGATAGTGCAGTACGCCGTGTCCCTGGTGGATGCCCTGCTCTTCATCCACTACCTGGCCATCGTGCTGCTGGAGCTGCGGCAGCTGCAGCCCATGTTCACCGTCAAGGTGGTTCGCTCCACGGACGGGGAGTCGCGATACTACAGCTTGGGACACCTCAGGTAGGTGCAAACCATTGGAGTCTGTGTAGGTATAACTGTGGCTCTGAAGCATCAGCTGCATTTCAGTATGTGTCGTTGCTGGTTCCTCAATCTTTCCTCAGAAGATGTCCTAGAGTCTCTCCAAAATTACCGAACTGAATCTCCCTGCCCCCTCTCTGAGTGCGGGAGAGGCTGTGCCTGCATCAGAGGGGTCCTGTGCATTTCAGTAAATGAAAAAAGCTGATGTCCTAACTTTGGGATGGTCAGTAGGTGATGCCTGATGAGATCTTTAAGATCTTTCTCTAGGCTTCTTTCCGTGTCTCCTTACTGGAGGAAAATGGAGAGCTTTCCTTGTGTAGTTGGTGCTGCCTTTTTTATTTTGATTGTATGGGCTGGGCACTGCTTTGGGAGCAGCCCCTCAGGCCACGCAGAGAATAACTGCTCAGACTCCTGACAGCAGGCCAGGCCATGTGGCAAGGGCTGAAGGTTTTGTGACATGATGCTCTTTTTGCCATCAATTTGCTGGGTTGGATGTATCTGGGAGTATTTGGGAGCTGTAGGTATGACACACACATGCTGCTTCCACCCTCCTGCTGGCATTAGTGCTTCCCTCAGCAAGGGTACAAAAAAAGGACAGGTGTCTGAATTGTCTTAGTTCCTGTGTCCTGCAAAGCTCTCCAGAAATCCCTTAGTTCCTGTGTCCTGTGAAGCTAGCAGCTGAGCTTTGGAGATGATTCCCCAGGCTGAATGTGCACTTAAACATCTGTTCAGCTTATCCTGTCCAGACCCCAATGGCATGTGTATCTGTGGCAGATGAAGAGATTAGCATCTGCTGGTTTAAGTGGATGTAGGAACAGTCTCCTGCAGCCATTAGCTTAGCAGTGGAATTGCTTTGAAGCAGATTTAGTGGTTGAACCTGAAGTCCCTGAGTTTTCTCCTGCATAAAGAAGAACTCAAGACCTGTTGGGTAAAATAAGTCTGGACTCTGCTTTATTTTCCTTCTCTGTACAATGTGAAAGGGAGAGCCCCTCTTCTGTAATGGAACTGCACCCATTGACTTAATTAAATGTCTCTTTCAGGATTTCAAGAAATGTACTAACATCTATTGGTTTTCTTTTAAGATCAATTTTTTTGACCTTAATTGCTCTGTGGTCAGTCATCCAGCATAACCTATATTATGAGAGAGATGGAAAGATGACTACCAGAGTTTCCCCAAGTCACAATATTGTGCCTTGAGGTGTGATGAGGCAGTTCAATCATAAGTGAATTCTGCAGAGAAAGTTTGGTATGTGTCTGTATTTACCCATATGTACACACACAGCAGATTTGGTTTGATAGAGTTTCCTTGGTAGTAGATTGTGGGTTTGTGTTCAGAGGAATTGAGATCCTACACCTGCCAAAGTCTTCATGTCTAACTTGCCATTGGAGGCAAAGAATTTGCTTGAGAATCAAGGCCTGAATATTTAAATAGTGCATGTGTTAGAAACAGTGTTTTCTCCGATTCTTTTTTGCAGCAGGGTTTTGAAATATCTTGGGTGAAGAGTTGTAAAACCTGAGATGTATGAAAACTTGTAACTTCTTGTTTGTTGGCAAGCTGATTGCAGTTTCATTTGGTACATTGAATGCAAGCCATGCAGCACATGGGTGCTGCAGTGTCTTGTGTTACAGAAGAGTCTCATCAAGCGTGTCTGATAATGCTAAATTAGTGTTGCTTTCTTCTTAGTTTGACAGATGAGCATAATGTGTATTGACATGTGTTTTGAAACCTGTGTGTCTTTCCATATTTACTGCTGCAAAGGTAAAGCTGTAGGTTTGATCAGGGGCTGGGTGTCTCCCAGCTAAGGAAGAGTTTGTCATCTCTGTGTGTTATTTGTGTGTAAGTTGTAAGAGCTTCTGATTTTGATAAAGAGTGTGACTCCAATGTGACAAACCGTGAACGTAGTTAGTATCTCCTTCAACTTCTAAGGGCTTAAGATTGTGAGATGTTTGTGAAACATGAAAAAAAGAGAGAATTTGATCATCTTCACAGCATAATTTTGCAGAGTTTTCATTAAGGTCTTGTCATGCTTTTTGATTAAATGTAGGTTGGGATCGCAAGGTGCTGCCTTCTGCCCCTGATTCTCTGGTTGAGGCGTGGGGCTGGAGTGGGAGGTGTGTTGATGGGAGAATGTGAAGACATGCAAGGACAGTCTGGATTTCAGGAAGGCTGGAGAAGCAGCCTTGTGGGTGTGCTGGAGAGGTGGTTCCAGCTATGATGGAGTAGACATATATCACTTGCTGTTGCCTTTGGGCTCTGTTTGCCACCAAGCATGCTTGCCTCATCCTAACACTTTCGAAGGAGTCTTGGAGAGGTTCTGAGCTGCCACGTGGAAGGAGGCAGCTTGCTTTATTTAACAGGTATAGCAAGCAATCTGTCTCCTGAAATCAAAACCTTTTGTCTCTTTATGCTGTCGAGTATCTTAAAAGTTTTGATCATCAACAATCCATGGAGTCTGTCTTCCTCAGCAATCAAGTGTGCTCTGGAGAACCTGGTCGTGAGGAGGGAATCAAGACATCTTATATTGTTCACTCTTGCTTCTTGGAGTAGTTCTGGAGTTTTTTTCTTCACTGCAAAATTGTTGGTATCACCCTTTTTAATCCAAGATGGAAGCTTTCCAATTCTAGGTCTTTTCTGGTGAGGCAGAGGGAGCTGCTGTGTAGGTATGAGAGCAACATGTTTTCTGGGGGAGAAGGGAAGAAGACAATAGCTCAGCCGCCCTTCTGGCAAACCATGTTTTTGTAAGGCAGGGCACAGACAGGATTTTCCACCCTCCTTGGCTCCAGATGCAGTAAAGAAGTTGAAAGTGCTGAGTTAGGTATTCCACTCCACCCCTGAGAGCCCTAGGTCCAGGAGGGTAAGCATATTTGGGAGTAGTTCCCCAAATTCATATTTTAATCAGCCTATTAATAGGCTGGCTTGTTCCCACCCCCAGTACTTTGACTATAACTTTCCTTCTGGGAGACTTGACTGCCAAAACGAACGTTCCCTTTGGCATTGATTCAGGAGCTTGGAGGGGGGAGGTAAAAATTAAATAGGAGTCTCGATGAGTGTGGTGCCAAGTCTCAGCTCACTGAGTGCTCTGCTGCTCCTGGTAAGAAGGTTTACCACACAGGGCAAAAGCTTTCTGGTTGTGTGTGTGGGTAAAGAGCAGGGAGCAGCAGAGATGTGGGAAAGGTCAAGCCTGGGAAAATGCAGGAGGTTGGGTGAGAATGGTGGTGAGACTTTGAAAGGGAAGGAGGAGCACAAAAGTAGATAACTTTTCAGTTGAAAAGATGATACTTTTGCTAGTGGAGGCTTGGATTTGCAGCTTTAGTTTTTCCCTATAAATAAGGGATGCTGATGACACTTGTCACCCAGAGTTCAGTACTGTTTATGGCTCAGAAACTGTGTAGGAAGGATCTTGCTGGAGAAGCCCCTCCTTTGCTAACCATATTGCCTTCCTATCCACTGAATACTCTTTCCCACCCTAGAGCTTTGCTAGTCTAGACAGCTCAAGAAAATGAATGTCATGTGGTAATTACTGATCTTTCACATAGACTGAGTGTTGGGCTGCAGTATAGTTACTCTTGGTTTTCTGAGGTTAGGAATGTTTGAGAGTGGGTCCTTCTCCCTTTTGCTCATCCTTGCAGCAGGTATATGAGGGGCAGGGCTGTGATAATTCACCTTGGGTCGGGCTGTTTAAAGGAGTAGGAGTTTGTCTTCTTGTCTGTCGTGGTTTACCCCAGCTGGCAAGTAAGTCCCACATAGCCCCTCACTCACACCTCCTCTGTAGGATGGGGATGAGAATCAGAAAAAACGTAAAATCCGTGGGTTGAGATAAGAACAGTTTAATATTTTAATTAATGTAAAATATAATACTAATTATAATAGCAGTGATAATAATAATTGTAATGAAGAGGAGAGAGAGAAGGAGATAAAACCCAAGGAAGGCAAATAATGCTCTTTACAGTTGTTCTCCACCCACTGACTGATGCCCACCCCATTCCCAGGCAGTGATTGGTGGCTCCTGGCCAGCTGTCCTCTGTTGATACACTGAGCATGATGTTCTGTGGTATGGAATATCCCTCTGGCCAGTTTGGGTCAGCTGTCCTGGCTGTGCTCCCTCCCAGCTTCTTGTGCAACTTGTCACTGAGAGGCAGAGCATGGGAAACTGAAAAGTCCCTGACTTAGAGTAAGCAGTACTTAGCAACAACCCAAACATCAGTTTACTAGGAAGAATAGTAATGCAATCCCAGAGAAAACCAGGACACTGTCCTTTCTGGTGTGGGCTTGCCTTCATGACCTGGGTGGCTAGGAATTGGTGGGTAGCCTGTGTACACCTTTGGAATCAGGGTTCAAGTTTTGTATGTGGCTGTGAGTTGGTCAGTGTTATTTTGTCAATCTAATCAAGAGAAGCTTGGTACTCAGAAATAGCAGCTCTGTATGATAAAAGTGTGCATGCACATTTCCTGTACCCCTGTTACCCATCTCCATTTGCATGGGTGTTTGCTGAACTGTGGTTTAAAAATTCAGGAAGGGAACAGCTGCTTCCTCAAAAGAAGTACCTCTCTCTGAAAACCCTGTGCCTTCCCTGCAGGAATAATCAATACCTTACTGAGAGACCTGGTGGCTTGCACCACCAGGTGCAAGAAAAGAAAGAAAAGAACAAACAAAAAAGTAGATGCAGACGTATTCTGTGGAAGGGGGAGCACATTCAGCCTCTCTCCCGGCTGTTTTGGGTATTTCTTGGACTGTTGCATATAAAGCTGATCTCTAGGTTGTCAGTATTTACTGATTAATCTGATGAGTGCTCTCTGGTCAGGCTTCCCTTGGTGCCACTGGTGCTTTGTTCACTGTTAAGGGCTAAGGAGTGGGAATAGGCTTCTCCATATTCCAGCCTGCATTTGTAAGCCTTGACACCTGATTTTGTTGCTCAAATATGCTTCCCCATATCAAGGGTGCTAGTGAAGACCATGTGGTCAGCATTTGAACTGAACAATTTGTACAGATTGCTCTTGCCTGGAGTTGAATCAACATTTATGCTGTTTTAAAATCTTTCTACTCCTCAGAAGGAAAGCTTCCATGGAATATAGACACCTTGGTTTCTGTTTCTAGCATGGTTGTAGCCATGGGTTTAGGCAGTTGGATCTCTTCCCTGAGCAAGACCTGCTGAAATCTTGCTGATTTCTGAAGAAGGAACTTCATAATGTGTGTTTAATTGCATTGTTCCTTCACAGCATGCCTGAGCCCACTCATAGACTTCAGGGATATTTCTGTTTCCAGTAGGGCAGCCAGAAGGGACTGCAGGACAAGCACTGGTGCACTATAGTGCAGTGCTGTACCTGTTGAGCTAAATCGTGCTGGAGACACTCCAGGCTTCTCCTGCTCCCCTGTGTGCAGTTTGTTTGCTCTGTGTTCCCAGGGACTCGAGGAGTTACACTGACCCTCCTTTCTCCTTGGGGTTTCTTCAGCCTCACCATCTTCTGTAGTGATGCACACTGATGAAGCAGATTGAGCTGATGAGTTTTTACCTTGTTCTGTAGCAAAACATATTATTAACTGACCTGCTGCTTTGATTGCAGGAACTTGCTGGAACAGCACGTTACACAGACTTTGCAGACCAGCTCTGTTGCCAGAGCCTCCAGCCTGTGTGAAATTAGCCTTGTTCTTGAATACATTTTCCCTATCCTGCAATCTGTACTGATGCCCTTTTGTGTGAATTTCTCCTGCCCATCACCAAACGCTGGGGTGACCACCAGCGTTGATCACTCTCTCCTCCCAAGAAGTTCTGGGATAGCCGGCTAAATGGGTGTTAATTGCATCTGCAAGTGTGAAGCTCCTGGGGAAACTGAGGAGTCTCCTCCAGAGCAGCTTCTTTAGCACTGAGAGGTGTCAGACTTGTGACCCCCAGCCCAGTGTCTCTCCAGCAGCACTTCACAAAACTGCGTTTACAACCTTTTTGCAACTCATCATCTCTGCAACTTCTTGCAACTCATCTGGGCTGCTTTTCCATGCTCGCGGTCCTTTACTTGCAGAACTTGTTCATAGTGGGCAGCTGAGCATCAGCACCTTTCAAACACCCCGTGCCATGAAGTAGTCATGGAATAGGGAAGAATGCTCTGACTTGTGAAGGAACTGATAATGACTTATATGGGAAGAGATTTTCAGCCACATTCTTAACCATTTTTAGTCACAGGTTGTGCTTTTCCCCCCTCCCTGTGTCTGCTGCCTCACCTCTGGAGGATGGTGCTGCAGAGATAGGTACCCGTGGAATTGCAGAAGGGAATTTTCCAGTAGCCTTTGAAAAAAAAAAAAAAAAGTGCTGTTCCCTACCGAGTAGGCAGCAATCTCCTTTGATGTTCCAGATGAGTTATGGGAATGGTGCCTTGTTCTGTTTTACAAGGGTCTGCTTGGTAGTGCAAGGGGCGTTTTGCCAGCAAAGTTCATCTAGGACTTACGACATGGGTCAGAGCAACGCCTCGTTAAGAGGCTGCTTGTTTGTGAATTGCAAGCTCCAGGAATGCCAGGTAACTCCTCGTTAGAGGTGAGGGGAAAGTCTAGGATGACCGTCAGTATTGACAACATGCACAACTTGTCTGGGAGTTTCTGATGGGGTAAAGTCTGTCTCCGAAGCCTTGGAGGGTGTGCTTTTCTGAAAGGAGCATGTTTTCCTAGCCTCTTACCTTTCTGCATAGTTTCCAGATTCTACATATGGCTTTTCATATGGAACTGCTCTTTTGATAAAGGAGGGAGGAACTGAAGCTGGAGGAACTGAAGTGCCCGCATCTTTCTACCTTTCTCTACTCCCTTCCTTGATCTTGATCCCTGACCATCCTCAGCACCCTCTTTGCACACACCCTCTCTCCTTTCCTCTCCTCCTCACCGGGAGGAGCATGAGCTGAGTGCCCCAGACAGCAGGGCAGGTACCAGACTTATCTGTGCTCCTGCAGATGCATCAGGCAGCAAGGGAAAGTGGTGCAGGCTGATTGTTATACCCTGGAGCAGTCTTGCATTTTTGAAATACTTAATACTGTAAAAGCTTACAAGCCTCCTTGCAGGTGAAGTGCCTGCTGTCAATTATTAACCCACAGGGCCAGTACAGTGTTACTGGCTCCCTGGTGAGGAGCTGCTCAGCTTCATCTTTCTGAAAGAAGTGGTGTGGAGGAAATGCCATTGGGTTCATCTGCAGGGATTTCCTTTCTTGTTGGCTTGTCTTTCAAAACCAACTCTGCCCAGAAGTCCAGGAATGGTATGCACTCCAGCCTACCCTGTACTTAGGGGGGTTTGTCATGGAATTTCTGTTCCACTGCTGTCCGTGCCCTCTGAAGTGTCTGTGTGTGCCACCCACAGAGACAGATGGCCTCCCTAAGCTGCCCAACAAATTTTGTGGCCATGAAGGTACTTTTATCTTCAAATGCTGGGGAAAAAAAAAAAAATCCACTCCCTCAACCTTTGACATCTGTCTCATGGTGAATGATGAAATAGAAATATTCTGCAAAGACGTGAGCTGTGTGCTGTTTGGAGGAAAAGTAGAGGCTCACGTTTTGCTAAGAGGACAAGGAATTGTGGATTTACAGTTCTGATATAGCACAACAAGCAAAGTCCAATAAATATGGAAGCTAATTCTTGACTCTACCTGAAAAAGTAAAGGAAACTTAATAGGGAGCTGTGTGGTAGTAATAGAATTTTAGAAAAATTTTTATTTATTAATGGCATGAAATTGAGGTCAGTATTTTCACGTATAACTCGATTGCCCCTCCAGTACATGCTTAAATGAACTTCGGTGCTTAAAGTTCTTTTGTTCAGTGTAGGTCAAGTGGGGACATCAACTGACAGTGTGGGGAGAGCTATTCCCTGGCTGACAGGAAAACAGATTCCTGGCACAGCACTAAGAACCTTGGCCGTGGTTTGGAGCCACTTCAGGCTGCTGACTCTGGCTTGCATTCCTCTAGTCCTGGTGGGGGGTTATCTGCATCCTTGCTGGGGCTGGATTTTTTCTCAGTTCAGAACTGCAGGTCATGTCCTGGTGGCCCCAGTGTTGTTTGTAGGGTTGCTGAGTGCTGGTTATAAAATCAGGTGGCTCTTGCTTGTGCAGAGCTCGCTGGGATGTGAGGGATGCTGTGTGGTGGAGGGATGCTGTTTGAGTTTGAGAGCTGATTCCCCTCTGTGTGCAAAGGTCTGCTAGTGGCTGACATGGATGCTGCCTCTTCAGGCCTGTCTTCATAGGCTTGGAGGAGAACAGCATTCCCAGGTGTTTTGAGAGGAATCCTGGAACAAGTTAAAGCTGCTATATTGACTCAAAAGACAACCTCATTCAAAGTCTTGTCACATTAATCCTATCCCCCACCTGGGAGTCAAATAAGAGATGGTCCTCTTGCCTGATAGAGCATCTGACCAGGCAGCTGTAGGACCAAGAGCTGAGTGCTGATTTTTCGTGGCTTCAGCATCTAAATGTAAAGTCCTATCACAGCACTGGAGTTTTGCTGGCAGTAGAAGCTTTGAACACTTTGTTATTTCCTTGGAATTAAAGCTGTTCTTCTTAGCTTTGACTTAAAAGAAATGCCTTAAATCAGCAACTAACCTCTTCTCCCACCCTCAAAAAAACTACTGACAAAAAGCCTCACCCTTAGTTACTTCATAACTATTAATGTAGCTTGAAGAATTCCTTGGCTAAAGAGTGGCCTAATTTGAAGCATGAAGGGGCTTTAAATTCTCTTGTGTAAATGCAGACTCTTACAAACTTCCTCCCATACCTGCCAGCTCCTGCATATACTTTTTTTTCATTTGAGGCTCAGACTAATCAGAGGCATAGCATGCATGTATACTGGGAAGATGAAATGCAGAAATGCATCTCTGTTGTGGATTATGCTGCTCCCAGGAACTGGAACTGGTAATCCAGGGTCCCATATGTTGCTGACTTCTGCAGGGCTCCTGGGTGCTTGAGCAGGACACAAGCCTGAGCTGGAAGCTGACAGGTGCCCTGTAGCTCAGGGCTTGGGGGTATTTCATCCCTTGTATCTGCACTAAGTACCTGTCTTAACTCATCCTTGCATGCAGGGGAAGGTCATGATCTTGCTCCTAACTCCTGTGTTCAGAAGGTAAAACATACCTTGGTATTGTTCTGTCCCCCTGACTTGTTTGAAACTCCCTAAATCCTAAATACAACCTCAAGTGTGTACAAACTTTTGAAAGGGGTTACACCTCCTTCAGAAATACTCAGTACACCCCTCAATTACATAAATGTTTGGTCATAGTTCTGCATCACTTCTTAAGCTGATGCTGCTGCAGAAAAAAATCCTGTCAGCAGCCTGATCCCTTCCTCACCCCTCCCAAAGAAACATTGTCTAGTTGCACAGCATTGCAGTGGTGGAATTGGGGAACTGGTAATTTATATCTGTTATCCATGTAGCTTTGCAGTTTGTGTGTGTATTTTTCTGCTTGGATTATGTTGCTCAGCCTAATTTCTGCAGTCTTCATAGCTGCCCTTGTGGTGTTTAATGGTTACAAAGGCTTGTGGTGGCAGAGGAAAGGTTTGATGGAGCTGAGGGAAAGATGCAGGATAGAATTCTCTCACAGCCATGGACTGATATTCAACTTGCCATTGAGCAGGACCCCCAAGTCCCTTTCTGTGGCACTGCTTTCCAGCATCTCATTCCCTGGTCTGTCTTTACATCCAGAATTGCCCCATCCCAGGTGCAGAATTTCACTTTCCCTTGTTGAAACCCTGCACATGGTTGGTAATTGCCAAACCCTGTCACTTATTTGGGTCTCTCTGCAAGGCCTCCCTGCCTTCAAGGTCATCAGCTGTTCCTCCCAGTTTTGTATCATCTGCAAAATTGCTTAGAATCCCTTCCAATCCTGTGTCCAAGGCATTTATGAAGCTGTTGAGGAGCACAGGGGTGAGGATGGAGCCCTGTGGAACCCCTCTAGTGACAGGTCTCCAGTCTGATACCACACCATTCACTATAACCCTTGGTGCCTGACCCAGTTGCTCACCCATCACATGATGAGTTTATCCAGCTGAATGCTGGACACCTTGTCCAGTAGCATCCTGTGAGAGACAGTATCAAAAGCTTCACTGAAATCCAAAAAGATGACACCAACTGGCTTCCCTTGATCAGCTAGCTGGGCTACCTTGTCATGAAAGGCAATGAGTTTTGATAAGCAGGACTTCCTCTCATGAAGCTGTGCTGGCTGTGAGCAATGACTGTGTTGTCATCACACTTTCAGGTGTTTTTCAGTACCTCCCAGAATAATCTTCTCCATCACTTGACCAGGCACAGAAGTGACACTGACAGGTCTGTAATGTCTGGGATCCTCCTTCTTGCCCTTCTTGAAAATTGGGACAATGACTGCTCAGAAATTCTCAAGGGAGGCTTTTTCGATGACTTCAGCCAGCTCTTTGAGGAGTATTGCATGAATCCTGTCAGGCCCCATAGATTCCTGTGGTCTGTGGGAGCCCTCCTTGGTGGGGTAGGGCTCTGTCTGCAAAAGTTTGCTCCTCTGCTGAGTTTTGGGGAAAGGAGAGCCACTAGTCCTTGCTTCTCCTCCCCAGTCCATCTGACCTACAGGAGACCTGCCTTGGCCCAAGCATGAGGGATTGTTCTTGAGCACCTCAGGTCATGTCCTTGGAGATTCAGAGCTGGACATGGTGCACAAATGGATGGCAGCTTCCTTCTGTGCATTTGGTTTACAGTCATATCCCCAGGTGTGAGACTGGACTTTGTAAATCATCTTGTGTCATGCAGGTCTCCTTCCACAGGGCCCATTGACCTCAATAATCTGCTCAGCTGTGCAAATGTTAACGGTGGGGTTGACTTCAGCAGTGCCCCTGACTCTCAAATTGGTCTGGGTTAGTGTTGAACTGGGTGTTGACAAGTGGATCCCTTTGGACTGCTGGCAGCTGGGTGCAACACCCACAGTGCCTGGGGAAGCCAACTTGTCCCTGCTTTGTCAACACCTGTGTATTTCTGGGCTGCCTCTATCTACCACACTGTGCAGGTTTGTGGGGAAAGCTCAGCAGCAGCTTCTTCCCATCACCTTTCCACTTAAATTGTCCCCTTTGTGTTCTTCTCTCACTGCTTTCCTTCCCAGACTGCCAATTTGCTCAATAGATGAAGAAAGCCTTTCACAGCTTTGGCTTTACTTTAGTGTGAGCAGACAATAGCTGGTGGTTTGCTTGTGTTTCATTTTTTCTCATGAATAACCAAGATAGTACTCTCATTAGCTCCCTTGAGAATGCCCCCACCACTTGGCAAAACCATATCATGGAGACAAATGCTTGGTTTGCTAGCAGTGCCCTTGGAAAACCCTTTTCTGAGCTCTAGCTCCTGGATCCAGTAGCTGCTGCTCTCCAGGTCCAGTTAAACTCCTAGTGGCTCCTGAGGGTGCTGGGTTGGGCTTGAGGTGTGGATGTGTGGCCAGGTGTTGCTTTGGCTCACTGCAGGTGTCTGGGACATGGCAGGGCACGGGCAGCTCCTTTGCCTCCCATCTTTCTTGTCTGTGTTGCAGCAGACCCTGGAGCAATGCGATGCTGGTAGCAAGTGTTCTCTTTCTGTTTGATGGGAAGGCAGTGCCTTTGCCTGTTAGAATGTGTTGTATGGCATCAAAGGGAAGTGAGTGTCTAGTTTGAGAGCTTTTGGGGCATCTGCATGTGGTTATTGGTGTCTGAGGAACTGGCTGAAATGCAGCCCAAGCTGTGAGTGCCTGAAAGCTGCTTTTGTGCCCTGGCTAATCCATGAGCTATACCATTTGGATTTAGTGGTTCTGCTAGGTAACTGTATGGTGAGTAAGTGCTTGACAACACCTCCCCACACACGCTGCTCCCCTTGGAGAGGTGGTCTTGGCTTAAGAGGATGTGGGCAGTTTGCTTTGGAGCCTGCTCTCCTATCTGGCTTCCTCAGGCTGAGGGAGAAGTTTGTTGCACCATGTGTTCGGGCTTTCACAAGCAGCTCTTTCAGATGCAGCTCCTGAAGCTGCTCTTGTTGTACGCTCACCCATCCCCATGGATGGGTTGAGGCAACTGGAGCCAAGTGGGTTTGCCACATGTTAAACTCCTATTGCTATTCTGTGAGGGGCTGGAAGGCAACCTTCCCAGTTACCTAGGCTGACCTGCTGCAATAAAGCCTCCTAGAATTGTATAGAGGGAACCTAGCAAGAAGCTTAGTCTCAGCAAAGTAGTAAATCTTGGGATTTTTTTGAAGAGAGTCCTCTACCTTCCATAGGAAGTTCTTCTGGTGCTCCAGAACCTCCACTGTTTCTAAAACTCATGTTGGACTTCTACAGATTATTTCATTTTCTGTTGGATTTGATGTTGGAGGTAACAAATGTCCTTATGATCTTTGTGTCCCCTGGCACTGCATACTGTGAAATGAGATGTTCACTGTGTTACTGAGGAAGAGAAATGTGATGCTGTCACAGCATCTGACCTCAGTGATTGTCCTTTCCTGGCAAATCGTATTATTGGACCTTTTGGACCACTCCTTGAGTGAGAGGATTGTGCTCTCCTCCTCATCCTCCTCACTACATATTACCAGTAGTGTTCTGGGTTTTTTTCCTAGTCTGTTATGCTAGCTGCCACCTTCAGCTGTTGGGAAAACATTCATCAAGTTTTGAGGTTCTACCAAGAAAGGTGACTGGGGAAAACATTCAGGCTGTGTGCTGGTACCCTAAAGACCAGTTAACTTCCTGAGGTATCAGGCTTGGAAGTTTCTCAGAAGAACTGCAGTGGGAGCATGCCATTGGGTTTACTGGAGTTTTATAGCTGCTGGCTAAAACTTCGTGCTCTGTACTTTTGTAGCAACATCTTTTCAGTGCTGGCCTGGGAGTGCTTTTATAGGATTCCTCAGGAAGGCTTAAGTGAGTAGCTTGTTTGGTTTGTATGAGGTAAAGGAGTTCATTTCCCCTCAGCCCCCAAGTTTGGTCATACCCTCCTGTAAAATCCTGGTTTTTAAAAATACTCACGGCTTCCTTTCAAAATGAAAACACTGACATGTAACAGCAAAGTTAGTAGTAGACTTGCAGGGATCTTTTTCACCTGTACTGGAGGGTTTTGACTAGGCTGCTTTCGATGTTTGAGGAAAACAAACCAAAAACCCACCCTGAAAACAAATTCTACTCTTTCTCTCATTCAGAAAATTTCCATGTTGAAATCCCTTCTACATTAGCAGTGAACCATTGTATTGCTCAGCTGGTGTGTTGATTCTGATTTTTGTCTTGCTAAAGATGAGACTTATAATGTCTGTTGGAGAGCAACATGTCTTGGACTGCATAGGGCAGAAAAGGGGAGATCAGCAGTTAGAAACTGGGCTGGTGCTCTCCTTAAATGTACAGTAGTTGTGTTGTTCAGATGTCCAATGTTGGATATAGATGGGGACACACTTTAAATTCCTGTCCTTTTCTTTCCATGTTGTTAAAAAAGGCTGTGAGAA
This sequence comes from Argya squamiceps, assembly GCA_037834095.1. Lineage (NCBI taxonomy): Eukaryota > Metazoa > Chordata > Aves > Passeriformes > Leiothrichidae > Argya > Argya squamiceps. The sequence goes on from JBBMKD010000001.1 coordinate 24,643,098, forward strand.
AAGATGGAGATGGGTCACTGCAAAACTGGGGCAAATCTTGCATGTGTTTGGGTTCCATATAAATTACATCATTAATGGATGGATGTTGGCTTCCTTGGGGGCGGCAGCTGTGCTGCCATCATGCTGACAACCTCCTGCTATGACGAGGTTTTCTTCCCTTCCTAGATAAAGGTTTGACCTTGCAAAGTCTTTTCCCTGCCTCACCAAATGCCAGAATTTGGGTATCTAAAACAAACTTGCTGTGTCCCGGTTGCCCGGTGCCTGTTCCAGGGAGGGTGAGGATTGCACTTGCCTGCCTTAGCCAAGTGGAGATCTCAGTTGTGGTTGTCTGAAAAGAAAATGTGGTTTTCCTTTTCCTAGGAACTGCAGTCCTGTTCTTTTGTCTGTACCAAACTGAAATGCTCTTGTAGTTATGACAATCAAAAGACATTTTTCTGCTCTGCTTGTTTGGCCACAGCTGCTGGAGCAGTTCCTTGTCTTGGCCTCTCTGCTGAGATCTGACTCGGGCTCTGTTTACTGGAGAGGACAAAACTGTAGCCAAGGCATTTGTGCTTCTGCATGACCTTGGTCTTCTCAGGAGCCTTGCTCCAAGGTGTTGCTTGGGAAGGACAGAGAATATCAAATCCCTTGCATCTTGCCAGCTCATGGCCCCTGGTGTGGCTGTGCTGCCCAGGGTCATCTATCTGGGCAGCCTGTGCTGGCCTCACTTGTAGCTATGACAGGCAGAGCTGCATAGAGGATCCCTTCTGTAATCATCTTCAGCAGGGGTGTTGGTGTGGGAAGCATTTTGACTTCAATTGTCTATTTCCAGTTTTATTTCTAGTTCTGATGACTTTGCTCTGGGAAAACAGGCCAACATGGTGAAGGATCCAGGAACCTGAGCCCTAGCTCTGTACCCTGGCAAAAGTGTATGGAGAAAGGAAAAAAAGGGAATTTTATGGGAGGGAGATGTGATTGTACAGCAAGGGAGGGCAGAGCAGTCAGTCCTCTGAGCCTGTTGGGTGTGAGCTGACAGCACTGCTAGAGAATACAAAGTGCTGTGGATGAGCAGCTCAGTGCCCCAGGAGACCTCAGAATCTCTTGCAGTAGGCAAGCTCGATGCAGTTCTAGGCTGGAGACATCTGGTAAGGCAAAGCTGACTTTCCTTGGAAGGCTGTGTTGTGGAATTTTTTCTTAGCTTTCCTTGGAGGTGCCAAACTTGGCTGTGGCAAGTGTTTCATGTGCCCAGAGACCTTAGCTTGTTTTGATACTGTGTCTGTTTTGAAGAATATTAAAAAAATGTTGTTTGGAGGAGAGGAGTCTGTGCTGGGAACCATTTGATTAAATAACCCCAGGTTTCCTCAGCCCTCAATTAGCACAGCAGTCATCAAACCTCTGACTATCCCTGTGTATTTTAGTAGGTGTGTGTGTGGCTCACTCTAAACCCTGATGCTGCAAGATCTGCATCCATAGCAAGAATGTTCTGGTAGCAAACAGCTCACCTCTTCCTGGATGTGTACATAGATCTGTTGCAAAAGTATGGGGCACTCCTCTGCCCTCGATGATTCTCAGTGTCTGCTGATATTTGGTACAGTACCATGACAGGCTACATTTCTAGCTTAGCAGGAAAGCACAAAACTGCTAAAACCATGTGAGTGACAGGTGCATAGAGGTGTGGCTTCAATTTTTAATCTTTTTTTTTCTCTCCTTACTTTTTATTTTCACCAACCCTCCCCTACCACTTTATAAAGCTCAAACCCCTTTTCCTAGAAACCACCAGTGTCCAAAGCCAGTATTTTGATGATATAAACAGGCTTCTTTCCTTGTGCTTTGCTTCTGTATAGTACTGGCCTGTTTTCCTAGAAATCCACTAAGAAAAGCCAATTTCAGTATTGGTGTAGTTGTGTCACAGAAGGCAAATACAAAGTCAAAATGGCCTCTGAGGTGCAGTGTATGGCAAGACTGCAAATATTCAAATCTTTTGTAGCAGCAAGTATTGAGGTAAAATACTGAAAAAAAACATGAAAAAAAGCCCTGGTCCTGACTTACCCTTTTGAGAGAAAAAAAAATACTTGCTACCTTTGTGTCACATAGTCCCCTCCTCCACTTCCTTGGATGCCCTGTAAAAGTTAATTCATTACTGTTAGTAAAGGGCTCTGCATTTCTCTGCTGCCAAATGCCACCGAGGTACCCTGTGCTTCTGCTGGGTCTGCTTGTTTGCTTTCCCTCTTGGCAGCATGCTGTGACATGGCCTTCTTCTGGGGAGTAAAAATAATAATTGGAAACAATCAACCCTCCAACTGCACAAAACACAAAGCAGCAAAGCGTAGAGACTGACACTGTGAGGAAAACTGTTTCCAGTAGGCTGCTGCTGGATTGTGCAAGGGGTTTTCCTCTCGTGCCATAAGTTTTGAATCTGAACTGTTGCATGGAAATGCTTTTTGTGTCCGGATTTTTGTACTCTGCCCATGGCGGGGGTGGGGTTAGAACTAGATGATCTTTGAGGTCCCTTCCAACCCAAGCCTTTCTGTGATGATTTCTGTGCTTCGCTTTTTCTGCTTTCTGGCTGTTTGCTACAATGCCTGGAATATACTGGGCTGCCAGATCCTCTCGATGGGACGATCCTCACCCTGACCTATTTCATACGGGCGATTAAGTATCGAAACTTTCTGTTCGTTTTCTTCCTGCCCCTCCCCATTCTTTCAAAGTGCTGAACAAAAGGAGAGCCCCGGCGCGGCTCGCTGGGACGCGGGGTGAGTGAATGCCGTGACCGACATGGTGCCGAACTCTGCGAGGAAGCCGCCTCTCCAGACGTGGCCTGCAGGAGGGCCGCCCGCCCCCATTCCCGCTGGAGCTGCCGTGAGGGTGGAGAGGCGGCTCCCTGCAGCCGCTTCACCTTGCTCCAGGGCAGCAGAGGGTCTGCCCTGCAGTGGGGAGCCCAAAAAGCCTGGATTGCTGTCGGGAGACAGCAGAATTCCTTGGTGTTTGTTTGGCTGCTGCTGGCTCCTCTGGATGCTCCCATGCCTGGGGTTGGCCTCCTCCCGGCGTGTGGTGTTGCACAAGAGCGTGGGGTGCCCTGGTGCCGTGCTTGGGGTGCTGTGCCTGGTCGGGGCGCGGGTTCTTGTTGCTTTGAGCACCCGTGTGGGGCAGGGCTGCCTGTCCTGAGCCGGGCAGGGTGAGGCTTCCCCTTGATGTGGGTGAAGAGGTTGAGCAACACAGCCCAGGAGGCTCTGATTCAGCCTTTTCCTTGCTCTTGCAAATTATTGTGACCCTTTTAATTTACTTGTCTGCAGCTTCTAATTTTATTTTATTTTTTTTTTCCTGTAACAGAGAATTTGAAGATTTGTAGTTGTAGTTGTCTTCCTTACCTGCCGTGCTTAGAATGGACTATATGGGAAATGCAAATGGGCTGGCAGAAATCCAGGAAACTGATGCTTATTACATTTCTTTTCCAGAGACCAGACCCCTCTTTGTGATTGGGGCATCTCCTGTTTGGGATTGAGCCTGTACTGGATTTGCATCAGTAACAAATACCTGGGCTTTAATTTTCAGGCAGTGATCGTTGTTTGGTGCAATGTAAAAGCTTTGCTGTGTTTGGATTTTGAGTGCACGTGGCAATGAATTGGTGGGGAAGGTTATTTAATGAGGGGATGGAAGGGATGTTAGGTGGGGAAAGCTGACATCCTGATGATAATGCTGTCAGGGGGGTCCAGGAAAAATGTGTATGTATAAAAATAATTTATTCTCTGCTGTGATGCATTGTGTTTTGTCCTAATAGAGCTAGTTGGTCAGTGGAGCTCCCAAACATTTCCCACTGCTGGGATGGAAGTTCCAGTGATGTTTGAAATTAATACATTGGATTAAAAGAGAGTAACTGTTCATTTTTTATCTTCCTGTTTTGAGTTGGTCCTAGTTTTCCAAACATTGTGTTTTGTGATGAAATTCTATGGAGTTTTATCTTCCTGGGAAGCAGAGATGGAAAAACTTGATCATGTTTGCAGTCAGAAGGGGGAATATGTGCTGCTGCCACATTATTACTTTTATGAAATTTTGTTTATAGGCTGCAGCAAATACACAGTAGAAATCAGAAGTGTGGCAGGGAGAAATAAAACGGCTTTCACCTGTTCTATGTCAGCATCTATGTGTCTCTGGCAGTGGGTCAGTCTGTAATATTTTACCAAAGGAAAATTGTTTCCTTGGTTAACTAGTGGCTCTTTATCACAAATCAGTAGCTGAGTGCCTAAGTGGAGTTGCTTTCACCAAATAATAAGGTGAGGAATTACGGAGTGGCACCTGAAAGGTAAAGCTTCTTTAAGATGCTCTAGCTGGATCCAAAAGACTCCTCCAAACAATCTTAAGGATAGAATTTGCTTCAAAAGCTGAATTCATCATCTCAAAGGTACACAGCAAATGAATGGTGATGTACTGACTGATGAAGCCACTCAGTGAACAAGTCTGGGTTTGTTCTTCTTTCTCAGAATCTCTTGAATGGGCTGGCATCTGTGCTAATTCACTGATCAGTGGGAGTGTGGCAGCTGTAGAGTGAGGATGGTGGGAGGGTGTATGTGTGTTTAAATTACTTGGGTGTGATGCAGAAGTTTAATATTAGCACAAAGCACAGGAAAATTTAAATTGCTCCCCCGGGAACACATGCAGAATCTGTGGTAGCGCTGAGCACTGAATTTAGAGCTTAATTTGTTAATGTCTTATTTTCCCATGTTACAATCTTTGTAATGTTTTCTTCCTATGTTGTAACATGTGTGAGAACACTTTGTTGCTATCCTTCGGAGAGGCCTTGTTGGTGAGCCTGACCTTTCCAATTAACTGGCAACCAATGTGTTGGCAATTACGCTTTAATTTAGAACGCACAAAAATTATTTTTAGTGTGGGTCCTTGGCAAACTCCAGTTGGCTGAATGGGTGATCTTGGTGATCTGCTGAGAGTGCTGCTCCCAGTCGGGTGCCACGCTGAGGCACAGAGCCAGAGCAGCATGGAGAGAGCTGTGTCCTACTCCCGCATTTTTAAACTTCAGAGCTCGGGCTTGTTTTGAAATGCTGCCCTATTTGTTGGTGACTGTGCCTACAGATATCTCCCTCTCTCCGTTGTCAAAACGATCGCAAAGGGAGATACCTCTGGGTTGAGCGTTTCCTGCTGCTGGCGCGTGTGTTTGTTTTGCTCCCATGTGTCATCGTTTTATGTAAAGGCATCCCTTCAAAGGGATGGAGGGAGTGCCACTGCTCCTCATTCTGTCCCTAGCCGGGGATTTAACAAGCAATACTGAGGTAATCCGGCAGCCCTACCCCTCAGGCAGCGATCCTATCTTGCTGTGAAAGCTGAAGAGATCACACTCCTGTCAGTGCTGGGGTGGAGGAGGTCTGAGGAGCTGCGAGGTGCGGCTGGAAATGACACAGAAGGAAAAGCATCCATCCTGAGCTGGTCCCTCCATCCAGGCTGGCCAGCTACAGCAAAACCCGAGGGGTGTTCTGGTCTCCAGCCTGAGCAAGGTCTCTGCAGCACAGTGATTGTGCTGCCGAGGTGGGCTGAGCTCTTGTTCTGTCATTTCCCGTGCTGCAGGCAGCCTAGTGCTTCACTTTATGTGCTGCCCTTGTTTAGGGATTTCCTGACATCCTCCTATTGAGCTGAGGGCAGAGATACTTATCTTGCATCTCAAATGAAATTTCAGGTCCTAGAGAGAGTAATTAATATTCTGTGTATTGCATGGTCCTGTAGGCGTGACAACTCTGTTCCGAGTAGTATCACAATTCTTCCTTCCTTTCTTTTTTGTTTTTTTTTTAATATTTTATGGAAACAAGAGAGCTTGTTTTGATCTGAGACGATTTGTCTTATTTTATTTTTTCTTCTTTCCCCAGCATCCAACGAGCTGCACTGGTGGTTCTGGAAAATTACTACCGAGATTTCACAGTCTCGAACCCAGCCTTGTTAACAGCCTCCAAATCCCGAGCAGCCAAGCACATGGCTGGCCTGAAAGTCTACAATGTTGATGGTAGGTGAGGTAAAATGTAGTCTCTGAGACTGGGTGGGATGGGGAAGGGCTGGGTTTGCTTCATGCTTTGTTATGCACACATTCTCACCTTCTTGCTTTGCCAAATCCTTGTCTCTTGCTGGAAATCTTCCTAGCAGTGCTGAGTTTGCCAGTTACAGATGACTTTACAGATGTGTTTAGCCCTCAGTAAGGCTTTTGTCTTTGTCATGTGGAATGGCCACGTTTTGGGTCGGGCTTAATTGTCATGTGGCTTGACATTTTTCAGTGCCACTGCTTGTGTCAAGCAGCCTCTGCTTTTTGTCACCCTTGGGTCATCTCTTTAGCTGTGATAGTACAATAAGCACAACTTTTAACTTAAATGAGTTCCCCAGTCGTTTATTGTGCTGCTTTCACATGCAGCCTTCAGGAAAGTGAAGGAGCCACGGTATAAGCAGCAGTAAAGTGATGCTTATCAGCCTGCAGCCTCAGCACTAAATGAGCTGTGCCTGGCTCACCCGTGGCCATGGAAATTCAAACACAGATAACGATCCCCATTGAGCTTTTACCCGTTCTACAAACGGTTTTCAAGCTTTGGGGCTTTAGAAAAGTGGATGGATGGATGGACTGACTGATGGATATGTGGATGCTTAAAGCAGTGAAAACTGGACTTGATCATTTGACACTTTTAAACCCTATCAGTGAAAACCCCCCTTGTTAAGCAGGGCGAGCCCAGCAGCCCTTACAGAGGTGCACATTGCTTTGGGACAGTCAAAGTTGAGTAGCAAAGCTTTTATGGTGAAGGATGGCTGTAGTTGTGTGACAAAATGTGGTAAAAGCACATTATGTCCATGAATTTGTTAGTATTGAAAGGCTTTGAGAGCTGGGAAGAGGAGACTGAAGGGACTTAGCTGTGCAAGGTGGCTCTATGTGCATGGTGTGGAGACTGAAATATGAAGAATATCTGTCATGGAAAAACATGAGACATGATTGTTTTGCTTTTCAACAAAGTTTCTGTGCCTTATGGGTGTGGAATATTTTGTTTTTATTTTCCTTTATGGTTGGTTGATTGGTTTGTTTGTTTGGATTTTTTTCATTTTTGGTGAGTTTCAAAGACCTTATCCTAAAGGCTTCTCCAACCTCATGCAGCACTCCTGAGTCCATAACATTAACTGGAGGTCTAGATTGTTACAGTGAGATATTCCCATCCTGACAGAGGAAGGGGGAAGTGAGGAAAGGGAAGGGACAGGTTGCCCATCATGTGTCTTTTGCTGCCTGGAGTGATGCTCTTGGTTGAGTTGTGTTGGAGAGGGGAAGCAATCAGACATGCAAACAGAAATACTCGGCGTTTGTCTGGAGGTGGAATCATTCATTCAGCTGCTTGCTCTCAGTGAGGCCTGGTGTAGGGGAGGTGAGGGCCTCCTGATCCCACAGGTGTCTGCACTATTCAGACCCCCCAGCCTGCCAGGGTGGCTGCAGGATGTACCATGCTGATTACTGGCTTGTCTTCTCCTGCACTACAGTTTCTTTTCAGGAGTTGGTGTGCATTCTTTTCCTGCAGGACAGTAGGACTCCAAGCTCAGGGAAAAGATTGTCAGTGTGGTAGTGTGAGTGCCTCAGAAGCTGCTAGCTCATGAGGCTTTGTTAGAGGAGAAGGAACCAGAAGCAAGCTGCAGATGTGGCTGGCAGACTTTTCAAAGTGTCAAGCTTGTGAGCCTGCCAGGGCTTGGAAACCCCTGCTTTCCCTTCTGGGGCAGTCCTGGTTGCCTGGGCTGTTCAGTGTGCAGTGCTGCTGCCTTTGTGGACATGGAAATCTCAGGCTTAGAGGCATGTCCTTAAGAAGATTCCATCCATCTTGCAAAGCAGAGTGTAGTTCTGGCTGCAGCTTACCCTGGCAGCCTGACAGTCTCTTACACCCTTCTTGTAAAGAGACAGTAATGCTATTAAGGTAGCCTAATTTGTTGACAGCTTTTGTATTTGATACTGCAGCAGCTAGGAAAGAAGAACATATTGCTGTAATCTCTCATATGCAGAGTGGAGAGGTTCACCTTCAAAAGCAGGATTTTCATTGCCAGGCCTAGTCAACGAGGCAGATTACAGATGTAACCCAAATTTGGGAGCTAGTGTCTCCCTTGAGTCATATCCTCCATTTCAGGGCTGTCAAACAAAGTCTGAAATGCTTGGACTCTTAAGAAGCTATTTGTGTGAGTGCTTGTTCTTCCCGCTTCTGAGTTTTATGATTCTGTCTTGGAATCTGGTTTGGGCTTTTTAGGAAAAAAATTAAAAATAGTTGCCCTTGCTTGAGCAGAACAATTCTGTGTGTGTCTGTGCAATTGATTTGCCTTAACCACTGCCAGCTGAGAGTGTGGGCATTCAGAGCAGTTTGGCACAAATCAGCTCTTGGTGGCTTGGAGGCAGTCCTAGACTACCACTTCTCTCTGGGTAGACCCACTTCTGCCCTCTATCTGGATAGAAGAGTTTGTAAACTCTTCTGGGGCAACCTTTTTCCTCTCCCTATCTGAAAAGCCAGAGCTGAGGGCTTTGTGGGAGAGTTGCAGAACTCAGTACTGTATTTTAAGGTCACTAGTTAAGGTCTTGTAGTAGACAGCTCTGTGGACTGACTGGGTGTTACAGAGCAGATTGCAGCTTCCCTGTTCCTGTGTTTGTGTTGGATTCTGTTAACAGCAGCAGAAGCTCTAATGGCAGGTGCTGCTCAGTGTACCATGAGAAGCTACTGAACATATAGACCCCATCCTACCCTATTGTGGGACTGCTGCTCTGGCAGCATCTGCCCTTCTGGGAAACCTTATGCTTTGTCTTAAGGTGACCTTGCTGTCCCCTGCGTCCTATTTCCCCTTCCTGCAAATAACTGTCTGGAGTCTGGTTTTCGTTTATTCATCTCCATGTCTCATTATGTTCTTGTGTTTGTCTCTCTCCTCTTTCCAACTTCTCACTTTTTGTGCTCTCACTCTGTCTTGGTGCTGAAATGTGATATGCTCCAGCTGCCCTTGCCTTCAAACTGAAAACATATATAATGGGGGGTAAGTTGCATCCTTGGCATGTTCACCTCACTCTGCCTTTGTGTATATTGTGTGAGACCCTCCATCCCAACTAACTTCCCTTGTCCATGTGCCAGAACTCCCTCTCTAAGCCTGTGCTGCCTTGCAGGGTTTCTAGCAGAGCTCCTGAGGACCGGGGAAAGGTTTATAGGATTGGCTGGGAAGGCTGGAGCCCCAGAGCAGGTGTGACAACTGCTGTGAGGCGCTGGCCTGTCCCAGCCCCAGCGCTGTGGCACTGACACCTCCTGTGTCCCCTGTGTCCTTGTCCCCGCAGGCCCAGGTAACAACGCGTCGGGGCAGTCCCGGGCCATGATCGCGGCGGCCGCGCGGCGCAGGGACTCCAGCCACAACGAGCTCTACTACGAGGAGGCCGACCACGAGCGCCGCGTCAGGAAACGCCGCGCCAGGTAAAGACACCCTGTCCTGGCCCCGCTGCTGCTGGGAGGCTGGGCCTCGTGGGGCTGGCTGAGCCTGGAGGGTGCCCTCAGCCCACCACGAGGGGCTGGCTGTGGATCTGTCACAGGGAGGAAGGTCATGGAGCACAGATGCACAAGGGATGGGGACAGCTTGCAAATGGAGTTATCCGAAGAGCATGCCTGCAGCTGAGCTCGTGTATACAAGGCAGGCAGAGCTACTGCAGTGTCGTGGATTAGGGAACAGTCCACTGCTTGATGAGTCTGTAGTTACTTGCTGTAGGAAATCCCATTATTTTTGCCCATGCCCAGGCTTGTCAGCTGAAGTAATCCTAGGACAGGATCAGTGGAGTGCTTGCTGTTGCCCATTCATGGGTGAGAATATTTGTGCTTGCAGGCTAGTCAAAGGGACAATTTGACTGGCTTTCAATGAATTGAGGAGGAAAGACTTGACCACAAGCAGTTACATTTTATTTTGGAACATGGATATGTCTTCTGCCAGTCATGCTTCGGCTGCAGAGTTGATGCTTTGTTGAGGTGACCCGAGACAGTGCCTCTGTTTGCTCAGGAGCCTAATTGCAGTCTGTAGTTAGCATACCTAACAGTTTGAGGCAAGTTGCTTATGGGCAGGCTCCCCTGAACTGAGCTGTGTTTGGAAGAAATGTGTCATAACTGCAAGGAGTTGGCTTGTTTTGCATTTTCTTTTGGCAGTTTGTTTCAGTGGGAAGGTGCTGGCACTACATCCCCTCCTTGCCTGCTTCAGTCTGACCTATGCTCTATAGCCTCTGTCTTTTAGGCCCTCTTCCAGCCTCGGAGCAATAGGAATTTAAACTTGCCTTTCTGTGAAATGTAGCATGCTAACTTGGGCACATCTCCCATGCTTGCTGAGTTTGGTTAGAACAACTGCTTAGTCAGAGGGAAACCATCAGTCAAGGGCAGATGTTTCAGCCAGGAGTTTAGAACTGATTTCCATCTCCACCTTCCCCGTGTCAAATTAACAAAATGGACAAGGGTCAGGACTTGTGCTGTTCCACATGGACAGCCCGAATACAATATGCTATACCTTTGCTTGTGGTGAGGCAGCTGCCCCTGGCTTTAAGGTGCATTGGATATTGAGATCGTTGTGGACAGTCACTGGTGACTTGAGAGGAAATTAAGTATAAAACAAGTCCTCTCTGAAGGGGCCACAGCGTTCTGTTGGGTGGCTCTTCCACTGTTATTTTTCCCTCGCTAGCTGCAGTGTAGCCCCTCACTTGCAAGTTAGTCCAGTACTAAGTGATGAGTGTCATAAGACATCTGTTCCCCTTTTAACGTGTGTTCTTGGTGTTTGCTCACCTGTGCCAACACAGGAGTAGTTTGCAGAGGATGCCTTTAGCTACAGTGTTGTGAGTGAAGATGGAGGAGTGTTTTCACCCTTGCTGTTCAGTGGAGGGGTGCAGGGCAGTCATTGGGCAGCACGAGCTCTGCACCCAGCTGGTGGAAATGGGGGCAGACTGCAGCTTGTGAGCAGAGAGAGTCTTGGAGCTGGCTGTGTCCTGGGTCACACTGGGCTGTGGCCAGCCTCCCCCTGAGCTTGCCTGTCCTGTGCTTGGTGCTGTAGTCCTGTGTGCTGGGAGTGCTGCACTCAGACATGCATTAAACACAGGGGCAGCTGTGTCTTGTTTAAGTCATGTAGCTGCTGTTCCTGCTGCGCTGGCAGAACCAAGTGCAGTGCTCAGGGCTTTACAATCTTAATCCTGGTTTATGGCCCTCAGCTGCTGTGGATGGCTTGGGCAAGGAAGGAAGAGCTGCCGTCTACCCCTCAGACTGTCAGTAGAGAAGATTTCGTGTAAATTGGTGGCAGGCAGTGACTTGATGGCAGGTGGGAATAGGAGGCTTGTAAATCCTGACTCCCAGGCTCTGCCTTAACCACAGACCCATCCTACTTCTTGTTATGACTCTCGCTGTCCTGATTCTTTTGCCGCAGGCTCGTGGTTGCGGTAGAAGAGGCTTTCACTCACATCAAACGCCTCCAGGCAGAGGAACAGCAGAAAGCTCCAGGAGAGATGATGGACCCCCGAGAAGCAGCCCAGGCCATCTTCCCCTCCATGGCAAGGGCTCTGCAGAAGTACCTTCGCACCACCCGCCAGCAGCAGTACCACAGCATGGAGAGCATCTTGCAACACTTGTCCTTCTGCATCACCAACAACATGACACCAAAGGTAAGGGATGCTTTCTCTAATGCTGCTGCAGGGGGGAGGGAGAAGGGGGTGGCACATCTGTGTGTGCAGGCAGAACAGAAAGTTGTCAGGGGAGGTGAGTGAAAGCTTTCATAGTTGCTCCCTGTGAATTGACCAGGGTGGTGTAGCTTGCACCAGGTCTTGAAGGGAAGTAATATTTCCTCCTCCGCAACTTCTGTCTCTTTCTATTTGAAAGTGCCCATGAGGTATTTGTTCTTGAATCCAGTTCAGCAAAGGGAATGCTTAATAAATGTTTAAAGGGTGGCTTTGAGTCACAGGAGTTTTCCCAGCTGGCTTGTAGTAGTAGGATGATTCAGGTGGCAACCTGCAGAGGATCTTTTTTGGTTTTCTGCCCCCTCTGCCTTGCTGCAGTTTGGACTGCTAATTATTGCCTGAATCTCTGTCTCTCTGACAGTGTTTCCAATTCATGAGCTGCTTGATCAAACACAGTTTGCTGCTTCATGCTCAGACTGTGACTGTTGATTTGCAGGCACAGGGAGGGGCTGAATGATAAGGGAAACAGGTCACACAATTCCCCTCGCACTCTCTACCTTCCCTTCTAAGAACATCCCACAGTCCTAGGGAAGGGTTATTCTTGGGTTATTCACCCAGGACGTACTGCAGTGAGAGCAGAAATGCTGTCAAGAGATGGGGCTTAGCACCCTCTCATTGTGAGCCACCTGGGACCTTGCTCAGGTGTGCAAGGGGATTTCTGCTGCCATTAAGAATGCAGAGGGACTTTAAAATACAAGCAAGGTCAAATGGCATTTTGCATTCTGTTTCCAGTTTTGCACCCTCAGGCTGAAAACATGGAGGCATCTGTTTACCACCTTAGCTTAGCCTGAAGGAGAGAGCCAGCTATCCTGTCTGACTGTCTGGAACTAGTTTTGGGATCAGTTTTGGGGCTGGTAGAGGAGAAATGACCTCTGCTCTACTGAACTACTCCCAGATGGCTGTGCTGATGGCAGAAGTCAGGGGTGCAACTTTGCAGACTTGCTGGGATGGACTGAAAGAGGATCTCCTGATGTTTGTGTCTACTCCTGGGTCTGACAAGCTGAGAGGGACTCAGGAGAAGATGTCTTCTCAAGTGTGAAAACTGAACCAAGTCACAGCATGGCAAAGCCCATGCTCGCGGATTTGGGGACAGGAAGAGAGCAGGGTGGGTTGTGGGGCTGGTGCTAACGTGTGTCCCACTCTTGGCAGGCATTCCTGGAGCGTTACCTCAACCCAGGCCCAACCCTCCAGTACGACAGGGATCGCTGGTTCTCCAAGCAGTGGACGCTGGTCAGCGAGGAGGCCGTCACCAGCGGGTTACAAGACGGCGTCGTGTTTGTCCTCAAGTGCTTGGACTTCAGCCTTGTTGTTAATGTGAAAAAAATCCCCTTCATCAAACTCTCAGAAGAGTTCATAGACCCTAAATCTCATAAATTTGTCCTCCGCTTACAGTCTGAGACTTCAGTCTAAGGGATTTTGAGGGTGGGTTGTTGGGAGATTTTTTTTTTTTCAATATTGTGCTTTTTGGGTTTAATTTCCCCAATGCTGACTGAAACTGGCAGATGATGGACCAGTAATATTTGACCATCTGCACTTTATTTGGAAAGGGGAGGGGGGAGCTGGGATATCTTATCTAGAAAGAAGTAATCTTAAGAGGCAACAGGGCGACTTGGCTCAGTTAGCTCAGCCTTGGAGACAGAACAGGTTTTCTTTCTTTGCCCCTCTTTCCAGGCATCCTGTAAATCTCACGCTCTCTTTCTCTGCACGGCTGCAGTGTCAGAGGTGTTGGAGCGCTGCCTTACACCGTGCACGCCTGCACCCTTGTGTGTCTGCTTCTGCCACCTGTGGCTGCTCCTGAGGGCTCACTGCTCACCTGTCCCCCACAGAATTCTCCTGGCACAGGGTGCCACAGTCCCTGCTCATTTGAGGAGGAGGGGATAGCAAAGGGTGGGGGTGTGAGGGGACTTTTATTCTTTATTCTTCTTCTCCTCTCTGTGTGCCTCTTCTGTCAGTGCTGGACCTCTATGGGCATAATGAGATGGTTTCACCCTCTGTGAAATTGCTTGTCTTGAACTGGGTCAGCCCATTTGCAGCTCTTCAATTTTTTTTTTTTCCTTAATCAGTGCTTGTTAGTGGAGTTGTTCTTCATGTCAGAGCTCCCTGTTATCTCTCCCCTGCGTCCCTCTGTCCTGCTTGTCAGCATCTTTCTCAGGCACACCCAAGGCTTCCTGTTTCTGTCTCCTCTGTCTGGCTTTCTGAATGTGTTTCTCCAGGCACTGCCGCTTCCTTTTGCACCTGCAAGGGCTGTGTATTTGCACTGGGACAGGGTCGGTAAGCAGCTGGCTCCTCCTCAGATAAATCACAGACCCTCCCTATGTCTGACAGCCTCTTTGAGGGGAAGGGGGTGCAGGCAGGAATGTGCCCCTCCCTCTCTAGCCAGCTTCAAGTGCATCTTGACGGGCAAAAACACTTCCCTCCTTCAGGAGAGGAGCCAGGGAAAGGCTGACCTCTGCCCCATTCACTTGCTTTGGAGAACTGTTGAGCTCTGGAAACACTGCAGTGAGTCCTTCCCCACCATACGCCTTCAGCTGTAGCTAAGAAATACCAAACAATGCCTGAATGTTGAAAATCTGCCTGCCTTTCTTGGCCATGCTGTGCTATGGGAGTTTCTGCCCGGTGTTGGGATCTGCTTCTGAGAGATGCTGTTTTGTTTGTGAGGCTGCCTTCGCCCACCAGTGCAGCTTTCATGTCTGAATTTAGTCACCTGAGTTTGGAAGGCTTGTTTTTAACAGCAAGCCTAAATCAGTGTCTGAAGTCTGATTGCCAGCACAGAGCATGGAGTGACTGGAGCCAGCTGCAAGGCTGGCAGCAACCTGAACAGTGAATGTAAATGATCAATTCATTCTGCTAGGTCTTTTGCCATGCATATATTCCTTATCAGGCAGGATCTGGCCTGCCCTCCTTACGGATGTCTTAACGAAGAAGGCCCTAGTTCCAGCAGTGTGTCAGTGCCTTTCATTGCCAGCCTGCACAGTCTTCTGAGGAGGGCTGTGACAGCCCTTCCTGTCCCTTTTGGCCTTTCCCAGCCCTTCCCACGACAGGTGTGGGCTGGCTGGTGCCCACCACAAGCTGGTGGGAGGGAGCAGCCACCTTAAACAGGGATGCTGGGGACAGGACAGAAGGGTCCATCCCCTTCCAGCTTCAGCAGCAGTGGAGATGCATGTCTGGCAGCACCTGTGGATAGTCCTCTTGGGATCAAGGGAGCACCCTGGTGAGTGAGGGTCCAAAGTGATGATTCCCCATCTGAGTGACACCTGAGTTTCCTGTGCCTTCCTTACAAGCAGATGGAAGTCTCCTGGATCCTTTGGAGTCCATGTAATGTACCAGATGTGGTTGTAAAGAAACTAGATGGCATGGCACATGATGGGATTTTGCCCTTAAAGGACGGGAAGTAGGTAGTGTTTTCCCTTCTCTTAGCTCAATGTTTGAGTTTTTTTGCAGGTTAGGCTTTCTGGTAGTCTGTATGGGGGACTCCTTTATTGACTGTGGCCTTCACAGTGTTTTACTTTGAAAAAATAGGTTGGTTTGTTCCTTTAAAAGAAAAAAAAAATGAGGAAGGAGAACATATAGTATCTTACACTTGGCTCTCGTGAAGGTGCCTGCACCTGGCTTTTATGATGTGCATAACTAGCAGGGTGGGAGAGGCTGGGAGTAGCTTAGGAGCCTGTGGAGCACTTAATAGCTGTGTGGAGGCTACAGCCTGTGGCTGAGTTGGCTCGTTTCTGTGAAGCCAGAACAGGAACCACCTTGCCAGGGGCTTGGTGTGCCATGTATGTGAGATCACCTTGTCACAGGCACATCTGCGAAACGTTTTTACTTTCCCAGGATTTCCTTCCCCTTTCCTTTTCCCTGCTCCATCAGGAGGGGCCGTCTGACAGTATCTGCTCAGGAAACTCATGTCTTAATTTTGTTAAATCCTTTAGCACATGGAGGACCAGACAGAAGCAGCATGTGCTCAGTCTGGGTCTGCTTCTTCGTCTCTGTGCTGTGGTTCAACACTGCCTTTTCTGCCTGCTGCCAAAAAGGGGCCAACTGTCAACAGGGGCCAACTCCTACATTAAATGCTCTTCCCTGTACCAGCAGCAATGAATGCTTTGCCTGATGAAATCTGAAGGAGAGGACTCTCTCAAATGATATCTTTAGAGATGCAGCCTGCTTAGAGGTGAGGACAGACTGAAAGGGGAATCATGGTTCCTGGATATTCCCTGTTCTGGTATTTTTAGTGACGTGTTTCAGGGTCTCTCTTGCTTCCCTTCTCCATGTAAAATCAGGGGACCACTGTCATACCTACCTCACTGGAGTGTTGTGAGGCTAAACTCAACTTGCTTTCAAGTGCTTTGAGATCCACAGTTGGATCTGTGGCATCTGTAGGAATTCAAACTATAAAAAACACTGAGCGGTGAGTGCGGGCTGGTTTGTTTAACTCTGTTTATAGCCAGCTAATGAGTAAGAATGGAGTCATAGGGAACGAAGCTCTGGTCCAATTCCTGCAGCCCTTACTTCTGCCGAGCTTGCCAAGAGCTGAGCATAAATACAACTTGTAGGGTTTGCCAGCCAAGTGCAGGCTCTTCCTCTGAATGCCTCTCCTATCCTGCACTGTCTCCTTGCACGTATTTTCCTTCCTCTCTCCCAGTCTGGATGTTTGTACCTGGTTGGGAATTGTGGGGGGTTTATTAGAATTCAAGTGGTTTTTTAAGACAACCCTGTTGGTGATGGCATGGTCAGTGTCCCCCTTGGAGATGATCTTTGCACTGGACGTCCTTCACTGGAAGCTGAACCATTGGATAGGGTTCTGTGCTGCCCAGCCAGGAGTGGTGGTGCCCCACTCCTCTCTTCCATGTTGGCATGTTTCCTGTAACCCAAGTATGCTGCTCAGATACTTTAAAGGCTTTGGAGTTTTTGCTGTCAGATTTGTTACAGCCTAAATCCAAAGCCATGCTGAGGTCTTGCAAAACCAGATGCAGCTGAGACTTTCAAGTGTTCTAAAGCAGATGGAAATGGCTGTGGGTTTCCATGAAGTGTGGCTTTCTCTTCCCTAGATATAAATTGAAAGATTTGAATTTCTTGCAGCTTCCAGGAGAGGAGGGGCAAATACTCCTCTTAACACTTCGCCAGTCCTGTAACTGGGCATGGGCAGGTGGTGTTGTCACATCTGTTGGCCTCTCACTGCCATGTGGCTTTAGCTGTGGGTGCAGACTCTGGGAGGCTGCCCTGGGTCTCAGTGTCCTTTCCCACGCCTGGAAGCCGAGCAGGCAGCACTCTTGGAAGTGTAACCATTGTAGCACTCCCCTCCATAGTGATCTGCAGGGCTGGGAGGTGCTGAGGCTGCACTTGGAAGTTTGGAGGCAGTGCACAGTAAGGCTCAAGTTTGGAGATCTGAAAAAATCCCAACCCTTATGAAGCCTCCAAACCTTTTCCTTTGGAATGGGGCTCTCTGTGCAACGCCTTGGGAATCTGCTGTTGCTGAGTACAGCCAAAAGCTGTAGAGAAGGAATATCTGTAGCTGCCCCACATAAGTGGCTTTGAAAGGTCTTGTTTGAGATGTGCTCACTTCCAACACTTGCTGCTGAAGAAACTGAAATGATCCATAACTTTCTAAACATGGAAACCTATTCAAGCCAATTTCATCTTGCTCACCAAAACTTGTAATTCTGGCCTTTTCAAAGGATAAACAAAAGTCTTGCAGTCTTCTGCAACAGTGCTGTAGTCTGGTCCCAAGCTAGCTCCTCACTTGGGCTCAGTGCTGCCCAGCCATGTGAGAGCTGCTCACGAGGTGTGTGTGCAGGTGTTTTCTCATTGAGCTTGTGTGTCTGTGTGCTTTCCCCTCTCTAGTGTGCACATTATACGTGTTTAAAGCCTCAAGCCAGACTTGATGGCTCAGTGTTTCAGCTGTCCTTAAGAAGGAAGTGCTCTTGGAATTGAGCTGGTTTTAGAAAACAAACAAAAAAGAAAAAGGAAACACCCACAAATTTCTGATCTGAAAGAGACGGCCTTGGGCCATGATGTCTCCTACAGGAGTGTGCATCCTCCTGCCTTCAGGCTGCTGCCTCCCATCGATGATGACCAAAAGTTGCCGTTTGCTTCTGACAGCTGGGAGCGGTGGGATCGCTTTGGGCCGGTCCCCAGCAGGGTCCCCGCCCCTCTGCATCCCTCCACCAGGCTGCTTTTTTTATCCCTGGTGCACACAGAGCCCTGTGGGCAGCAGCCAGCCGGCCCTGCCCTGGGTGTGCTCTGCACAGGGAGGGGAGGGGATCCTTCCTTCCCTCTGGCTGCTTCCCGGGCACCTCTCACCAGCGCTAACGATGCTTGGGGGTATCTCCTGTGTGCACAGTGGGGAGATGCTGTGGCCACTACCTGAACAGGCATAACTGTGAAGGAATCTTACACTCTTCTGTGCCTGTTCCTTTGATTCAGCATTCTTGTGTCTTGGGGAAGGGGGTGGGAGCAAAATGCCCTTCCCCCACCCTCCTTTATCACTGTGTAATACTTTTTCTACACACACTGTGTATAGTAAGAAGGGTTTTGCCAAGGTTTTCTAATTAATAGACACTAACCAGCATTTCTTTCTTTTTTCTCTTTGCACATGTGACTTTAACTGCAGTGGTACATGGTCTTTCTGTTCTTTTCTAATCGTGAACTTAAGTAAGCAAATTCCTGGTGTCTGTGACATTAATGCACTGTGGGTTTAGCCTTGTAAATTGTTCTGTTCCAAGCTGGGTTCTCTTAAGTTATAGCTGGATGGGGTTTTGTTGTTTTTTAAACTGAAACATAAAACCGTTTTACACTTTGCATATTTTGTACAGTAAAATTCTGGAAATAAACTGAAACCAGATTTGATTGTCCCACTCCTTTCTCTTACCCTTTCAGACAAAAAAGCTCTTCTGCTCTTCAGGCAGTCCTTAGCTGTGGACAGGAGGGGCCCTGCAAACATGTGGTTTAGCTTTTTTGAGGTTGTCTTTTTGTCACCTTCTTTCTTGGCCTTTCTGGTCTGCCCTGCCACAGTAAAATGCAAACTCATTTATCACTCCTGAAGGAAGACTGGTAAGTGACTGCTTTGAACACCTGAAATCTCAAATGATGGGGAGCAAATGCAGCTGGGGAAGTGGGGTTGGGGGGGGCACGACTGGAGTGGGAACAGGTTTTTCTGCCTCCTCCTGTGTTGTCATAGTTTGCACACAAATTATGAAGTGCAGGATTCACTGCCGAGTTCCTGTTTTGGCTCTGGTGGGGAGGAGGAGTGGCAAGAGGCAGAAAAGCCAGTGCTCCTGGTTTGTGTGGATGCAAGCCTGTGCTCTGCTAAAAAAAGGTGCAGGGATCTTACCTCAACAGCATCTCTGGGTGTGGCTTTCCCCACCATCAGTTTTCATCTCCAGCACACCAAGAGCTCAGAAAGATCAAGCAGCTGTGCCCATGGAAATGTGGGAGCAGCTTTTTTGTCTAGGTATTCTTTGGTGCCCACTCTTCAGGCAAGCCCAGCCCAGCTGATCTCCTTGGTGGCTTTTCAGCTGCTGGAAAAATCCATGGGATGCTGCTCTTCAGTGAAAAGTTGTGCACCAGTTGTGAGGATAAGCAGCACAAACATAAATGCCTGTGGAGAGAAACAGCTACATGGGTAAATCTCTGCTTGTGGGGAGACAAATGTATTTGGGCTGGAGAGAGCTGAACCAAGGCCTGGGAGGAAGCAGGAAGGGTGGGATGGAGGTGTGATCTGTTCTGCCTCCTGCCCTCCCTTGATCTCTGCCTTTGATCTGTCCCCCTCATCCTGCTGGTGCTTGGGCAGTGCCCAGCCCTGCACTGTTTGCAGGTCAGCTCCCAGAGATGGCCAGGGAAAGGGAAGGGCACTGCTGCTGCCCTGCAGAGCCTGGAGTGAGGGTGCAGCCCTTGCTGGTGCCTTCCTGCTCCATCAGAGGAAGACCTGACTTGTTGGACTGGAGCTGTGGAGGGAAAGGCTCTGTGGGAGTTGGCCACAGGTGTGTCATGGGAAGGTGTAAGCAGCAGGAATTTGGCATAAACAAGATACTGGGCTTGTCAGGCTCGTTCCAGGCTCTTAGCCTTGAGAGCTGTGTCTTTACGTGTGAGTTCAGCATGCTCTGTTTCATTTCTGGGATAGAGCTGATACCAACACCTGACTGCTGCCAGTTGTGGTGCTTTCTGTCCTGCTGTGGGCTGTGGAAGCTGATGGAAGGAACAGGCTTTGCTAGAGGGACTAGTTCCCTTGGCCTTCACCCAGGGCTCACATATCTGAATCATAAAGGGCTGTGGTATGTAGCTCAGCAGAAATTAGAGCTGAGGGAGCCGATCTGGTTTGGTCAAGTCTTTTCACTGAAGTTGCACAGACCTTTGAGGTGTGAGGGAGCCTCAGGTGCAGCATTTGGTTACATGTTAGAGACCTAAACCTCTGACAGAAAGGGGATGGAGGTTTTTACTGGAAAAAACAACCACTTGGAGGAACCTGGCATCCTGAACCAGAGGTAAGTGCCTTCTGCCTGAGGGACATACTGGACTTGAGGAGGAGGTGCCTCTCCTGCAGTGCCCTTCTTGACCATATAGGCGTAAGACACTGGCTGCCCTCAGACAGCACAGCACCAGTCACAGCTGTGGGTATTTGGTGGCTTGGCTGTGGCTTAATTCATATGAAGATTGAATGGCTCTGGTAGGGACCAGGCCTCAGAGCTGTGGACACTGAGAAAACATCAGCTGTGGGGAATGAAGTAGAAATCTGTGGGGCAAAGGGGCCACATGTTGCCAGGGCATAACAAATGGGGTAAGAAAAGGACTTGTCACCTTCAGCAACTGGGTCCAGGGCCTTGCTTGAAGCATTAGCAGCACCTCACCATGTGATATTGTTAGCTAAATTAATAGTTCAGTGAGACATCTGGTTGTGGAGCTCAGCAGGGCTTCAAACCACAAAACATCTCCTGGTGCAATGAACTGGCTCTGCTGTCCCAGCCCCCAGTCTCGACTCCTGGGAAGTACAGAAGGGGTTGAACTCAAGGGCTTCCAAGGGGTTCTGGAGCTCGGGACAGATGTGATAGGTGCAAGGGAAGGTGATCTCCCAGCAGGACATGGTGTCTCACAACAGTGTCCAGGAAGTGAAAGTGTATTGGGAGCTGGCCAAGCCGAGTGCTTTGATTTGTCTTTCAACAGCACTCCTGAGTTTATGTTGGATTGGGAAGGGGATGGGTTTATGTTACAGGCCTTTCCGGTACTGACAGATCATCCACTGGGGCAAGGACATCCATTCCCTTTTCATGTGTGCATCCATGGACTGCTGGGTCAGGAGGTGCTGAGAGAAGGGAGAGCACTGAGCACAACATGTCTGCAGAAGCAGGGGTGGTGTACTGAGGTGATGGCATATGCATAAATCATTAGCTGTGAACAAGGTTACTCCAGTTGCTTTGAAAAGCTGTAACAAGTTTTACAGCCCTGCTGTGAACTTGTGTGCTAGTCTGACATGGTGCTAGGAAAGTGGGGAGTACCTCAAATGGGAAGAAAGCTGTTTTCCTGTTTGTCACCATGTCCCCGTCCCTCTCCATAATGAACTTGTAAAAGGTTGTGGGTTGTTTGGGTTTCTCCCCCTTGACTACTGCTCACATCGTAGCCTGTGTTCAGGTTGAGGTGTGCTGCAAAACTGCCAGCCTACCCCAAATCCCCGAGCTGATCTTCCCTTCCTCCAACATCTGAGGACCTGTATGAAGATGTCTGTACAGGACTTGGGGCTTGCTCTGGTTCCAGCTCAGTTAATGTGAACAACTTGGGGACCCCAGGAGCCCTCCCATAGTGGCACTGCTCCTTGTTGGACTCCCAAAGCTGGCAAGAGGAGGAGGAGGGCAGGTGTTTGCTGCAGACACCACAGCCAGGACAGAGGGAACAATCAATCCTTGGGCTCTGCATGGGCAGCACTAAGTACAACTTAAAAGAGGAAGGAGGAAGGTGACTTTTACCTTGTGGATGTGCATTTGAGGTTGCTTATGTATAAAAATATGGAGCAAACAGCAAAGCCTCAAGAGAGACAGTAACACAAGACAATGTGAAGTCAGTGAAGGAGACCTTAGAGATTAGGGTGTGGGTTTTCCCTCCAGCATCCTTAGGAACATGAAGGCACAGAGATTTAAAAAAACTGAGACACCACAAATTGCTCTAGGCATGAAGCTACTCTGTAAATTGAAACATTTTAAGTCTCTTCCAAAGACAAGGATCAGGGTTACAAATGCTTAAACATCTAGTCTTGGTTGTCTTTCTTTTTTCCTTTTTTTTTTTCTCTTATTATTTAAAAAGGTAGCAGAAATCAGAAGTGGATGCATGGGGAGAAGGGAGATGTGTTTGACAAAACCCATTTGATTCAGCCTCTTTGAAAGTTTTAAGAGACATTCAGAATGTTATGGCTCTTTGGACCTCTCCAGCACAAGTCAGATGCTGTGGGCATGCTTTAGAAAAGGGAACAAGAAGGAGCTGATTATATCTGGACCACAGATGTGAAATAGATCTGCAAACCTTTTAGCTTCTATTTTGTAAAAGCTCATTCTTGAGTACTCATAATACCAGATCCTACAGCTGATTATAATTTTGCTTTGTAAGTGGTTGTGAGAAACTGGTTTAGTAATTCAGTAACTAGACTGTGGGAAGCTGTGCAAATTCCTTCAGCAACTTCATTTTGTGGGGGCTAAAATGTTCCTCAAACATTTAGCTACTTTTGTTGTTCAATAACCTCTCTCTTGGTCAGTAGCAGGAGCAGGACTTTGAATGTTGAATTGAATTTTAAAGCAAAAATCAAAATCTGACACCAGGCAAATTTCAGGGCTGCTCTCTGGTCAAACATCACTTTATTTTTCAACTCTGTTACTGAGGGGGGGGACCTGATTGAAGCTGGGCTTTCTCCAAATCCACAAGCACATGAGGTTGCCCACGGTTATGTAAGTGATTTACCACCCACGACCAAGGGAGGGCTCAGTCGGGACAGCCACTGGGAGTCTCTGGCAGGGAGGTGGTTCTCTGGCTGCTGTTGAACACGGGATACCCCCTCCAGCAAACTCAGCTCATTTAACCCTCAAGGCTTGTTTCTTGTGTGTGAAGCCATGACCCTTGTCCTCTGCTCAGATGGTGTGGTGGTGGGATTGCTGGTGGCCCTGGGTGTTACTGGTCTCCTCCCACAGTGACAGCAGTCAGGGCTTGCTTGCAGGGTCGTGGTTCCTCCTCTAGATTTTGGGACAAGAGGGAAAAGAGGTCCTCCAAAATATGCTGCTGCTTCTGCCCAGGCTGGTGAAATGGCTTTTCCCTTGAGTATGTCCCACCTGTCCCTCCTCAGAATAAAAGCCAGTGACAGCCTTGTCTGGACATCTTTCTCCTCAGAAATGAAATGTTGTCCCTCCTTGTGTTCAGAGCTGTGGGGATCCTGCAAAGGCAATTTGTGGCAGTGGTGTGAGGGAGGCTGCTGTCCCCCTGGGCTGATGAAGGGGCAGCAGGGGCAGGGAAGGGCTCTGCCCTTCAGAGACCCTCAGTATCATATGCTGTGGGGGTGGGTTGAGAAGAAGGGGAAGATGAGCTGCATAGAAATGGAGAGAGAAAATAAATTCGGGGAGCCAGTGAGGGTCAGAAGAGTAGTAAGTCAGGAGGCATGAAAAGAAGGTGAAAAAGCTATTTTCTTGTTTTCCATAGCATTAGGGACAATGCCCTTTGAGTGCTTTGCTGATCCCCTTTATCACAGGGGCTTGGCAAGAGAAAGTGCAAGGGGTGAGGCACCGGAAGGATCTTTGCTTCCATCCCAAAGGCAGTTTGTAATCTGATTCCTGAAATGGGTCTTCAAGCTGCAAGGAAGCTCTGTAGCTTCTTTTTTTTTTTCCTTTAAATAGCTTAGCACCTTTTAAACCTGCCAGAGTGTTCTGGGAGCCGGGCCAAGACTCTCCCCTGGGCCCTGCCCCGTGGTCCCCATTCTCACCAGATGTCACCTTCTGCCAAAGAGGTGTGAGAGCCATCTCACAGCTGTCCCGCAGGGGTACTGACCAGCCAAGGGCTGCCTTGCTAGAGGTCAGTGATACAAGGGAGTGGGTAGAAGGCAGAGGATGCTACAGTGCAGTGGGTTGACCCAGAGTCTTGGGTCTCAGGCAGTACACAGTCCTGCTGGCACAGGCTCATTGCCAAGGTCAGTTTTCTGTCCTGCTGTGCTGTGCTGTTTCCAGTTTCTAGCAGCTGGTCTTGCCCTGCATGGCATGGATGTACCTGAGGTGTGAAAGCAGCCAGGAGGCAGTGAGTTTTGCTTCAGAGGGCTGGGGTTCTTGTTGCCTGTTTGCCCATCCTTCTCTTCACCCCCCCAAGTCCAGGCACCGGTGTGCAACCAGCTGTGTGCGGGACTTCCTCAAAGCCAAAGCTTTGCTGCAGTGGAGAGGAATCCAGATGCAATCTTGGCCTCTTTTCACAAGACTGTAAGTCAGTGGCAGCTGGGAAGTGATATGTTCCTGTCTAATTAATTATTTTCCTGGGAATAAAAGGCAATGTTTCTGTTTGGTCTCTGTAATGAATCAATCATTTCTTTAGGTACGATGTGCAGACAGACATGGAGAAGCAGCCGGTGTCCTCGGCTCTGTGTTGGAGTCTGGCTGAGCAGCTTCATTCTGGGATGGGAAGCAGCTGAGATCTCTGGTTTCACTATTTGGGGTCGTTCCTTTCCCAAGGGACACAGAAGACTCATCACTCCTCAGAAACATCACAAAAACGCCTGACCCTGTAAACATGGAGTAATCTGCGAGTTCCAGAGTGCCTCCCTTGTCCTTTCCTCCTGCAGCTGTTTCCCAAAGAGTTGACATAAACTCAGAGCACTTTTGGGTTCACAGAGCCTCTACATCAGCGGCTGCTGCAAAGGCAGAAACTTTCCCCTCCACGCTGTAGAATGCGAGCTGAGAGCTGTTGCTCCTGATGGGTTTCCTTCTGCCTTGGTTGTTGCCCATGAGCAGCACAGGATGGGCTGTGGTACACATCCCAAACAAACCCCTTGGCTGTGCCTGCCAGCCCTATGTCTGGGCACTGGGAGGAGGTGCTGTATAACTTAGTGTTCTTGCCACATATCACATGTTAGGAGGATCCTCACTGTCACTGGGGACAGATAAGACCAGGTTTTGGAATACTTTGGGTGTTAATTTGACAGTGGTGGGTTAATGCTCTGACTCAATGATCTTAGGGGTCTTTTCCAACAAAAATGATTGGATGATTCTGTGAATAAACTGATCAGCTTGAAGCACTTGTAGTTGGATGAGGGCAAAATACAATTCCTGTCTTTATCTGTATAAAGATCTTTCCATTATTAGTTAACACACTGGAGCAAAAGAACTATTTGTGAAGAGACACTTGTTAAGCGCTCCATGCTGCACGCATACCCAAATTTATATTTTTTTTAACAAAGGGTTTTTTTGCAGATTCCTCATCCAAATGTGCTGACTTTTTCTTCTTAGTGTACAGTGGGCAGGGTTAGGCTGGCTTTGCTCCTCAGGGCCACCAGTGCCTTTCAAATGCCAGGTGCTCCTACTTGTGACAGAGGAGCCCAGGAGCACCTGGGCCTGGTTTCCTCTGTGTCATCCCCATACCACTGTCTTATCTGTCCCTGCAAGGAAAACACTCAAATTCAGGCTGCCACCTCCTTCACAAGGGGCATTGCATCATTCAGCAGTTTGGTTATTCAGATCTGGGGGCAGAGGGGGTGTTATGGGTAAATGGGAAAGGCTTTGTTGCCTACCCATCCTTATTGCTGCAATCCTTCCTCTGTGGCAATGCTTTCTTAACTTTTTATGTGATTGTTCCAAAAGCTGGCCATAAACAGTTCCTGTTTGTGGGCAAAGAAAATGATGAGAACTGTAATGGTGGACTGAGGGAAGAGAGAAAGGGCAGCCCCATCCCTGGCAGCATGAAGGAGTGGCAGCTGTAGGATTAGCTCTTTCTTGCATAACTCGGGGGAAACTTTCTGTAAACCACTGGCACCACTCCCCAGTATGAGTTCAGCATCTACACCTCTACATTAACGATTTCTTTTCCCCCTAGAGGTCTGTTGCTTTGAAGTGTTTAAGTGCCTGTGAAACACCTGTGCACTTGAACATGTCCCTGGTGCTGTTTGCAGGGTCTGCCTGCTCTGCTGGGGTAATCTGTGCCTCTCAGAGCATCTAGAGTGGGGCACTTCAGAACAGAGGGGCATCCACAGTGGGAGGGGGGCACACAGAAAGCACTCAGACAATCGGCATGTCTGGAGATTGTGCCAGTTAGGAAAGGCAGTAGAGGAACTTTTCATTATTCTTCATGTTTGGAGTGACTGATGAGGAGGCACATGGCCAGTGCAGGCTTTACCTTATGCAGGGTGAAACTCTGCATGTTTTGCTCCTGGGAATAGCCCAAAGGTAAAGATGAGCCAGTCCTTTCCTCAGGTCAGTAGTTGTCCCTTAATCACAGGCCAGGAGACTACCAGAAGGCTACTTCTGCCTCTTCTTGCTCCTTACCAGTGTGGGTGAATGAGACCTTGAGTCCTGCTAGCTCTCTCTCTGAGCTCCAGCAAACCTCTTGAGGAAAAAGCAGAAGGACAGTGCTGGGCACCCTGTCGGCCTGCAGAGAGTAGGGTGTGAGTGGAAGAGAGGAGGAGACTTCCATGCTGAGAATACTCTGAATTTCAAAACTTTTGGAAGTTTTTCATTGCACCAGAGCAACCAGTTGATTGTTCTCCCTGAACAAACTTGGTTCATCCTCCAGGAAATCACAAGGAAGCACGGAAGAGCAAATGGTTGACCTTGCTGCAAATTTGCTGCCTTGTCTATTCTTCTACTAGGCTGTATTTGAAAAGCACATGTTGAGGATTTGAGGATCAACAAGGAGCTAACTTGGCCTACAGTCATCTACCATGTTAGCACAGTATTCATTCAAGTGCACAGAGACAGAGAGAAATCTAGCTCTGTGTTGTTCATACTGGCATTTTCCACCAAGGGGATATGGCACAGATGGGAACATATCAATACTTCAGCTTTTTTATACCAGTAGTTTCAAATTTCTATTTCAGCTAATATAGAGAGAGAAAGTCAAAGAATCTGATCAACAGGATGGGGAAAAAAATCTATAAAATCTTGCTTTGCTGCTCATCTGATAAAGGAAATACATAGTGTGTAACCTTGTTTCTCATCAGGCTGATTCACATTTGTATAACTCTGATTTTTCTGTCCCTCACACTGTTATTTTGCCTCAAATCATGTACCTCTGTCCTAAGCCAGTACAAGAATGGTCAGAACAATGTTTTTTTGTTTGTAGCAAGAGAGGAAATGTGTACACTACCTATGCTAGCAACTCTGAACAACAGGAGAACATCTTTATAAATGTATTTATAAAGATAAAACCACCTCTGAACTCTCCATTCATTGCACTATTGCCAAACATAAGAAGCTAAGACAATTGCAATCTGCCAGCATGGGAAAGCAGGGAGACCTAATGCTGCCACAGTGACCTGTACATGGATGGTGTTGCACTCACCAGGGCCGTGGTACAGACCCTTGGCTTTGTGAGTGACCCCCTTGACTGCAAACTGGTACCCTGAGCTCCTTCTCAGCCTGCAGTCAAAAGAGGCTTCTCACACGGGATATCTGAGTCTCTAAGCAGGGAGAAACTGTGCAACTAAATACTCAAAAGCCAAACAGCTTGAATCCCTCTGCTGCTCACACCCCAATGCACCTCATCCACTGTTTGCATAGATGTGTTCCCTCCCAACATCTTGATCATGGGAAAAGATACAACAAGGGCTTTGGGTGAAGAGTCAGCAAAAG
Organism: Argya squamiceps; assembly: GCA_037834095.1. Taxonomy (NCBI): domain Eukaryota; kingdom Metazoa; phylum Chordata; class Aves; order Passeriformes; family Leiothrichidae; genus Argya; species Argya squamiceps. The sequence continues at coordinate 24,670,581 of JBBMKD010000001.1, forward strand.
CTGGAAGGTGATGGGGAATAGGAATGCTTCTGGGTGGGCCCCTGTGGATATTTCTATTGGCTTGGCTCAGTGCCATGAACTTCAGACTTCAGTGATTTGGATTCACATTGGGCTCAGAGCTGGACCAGCCTGTCCAGCAGTTCATGAGCTTTGTGTCTCATATCAGGCCCCCTCCAGTGACTCCAGCTATGGCCTGAGCTTTCAAGAAGAAAGAGGTTCAGACAGGGGACCCGGTGTTTGGTTTTGCATTGCACTGCCAGACAAGAATATCCTGTCGTTATGTGGAATCACTGAAAACTTTAATAGCATCCCTAAAACCTCCCTCCCCTCCCAAAGCATTTTTCTGGCTCTTAGCATGTTAGGGAGTACAGACTCCCACAGCAGAACTTGCAGGATTGAGTGGTCTTGGCAGAGTAGCTGCAAAGGGCATCGTGTTTAATAAAAGGGCTAGATTTTACAGTTAGGGTTTTCCCTATGTCTTGAAGTGAGATTTGGTCTTTGGATGTTAAGTGCTGGGCTGATGAACACAGAAAATACAAACTGGCTCCCTGCGTCCCTCTGGCAGCAAGCAGGCAGGCACGTTTCTCCTGCCCTGGGACACTCGGGGCAGATTCCCTGCAGATTCCTACTGCCCTTACTAAGGAGGCATGATTGGCAGCGGTGCTGGGTGCCTGCAGGTGCTGCCCTCCACAGGGGCAGTCCCGGTGGCTCAGCACCGCTGGGAATCAGGCGAGGGGCTCCCGGCAAGGGCGAGGGCAGGGCAGGGCGGGGCTGGGGGAAGGAGGAGCAGCGGTGCTTGCTGATGCTCAAACATAAGTCTTCCAAAGGAGGGACCTGCCGCAGGGCGAGGGCTCTCGGGCCCCACAAGTCAAACTGCACAGAGTCACAGTTAGTCATCATCATCGTCATCATCGTCATCGTCGTCGTCGTCATCATCGTCGTCGTCATCGTCGTCGTCGTCATCGTCGTCTTCATCGTCGTCATCATCTTCGGTGTTTATCTTCCCAGAAAGCACGTCCTCGATCCAGTCCTCCAGCTCCTCGGCTGTGGGCAGGTCGTCATCGTCTCTGATGTCCATCCAGACGCTGTCAGCCTGTGGGGACAGGTGATGAGGGGTTAGCTGCCCGCAGGGACATGGGAAGAGGAGAGGTACACGGCTACTGGGGGCTGAGGGTTGGAGCACGGTTGGGATGCAGGGCATTGGCTCCCTCTCTCTACAGCCTGTGGACAGGCTCAGCCGGAGCATCTCTGCCCATGCACTGGGATCACCACTTCCCCCTGGAGTGCTGCTGTGTCTGACCAGGGGCAGTGGGACTGGTCAGCAGGTTTACAGGGGTGTGTGGTGCTGTGTGCCCTGACGAGATGTGTGCCTATACCTCTGAGCAGGAGTGTTGCCCACCTGATGCATTCCTCACTCTATCTGGACAGTTCTGTAGCCCCCAAGTCTATGTAAAGAGATATCAAAGAGACCTCTGCCAGCACCCACTGCATCACCTCAGTTTGCAGGACATCACAGTGTTTCCCTCCTTCTATCCAGAGCCCTTCTCTTCCTCACAGCCTTCACAAGCTCCTGCCAGCACCCTTTCTCCCCAACCTCTTTTACAATCACTTTTGCCTCAGGACCTTGTTCTGGACTCTCCATGTGTGATAATGGTTCCTGCTCTTGGAAGACCCTTCCCTTAGATCATCTCAGCCATGCTCCCATGCATGGCTGAGATGGTACAGCATGCATCTCAGCTGAAGAGTGGTGAGAAACACCAAAGCCCTGGGCTGCAGGTTCTCCTGCTCTTTCCCTCCAGCTGTCATTACTTCCATTACATCCCCATAAAGGGGATGGGAGAATTCAGTAAGAAGACAACAATGAATTTGTCACTGTTACCCAGGGACAGGAAGCTTATTTGGTCTCTGAGGTCTAGAAATGAAAGTTTTCCTCTCTGCTTTGCTACAGGTTCCTTGGGTAAATGCCTAGATAAGCTCCTTTCTGTTCACTGTCTCCCCTCCACAAAACAGGATCAGCCTCCTATTTTGCTGAGGCACTTTGAGGTTATCTCATTTAGCATTTGATGTTGCAGAAGCATCTTCACATATCAGAAGATAAGTGCAAGCTTTTGCAAATGCATCCAACTTCTTTCCCTGTCTGTGGTACTTAATTCTCATTGATTTATGGCTTGATTAAAAGCCAGACCAATTTCTGCTCAAGGAAAGTTGTGTCGCCCATACAATATTTTCCTCCTAAATCACTAAAACTGTAATACAAAAGAACTCTGGAGAGGCATGCAGCTCTTGCTTCACTCAAATGTTCATGTCCCTAACCTCAGGACTGTTCGTGTGGCAAAAAAGTGACACTTTTAAATAATGGAGGAGGAGTGGCTCTATTTCACCTCGAGAAGGTGCTGTGCAAATAAAGCAGTGATAAAGCAGCATCATGGCCCTGGTCCTGAACCACAGTCACCACAATGTGATGAGCCAGCTGGGGCTGCTGGGAGCTCTGGTGTTTGCATTGGCAGGTTTTTACAAAAGTGATGGGGTCATGAGGGTTATGTCCACTGAAGCCAACAGCAGTGTTTATTTTCACTCTGTTGTGTAAGCCCCACTTTGTACCTGTGTAACTTGGCTGAATGCAGTGATATAACACTGAAATAACAAAATGAGCTCAATGTTTGTTTTAGATATCACCCACCAACCTGGAACTTCCTTAAATCTCTCTCGAGAAATAAAAGAAGGACTTAAGAGGAATGAAATAAAACCTGCAAATACTGTAATCAACAACCTGAAACATTTACTATACCAAAGCTAGATAATGCATAAGTTTTTACAGGTCTCTGAGTGGCTGCTGAATAATAAGGCCAATGTTCTCACCTAATTCTGCTTTCTATATGATTCTCATGCTGCTGACAATCCAACTTCCATGAATTCCCATTGATTAATGTTTAATGTAGCTGTGACATGACTTAAACATGACCAGTCACAGTAAATATAATGAAGGGAGATACTGTATTAAGGGCTAGTATCAAGGGCATGAGACTGGAAGACTTGGGCTCTCTTTTTGGCTTGTAAATTCATTTGTCTCATGATCTTAGGTGACAAGTGCTATTTTGGCCCTTTTTACTTTTGTCTCTCCCTTAACAATTCTGCTAGGAAGCATCAACTCACTGGGTCTTCACTCTCTAGGTGTCTGCCCCCTGGTCTGGCAGAGTACTGCTCTATTACAGGCAAGAAGCTCACATGCACCCAGGGCTGAAACTACTCTGTGACTCCCAGGTCAGCCTCTCAATCCACTTGGTGGCAGGAGCAAGATCCAGGGGCTCTGCTTTCTTCATGACACCATTGCTTTGTCTTCCCTACCACATCTCCCAAATATAGCCTTGCAGCATCTCTTATAACAGGAGGCACAACCACCCAGTTGCACAACCCTTGCTGTCCCTCTTTTTTGTGGGGTGATACAGGAGAGAGGATGTGGAGGCTGGAAGCAAGGTCAGCGTTGAGCCAAACCAGCAGCCAGCCCCATACACTTGTCCCAGTTTTAAGTCCCTCTCTGCTCTCTTCTGATGAAACATCAAGTTCACTTATGACTCAAATTTCAAGCATGAAGTCAAGCACCAATTTTCAAACACTTCGGTGGAGAGATTTCTGCTTTCAGAGACACTTACATACACTTACATACAGGTTCATTTTAAAGAGATTAAAGCAAACACCCAGCACTTAAACATTAAAAATAAACTAAGGTAATAGGTGAGCCAGGTGGAGCATGCTGCATTACAGGCTCTCTGATCATCTGGACTGTCAGTGTCAGAAAGAGGAAAGAAAGTTTTCTCTCTGTGTCAGGGCTGTGAAACATGGCACATTGCACTCAGCAGCTCTCCTGAGATCTCTACTGGTGAGGGTCAGACGGGTCCCTCTCCCACCTGCCTTAAAAGCTCGGTGTGTGGGCAACGTGAGATCAATCCCATGGCTTTCTGGCTTGAAGGCAACCACAGTGAAAACAGGAGCTGCTAGAAATTGTCCCAATAGCATAGCTGTGGCTGCTGTGGGTACTGTTGCTGCCTCAGCTGTGCCAAAGTAGCACCTGCCTCTGCAGGTCTCCCTCTGCAGCTGCTGCCTGTGGGATGGTGTGGAAACCTTCACTGCCACCAGGTGTGGGGCAGGCAGGTCTCCTCTTCCCATCCAAATCCCTCCAGCAGTACCTGCACAGCAGTGGCTGAAGGGGATGAGGGCCTGGATAAACCCCAGTGCACCCTCTTTACCACAGCAGTATCCCTTGATTACCAGTTTATGCTGTACTTCTGTTAAAGCTGTGTATTTATTTAGCTTCTTTCAAGCTGTGCAGTTTCTCTGTGTCATCTGTTGGGAACAATCTTTCCCTCCTACACTCAAGCTGTGCCCTTTTGCTTCTGTAGAAAAACACAACCTCCTTTTTCTCCTCTTCTCCTCCTCTAAGCACAGCTTTCTTTTCCCCCTACACACACTTTTTCTCCACAAAGCCACCACGCTGTCGGAGCAGGGAATGGACAAAGCTGCGTGGTGTGAGTTGGGGTGGAAATGCAAGATTTTGAAACCAAAACTGGGCAAAGCCCCGAATCCCTGGCCACGCAGGGTTGTGCTGTTCTCAGCAGATGGGGTTTGTGTGTGATTTGGCAGCAGAAACACACTCAGACTAAAGTCCTCAAGCCCAACCTTGGAGGTGTTAGAAACCCTGTGGCAGGTGTTACAAACTCCTGGTGAGTTCTTCATATTTTTTCTCCCGGGGAAAATCCTGCTGTACCTGCACTTAACAGTGGAAATCCCACTGATTCCAGTGTACCTCAGGACCCAACCTTTCCAGCACCCTAATTTTGGGATGGCTGAATTTTCTGGGTGCGTGCTACTCACATCTGTGACGTTCACCACCCCGATCTGTGGTCTGAACAGGTCGATCTTGAAGGTCTTCTCCCAGTAAGTGATGAGCTGCAGGAGTGAGACACAAGGCTCAGACAGGGGTGTTTGCAAGGCCCCATTGCATTAGTTCAGCCAGCTGGGCTGTGGAGTGAGGATGTGCACCCATGTGTGCACGGGAGAGAGGAGAGGCTGAGCACAAGCTTGGGCTGCCACACGCGGCAAAGGGAAGTGCCGACTCCGGGGCTGTTTCCAAGACAACGCCTCCTTGGGAGGCAGACACAAACAAGCAGCTTCCAAGGGGATTGCCTGTGGTCCAGTTTCCCATCCTTCCCTGTCCCAGATTCCCTGGAGCAATTCCTGCACGCCTGTGTGCACATGCACACCCCCCCACACCCCCCATGCCCACCCCATCCATGAATTAAACCAAGAAAGGCAAAGAGCCTCTGCCACTCACCAGGGGAAAGTCGTCAGGGTCAATCCAGACAATGCTCAGGTCGGGATTATCGGTGTTGTCCCTGGCAACCTGCTTCAGGATTTCCAGGAACTCAAAACCATCTGAAATGATATATGAACCACTGCAACTCTCCTGCAAATGCACAGGCACTTTTTGCTTGTGGGGTTTCCAGCTTCCCTGGCTCCCCTGTGCACACAGGAGTTGTTTACAGTTCTCATTAAAATGCTGTCTCGCAGCGCTTTCTTTTGATAATAAGGCTTTTAATTTCAAGCATCCTCCTCGGGTATTGAAATTAGTTACACATGAATTAAGCCCCATAATCCTTCCGTGGAGTGGAACAATGTCACTATTTTCTTGTGGTGAGGGAGGAACTGAGCCCCCAAGAGGCCAAAGCTTTCCAATTTGCTGATGGCTCTGAGATGCCACGGCTTTTCAGGAGTTGGTGGCTTCGGGTTTCCTGCATGCCTATCCTACACCCAGCCCTCAGCACTCTCCCAGAGCCGCACAGCAAGATGGATGCAGAATTATGGAGTGAATCCTGGTACTGGGGTGGAGGGAATGACTTTTTTTGTCCCAGGAAATCATCCATTTCTATCTAAAATTTGAGTCCTGGCTAGCACACCTGCTAGCATAAACACCCAGAAACAGCCTGACTCCCACTCCAGTAGGCTGGGGCACCCCATTCTGGCCAGGGTGTTAGGCTGCACAGTCAAAGCACATGAAAATATGCTTTCTTGAAAGATGGAGAGTCACATAAGGAAGAAAATGGCCTCCTACCTGGGTCATCTTCTTCAGCAAAGGCTACAATGTGGATACCCTCCATGTCATCCTCCTGGAAACAACACAATTATTACTGATGAGCCTGGGAGGGAGGACAGAGTCTAGGTGGTTCTTGGAGATGAGGAGCAGTGGGATGCCTTCAAAAAGGACAGTTACAAAGGGAGGATTGACTAGAACCCCACTGAGAAACCAGGAATGGGAGCTGAGGTGGGGCTGATGCATGAAGGTATTTAGTGCTGAAGGGTTGCGCTAGGGTACTTTAGGTAGTGTTGCTGAAACTCTTCAGAAAAAAAAGAGGTGGGCACCATGATGGCAATGGCAAGGGAGCTTCTGATGATGTGAGGCAAAAGCTTCTCTCCAGAAAAGGTCAAGGACTCTCTAGCATGAGAATAGAGGTTCCCCCTTCATGCCTGAGGCCACCTACCCTCATAAATTTTCAGCTCGCATGGGATGGTTTGCAAGGAAATAAATATCTGCCACCATGCTCAGCCCCAAAGCATGCTCCTTTGGGGCTCACAATTGCCTCACAATATGAGAGGCAAGGTGGCTCACTTGGGCCCCCATTTGGAGGTGAAGGGTCTCTGTTTTAGGTGAGCGTCTCTGTGAGCAGTGAGGGAAATTGAGTGGGGGGCGGTCATTTCAGGGCTCCAATGAATGGAGGACAAAAATTACAGCCTGGTGGATTACTTTTCTTCATGAAACACATGAGGAATGATATTGGCAAAGGCCAATGGATCTGCTGGCTAGTTCATCATCTGCCTGCTATGAATGTCATCTCTGAATTATCCCATGGATCGGTTTCACCTTCCTCACTCGCTGTCGGTCCCAGTTTCCATTTCAATTGGTTTTAATGCAAGAAAAAATTCCCATCTAAATGCTAATTTCTTTTCCCTTCTGAGCCCAGAGGTGACAAAGCCACCATCAAATACTGAAAGGGAAAAAGCCCCCTGAAAGATTAAGTGGAAAACATTATCTTTAAAAACAATAGTGGATGCTCAGCCTTTGTGGACGTCTTCAGGGAATATGTTTTCACCAGGACATTCTAGGCAGATTTACTTGGAACCCAGACCACTTACAGCAGGCAAAATTTACACTGTTGCTTTTTGTTCATATTTTCCAGCAGCATTGTCAGACAGCAAAATAAAAGGTATGTATCTACATGCCATATATAATTACATGCATATACTTTTATAATGCAGCTCTAATCTGGCCTACGAGGCAGCAAACAAAACTGGACTAACTCCAGTAGAGGCAGTGAGGATGTTATGAACTTGCAGTGAGATCAGAATCCAGCCCCTTATCTTCCGCAGTTATGAGCCCACTCATAACTCGTAGCAGAGGCAAGCTCTGTATTCCCAGGCTGTTGATTGAGCAAGCATCCCACCACTGGGAATTCACACTTTTCGTGAGGCTATTTTAGAACAGGATCAGTATGAAAGAGAAACCACTGCATGTGAAATTTTGGTCTCACTGAAGCTCCATTAAAAACCTTGGAGGGGCTTTGGTGGATCTTGGAAGCTATGTTCTATACAGAATCTGTATTTCAAAACAAAATGAAAAGCTATTTTGCCTAAGTGACTCATAACTCCTTGTTCAGTTTTATTACCTCTTGCCTTGCTGTATTAAAGACTCCCAAGGTTTTTGGCACTTCGGAATGCTGCAGCATTTCATGTTACACAGCCAAGAAGGGGATATCTGAATGCTGTTATAAATGTGCTGAGCCTTTTGGAAGAATGACTGCATCTTCCTTAGTGTCTGTAAAGCACCTGTTCAGCTTTGTTTTTCAGCATTCATCTGGCACTTGAGAGTCCCTGACTAGCTTTTAACACCATATTCACTCACAGTGAAGGGATAATTTGTTATACACAATTTTTCCTTCATTTTCACCCTCCTCTTCTTCCCCACCCCTGCAGACCATGAGAGTCCTCTGTGCGTGATAGGGGCCAAAATGTGGGTTAGTTCTTCACAGTTGCTGATTTGCATCTTGCTTGCACTGTGGGAAGTGCAGTCAGTGCATGATCTGCTTTGAAATCTGTGTAATTAACTGTACTGCCTGTCTTCACTTCCATTTTGAATTGTACAACTGCTCTGGTACCTTTACAAGGACATGTAGTGACAGGATGGGGGAGAATGGTCTTAAACTGAAAGAGGGTAGATTTAGACTGGATGTTAGGAAGCAAATCTTTACTGTGAGGGTAGTGAGGCACGAGAACAGGTTGTCTAGAGAAGTTGTGGATGCCCCAGTCCCTAGAAGTGTGCAGGGTCAGGTTGGATGGGGCTTTGAGCAACCTGGTCTAGTGAAAGGTGTCCCTGCCACACCAGGGGGCTGGAACTAGATAATTTTTAAGGTCCCTTTGAACCCAAACCACCCTATGATTGTGTGAGTTTCCATGAGACATCTGCACAATTTCCATAGATCACCCAGCAAACAGGCCACAGAAATCATCCCACCAGCAGCACTGATGTCCCTTAGCTGAGATGGAGCACTTTGGGCAGGATCACTACACAGGCCCCACACTTGCCTGGCACACTGCTTAGCTTTCCCTCTTCTTTCTGTGAAGCAAGCAGGAGCCAGTCCAGCTCTCCATTGCTGCTGCACAAAGCATTAGAGCTCCCTGTTTCAACTGAGGCACTAGGCATGGCAGCCAAGGCTTTCCCTTTTTCCCAGAAGTGACGGAGTAACTTTGCAAAGAAGGAAAGGTAATGTTTTGCCCAGCCAGAGGCTAAAGCTCTTGAGCAGCAGCTTCTTGTTGGAAGCTGGCAGGGGACACAATGGTTCCCACATGTGCTTACCCATGTCTCAAACATGTCCTCTGGGCGCAGCTTCCTCAAGGTGGCCCTGAAAGACAGAAACACTCTTTGAGGACATATCCAGCACTGCCACACATGACACTGTCAGCATCGCGGGAAAGGTCACCGTGGCACGCTTGGCTGGTGGCTGGAGTCAGCCACCACATTCTGAATGCAAGAATGGGGGCGCTGTAGGTCAATTTATGTCTTTATTTGTGGCGATAAAACCCTGCCCAATGGCCCCATTGGAGTCACTGCAGCCACTATTTCTGCTTTGGAAGATGAGATACCTCTCTGTGCTGGGATATGCTGATGAATTAGTCCCACACATAGCAGACTCTTCTGTCTGTACTGAGAGCATGAGACAACACTCACTTTTGTTTTGGAGTCCCTGGGACATGCCTAATGGGCTCTGTCCCCCATTTCTCCTGACATAATTTCAGAACAGAAATCCTTCCCACCTCTGCTGCAGCAAAGAAGACAGAATAAACTCTGGAAAGGAAATTTGGATCCTTACAACCACTGACAAGAAAATTTAAACCCTAAGACTGGTCAAAGTAATTTTTCTTTTGGAGAAGTACTTCATAAAGGAAAAGAGATTCACAGCAAATATATTCAGACACATCTGTAGCAGGAAGCCTGTCAGAGAGCCTGGCAGGCTGAGAGTTGACTGGGGTGTTAAAGGGGCACCCCAAGGAACACAAAGTCATAGAAGATAAACACAAATCATCCTCTGGACATCTGCTTGCTGTGGTATCAGCTGTTTGGGGAGGATGCCCCAACAGAGCAGGTCTCCTGGGCTGACCCAGGACCCAGGATCTGCTGCAAAGAGAAGTGTCAGTCAATGAGGTTTTAGAACAGATTGGTAGGAGTGGCAGCATGTTGCCAGAACCAGGTGGAATAAGTGAGATGTGTAACCTGTCACTTCAGCTTGCCTCACAAACAGAGCAATGCAAACAAGGGAACATTTTTTAGAGGTTCCTAAAGGACCTGAGGAACCACAGAACTGAGTTCTAGTTAGATCAGAGGAGGGGAATCTCCTGTGGATTAATAACATTGAATATCATGGAAATTAATGACCACTTTTCATGACAGATGAAATTATCCAATTAAGATTCATAGCAGATTGTTTGGCATGATTGTATGCATAACATATCCTCACATAATCTGAAAAAAGATGGGAAATAGCAATATGGAAGCATTTGCTTATCATATCCAATTCTTTGGCAACCGAAAAGGCCTGACTATGAGTTGGTACAGAGGATCTCCTGAGACTTGAATGTCTGCATGATAGACAGACACATAGTAAGTAACACACTTGCAGAAAACCAACCCTGATTGTACAGGTGCAGCAATTGGTTCTAAATTAGTTGTAATTAATTATTGCCTCTCAGGAAAGGGGCCCAGGTGTCACAAATTGAGAAAGAATCAGTTCCAAAGGAAAAAGGCCAAAAGAAGGTTGCAAACAGTTGGGAAATGGCCAAGGAGTAAACCACAACATTATGGCAGTGGACAGCTACACTGTGAGCCTCCACAGCAAAGTTATCTGTAGTTCTGGTCATCCCATCCCAGAAATGATATGGACAACTGAAAAAGGCACTTGGAAAGTGGGAGTGGTGAGTGAAGGTATGGAATGATCTCTATTTGATGAAGATTAAATAGATAACAATTCTTTATTTTGTGAAAGAGGTGACTGAAGAGGATTTTGGCAGGTATTCTGAAAAATTGGGAATGGTAAAGAAAATGTGAGTAACTTAGAACATGGCCAAGGTTCTAATAACATCAAGGTTGCAGATTTGACTCCTGCACAGGCCATTCACTTAAGAATTGGACTTGATGATCCTTGTGGGTCCCTTCCAACTCAGAATATTCCGTGACTCTCTCCCCATAGATTACCTTAAGTATTAATCATTGTTCCTTTTAAGACAAGAGCTGGTAGGTGCCCAGAGAAATTATTAGGTAGCAGGTATAAACTAAACAACTAAGAATGGTCTTTTGAAACAATGCACATTTTAGCTGCTGAACTCATTACAATTTGGTACATTCAGCATCAAAACAGAAATAAGGTAGAAATAGCTATAGAAATTGAAGAAATAGCCCCTAAACACAAGATCAAGGATACAATTTTTGAACCAGCAAGTCCTTTCATTGTTGATGGTCCAAAACCAGAGATTAAATCAGGTGAATGCATATTATGTATTTAAGCATACTTGTACTTGGCTTTTAAGACACTTCCCCCCAGCTGTTCTCTGGGGAAAGCTCTTGGAGAAAGGAAACTCAGTGGGAAGGATCTGGCCACACCCACGTGTACTGATTGCTGTGCTGACTCTGGATACTTCCCTGTGTTGGAGGAGTGAGGCAAGTGGGGTTTGGGTAAGTGAGAGAGAGCGGAATTCAGCCCCTGTGTTGTTACAATGCAATTGCAGAGAAGTGGGGGTCCAAACCCAGCATTTTGTATGTGAAAGAGGCATCAACCCAGAGGACTGCACCATGTAATTTGTATTTGTGCAACTGAGAGTGACATCTGGGCTGAGACCTTGGAGTGGCAGTGGCCACTATGCTCAGATGGACACCCATCTGTGCAGCCATGGTCGAGTCACCCCACAGTGCTGAGCACCAGCTTCCTGACCTTGTGCGGAGAGGATGAACTTTCCCACCACAGCCTGCAGCTGCAAAGGGAAGCCTCAGCTGGGAGGCTGTGCATGACCTCCTCCTGGGCACCTGCTTCAGCTCCTGTCTCAAAGTTGGAATGAAAGCTCAGCAAATCCCAGTTTCTGTGCAGGGTTGGAGGAAGTGGTTTTTATCATCACTGCCTTTGCACAGTAGTGGGAAAGCTGGTTTTGGAAGGGCTGTTTAAGACATGCCAAAGAGTCTGGGTACAGCTGACCAGTGGTAATTATTCCCAGTGATGTGGTGGGGCTCCTTCGGTGGGATGGAGAGATGGCAGTGGGGTTTTGCATGTCCAAGGAGGGATAGTCCATGTGTATGAAGAGAGAAAGTCTGCTGTGTGAGGGGGAGAGAGCCACCAGGCCTCTATACCTTCCTGCAGGAAATATCCTGCTGAGCTCTCTATAGGGAACCAGCACATGGCAGCTGATGAGGTTGCTTCATTTTAATCTACAGATCATCTCCATGTCTGACTAATTGCAGCCTGTAGCTTTAGGTCCTTTACTGGTGGCAAGGCAGGATGAAGCATTTCTTCTCTGAAAAGCTCAGCATGAACCACTGGGAACATATCACTGTCACTCCAGGCTTCTTCCCCTGCCATGGCAGCATCTTGGCAGGTTTGGGATTTCAGACATATGGCTTTATGGACTCCTTTTAATTATTTTCTGAGCTTTCTGCAAAATACATGGCCCACCCCCTTGCTTCTACCAAGCACCACAAAGCATCTTGAAATATCTAAGACTTGGGGGAATTACAGTGCCATTTTGTGCTGGTGAAGAGGTTGCCTTATTAGGATAGCATTTAGATGGCTGTGCTTATTCAGCCTTCTGATGCTGCTGGTTGACAGAAGGAGCCTGGGGAAAAGAAAATGGGAAGGACTAAGGCCAAGAAGCCTGGAAGGTCAGCAAAGTGTATTGTGGGTACATGGAAGGTAGAGAAGCCCTTCATATTTCAGAAAATGCAGAGAACTGTTTCTGGTGAGTCTCAAATTCTGGAGATGATCTCCTGTCTGTGTGAACACAGATCTCCAGATGAGCCTGATTTGAGATTCCTCCCTCTACATATATGGCCCTGCTCTCCTCAGACTCATCTGGTCCCTGGATTGTCTGCAGAGAAATGCAGTTGTAGGAGCAGCAGGTAGCCTGTGCCACTCTCCTGAGAGGTGTTTCTAAGGGTATAAAAACATAGCACCTCTGGGAAGCTGTGCCCCTAATCTTAACCCTGTGCTTTTACACAGGATCAGTCTCTCTGGTGACTTCCAGACTATTTTTGTAGCTGAGTTCCTAAACAACTGTGCAATAAACCTGATTGCAAAAAGCATGAGAATCCACAGCTCCTGCTGAGTTGATCAAACACTGTAGGTGCTCAGCATTGCTCCCACACGAGGTTCAACACAGCCATAACAGCTGTGGCTTCTTCTCTGTGCCTGTGGTCAGCAGGAGCCTCTTAGTCCCTTGTGGTTCGTCTGAGCTTGGTCTGAGCTCAGAGACTGTCTCCAGACATATCTGACATCAGGAGAGGGATACACCTATTAGTAAAGCTGTTTTCAGGAAGGAGGGGATTGGACAGGATTTGGATATAGCTTGAGAGGCCTCGGAGAGGGTCATCTTCTGTACAGACCTAAATTAAAAGCATGGGCAATTAGGGCAAGGATTTCACTCTCCACTGCCTTCCAGCCTCACTGCTTTTTGAGAGAGGACTAACCAGAGAGGAGGAAGAGCAGGAAGAGGGAAGCTGTGATATCACAGCTCCATTGTGATGAACTATGACTGCTGTGCAGATACTTGCACCTCTGGGAGTAGGAAAAAAACAGCAATTTCAAACCTGGGTCAGAAGATCATCAAAAGTGGTCATCATCCTAATTCTTTTTGAGAGCAATGCCCTAGAGAGGCAAGGTCACAATGACAGACACATTAACACACTTCTCTTGTCCAGGAGCTTCCTGTGTGCTACATACCTTCTGTGCTCTCTCACAAAATCAACCAGCTCCTCTTCTGAGTAAGGCTTATCAGGGATGTGAACAGGCTCATCCATGAAGGGTTCATAGAAGTCCACCTCATTCATCTTTAGGCCCAGCTTCTTGGCAACCTGTTCCAGTGCAGAAGTCACAGGTGAGAGAGCTTGATGTGCCTCTTTGCCTACCCAGGGTCTTTGCTGGTGGCAGAGCTGAGATCAAGGTGCTTGCTCTCTCTCTCAGAGCATGTACTCCTAGGGGTGGCCCACAAAATAGAATGGATCTTTCCTTGTTTAAAAACCCACTGATGCCTCCTACACCACTGGTGTCAAGCAGTGAGGCAAAGCACAGCCACAGCCCAGCGCCTGCAGACATAGAGGGGCTGGGTTCCAGACCCACATCAGGACCTGCCTCCATGCTGCAGAAATGGCCTTTTATCTTGTGACAAGGCCAAAATATCAATGCAGACACACAAAATCCAGGAATGCTGAAAATGAGGAGCTGAAACCAGACAACAAATCTGGAACATCCTGAGCTCTCAGAAAACAGGTGGTGGCATATGTGAGCTACCATGAAGATGTGTGGATGCTTACCCCTTTGTCAAAGGTGGCAAAGAACTTGATGTAGGGCTGGAATTGTTCAGCAGCTTCTTCGAATGCCTTGAAATCTGGAAGGAGAAAAGGGGAATGAAGAAGATGTTTCACACACAGCTGGCCGAACTCTGATCAGCCCAGAAGGTATTGGGGAAGGACAAACACAGATTACTGCAAACTCCATCAGATGATGCCAAATGTTTCTTCCACCCTTCTGGAGTTTACAAAGAAGGAGGATTTCATGTGCAGCAAAATGCTGTGCAGTCCCACAGTGTTTAGAGAAAGCTGCAGAGCCCAGCATGCCACACTTAACTGGGGCTGAAATCAGCAGCTCTGTGAAGCAGGTCCAGGGGTCATTCACCTGGGAACTACATGGAGTTACTCCAGCATTAAGGATTGCTGCCCTTCCCTAAACAGCCACCAACTGTGATTAGGCATGCTTCTCCCACTGCAGGAGGATGGGGCAGGAAGCAGGTAGGTTTTTACTGTAACTGCTACCAGGTCCTCCTGAACCTCAGGGTTCAGGAAAGATGCTCTCAGCCTGGCAGGGCATTTTACAACAGGCTTTTACCACCTTTCTTCCAAGTAGTTATTACTGAGCAGTGTTGGGGTCACAGAGCCCTGCCCAAGCTGCCCTGCAGCCCAGTTTGAGAAAGATGAAGGGAGAGGTGGGTAGGCTGTTACATTGCAGACCTGGTGATAAGTGGCTTGTTTATATAGGAAGGCCTGTCTTTCTGCTAAAGGCAGGACATGCCAGGGTGGGGTGCACATTGCCAGCACTGCCTGGATAGCAGGGAGAGCACTTGGGGCTGCAGCACTTGACAGGGAAATTCTCATGTGAGGATTTTTCTAGGCTTGTGAAAGTCGGGTTTGCCCAGAATGGTCCCTGAGTTGCACATCCCTCAGGGCATGGGACCAGCCTCTTCCCAGTCTTGGGGATCAGCAAGGAGGAGCAGGTCAGTGCCTCTGCCAGGCTTCCCCAAAGGGCTCTGCTTACTGCTGCTGTATGTTTGCCATGGTAGTGTTTAATGCGTGTCCCCCTTTCCCTTCTCCACCCCCTTCCCTCCTTCCTTCTTTGTTCCTTTGGGCTCACTTCTCCCAAGAAGGGAGCTTCTTTTAGTTGCTCTCTCAGTGTAACTGTAACCTCAGCTGGTTTTTGGGTGAGGTAAACTCGCTTTTCTGCAGGA
This sequence comes from Argya squamiceps, assembly GCA_037834095.1. Classification (NCBI taxonomy): domain Eukaryota; kingdom Metazoa; phylum Chordata; class Aves; order Passeriformes; family Leiothrichidae; genus Argya; species Argya squamiceps. Next base: position 24,685,881 of record JBBMKD010000001.1, read on the forward strand.
GCCCCTGGATTATGGCCCTCCTCTCTTGCCAGCAGACATCTTGCAGAAGGGTCAGATGTTGGTGTAGGACTGGGCTCATGCATTACGCCAGCAGAAACTTGCCTGCAAATGCACTCATCCTCCAGCAATTTTCACTCTGTCACAGGCTGCCATATACCACAACACCCTTCATGTTCATGCAGAACAACCAGTGCCTGGCCCCTACAGCTCCCAGGCAGGCTCCAAGGCCCTCGAGGAACACGTTTATCTTACGTTCGGAGTCTTCTCCCTTGAAGTAGCCAATGAGTTTGATTTCATCGTCGATCTGGTCAAAGGCCTGAAGCTCCAGCTTGCTGTTTATGATCTCCACGGGGTCTTCTAGCAACTGCCATGACAAATGCATGTGGTAATGCAGTGATGTGCAGCACCAGCCTATGCCTGGCAAGGTGTGTCACAAGCAGCCTAAGCAGGGAGAAAGAGGTCACCCAATTTCTCTCTGCTGTTGCAAACCCTGCTTAGTGCTCTCTGCCTTAGCGTGAGGAGCTGAGAGAAGCAGGTCACCTTCAAAGGGAGATGTTAGTAGGTTCACTGCAGAGGTGGAAGCATCGAGAGGGAGACTGATTGAGGACTGGGTAACCCAAATGAGTGCTGAGGGACCTACTGTGATGAGGGATAAGGAGTAGCAATTGCAGCTGGCTTTAAGGAGGCCAAGAAGAAAGAAGAGCAGTTGAAAGCAGCTGGTACGATCATTCCGAACATCTGTGAATGATACCTGTGTATCTAAATCTATATATTTTTTTTTCAAGTGTCATTTGCTGCAAGAGGTCATTGCAAAGGTCTTACTTTGAAAAACATTAAAACCAGCATGCTGGAGGGTGGCCCAACAGTGGTTTGGAGCAGTAGAAAGTCTGGATGTGAATTTTCCTGGCTGATCCTCCTAGTATGCAAAGTAATTTAAACCTATTCTTTGGTCCTACACACATCACAATGTTAATGAGGAAATTGGAAGAACTGTCTGGCACTTTAGACTGTCATTGATCCAAACTTTGTTGCTCTTTTTTAAACTAGTCACTGCTGGTGAAAAGGTTTGATCTGATTATTTTGCCCAGCAACAGTGATATAAATCAAGTGTGTTTTCACTAGAAGGAAAAAAAGCAGGCAAGCCACTGCCTACAGAGGAGAACCTCTGGGTTTCTTTTACTTTTCAGATCAGGATGATGAGGCACCACAAACATCTAGGGTTTCATTTCCTTGCTTTGCCAGGTGTTTTCCTTCCTGAGTGGAAAATCCAAACCCAGAAATCCTTGCTCTCTTTCTTTTTCCACAAAACATGATTTTTCAGTGACACCCCACATGGCATAGCAAGCAAAACCTCATGAAGTGCCTTACAGCATCCTTGAGAGCGATGCTCCAGTGTGAGGCTGTGCCTCTGCTGTGCCTGCAGCAGCATGTGCAGATTCCTGCTCCCATAGTGGCCTGAGCCATGGGAACCTGGGATCCCACTGCTGTGGGGTCATGGCAAAGCTCTGCCCTGTCTGTGGCCCTTATGGATGGGGCAGATGCCCATTTCTGTTCCTGAAGACACTTGCATGTGTTTTGGTCACAATACCCAAAGCACACAGCCACAGACATTGTCATGGGAGAGCTGAGGTCCTAGGGATCTCTTTTAATTCCCTGGCCATGCCTCTCCTCACCAGCAATTCTTAACCACAGGTGACCATGTAGGTAACTTGCCACCCTGGGAAACAAACCCTGCCAGCTCTGCTGCTCACCTTACCTCCCTTATCTGCATTACTGCATGGCCACTTACAAAGAAAGCCTCACTTCAAAGGAAAGCCAAGCCACTGCAAAATTTTTTCATTTATAAAGCAAAGACCATGGTTTTGGTCTGTTGCCTCTCCTAGGAATAAAATGTAAATAAAGAAAAGTGCAACATGTAGATGTGGGATTCAGCATCACTTTTGCATATAGGCACAAAGGTGAGGACATCATTGTGTCCATGCACAAAATGACTCAAAACCAATTAGTTCTAGGACCCTGATCTTCTCTCACTCATGGCAGTGCTATTTGGCAAGTTCACTGAAGAGATGCTGTGTTGCTTGTGTCTAGAAATGGGCAAATAGTTTGCAACATAAGCCTTTTTCAACTGCACTGAACTCTTTTTAGTTGCTCTGTGAGAATCCTAGTTCTTGGATATTCTTTTTTTGAGAATAGCTCCTTTTTTAAAAAAGAAAAAGTGTGAAAGATTTTGCAAATGGCAAACTGCACACAAGCTTGCTAACTGAGGAAGGTGAACAGCAGTCAGTAATATGGATTGTAGCTGACTTCCATTCAAATACTCTGTAAATAGGAAAGAGGGGAGGTTGTGTCTAAGATATAACTATTTAGTGGCATATAAGGGTACCACCTTTCCTGGGAACTCATGGTCAGACAGGTATTGGGGAAGATGCCAAATGCCATCTGTACCAGTGAATAGCAAACAGGGATGAAATTTCTAACAAAGGTACACTTGTTTTTTTAGCAAACTGGGTGTTTGCAAGGTCTTCTCTGAGGGGTTTTATCTAGTATGAGCTTATCTGTGCTTACGTCCAAGAGGAATTCCACCAAGACATCTGCAGACAGTTCTCCATCAAATTCAATCAACCGCTCATCCTTAAAGACATAGAGACTTCCCTCTTCAAGCAAGCCTGAAAGAAGAAGAGAGGAAACAATAAGTGGTTAACATGTGGATAAAAGCATGTTTTGTGCAGAGTGTCTCGCTTGTTATCCCAGCAATTCCTCCTGGGAAAATGCAATTGCAAGTTTGCTGTGTTGGTCTAGTTGGAAACAACCTAAGTAATCCCCCGACTGATGTTTCATGACACATGGAACAGACTTCAGCTACAACTGGTGCTAAATTCTTCCCAAATGTTGAACTTTTCATTCAGGTCACAGTTTGGTCTCAACTGGAAAAATTCTGCACCAGGAACTTGTTTTAGCTGGGCTGTCTATCTTGCACTAAATACTGGGCTCTAACTGACAGCTGAGATTTTAACAACCTGTCACTATATGGAAAATGGATTTTGGTTTGGGTTGTGCTCACTGTCCAGAGAAGGCTGAACTATGTGAGCGTCACCAGTGACCTGAAAGTGAGCTTGAAACTGTCTGAGGCTTAGCTGGCCTTGGCAAAAGAGTTAGAAACCAATGATAGAGATACCACAGACCACAGGGTGACAGATTTCAATGCTGTATCACTGAACTGAGGTCTGAGTGCCACAGGACCTTGTTGGAGGCTTCAAAATCAACAGGACTGGCCTCCTGCAATGTAGGTTGGCAGGGTACCACTGGCCAAGGAGGTTGCTAGTTTGTTCCTTCTTGGAGAGGCAGAAGCTCTTGTCTTTAGTTTAGCTCCCATTAGCACCCACAGCCTCTAATTTAGGACAGAAAATTACAGTCCAGTATGATTAAACCTTAGGTTTAGTGGTATATTTGTGTACTGTTGTATTAATGGGACACAGTATTTCTGTATTGCTTTGTGGGCTGAAATATGAAGGGACTGCCAGCTCCTGGAGGGCAGCTGTGTCCAGGGGTGGGCAATGCAGCAGCCTGCCACCTTTTGAGCAGAAAGATTTTCTCTTTCACTCTGGGGAACAAGCCAGAATGATTGGCACCTGACTGCCAAGCCATTGCAGGCCTGTAGCTGCCCTGGTTGTTGACAGGGGTCACTGTGTCATGGAGCTGATGACATTTGGGGGACTAAGTGTTTTCCCCATATGTTCTGGTTCTGTACTGCTATGTTGGTCCTGTCTCTGTGTAGGAAGAGCAGGAAGTTACTCCATGGTACCTGTTTACTATTTCTGCACAGAAAGCTGTGAACTTACACCCTGTCATCATTACAACATGATTTGCCTTTCTTTTATCACTTGGTTTGGTTTGGTTTGTTTCGGTGGACAGACCCTTTTTTCTGGAAGGGTGTTGACTTGTCTCTCTCATCCTCACCCCCACCCCTGATCCTGCCCCTGTTGGGGTGGGCAGGTGGTCGGTGTGCAAGTGCCACCATCATCCTCCCCATCCTGGTAACAAGGATTTGGCTGTCCTCTATGGGGCTGCCTGTTGGACATCACTCCCAGAGATGGGATATTAATGCCAGGGATGTCAGGCCTGGGACTCACCTAACTTTTTGGCAAGCTTGGCATCCTTCTTGGAGTCCACCATCCCAAAGCCAATGCTCCTGGGCTCCAGGACCTGAGCTGCCAGCTGTGGGAGGAAGCAGAGCCCAGCATTAGTAGTGTTAACACCACAGGGTAGCTAAAGGGCATCGTGCCCTGCTAGCGTGACATGACAGACACAAGTGACCCATATTCTGTTGTTGAACAGCACCAATGGGTGGGATGTGTCACATGCTGCCTCTCTGCTGAGATAACCCAGAGGTCACAAGGGTTGGTTTTCTTCCCATTGTGCTGCAGCAGGGAGTTTGCTGGCACTACTGTGTGCTGTTCACTGCTGTTTGACACTGGCCTCAGGAGAGGGCTCCTGAGTGAACTGGGGACACCAGAGCAGTGGGGAGGGCTGTAAGAAATGTACCTGTACCATCAGCACAAAGCAAAACCTGTTTCCTCTGTGATGCCTTGGTGGCCTCCTGCAGGGAATGTGACCTGGGCACCATGGACATTTTAACTCTGGAAGTGCATGGTGCCAGGCAGCACTGAGTGCAGGACTCTGCAGCATCATGTTTTCTTCATGCCTGTGATGGGGTGGCCAAAGCAGGCTCCTTTTCCTATGAAGTGCTTGAAGTCATGCCTGCTGTCCAGGCTTCAGTAAGACCCCAGATCCTAGTCCCCTGTTTTTACTAAAGGAATGCATCTAAGCCCAGCCATGCTCATGTTCACCTTCTCACAGCTTTGCAAACCCACCCTGTTCCCACCATCTTTGATGAAGAGGCCTCTTGAAGATATCAGGTTCCTGCCTGTTTTGTGAAAATAGATATGTGAGGAAAGGAGAGACGCTCTGCAAGGGCCCTGTGCTGAGAGCGACCCTGGGTGAGACCCTGTGAATTCTAAATTGGCTCCTAGAGATGCAGTGACCCTGGTAAATGGATCCACTTATGCACTGCATGACAGACAGCCCCACCACAAGCATACAAGATACCCTACAAGGTAGTAATGATGCTCTGAGAATGCAGCTGTAAGAGCCTCCTCCCTCTCCCTTCCTGCTGCACAAATGCCTCTGATGCTGATGGTCTTCTTGCTATTCCTCCTCCCAGCCCTGCTGGATGGCAGGGGGATGATGGAGATGTGGGGTCAGGAGCCTCTGGGGCAGGAATGTCCCTATTAGGGCACAGCTGTCAGTGCTTGGCAGCAGGAGGCTGCAGGGGGGCAGAAGAAAGCCATGGCCAGAGAGATGGTGGGTTGATTTATGAGGAAGCTCCCCCCCTGCCCCGGCTCATTTTGGCTCCCTCCCCCAGACTCAAAGCCAGTTTGAATGTCACCCAGTGGTGCTGCCACCATGGCCACGTGGCCTCTTGGCTCCTCTGCTATAAATAGCTTCTGCCTGTGCCAGGCCTCTGTGAAAGTGAGCAATAATTAGAGGCATTGGGGAGAAAAAGTGGTGGGTCAGCCACTTTGCCTGTGCAACGGGGTGTCATGGGGCCAGCCAGCTCCCTGTGCTGTCAGCACACAGCCTGTCCCTGAAATTCATGGGGATGGTGGCAGGCACCCTGGTGATCAGGGCTCAGGAACCTAGCTTGAGCAAAAGGGAGAGATGGAGAATGTAGTTGTTTTCTCTCTTCCACCAATTACATATCCTCAGGCCTTTCCCAAAGCTCTCTAGGAGGACATAGACTCCACCAACCACCACAGCATTGCTGCAGCTTTGATCCTCCTGCAGCCACCTGCCCTGTTGTCTTTAGGGGCAAATGCCACCATGGGAGGCAAAAGGGGTGCCTGTGTTACACAGGAAACAGGGGCATCAATGCTCTTTCCTTGCTATTTGCCAGTGCTTTGAAATGAAGGTAAGGCTGGATATTCAGGGCTTGTGCTTACAATGGACACTGCCTGAAAGGGGCAGAGCACTGGTTTGTGTTTGCACATCCATTGATTAGGTTAATAAGGCACTGGTCTGGTTTGTTGTCCCATCTGGTGGCTCAGGCCCCCTTAGAGCACCTGAGAGCAGCTGGAGCCCCATATTTGCAAGGAGAGATGGACACCTCTCATGAGCTCTCTAAACATCTGCAAGTGAGCAATGGTAAGAGAAGAGATTTTATGTTTCCCATTATGGGAATCTGCCCTGGCTGGAGGAAAGGATGGAGCCTGTAGGATCATCAGCTTTCTGGGACATTGTCAGCACATCCCTGCTTGCTGGTGGTTGTGTACACCAGCAATAGTTTCCTGGGAATCACCACTTGAGACTCTGGCTGCTCGGTGACCAGAGGAAAACACAGAATGGCTATGGGAAGAAGACTTGTTCAGTCATGTCCAGTCCATCCATACTTGATTTAGTTACTTGCAGTTATGTCAGCCACGTGCCAGACAAAATCAGGGCAGTTTAAGCCCAGTAGTTCTCGACTCCTGCACACAGGAGATGGTTAGGGTTTCTTGTGGGTGTTTGGAGGTCAGAAATATGCAGAAAAGCTGCGACACCTGCTGCAGACAAGTGGTTGGATGTAAGCAGGGATGTGTGCAAGAGAGGAGGCATTGATCAGGAGTCATATGTGTCAGCATGTAGCACACACAAGGTAGGTGCAGAGGGGTGTGGGTGCAGCTCTGTAGCTGTGAGCATGGAAGCTTGCTGGAAAAGAGTAAAAGTGTCAAGAAAACGTGGGTGATGTGATGAAAGCCTCTTTGTGTGAGACTGTGGGAGTGCTCAGTAGTCACAAATCTCAGTAATGCTGGAGGTGTCCCTGTTTGTGTAGCAGGGCTTGTGTGACTGTGTCTAGCAAGACTGTCTCCTGGAGTTGTATGTATGGTGGGTGTGAGTGTTTGGAGGTGTTCCTCTGAAGAGGCTCATTCCTAGAGACGTGCAACAGTTTGGGCATGTAGAAGAGTGCTTGTGTATGGTGTGTGAGTGTCCCTGAGGGGACAGAGCTGGGAGCTCAGTGGGCAGCCTGCCTCCTCTGCAGGGACCTTCATGCCAATGAGACAAAGAGGAGAACAGTACAGCCTGAACTCCTCTCCAGAGCAGGGTCTCACAACAGAGAGATCTTTGTGCAACATGAGACTTTTGGGAGCCATTCCCACTGTGGCAGAGGCTGGAGGCAGGAGAATTTGCAGGATGTTTATGGTGGCTTTTCCAAGTGCAAGCTGTGCATGGGCTGGACATTGCTCCTGGCTTTGCTTTCTCTGCTTTCCACTGCAGCAGGTGAGTCTAACCTGTGCATAGGTGACAATATGTTCCCACATCTTTATTTGAACCCCAAAAGGGAGCAAAATATGCAGTATGCCAGAGGCACAGCAGTTTGGCTAATTGTCCCCTTCTCATTACAGTATCAAGCATTTATATATCCCCTTACAGTATTTTCTGATTCCATAATGCTAGTGGGATTTGAATGCAGATAATGTTTCTAATCTTGACAATCCTCTTGGCTCAGGACCTTGGGACAGAGGCATCTGTAATCTAAGAGCACAGCCCCTCCTCCTGCTCCTGCTTTTAAATTCATATTGCTTGAAGTCTTGGCCAGCCAGAGCCCTCGCCTTTGTGTCAGCCTCTATCTCTATAGCATGTAATTTAGCTTCAACAGCTGCATGGAGACATGGAGGGTAGAAACTGCCCTGGAAGAACTGGACGTAACAGACCATGCAGTCCCCAAGGCAGAGCAGGAGCTTTGGGCTGTCAGAGTTGGCTGACAGCATGAGCAAAGAGCCCAGTAAGCTGTAAGTTCATGTCCCATGCATATTTTACAGGCTTATTCTCATGTACATGAAGTCTTTACAATGCATACTCTCTACCCATAGGATCCCAAGCTGTGCCCTGTACAGCACTGGGAAAAGGAGGTGTAGGTTGGGCAGCATTCTTCCTTTCTCCCATATCACTCAGGTAATAACCATACTTGAATTTGGGTGAGTGTGAGGGGGTGAATTGCCCTCTGGGATGTGTGAGAGGTCCAGCCCAAAGTGAAGTTTGGGTACTACCAAGTATGCAAGAACCCTCTCATCCTGGATGGTGTCAGCAGTTACTGGCACTCAGAATAATGGATATGGAAAGGCACAACTCCCTGCCCAACATCTCAGCTTCACACCCACTATACCTATCTGAGCTTAGGTGTGATGCTGGGGGGTTTGGGGAGATTTATCAAGTCCCATAGGATCATTCTGAAATCCTAGGTTATACAGCAGCAGAAATGTAACTGTCTGCCTGACCATTCTCCTATTCCAGCTGCAGCCAGCACTGATTGTGCCAAACCTTGCATTTGGTGTCAGTTTTGCCTCTAAATGGAAGAAAAAAATCCCTCAGAGAAGGTTAAAAATGGGGGTGGGAAGGGTGGCTGTCTCAGCATGGTCAATTTTCATTGTGAATGACATTATGGCATTCTGGCCTGGATTTTCTTCCCACTTCTCTAGCACCTGCCTAGAGCTCCCACAGACAGTAAGGCTCATCTTTCTCAGCTGCTCAGGCTGGGAGGAAGGGGGCTGGGGGCATTTGGGTGTCTCTGAAAGCCATCACGAGTACACTTCTCTTAACCATGGGGAGCTTTCTGTTTTGCTATTTAGCAGTGGAGGAAGAACAAAACTCCACCAATGTAGGGAGAAGAGCAACAGGAGATGATGAGGAAAACTCCCCCAAGAAAACTACACTCCTCTGCTGCTTCTCTCCTACTCTCTTTAATGCTGCAATTGATGCTGATGGTCAGAACCTGGTTGATGAAATGATGATGGTTGTATATCCCAAAATGTTAGGTTTTTATTTTCAGAAACAGCAGGAGGAGATGGCAAGTTTTTAGTGTATTCACCCAGAAGTTTTGAATCCTTACACAGGACTCCTGCCTACACACTATAGTTGGCTACTCTGAGACATCGGGCAGTTTCTTGGAGAACAGAGGCTGTTAATTTCTCTTTCCTAATGTTGTGCTGTCCCCACTAACACCCCATTGCATACCACACTAGTAATGTCTTAGGCTTTTCCATAATTCAGGCTGTCCTGAAGCACTGTGGTGACCAAAGAGAAGGACCAGAAGCCTGCTGAGCAGCTGCCACTAGAAAAGTCACTTTGCTGGCAGTGGGGACTGAAGAAGAGTACGTTGGTCCCACCTTACTACACTTTTCCACCACCTGAGCTGCTTGGAGAGGCTGAACCTCCCCTCCTAGAGATCACTGCTCCTTGGACTAAAAGGCAAGTCCCCAAATATGGAAAATGCAAAGGTCACTCCCTCAGAGCTGGCTTTCACAGGTAATGCTTCAAAAATGCTGCCCTGGAGCTTTAATTGTTGCGCAGCCGCTCAACGGGGTCAGACATACGGCAGCGTGCTCTTTGGCTGCCTCTCTAAAGGTTTCACATAGCTAGGGCTGTATTTTTATCTGCTCCTGCCATCCCTAATTTTAGCCAGCTGCAAGCCAAAGCACAGCCTCCCCAGCCGTGAGCTAACTGAGGCTGGTGCCTGTGCCACCGAGCACCCATGGGTGCAGGGGCCACCTGCCACTGCTCCCAGCCAGTCCCTGCTGGCACTACATCACAGATGTTTTCACAACTCAGCTGTGCCACCTACATGTCAAGGGCAGACAGGGACGTGTCTGTGTCTCTGTGTGTGTGTGTGTGCTGCCCCAGGGGTCTGGGATGGGGCAGGGGCCACACTGCTAAGATGCCCTTTCCAAAACAGGGACTGACGGTGTAGTTTGGGGGCTGTCCTTGACAAAGTGAGGCTGTCACTTCCTGGTTCTCTTTCTGGTCTCAGAAAAGCTGCTTTGAAACTGAAGGCTGGGTGTTGCTGTGAAGCCCATGCAGGGCAGAAAGCTGAGTGCTCTCAGTGGGTGCTGGAGGAGGGAGGCATTCTTGGTATTGAGCCTGTTCACCTACACACGCCCATATGATTTCTATGCCTCTGTTCTTAGGAACAAGCCAGATTTCCCCAGTTTCTGACCCAAGTGAGTGTAAGCCAGCACCTTTGATATCCCACAGCATCCAGGATGCTGCAGATGAGAGCTAGGAGCTCCCATTCTGCATCCAAAGGAAGGATCAGTGAGGCAGGGCCCTGGAGGAACAGAGTGGTCCTTGAGACAAGAAAGACCTTTTCCTCCAGGAGTGAGCAGAGAGAAATAAGAACTGAGGAAAGCTTTAAATATACACAGGCCTCCTTGCACTGGGTTCGAGGTGTCAGAGGTCTGCTAGCTGATGGCAGTGTCTCCTGCCAGAGCCGGACAGGGTTCCCAGAAAAAGAACATATCATGTACAGCAGCTGGCCTTCACCGGAGCTGTGTCAGAGAGCATGCAGGAATGAGCACCATCAGCACTGCTCAGGAGGGAGCACTGACCCTCTGGGGTGCTGGAGAGAGGATGAGCAACTGCCTGGGAATTGAGTTCTTGGTTGCTGCTCGCTCTATTTCCTTGGGCAAGTTTTTTTTTTTGTCTCATGTATGTAGGCAAATCCCAACGTGCAAAGGGAAAATGAAAAAAAGAAAGGAGAACTTGGACCTTGCTAAGTCACTTCTTTCCTAGGCCATGGATTTCGTGCCTGGTTGGTTGCCTGTTATTTAGGGACAGAGGCTGCAAAAGGACATCTTTGGTCATCAAGACTCAGAATCGTGTCATTCAATCTCTGTCACAAAGCAGTCAGTGTCCATTTAAAACTCATTGGACTGCTCTCCCCTTCCTCCTCTGGTGATTAGGGACTTTGTAGTTCCAGACTTGTTTTATTCATAGCCCATTTGTCCTTAGGCTTTGCACTTAAATAGCTCTTCTCCCTCCCGGGTGTTTAAAAAGAATTATCATATCCCCATTCCATTCTTCCCACAAATTAAGCTCAGGCACGAAGGAAGGACAGTCATGGGCTTTGATTAGTTTGGTTTTAGATGAAGGGCACTGGCAGACCAGGCTCTGGAGTAAGGTCAGGGTGGGTGAGCATGGTATGGCCACCCCTACCCAGTCTGCCTCACAGAGCAACAGCTGTCCCAGCCTGTGGTCAGCCTCCTGAGTCCAGGGCAGAGAACTTGAAATGGTAACTACAAAACCACACACATCCACTGAGTATCTGAGTGTGAGCTCAAGCTAGCACTTCTTGGGCCCCTCACTCAGGATAAGGCCAAGAAAAAATTCTCCATTGTGAGCCTGGTGAGACACAGGAACAGGTTGCCCAGAGAAAATGTGGATGCCCCATCCCTGGAAGTGTTCAAGGCCAGGTTGGAGAGGCCTTTGAGTAAGCTGGTGTGATGACCCACTCTGAAGAGGAAGTCACACCTCATCTAGTGGAAGGTGTCCCTGCCCATGGCAGGAGGGCTGGAACTAGGTAATCTCTAAAGTGCCTTCAAATACAAACCCTAAAGGCATCTCTTTATACAGAAGTGAGACTCTGCATCCTGACAACCAGCCCAGCACAAAGACATTGGGAACCCTTGCTGGCACTTTTAAGGGAACCTGACTAGCATGGCAAGGCAGCAAGACCAAAGAAGATAGGGCTTTTCCACATTTTTCCTCAATTCCATTTCTGAAGGGAGGAGTGACTCAGAAATTTCTGATTCTCCACACAGCTCAAGGTCTTGCATAGAAGTGGCCTCAAATTGCTCCAGGGGAAGTTTAGGTTGGATATTAGGGAAAATTCATTCATTGAAAGGGTGATCAAGCTGTGGGACAGCTGCTCTGGGAAGTGGTGGAGTCACCATCCCTGGAAGTATTTAAAAGACATGTAGATGTGGCACTCAGAGATATGGTTTAGTGGTGGGCTGTGCTGGGTTAATGGTTAGACTCAATGATCTTAGAGGTGTTTTCCAATCTAAATTATTCCGTGATTCTATCACACCTACAAAGATTGTCTGCAACAGCTGGACTGTGATAAGAACTCCACAGTTCAGGACCAAGAAAGGCCACTAAACCTGATCAGACATGGCCTTGTACTCTTCCAGGAAAGCAAGCCCGAGCTCACAGGGGTCTGCCATGTCTCCAGGAGACATTTGCATTCTTTAGAACCTGGGATTGCAGCTGGTTTCTGCTCACGTCAGAAGAACTCATGTCAGTACAATCCTCTCCCCAGTCATAATTTAGCAGATGAGAAAGGTGCCTTTCAAAGCACAGTTATGGCTGTGAGAGTGGGGTCTTAGGAGAAATGCTGCTCATGCAGCCAGTCCAAAGTCACTCCTGGGAACTGACAGAGGGACTTCAAAGACAGAAACATGGCAATAACAGGTAATTCAGCCTTGGAAATTATTTTTGCCACACTTATACAGAAAGATCAATGCACACAGTTGTCCCTAGATGTCAATGTGCTCATCTGTGAAACAGGGAGTTTTCTGTAACCTGTTTTTGTGACTGGCATATCAGTGAGTGAAATGCCCCTGGGTGCTACTGCTAAAAACCAGTACTCTGCTGGCTGTTGATGAGTTGAGACCCACTTACATGGCCTCAAAAGGGAAGTAATCAATGCACACCTTTTCCTTTTCTTTTCCTTCCTTCTTTCCTTATTTTTTACATTAATTTATCCATAGTGGAAGCCACTTCTGTTGTAAACATAGAAGCCAAAACACCTCTTTTATTATAGGCTTTTGCACTGCAAGCTTCTGCAGATACCTATCCAGCCAGATGTCCCTCATCTCTCACCTTGAGGACTTGTTCTGTAGGGACCCAGAGAACTGAGAATATCTGTGACACTCGTTGAACATGTCTTGTATATCCATATATATACTCATACCTAAGGACTAAATTATGTTGAGGCACTGTCCCATAAACATGGCCGTTTTCAAATAAAATGTCTGAAATCTGAGTTTGAAAAACAAACAGAAAAGGGTGCTTAAAGAAAGGGCTTGGGTTTATATTTCTATTTTTACTGATATTTTATATATTTTTAAGATTTTATGTTTATATACCTAGAGATGGGCATAAAGTAGAATCTCGTCTCCTGGTTCCTGTGGATTTTTGGGATAAAGTATGCAGACCTGAACTGGTAAAATTTTATTCTTTGTTACATCAGAAGCAGAGAGAGACTTTTTGCTATGTATTACATGGCTCTGAACTCTTATGGGAATATCTGCTCTCAAGAGAGTTCAAGAACATATGAGTGAAACTACCTTCAAACCAGCTGATCTTGTACTACTTTTTCCATCCTGAGCTGGAAGCTGCAGTAGTTTCAGCACTTGGAAATAAATGAATTATAAGGTGGAACTTACACACAGTTTAATCCTTGCCTTTTACTGGACTCAAAATCCTTCTTTCACACCACAGGGAGATACTGGCTGTGTTTCCATGTGTTACAGAATTGGCCAGGTATGTTCAGGAGTTTCACTTTGCTCTGCCATTTATTGCTGGAGGCTGGACTGATCCTAGGCCTCATCTGGAGAGGGGAGTACCATACCTCTCTTCTCTTTCCTCTTATCACACTGATTTGTTCTAGGGCAGTTCTCCACGAACTTTCAGTCCAGGGGCACTGTTGCATTGAAGGAACTAAAATATCTGGGCTTGATGAGCCTCACATTTTTAAGGATATTACACATGCACACAGATGGCAAGGGAAGAATAGCAGGGGATCTGGGACTGAAGGAGTTTCAGCAGAAAGAGGATACCAGAGTGCATTGCAGGCAGCCTGCTATAATAGTGAGAACCCCTCAGCTGCTGGAGAGAGCTTCTCAAGTGCAAAAGGAAAGCCCCTAACACCAATGCTCATCTAGTCTTGCTACATGATTCCTAGAGACAGGGGCTGGCACGCTGGAAGGCCAGAATCCCTATTTAGGAGTTTCAGAGATGAGAAGGGAGAAGGTCTTAAAAGTGATGGTATGAGACAGGGTGAAATATGGTAGAGGAGATGGAGAAGAGAAGAGAAGCAGAACAGGTATTTCTCAGTTTCACTGCTTTCATCTTTTCCCCTCTTAACCCTTCCTCATTAAAGTTGAGACCATTTAGGAGAAGCAGCTTTTTCTTTTACTTGTCTGTTAAACAATTACTGTGATTGCTTGGCTGTTTCATCTTCCTCACTGTGCCTGCCTCATGGAGAGTGCAGAGTTCTCACAAAATCACCAGTAGAAATGGTGTAGAAATGGCTACTGTTATCTCTGGGACTGCTTGGATCAAACTCTGCTTTGCCCTGTATGGAGGCTTTTCCCTACTCAAGGTGCAGGTTCATTCCAGTAGCCAGTGGTGTAGAGTGGAGTCAGAGGAGAGAGGTACACAAAGGAAAGGAACCCTTTAACCAGAGCTGCAAAACAGCCTGTGCTCGTGATATCTCTGTCCTGGGTTGTCTTCCCCAAATCTTTCCCATCCTAGCCAGAAAGCAGTAGGCATCTCCAATCATTCCTTTGGCTATTTTTCCTGACAGACCAAACCAACAGCCCCCACCTTTCCAATCTGGACCTGGGGGGCTGGCACTGCCACCCTGGAGCTGTTGTCATGAACAAACAATGGTCCAAAGAAGCTGCTTTTGCTCCCAGAGGGGTTCAGTTGTCCCTGGACCCTTTTGTCACCAGGTGGCACCCAGCAGTGTAGGTGATAAGAGCTGTTAGGTCCGCTTCATAATGATCATCACTTTCATTCCCCTTCTAAACTGGAAAATGACCCAGGGCTGCGTGGGAATTTGTTGATCCCTACACCTGGATACAGGGAGCTGAACACCCCTGTGCTGTGCCAAATGCAATATCAGCTTGATGACATCATCCCTTTTCTGGTGATAGTGGGTGTACACCCTCAGCTTTCCACAGCGTCAGTCAGTCCTAAATGCTACTCTTTTTATTTGGGAAGGAAATTTTTCTTATCATATCACTTCTCGGTCTGCTGTACATAGTTATTGTTTAGTAAAATCCTTAAATAAGTGCTTAACTTTACTTATGTGCTATCAGCTTGTCAGTTTGATTTCCTAAGTAAATGAGAGCCTTGTGATTCTCTTCTCTCTCCCCTGTCTATCAGCTGCCTTCCCTAATAAATTTTCTAGCTATTGGCCCTTTTCAACCAAATTTTCCAGAGTCAGTGATCTCAAACATAATGAAGCTATTGCAAGACTTGTGAAGAGCAGAGACTTGGAAGGGAAAAGGCTGAAGTGCCCTGAAAGAAGGAAAAGTTGCCACATGAGCTCAAGCCCCATGGAATTTCAAAGGACCCAGTTATGAGAGAGTGTTCTTCACTCCTGGGAGAGGCCCCAGAGCTTGTTACTGATGAGCTACATATATCAAGGAGTCATGGTGAATCCCTCTTGCTCTTTTCTTTGGTGTCTAAGGTAATTCTGTATGTCTTTGGTCTTTGGAATTGCACATTTCTTACAAGGCACATGTGAGGGAAGCAGAAAGAGTGGACTATTTGGAGGTTTTCTGGACATAAATTCATTAAGCCCATGTGCTCACCCATGCATGTCCATGAGATAATCTGATGTAACAGCCCTTAAACACCAGCTCAGACCTTTGCTTTGCTCCACACCTGCCTGTGTGTTGGATGGAGGCTCACTTTTATTCCTAAGGACAGAGACTGGTGACATTGTATGGAAGGGGGCTAAAGACACAATGTGTTGCTAGACTGTGAGAGCAGCATGTCTCAGTGTGAAACAGCAGGAAATCTGTCAATAAAGTAAGATGGAAAAACATGAGGTGCTCTAGAAAGGATCATCTTATCACAGGCAGCACCCTGTGCTGGAAACCTCCCAAGCCAGCTGGCAGGGAATAGTGAGGGCTGGAGTATTTACCTCTTAGATACCTAATTTCAGGTGTAAAGGACCTTCAGCACTCAAAGTCCTGATCCCTCTACTGAAATTAGATATGTAAAGCCTTCCTGAGTGAACTTTTTTCAGGTTTGGCTGGAAGGAGAGCCCTGTCACTGCTCCTGGGTCTACAGAGCAGCTCACTACTCTAAGACTTGCTCAAATTACAAGAGAGCTGGGTTCAGCTGCTGACTGCTTCAAGGAATACTAATCCCAGGCAGTTCATCTCACAGGCAAACAGCTCCACATCTCACTAAAGGAGCCACTGCAGACATTTCTTTCCTTCTCCCTGTGCTGATGAGCATGCAGTGAAGTCCGGCAGCTGAATGAGCTCTGACAGGGAAAATTAAGTGACCCCCTATGGCACAACACATTATGGCCTGAACTGAGGGAGTTGAATGCTCTCACAAGAAGGAGTAGATTACAACCTGGCTTGCCCACTCCTTTCCTGAGTGCTCCCATGGTGGAGTTAGTACAGAAATTGGGAGCAGTAGCACCATGCTGGCTTGTGTCTTATGCAGTATAAACATATCTTCTCTGTTGAGTTCTGAGACCCTCTCCCCTTCTGATTCCCTCTGGGTGACAGAAGCAAAGAAGTGCTCAGTCTGCAGATTTCTCCTGTGCTTGGGCTGTCAGACTGCTGCTGCTGCAGTTCCCAGTCCAGGGGAAGGACTATCCTGAAACTGTGATACATGCACTGAATCAGCACTGCAAGTGCTTTGGAAATTTTGAGGTCAAAGCCACAAGTGCCAGTTGATGTGTGGCACAGTTAGCTGGAAGCTGAGCACTAGGGGACTGGAGCACTACAATTATGTAAAGTCTGCTGCAGATCTAACCCTCAGTCTCTTGCCCAAGGTCACATAAGAAGTCCATAGCAGAGAGCAATTGGAAACAAAATAAATCACCAGAATCCTAAGCTAATGCACTCACAGCTGAAACCAACCCTGAAAAATAAAGCTTAAAGCCAGATTGTCTTGCAGCTGTTGCACCCTTGACATTGGTCATTGTTAGCATGGGTAATGGTGTCATGAGGATTCAAATGGATGGTAGGCATCAGACCATGGAATCATGGAAACAAAGAATGGCCTGGTTGGAAGGGATCTTAAAGATAATCTAGTTCCAAGCCACTGCCATGGACAGGGACACCTTCCACTATGCCAGGTTGCCCAGTACTCCATACAACGTGGCCTTGAACATTTCCAGGGATGGGACATGCTTCTGTCAGGTTTCTATAAATGTGTATCTAGTAACTGTTTGATACCTATCAAGCACAAAATAGCTATCCTATTAAATAACAATGTGGTTATACTACTGACAATACTAATTTCAGCTGGAGTTCAAGCATTAATTTTTTTTCTTTTCCTTGCCAAATGTCATTTGATCACTCACCTGCAGAGTAACGATTACGTGACAGGTGAGCAAAACCTGGCTAGTTTTTGGATCTTTCTTTCAGGCAGTCATCAGGTTTGTTGAGGAGGTCAGCAGACCTTGAACTTGACAGTGGACTTCTTTGGGTCCTAGCCCTCAGCAAGCATATTTTCTTATTCACATTTCCTACACTCTCAGGGGTGCAATGCATTTTCTCTCTGGATCTGATAAATAAAGCTGAAGTGTTTCTTCTGCAATTCACTTTCTTTTCAAATATGTCTTTTAGTTAAGAGGAAATATTTGCAAGCCCCTGGTAAGAAACATGCACTTAACGATCGAGGCTTGCAGCTGTATGATTCCCTAGATTACAGCTACGCTTCAAGAAAGAATGCTACAAATCTACATTGTCACTTTTACCATGATTTATTTTGCTGAGGATTAATGAATCACTCGTTCACACAAGAATTAACAACACTCTTTTTCCAGCACAGAAGAGAATGGTTGCATTAACAAGCAGCTATAGACTGATTCCAAGCAGGCAACCAAGTGTCAGAAAAACGAAAAGGGATTTAATGCTGCACCAACAGGGAGCTTTTGAGATGGGGAGCTAGGACACCCATTTGCTGCACAGCTTGATAAGGTTTCTTGGCTGACTGCTCCTAGTGGGATAAAAAATGGGACTCAGTCCAGAATACAAGCAGGATACTGGCTTGCACAGAATGAGAAAGGATCAAAAAATTTCAGGCTATGGACTCAGGTGTGAGATTTGGGAAAGGTGAGCTGAGCTGAGTTCATGTTTCTGAGGTTCGCAAGGTTACTTGCTATTGCCTGAGTTTCTGACAGACAATCCAGAAAAACTATTTCCCACCAAACTGAGAAGAGCACAAAAGAGGCTTTTTTCTGGGATTTGCAGAATTTGGACAGGGGCTAACTGGAATCCAACTAAACAAACTTTTTGATGCCCAACCTCCCCTGCATGAGACCACTTGACTGTCCTGTCTTATGGCTGCTCTCCACAACTCTGAGCAGTGCTGTGGTACTGACCCTGACTGGGACATCCAGTGCAACTTACCTCCAGGACCATCTCTGTCATCTGGAACTGCTTCTGGGAGACCTTGTCGGAGCTCACAGGCTCATGGAAGAGCAGGCAGAGCATGTCATACTTCTTCAGTGCTTGCTTGTAATTCTTCTCGTTCAGGTCGATCACTCGGTCTTTCCCATCGTAAGTAGGGAAGTTCAGTCCCTCTTCTGCCTTGCAGCAGAAAAGCAGGTAAAAACCTGCCAGGATCCAGCAAACTGCCTTCATAGGGGCACCCTTGGAGTGCAGCAAAGGGTTGGTAAATGTCCCCCTCTTTCTTAATTTGAGAAGAGAGGGAGACCAAAGACTCCAGGTGAAGTTTGAACTAAGTTTCCCTTAGTTTCTCTAAGGTTCTCTTTGCTGCTTTCCTAGTGTTGAGCTCAAACTCTGCAAAGCTGGTGGGGAGCAGCAAACTTTGCTGTCCTGTACTCACAACAAAGAGAGAGACAGACGGGAGAAGCTGTCAGGCCAAGCCCTGGATACCTTACATAGCTGTGTCCAGCTCCCGTGTCATTAGGAACTCCATTTTTAGGAAGCAGTTGTTTCAGGCTAAAAATAAACCCTGCAATGAATAAAAAGGACAGATATGACACCATTGAGGGACTTGCTGGCACTCTGCATCATCTGAGACAGAGGGAGTGGGCAAGAGGGTGGGAGTGGAAGATGTCAGTCTTTGGGAATATGCAGGCAGGGTTTGAGAAGGGACAGACTTCACTCATACAGGGAACTAAGGCACAGGCTGTCCTACTAGGAATTGACAAAAATAGAAGGTATTTACTGCAATTTATAATAAGGGTATCTCTCTTTACATCCCTTTGGGCATCACAGTGATTAGGCATTTGATGACAGATTTCAGGTTAAACAGTTTCAGATCCTCATCTGCACCACTAGAAGAAAAGTCCTGTTTCCTCAGCAGCAAAGGAGGTGAACACTCCTGGGACTTCTTTCTCCTGCCCGGAGCACCATTTGGAGCTGCTAGCTGACATTCAAGGTGCTTTCTGAAGCACATTCTCAGCTTGTGGGGCAGCAGGAGAATTGCTGGCCCTTGGACCTGTAATCCAAAAGCAGAGGGAAGCTTATGTTGCAGCCTCCCATTTTCACAGCAGTTCCCAAGCTGCATACATTACTGGCGAGGGATTAAACCTTATCATGCTAAGGGGGCTGATGGGTGGGAAGCAGTTGCTTGAGCCAGTGTCTTGGGGCAGGAGACAGGGCTCTCCTCAAGAGGATGGTCAGATAGCACCATCACTGCCAGCTGCTCTTTCTGGGACCTGCCTGTTGGACTGGAGCAGGTTTTTAACCCTCTTGCATTTCCCAGCAAGCTGTCCTGCATATTCTTCCTTCTTCATATCCCAGGGATGGTGGCCAGTTCCTCCTGCTGTGGGAGCTCAGCACCAGCTGCTCCTTTGCTGTATCCCCTGCACTGGGATCCAGTGTATCCACACTGCTGGGGGAGAGAAGTTCAGAGGCACAGTCCCTCTGCTCTTCCCCTCCCCTGACCACGGTGTCACCCCTGACCCATGAGTGGCAGCAACAGGAGGTGGAGGCAGGCCAGCTGGCCCCGAGCCAGGCCCGGGGCTGGCATGGATCCACTGGAAAAGGCCTGCTGAGGGGCTGGCAGAGAAGAGCTTGACAGGGGGCACGGCTCCCTTCCCCCTGCCAAAGTGATGTGCAGACAAGTGGCCTTATCAGGTCTTTTCCTTGCATGCTGCTCCATCACAGCTTTGCTCCAACCACACCAGGGAAGAGACATTATCCCTTCTTAATGCAGTTGTTTCCATTTAATTGTATATCTGGGATTATTTCAACATTTGGGGCAAAAGGTGAGCACTACTTAGCAATTACAGAATCATAGAACCATTTAGGTTGTAAAAGACTCTCAAGATCATTGAGTCCAGCCATTAATCAAACACTGCCAAGTCCACCACTAAACCATGTCCCTAAGCATCACAACTACATGTCTTTTAAATACCCCCAGGGATGGTGACTAGAACGCTTTCCTGGGCAGATTAAACACATCTCCTGGGTGATTTAGGAGCACACATCCTTTCACTTCCATGACAGCTTTCACTTCCCACCTGAACAGCCCACAACATACTGACTGAAACCCTCTGGGTAATAGTTTCCAAATCTGTCTTATTTCCAAAGCCTTTTCAGAAGCTCAACATTTGCTGGCAAATTAAAGTCCTAATGACAAAGCCCGAGGAATCTGGGTAAAAGCCAAAGCAAGACAGCCTTCAAAATACACTTCTCAGAGGTAGCCTTCAGGGGCAGTCATTTTTAGAGGGAGAGGTAAGTCTGAATAAATCTGATTGCTTTTAGTGGGAGACACAAGGCTTGTGTCACAGTGGGTGGCAATGGCTGGTTAGGTTTATGCTGAGTGTTTAGGATGTAAAACACAAAACCAAGTTTGTGGGATGGTTAGGCATACATTAGGCTGGTTGCTTGTCTTTGAAGGACCCCCATGGATCTGGGGTGCAGGAGCAGGCTTCACTGGTGTCACAATGGGTTTTAAAAGCAGGAGCAGATTAGACAGGGCGTGAAAATGAAACATTCACGGCTGCTTCAAAAATTGGCTATGAGGCTCCTGACCTCCTTTTTTCTTGTAGATGTTCAGCAATTGCTCCACTTTGATATTGCTCAAGCTATTTTTGATGCACTTTTTCTCTAGGCTGAATAACTTTTTAATCTGCCTAAAAATAGATATAATCCAATTTTCATTTTCTCCTCTTTTTTCCTATCAAAAAAGGAACAAAAATACCTCTTATTCACAAAAATTGTTGTTTCATTAGCCCCACATGAATCTCGTTTATCTGCTTGTGGCATAAGTAACAAATATTTATGATTGTTAGGCTTCACCTCTGCAAGGGAAGGGGAATTCTTCCAGTAGACCAACCCTAGGTGTCGTGGTCACTAGAGAATCCATCTCTGTGGCTCCACTCAGAACCTCAGTGGGGCTGCTAGGGCTAAATCTAGTGGATATTTTCTGTGGTCTTCTAGCTCTGGCTGCATCTATATGAAATTCAAGACACCTTGTTCACCAAGGCAGAAGTAACAGTGAATTCCTCAAAGTCAGAACAACTCCTTCAATCACCCGAAATTCCTAATTCCAATAAACTTTAGTTAAAGCAGATGTTCTCCTTGCAGTCCTGCCAATACACATCTGAAATCCTGGATTCATGTGTTTTGGGATGTTCAGAACAGCAGTTAAATACTTGAATCTGAGCAGAGCTGCACTGTTGTTTTCCCTGGGGAATAGCAGAGCTGGGACTGAAGCAGATGCTCCCACAACCTGACAAAGGCCATAAGTATTGTGCCTTTCTCTTCATCATCTGTCTTGGTGCTAACAGCAGCAAACTGAAATGTGCTCATCTCAATCCCAGAAGCAAAACTCCTTGGAATTTCAAAGTGTGTCCATCCACTCGCAGATAATGTTTTAAATCTGGAATTTTGGGCTAGGCTCACTGTCAAGAAAAGTACAGTGTACAGACCCTATGCTTTTGGGGAACCTGAGTTTTGTTCAAGGCCCATTTCTACAGGACACTGGCATAAGTTTTCTCTGTGTGTCAGATCCTCTTTCATAGGGTAGGAGCAATAGCAGCTCCCCACGGGAGGGACGTATGAGAGGAGCAAACAAATTTCACAGGCTTTTCTGTGAAACCAGATTTCGCACTCCTCTGTTCACTGCAAATATTTTGTGCTATCTTTGTGCATAGTCTAGTGTCTTCCTGATCCCATTTAACTGCCTGTGGTTTCAACACATGTGTTTCTGTGGGCAGTGTCACACGAGGGAATTATATGGTCTGAACTAAATCCTGGGACACTTGCCTTTCAGCTCAGATATCTCATTTCCTGGCAAAGCTGGCATCTCTTAGTCTCTGATATAAGCTGCCTGCAAGGTTCAACATCCCAGCTCTGGTAACTTAACCACTGACTCCTTCATCCACTCTGTCACTGCATCTCTTAGCCCTGCCTCGAGAAACCAGTATAATGCTTTCCCCCAGCTAACTATCCCAGAGATGTTTCCCTGAAAACTTTCTTAGGAATGAGCTGGTAGGGCTCACTGCCTGTCCACCTTTGACAGATGCCCATGTTGTTCCAACAGGTTCAGAACTGGCCCAAAACTTGAGGCAAAGAAAGAGATAACACTTACTTAAGAAACTTAAGAGGAAAGACTTGCAGTTGGTTTATTCACTACTGTTGGCTTTCTGGGTTCATCCATCAAGCAAAATCCTAGCTCCAGGGATTTAGGTTGCAAAACCACCCTTGACATTCATTGGAGTAGGATTCTACTTTATTTCTTCCAGTTTTGTGAGGATAGGTAGTCAGTAACAGAGCTCAAAACAGTACAACCTTGTCCCTTCAATTCAGGCTTATAGAAATGCAGGGTGGGGAGGTAGGATAAATAAAAATCTCCGTCTTCTTGATTTTTTTCCCTACTTGCATTATAAATTAGGGATATACACTTGCTGTTCCTCCTTCCTGGCCTCTGCAGCCACACTCCACACTGCTCTTCTCACCTTCACTGTCCTTTCTATCTCACACAATTAAAGATGTCCCCAGCCACTGCTGATCCAAATGCTTCAGTGAGCCTTTTTTTCCAGGGCTTCAGGATTTAGGGTTCTGCTTTAGCTAATCTCTTTTCAAGCTTCTAAGACCTTGTATGTTTTGCAAGATAGGAGTATTCAGAAAATATGCCTTTTGCCACCAGCTAGTCAAGCAAGGTCACGGTGGGTAATAACTTGTGTATTGCTATGACCAGGATGGGAGCCTCAGAGACACACTGAACCTTCCCAAAGAGACCAAAGGGAACACTGTCATCATGAGAAAAGCTCTGCAGTGGAAAAAAAGCTAGTTCTCTCTCCCTTTCCTTCAGCCCCGAAAGGTTTCAAGTCCTTCATGGTGCTTTACATTGCTTGTACTCCAATGCAGCCATGACAGTGATGGCAGACAAGTACAAGGCAGAGGAGCTGTATCAAACTGCCAGAGATCTTTGTAGTACCCGACAGTACTTTCACTGTGGTGTCTTGAGACCTGCTGTGTGATAAGAAGATGCTATAAACCCTTTCTGACTCACAAGACACTGGTTTTGATGTGGAAAAACAAATACAGGACAGACAAAAGCACTTCTATGACATTATATAGAAGTTGTAAAGGGAAGGTCAAGAAGATAATCCAGGTGTCCTAACTCATTCTCAGACACAGAATATGTGAATAAATTTAGTTTTCAAAAAAATCTTGTGTTTTTTAGGCATTGTGTCCCCCAGAGCAAAATTGCTCTGTGCCACCTTAGGGGGATCATCGCACCTCTCTGCCTTTGGGACCTCATCTGGCACCTATGACTTGTACATGTCAAAAAGTAATTTAGAAGGTCAAAACTGGGACAGTCCCAGAAGGACTGGGATAGTTACCTCTTAATGAGCTAATAATCCCTACACAGCAAGAAAGGATTTAACTAAGACATCACTGTGGCCAAATGGAAATGTGCCCATTGGCATGTACCAAAATGGGAGGGAAAAAGAAAGAAATTAATTGAAAATGAAAAGCGTTAAGAGAAATTCTGGAAGGAGACGAGGCTGCTGCTTCATGCAGAGGTCAGACAAGGGACACCTGAGGGCAACCTGTTGTGGTGGTTGGGGAGCCCATCAGGTGGACTGGAAAAGGTGGCAGAGAGTTTGCAACAGGACACAGAGGCAGTGACCTGCCTACACCTCCCAGCTGGGCTGGGAGCTCTGCCAGCCTGTGGGAGCAGGGTTCTATTTGTCCACATGCAACTCACCCTGGAAAATGTGGAGAGGCTCCCTGGGGGGCTTCCTGCATGTAGCAGTGGGATGGGAGAATTTTGTGTATTTGACAGCCATAGGCTGGTTAGCAAAATCTTTGCTTTGCTGGAAATCACAATGAGTTGGGGCTCTCCAGCTGTGACTCAGAACTATTCCAGTCAAGTTGAACAAAACAGCCCACACAGAGCCCTGGCCACAGTGCTGCCTGCAGTGGGCTCCTGCCCATCTTTTCTTCTGCAGGACCTGGGAGCAAGAAGGGGTCTGGAATGTATCTGGTGCTGGGACCTTCAACCTTTTTTTGATGTATAAACTCCTAAAATATGCTGGTGTCAGTGCAGATCCCTGCACAGCAATTTTAAGCTGACTGATGAGAGGTCATTTTTTCCCCCCAGATACCTCAAATGCACTCTACTTAAGAAAAACCACCACACCATTTCATTGCCACCCTGCCCCATTTAATGCCACTTTCTTCTGCTGAGATACCACAACTGATGAGTTAAAGCAGTTGCCCCGAGACAGTGGCATAATCTCCCCTCGAGGGGAAAGGTGTGGGTAGGTGCTTCACGAGGGACAGGAAGTGACTGTGGGTAGGAGATGGATGTTCAAGTTTTCCACAGTCATAGGTTTCCCACAGGGCTTTGGAAAAACCTTTCCATGCCTCAGCTCTCCATGTGAACTGTGCCAGCAGGATCTAGGGATGATATGATAGACAGACTCATAGGGATTAGTGCTTTAGGCAGGCAGGGAGCCTGGGGCAGGTCTGGGCTCCTGAAGGTTTTGGCATCATGGAGAGCTGGAGAAGGAGATGCAACTGCTGCTGACCATGTTTTCAGGAGAGCTGGCTCAGAAACCAGGCCAAGTATGTTCCTGTGAGAGGCGCTGAGATCTCTGTGAAAGTCCAGTGATCCACAGCCAAGCCATGAGCCAGTGTGAAACTTTGGCCCAAAGAACCGGGGTGTGAATGGTGCAGACCGAGCTCTGACCCAGGGGCCTCAGCAATTACAAATAATATCATAATAATTTCATCATTATTAATAAAGCAAAAGAAATAAACCACATGATCTGATGCAGTATGTTCTCTTCTGAAAAACCTCAGGGCACATACAGCCTGGCCATTTCCATCAGTCCCCTGCTTTTTTTTTGAGGAGATGGGATCACTGGACTCCTGCCCAGCCTTGGCCATGATGGGTATGTCCAAGCATGTGTACATGTGTCTGTCTGCATGCATCCATGCACGAGTGCATTAACCACTGGCACTGCTTCCACCCAGCTCTGCAGGGCCAGACTCTAAAAGAGGGATCCCACATGGAGCACACCCATTTGGGGTGGACAGGTCTGGGGTGACGCCTGCACCTCAGGTTTCTCCTAGCCATGAGAGCAGCAGAATATTTAATAACATCTTGATGATTGGAGGGGAGTTTAATTTAGTGGCGTGGCGCCTGCTGCTGCTGACGGAGCTGTTCCCAGCAGATTTACACCTGTTTCAGTGGAGTGGCTGCTCAGCTCTCCTCTGCTCCCAGCCTCTTGTGCTGCCCCTCAGAACCTTCCTCCTCCCCTGCCTGGACAGTGACGCCTGTTGAGGCACAGCTAAGGGGCTGGAAAGCACTGAAGTGAGCTCACTGTGCCACCAGGAACCTCATTCCTTTTGAATGATGAGCCAGACAAGCTTAGCACGCTCCTTAATTTTATAAGGAGACAGAGAGGATTTGCTGCTCTTGAATTTCTGCTCCATTTTTACCTTCTTCTCCTCCTCTAACTGGGTTTTATACTGTCTGGGATGGCCCTGAGTCTCTCTAAAAAGTTAATTCATCAGGCAATTGAATTTCTGGGGTGAATAAGTTTCCAGGCAGTCCAGATGTCTTCCAGGTAGTCCATTATGCATACTTTGGGCATGCTTTTTTGGGTTTTTTTTTTTGGTGCCAGGGAAATTTTGCAAATTTTTCAAATTCTTCTATGTGAATAAATCCTACTGGCAGCAAATCCACCATAGATATTGGTGTGTAGCTGGGGTTCAGTTACACAGTGTTCCCAAGAATTCAGAGGTAATGATTCAAGCATCCCCTTCCCTTGGATCATTACGTCAGCCTAGAAATATGGAGATCTGAAAAGTGTCTTGCTCTTGTTTGTGACATCTTTCTTTGGCAACTTCAGGGTGCCTCTGCTCAAGCTTTTACCTGCAGTCACAGAAGAGAGAAAAGTTTCTCTATTAAAGCATCTCTGTTGGAAAAACAAAGTGGAAATGTTTGGGTAATAGCATGAAACATGCCATGAAGAGCCACAGAAGGATCTGAAAATCACAAACTGTAGGATGATATGGTGGAAGTTTAGCAGAAACTTGGAGACCTCGCCTCTCTCCTTAGGCATGGCTGAAAACTGCTGCTGAAGCTGATGGTGGGAAGAGGCATGCCATAGAATCACAGAGTCATAGAGTAATTTGGGTTGGAAAGGACCTGAAAGACCATCTGGTTCCAAACCCCCTACCATGGGGCAGGAATGTCCTCCACTAGACCAGATTGCTCAGAGCCCCATCCAGCCTGGCTTTGAGCACTTCCAGAGATGGGTCACCTAGAGCTTCTCTGGGCAAACTGTCCCAGTACCTCACCACCCTCAGAGTAAAGAATTTCTTTCTAATATGAACTTAAACCTACTCTCCTTCAGTTTAAAGTCACTATCCCTTGTCCTATCACTACATGCCCTTGTAAAAAATCTCTGCCTTATTGAAAAAATGTCTCTGCTATACTGAAAATCACAATTCATATGGTTAGCAGAAACATTTTGCAGCTTCTTCTGAATCTTTTTGCCCCCTCTTTAGAAATGGCCACCCACTCTTGAACAAACATTGGCTTGCTTTGGTGAAGAGTCCCTTCATCCTGGGACAGAGCACTGGCACATTGGCTGTGTCTCTGTGGGAGGCTGGGAAGCAGAGGCTCCACCTGGGTAGGCTGGATGCTCAGAGGAGCCCTGCTAGAAGGAAGATACCTCAGCAGCAGCCTCCTGCACCAGCTCTGTGCTGAGAAAGAAAGAAAAAAAAGCCCAACACCCCAAAAACATGCAGCTAATGCTTTCCTGGAGGAAAAAGCAGTAGCCGTGTCTCTCCAAGCCTGGGGCTAGCAGGTGTTATGCCAGACCATGGTTTGGCTTTTCTTTCTAACCTGAGGTTCCTAGTTAAGTACCACCTGGCAGCACCCCTGAGCTGCAGCCTGGGTCATGGTTTCCATAAAGGGCTGCTGGGTTCACTCATATTTATAACATTTGCCCCTGGCACAGCGTGTCAGCTTGCAGAGGTCAGCTCTCCCCCGGGAGCAGGGAGTCATTCCACAGGCTGTGCTCCTGTTTCCATCCCTGCCTGCCAAGGGGCCTCCCACCCCCTGGCAGATGGGACCTGGGGGTGGCTGGCTGAGGGGCATGGCAGAACAGTCAGTTTCAAAGCCTCATCTGCATCACTAGAGGAAAAGTCCTGTTTCCTCAGCAACAAAGGAGGTGAACACTCCTGGGACTTTACCCCCCAGGATAAAGAGCAGGAGGAAAGAGGGTGCACAGGAGATACAGTGCCTCATTCCTAGTGTAAACTCTAGGAAGTAGGTGTATGGCTTTCTCTAGTTCTTCAGGGAAAGTGGGAACCACTACATCCCTGTGGGAGACAGATTGTCTGCAGGCAGGTGAAGAACCTTCTTCTTCAGGTGCATTTTAGTAGGTACTGTGGGTAAGGAGGATCACAAAAAACTAAGGCATGGCTCCAGCTTGGACCCATCTTCTCTGAGTTCATCAAAGATGGCTTCAGACTGACTCTTAGAGCTGCCAGCTGTACCACATGGTACACTGCAAATGGAATTGCACCAAAGAGAAGATCAGACCACCGGATGCCAGCCTGTGGCCAACATTCAGACATTCCTCATGGCTTGGCAGCAAGCCATGACATTGCTCTCAACAGGTCCCTTGCTGGGTGCCGTGGTCCTAATGAATGCTGAAGATCCCTGACTGAGGGATATTTGGATGGGTGGAAGACAAAAGCCAGCTTGGAGGGTGTGACAAGTTTTAGAAGTCATGCTGTACTCGGATGGTGTTCTTCACCCTCTCGTGTCTCAGAGCACGTGCGTGGGGTGAGGAACCAGCACTGGCAGCTCGGCTCTTCCGCCTCTCAGGAGCTGCACGTCACAGCTGAGTGTGGCACCCGCAGGCTGACGGCTGCAGCTAAGCTCCTACAAAGCTCCCTGGATTAGCAGGTGGGGATATACAGGGTAGGGATGCAGTAATTTGAGCTGGAGTAGTTAGTGCAGTCAGGCAAATGTCACATGTAAAAAGAGGACCTAAAATGATCTAGCACAGCAGTTTGTGCTCAGTTCTTACTGGCCAGTAGCAGAAACCAAGATAGCTTTATTTTAGTAAATATAACTGATACCCGTTCATCCTTGATTAATGTATTTTTCTTGTCGGGGATCAATGTATTTTTCTTGTTGGGTTTTTTTTTTCCCTTTTTTTTCTATGTGTGTTTTTTTTTTCTTTTTCCCCATTTCAATTCAGTACAGAGGGAAAGATTTCCAGGAGGATTACAGAGCTTTCATTCTGCTCTCTGGGATGTTTTGACAAAGATACAAATACCCGCCTCACCATAAAGTGGTGTTTTCTGGACTACTTATATTACTATTTTGCCAGAGTTATAGCCTGCAGATTTAAGAACACAATGCCCTTTTAATGACCAATTTCAAGCTGCAGTCATTTCAGGATCATTGTTTCATTTGCAAGTAGCAGATTTTGGGGGTTTAAACAGCCGATTAGATACTTAAGGTTAGTCCTGTGAAGATGTGAAACTGGAATTTTTTTTCTGTGCCTAGAGTTTGTTCTGATTGCTATTTGTCCAGGTCAGATCCACAGAAGAGAGACTTAGGCAGCTAAATTAATCAGTACAGGGCCTGAGTCACTGATGCATTTAAAATTATTCAAATCTGATGAAGACCCTGAGTATTTAAGACTTAAGTTAGTCCTTTCGACTTCCATGTGTTGTGATCATATACAGAACTGTGTGGCTGAACAGCATCATTTATCCTGACAGTGTCAACCCAAATAACTGCACGTGCTGAAAAGGGGAAGACTACCCAGCAACCAACTCAGACAGGCTTTCAATGACATTAATTGAGGAGCTAATTGAAAAAAAAACCAAACAGCTAAAACTCTCCAGTGGCAGAAAGAACAGATCCTGCAAGATGAAGGTCTTTAAAAGTGTGTTTTAATTGGACAGAATGTTTTGGAGTGAAAGTATGTCTTCTGACGTTTTGAACTGCAATATTTTCTTTTTTATCCAAAATTCCCTTCCTGTACCTAAACTATGTCTCAGATGAGATCTGGGAGACCACTGCTTGAGGATCAGGCTCTAACATGTGCACACACACACACATACACAAATTTACTGGAAACATTTTGAAGGAAACCTGGGGAGCCTGATACTCAGGAAGAGGTTGCAGGAGCAGCCAAACCTGCCCAGAGTTATCCAGCCTTGAGAGGTCTCACTTATAAAACTCTAGTGAACCAAACACTATGACCAGCTGCTGTCTTATAGCTATCCAGTGACAGTAGCTTGGCTTTTTTTTTGGCCTGTAAATTACTGTACACAGGTGGGGAGTTCATTAGCATAAGTAAAATTAGGAAGCAGCACCCCATCTATCTCCCCACTGACACTGACAGGCTGTGAGATGTTGACCTTCTCTGAAGTGTTAGTCTGGATGGCCCTGAACCCAGCGAAAACACTTAGGCCTGTGCTTAATTTTGCATCCCATTAGGTCTGCCCTTGTGCTAGAAGTTAAGTATGTGGGTCATTGTTTTCCTGGATCAGAGCCCAACTCCTGAAGGTCCTTCAAGATTTAGCTAGACAGAGCTTCTTAAATGATATGATACAATTAATGTAATGGGATTCTGCTCTCTTTTCTTTTGGTGGCTGATTTGTGATGGGGAGGCTGGCCTGCACAGAAGTACACAGCCAGCCATCAACAGTTTCTCACAAACTATCAACTATACACACATTAATAATTTTTACTTATGTCTCCAGGAGATCAGTCTTTTTGTAGCTGATTAAGGCTGTCTCTCTTTGCAGACCCAGCATCCACATGCCAAGGTCTAAATTAAGAGCCAAACTCTGCAGCTCAGAAGTGACTTTGCTTTAGCTAGGGGCTGTCAGAAGACTGAGAGCAGCTACTGCAGGATGGCCAGGTCTTCAGACTGAGCTGGTAGCTTTTGAGTCTCCTTGGTGGTGGGATATAGCCCTGTGTATCCCATGTACAGTGGTGTGCCTGGCATGGCAGGAGACAGGATCTGAGAAGCACTTTGCTCATGATATTTCTACAGCATGGCAGCTTCAGGGTGCCTCTGCTCAAGCTTTTACCTCCAATCAGAAGAGAGAAAAGCTTCTCTATTAAAGCATCTCTGTTGGAAAAACAAAGTGGAAATGTTTGGGTAATAGCATGAAACATGCCATGAAGAGCCACAGAAGGATCTGAAAATCACAAACTGTAGGATGATATGGTGGAAGTTTAGCAGAAACTTGGAGACCTCGCCTCTCTCCTTAGGCATGGCTGAAAACTGCTGCTGAAGCTGATGGTGGGAAGAGGCATGCCATAGAATCACAGAGTCATAGAGTAATTTGGGTTGGAAACGACCTTAAAGACCACCTGGTTCCAAACTCCCTGCCATGGGGCAGAAACGCCTTCTACTCGACCAGGTTGCTCAGAGCCCCATCCAGCCTGGCGTTGAGCACTTCCAGAGATGGGTCGCCATCTAGAGCTTCTCTGGACAACCTGCTCCAGTGCCGTGTTTCTGAGACCCTCAGCTTTCCCTCAGCTTTAGATACCCGTGTGCAGCCAGTCCCTGTTTTCCCCCTTCCTCCTTCGCGCCCGCCGCCCGCGCCCGCCGCCTCACGGGGAGCCGCCAGGTGGCGCTGCCGCCCCGCGTGTGGCGCCGCGCGNNNNGCCCGCCTTGTGCCGGCGGCCGCGCGCGGGGCGTGAGGGGCGTCCCGGGGAGGGGACACGGGGACAGCCCGAGGGACACGGGGACAGACCGAGGGAACAGGGACAGCCCGCCATGGGGCGGCAGGGCAACCCGCTCCTCATGCCGCGTGTGCCGTGCCGTGGCCTGCCTCGCCCGCTCGGTGCTTCCTGACCCCTACGCAGCCCCGTTCAGAGAGCGGGCCCGGTTCTAGAAGCACCTTGGTCGTGTTTCGCTGATGGTGTCAGCAGTGTGCGCTTATGGCCAGGAAGTCCAGCAGTATCCTGGAGTGCTTTAGGAAGAGCAATGCCAGCAGGTCGAGGAGGGTGATGCTATCCCTCTGCTCAGCCCTGGCGAGGCTGCATCTGCAGCGCTGTGTCCAGTTCTGGGCTCCTTAGGATAAGAGAGACATGGACCTCCTGCAGCAGGTCCAGTGGGAAGTTGATTAGATGATCAAGGAACTGGGAGCATCTGCCTTGTAAAGAATGGCTGAGAGAGCTGCACCGGTTCAGCCTCAAGAAGAGAAGACAGAGAGAACCTTATCAATGTATTCAAATATCAAAAGGGAGGATGCCAAGAGGATGGAGCCAAACTCCTGTTGGTAGTGCCCAGCAACAGGACAAAGGGCAACAGGCAGAAACTGGAACACAGGAAGCTCTGCCTGAACATGAGGAAGAACTTCTTTACTGTACAGGTAACTGAACACCGGGACAGATTGCCCAGACAGGATGTGGAATCTCCTTCCATGGAAATATTCAAGAACTGTCTGGACACGATCCTGTCCAGTGTGCTCCCCACCCTGCTTCAGTGGGGATGTTGCACCAGATGACCTACAGAGATCCCTTCCAACCTTACATATTATGTAATTCTGTGTTTTAACCAGGACCTATACAGAGGTCTGGGCTGCAGAGTGTCCATGGACAATGTTTGTGCAGCTGACAGGGTGTCTGCAGTGTGAGAAGGAGTGGCAGTGAGTCACAGGACTTTGGAGGTAACAGCTAGAATGAAATTCAGATTTTGGCTTTCCACTTTTAAATTCTAAGCCTCTGCCTGGTCTCCAAAGTTGCAGAGGGCAGCTTGAAGCCGTGACATATGGCAGGGTTTAAAGGGTCAGAAACCAAAATGTAAAAAATCTCACTCCTTCCTTTATGCACATAAAAGTCTATTTATGTAAATTAAATCTTATGATTTTAAAATGGTCATGTAACTTTGACAGCTGTGATTTTTGAACAGCTAAAGATGGGTCTGCTGCATTTTAGGGGTGTGATAAACCCTTCTCCCAAGGCTGAATCCAGCCCCAAGGCACACCCCCACCTTCCCCACGGTGGGGATGCTTTTTATACGTTCTTCCAGCACTGATGGAAACAAAGCTACACGGCCAGTTGGGTTCAGGTTTAGCCTTGTCTGCTGGGGCCCCTTTTCACACCAATTGAGACAGCCTGGCATCAGCCTCCCTCTTTGTACACCGGCGAGAGGGGCAGGTCGGGGCACACGGCGCAGCGAGGAGCGGCGGGGTCTCCAGGCAGCGCTCGGCGAGCGCTGGCGGGCACAGATGGTGTTATTTCCCCCCGAGGGCCGCGGGGTGCCCGCAGCGATGCTGGTGCGCGGCTGAGCAGGGCGCTGGGATTTGCATGTGCCCTTTGCACGCCAGGCGCCGGCTATTTAAATGACAATGGGGCGAGGGGCAGGTTAGGTGTATATATAGACAGAGAGATATTTCTCTGTCTGCATGGGCTGCTGCTGGCAGCTGCAGTCCAGCAGCCATCCTCGCCTCCCCTATCAATATCCTTTCCCCAGAGCTGGAAGGACTGAGGGATAATTTAGTCTTTATGCTAGTTTGGACTTTGTCTGATTACCAGCTGAGCCTGATTACACAGGCCTTGCTGTCCCTTCTGGGAAATAGTCCAGACAGCACAGAGGGGCCACTGCTCCTCCTGCCAGTTTTGCCACTGCCAATCCCTCTGATTTTATTTTGGATTGCAGGAGGGGTGGCTTGTTCTCTCTGCTGTCCTCCCTGTGCACCCACTGTCAGGGACCAAAGGACCTAATTTTTCTTGAGGACCATAAATCACATTTGAACACAGGGCTTGAATACGAACATGTAGAGCCAGCTGGTGGGCAGCTGAGCTCTTGTGACTATTGATGACATGGAGCTGGGTCCTGCAGCAAGGACCAAAGTGGGGCCCATCTTCAAGTGGGCCTCCTCACCCACCCCAGTTTCCCTTTTCTTTCACAGTTTGGCCCCTCAGTATTTGTCAGTGGGTGCCTTGGATATGTGTGTAACTGGGAGCAAGAGTGAACTGTCAGGTAAAAACCAGTCCAAGCAGCAAAGCTGAAGATCTGTTCCAGCTGAGCATCCCAGCTCCAGCTATTTCACTGAGAACAGAGTGAGTGTCAGGCCAGACAGCTTTAAAGTACTGGGAACTGACAGCAGCCAGGAGTTGCAGTCCAGCAGCCAGCCCATCCTCCCCCACCACTTGCCACTTAGGAGCACTTGGATCGGCCAGACACAAGATTCAGATCTCCATCCATATCTACAGTTCTAACAGAGTTCAGAGGAAGTGAAGTTTTGGCTTTGGACTTATGCAATTTTCAAAGCTAATGAACAGATGGTGTTTTACTTGCTGTCTCCAGCCCCTTTGTATTAGCTGTGATCCAAGTCTAAACACCATAGATGAATTAGGATGGTCATGTTCCACATTCACTTGGAGAGGAATTATGTGGGGAGATGAAGGGACATAATGCAAGAAATCCTAGAGCCAGGACCAGTTTAAAAACACCTCTGCACAGCTGGAGCAGTGTGTGTTGCACAGAGGAGTTACCACAACTTCTGAAGCTCAATGAAAACACTTGACCCTTGACTTGACCTGAGACCTCTGGTTATTGATCCCAGGAAAACTTTAGAGAGAGGGCAGTTGCATTCTGGCTGCAGCAGCTCTGACTCCTGAATGGCTCCTCCTGTTTTTAGGAACTGTCATGCCAAGCTCTCCCTTCAGCCTCTCTGCACTGTCTCCACACCCTGTGGGTGACTAGGACTGTATGAGAGTTTGAGATGAGCTCCATCATCTTGGGGGTCTGTTTGAAATAAGTGTAGGCTGCTCTTACATTGCCTGGTAGCTTCTCTTCACCAGAGTATAAGCCCAGCTCCTAAAACCTTCTCTCATAGATTATGTGCTTCAGGCCCCTCAGCATCTCAATTGATTCTTCCAGGTTTTTCAACATCCCTCTGGAACTTGGGAGATCCAAACAGAACAGAATACCTAGGCACAATCTCACCAACACTTAGGAGCAGATTAGGATAGTTTCTCTCAATCCGCTGGCCACCTTCCTCCTGATGTAGTCTAGAATGTGGATGGCATTATTTGCAATGACAACACTCTCCTTGGCCTCCACTTGTGATCCCCTGGTCCTTTTCAGCTGGGTATAAACAGGTATAGCTTCACTGACAGATCATACAGGCCCAAGGAGTGATCCTGGTAGCATTAGCCATGGGTCTAGGTGGCATTTGGGATTTGACCCCCTGAGTCCCATTGGTAGTGGCACCCTGGCCATTTTTCTGTGTCCTGTTCCAGGAATGTGAGACAATGTGAGAACTTGGGAACAGCAGGGTGCATCCAGCTGCTGAGAACTGATGCAAGCAATTGTCAGAGGATGGAGCTCAAGCAGTGGTTTGTCTGGTGGCACCAGGGGGTGCTGACCTCTCCTGAGGCACTGCAGGCTTAGGTAGCACAGTGCTGTCCTGAGCTCTGAGGCACAGATGGTCTGAAAGAGACTCTTTTGTACATGGTGGAGCAAAACATCACATGCAATGTTGTGACAACTCTATTGGAGCAAAGAGCTGTCTGTCAGCATCCTGTTTCCAAGCATGACTAGCAGCAGCTGTGTAGGGAAAAGGTTTAGCTACCGGGAGGAGGATTACTGTCAGGCCTATCTTTGTGGCTTTGGGACATTTTGGAAATATCCACAGAGAGGAGTTTGATCAATCTTTCCACGACACGGCCTGAATGAAGCTGGATAGCTCACAGCCCAAGACATTTGCTGATTTTGTGGTGGCACTCTGAGCCCCTTTTCATTGTGCATAGGCACTTGCCCCCTCATAGGTAAAGGTGGAACATCTCCAAGTTATTGAAATAGAAATTAATAGTTCATTTTCAAGCAGCTTCGTGCTTAGGCTTTATTTAAGGTGAAGCAAAGTGTTTTCATGGATCTGAAACTCACTTCTTTGCAAAGAATTTTTTCTAGATGTGTAATTTCAAATTCAAAGCTGCTTTTCTGGTATGGGTAGAACACAAGAGTTGAATTTTTAAAATTGTATCTGGTGAAGAGACAGAGGAAAACTATGGAACCTCGATACTCCTAGACGTCAGTTGACCCTTCTGTTAAGTTTGGGGGTATGGGTTTGTTGTTGTAGTGGTCTGGGTGAAAGCATTGCCATTTCTTGCTAAGAAGAGTGCAAGCTGCTGAGCTGTGTCATGTTTGCCAAGCCCAAACTTCAAGTGTTTTGCTTCGA
This sequence comes from Argya squamiceps, assembly GCA_037834095.1. Lineage (NCBI taxonomy): Eukaryota > Metazoa > Chordata > Aves > Passeriformes > Leiothrichidae > Argya > Argya squamiceps. The sequence goes on from JBBMKD010000001.1 coordinate 24,721,358, forward strand.
AGAGCTTGGGGGCCTGTGTTCCTTAGTTGGCTAACTGGGATTTTAGGCATAGAATCTATTTTCAGTAAATGATGCCACGTAGACATGCTAATGGGCAAAGTGTCATCCTCCAGATAACAATATTGTTCTTACAAAGCAATTGTTCTTACAGCCTGCTGAAAACAGTGCTTGGTGGTTTGGTCTCTCCTGCTAACCATTGCTTGCCTAAAGTGCAATTAAAGCTGATGCAAAGTCCAGTCCTGGCCTTGGAGCACTGCGAGGTGTGCTGCAGAGGTCTAGGGGTTTCTCCTGAACATTGCTTTGTTCCAAGTGATGTGTCCTGGGCCTGGCTCCTTTTGCCATGCTATTTGTGCTGCCATCACTGAGGAGAGCAGTGCTACACCTGCTTGCTGCTGCTGGGGCCCTCCAGGTTCATTAGCTGTGCTCTGCACCGTGCTGAAGTGGTGCTGCTGCAGGACACGAGCTGTGCTGCAGCTGCCGAGAGCAGTTGTGCCTGGGGTGCTGTGCCATGGGGGGCTGGGTGCAGGGCCTCCTCCTTCATGGTGCAGCTCATGTGCAACCTGGACCCACTGTCTGCAAGCCTTCAGCTTGCTCTGTGCCAGTCTCTGGTTGGGTAGCAGGGGCTGCGTTTGGGCTCTTCCCCTGGCTGCTGTTATTTATGGAAACTGGGCAACTGTTCATGGAAAAAAGCTAGCAGAGGGTGGCTTGCCAAGCACCCTTCTGCTGGCAGTACCCTGCAGAGCACGTGTGTGTGCAGTGGTGTTCAAAGGAGGTGTGCGGCTATGGAAACCTGCCTCTGCACGCCCAGAGAGTGTGCGAGAGCCTGCGAACACAGGTACTAATGCTCCTCTGCCTTGGCTCCCCTGTGATCTTCTGCAAACAGCCCTGCGGGGAAAACCACTTCATTTTCTGCTCTGCATTCCCTGTGCTCACAATACCTGGGGAAAAAATGACAGCTCTCTTTTCTTGAGACTACATGTCAAATGCCCGGGGCTGTAATGAAATATAGATCTACCTGATGCTGGACATAATACACGGGTGTTTCATTCTGACACTTGAGGAAAGAACCTGCCATGTCTCCAGCTCACTACAGCCTACTGCAGCTAGAGGAGAGCCATCCTCTAGCTTCACTTTGCTACCAGACATCTAAAATAATAATATGGTGCTCTTTAGGGTGTAGTGAGGCTCCTTGGGAAATATGATCAACTGCAAAGATCAGTCGGGGGCTTTAACCAAAGACCCTATTTGGGGAATTGGCTCCTGACTACTCATTTCACCAGTGCTTGTTTCAGAGCCACCTCAGTGTCTGTTGTACTTCTGATCTGAGAGGCCCTTGTTAAGCAGCTGCCAATGTCTGGCACATCTTCCTTTCAGACCTGGTCCCATTTAATGCTGGGGAGGACAAGCTGAACCAGAGCTGACCTGCAGAGGAAGGACGAGGCAGGGAGACCTGAGTTGCCCAGAAATGCTTTCTGCACAGTGATGGTCACCACGCAGAAAGAGGAGCAGAGGAAACTCTGTATCTGGAGGGGCCTGCCATGCTCAGACAGCAACCCATTCTGCTGCAGCTCCAAGCATGATTTGAGGCCAGTGTGTGGCTGCAGTACAGCAGCTTAATGAGTTGCCACATGTCAGCCACACTGCGGTAGCCATCTGTGTGTGATGGATGTGTGGCGTGCAGTGGGGTGCTGATGAAGCTATCTCACCTCCCAATCTTTTCTACTTCAAGTGGCTTTGAGTTTGTCACAGGCTGTGGGCATTGATCTCTGCCCAGCTGCCATGGGGTGGTGAGCCACCAGGCTGCAGAGCTTGGAGCTGCTTGCCCTTTTCCAAAGTGAGGAGTCAAGCTTTGCTGGAAGGACACATTTCTTCACATACTGCCCATGCAGACATTCACTGTGACAGGAGATCACTGAGGCCAATGACTATGCCCAGTTCAAAAAAAGCATCAAATATTTATTTGAGTGGGCCTTCCAAGTGATCTATCAGTAAATATGCAAAAATATGCAAGACCCATGAGGGAAACGGAAGAACCCAGGTTTGAAGTGTTACAGCCCACCCTGGCCACCGTGTTCATGAGATATTTTCAAAGGACAGGTAGTCCATCATGGAGGACAGTGGGTTTTTGAGCACCTTTTCCAGATGAGGCAGCCTAGGTCCATGCCAGGAGACTGAGCCACATGAACCTTGTCCTTAGTCTGGCAAGTTCAGCCTGAAACCTCTTTACATAGCTCACATCAGACCAAGACAAAACAAATGCTCCCAGCTCAGGTGTTAGGCTGATTTAATGACAATCTTTCTTTTAAAACAACCTCAACACCACATCAGTGAAGGTTATTTTTTAAATTGTGTGGCTGAAAAAGAAAAGGAATGACCTGTAAGGCCCTCTATTAAAAAAATAATTTTTAAATAGTTGGTGAGGAGTCATCTTTGGTAAATGCCTAGTAGCTGGCTCGATGTGGGTCTTCTGTCTGCCTTTGTGTGTGGGTACATATGGTCTCAGTGGATATGTGTGGAGTGGAAGCAGTCCTGTTCTGTAGGTCCCCTGTGCTCAGGTTTGTGTTTGTGTACTGGGAGCGTTAATGAGAACAGACTGCCTTTCTTTCCCTTCGTTCCCCAATCCCATCTGTTCAAACAAAAGGCTGAAAGGGAGAGAGAGCTGAGACCCTGCTGGTCAAGAGGGGATGGATAATAACACATATCCTTGGGCTACATTTCAGCACATGCAACCCTTTCAAGCTGTGCTAAAGCTTTTATTCAGGCAAGAGAAAGAACAACCAATATAAAATAAGGATTTTTTTTCTTCTTTTTAGAAAAGCTGCATCAGGCCTGAAGGATGCTACATTCCGTTCTGTCCCTCTAACGTTTTGTAATGCTGGATTATCAAAAAAAAGGGTCTAAACCCATACTGATTATATATTTGTGTGTGTACAGACAGAGCATGATACTGGGCTAGAGCGAGTGACATATGCAGAGGGGCCAGGGATGGCTTAGAAAGTCAATTTTCACTCTGTTTGCACATGGTAACAGTTCCAGATTCGTGTAATTAACTATACATCAAAAGGGTGTGAAGGAAGATATATTCCCCTCCACCTTGGGGATTTGATAGGTACTTTGCTATTCATGGTTAACCCCCCATTCACATATTTGTCATTATGGTCGTGCCAAACAACTCATCTGAAGATCAAAACAGCTTTCTTGGGGGCTGTTACAGCGAGAGCAGCACGGGAGATGGCACCTCGGATCCCAGAGCGGGTACGGAGCGGCAGAGAGGGGATGCAGCCCTGGATGGCGGCGCTGGTGTTCAGCCCTCTGCCAGCCGTTCCGGGGACGTCATAATGGTTTACGGGAGAAAAATGGTCTCAAATGCCATTAGTTTAATGCTTCATAATGTCGTTGTGTCTGTTTTAAATGCAATCACCGAGCTCAGGGGACACCCAGGACTAAAATAAAAAAAAAAAAAAAAGAAGAAAAGCACTTCCAGAAATGTAACGATGGAAAAGGAGGCAGGGAAATCTTTGGCGAGTAAAGAAATGAGATTCGCTGGTTCTTTTCCACTGAGCAGGTAGCACATGAGTAATTGGTGTAGGACACGTAAGGGGATATTCGTCATGAGAACTGATTGCACCCGGGTTGTAATAAATACACCAAAGTAACATAATCAGTCTGGAGGCAGAGGAGAGTTTTGCAAAACACAAGACCTGACCCTGGCCAAGATTTTCAAAAGAGTCATTTCAAGTGAGATTTCTAGTGCTGTGTTACTGCCTTTGCCTCGTTTTCAGAAGTGGCACACAAAAAATCCCACCAAAGGCGTCCATCATCCCCTACCCATCCAGCAAGTTTATTGATGTGTGTGTGGGTGCCTGACTCTGGGGTGCACTGTCTCAAAGAGAGGGAGCTAGAAAAAATGAGACGTATCAAAACCAGTGAACAAGCTGAATCTGATCTGTTCACACTAAGAGAAATGCAAATAAATAAATTAGAAAAGCAATGATTACAAGCAGTGGTTGTGCTCATGCAAGCCTTAAAAATCTTTCTAAGTGTCTCATATCTTATTTCAATCACACAGGTGGAGCTGTTTCCTTAGGGATGAAATCCTCCCTTGTTGACATCTCCCACTCCAAGTGAGGCAGGTATGTGTTCCTTTCGGACAGGAGCTGTTCGGTTTCAGCAGTCATCAGTTATTCTTCTCCAGGGAGGGATTAAACAAGGTGAAGGGATCATAGGACCATCTAGCACTGCTCCTTTGTGTCCTTTTTCTTTGGAATCCTAGCAAATGGGAGCAACCTGCTCCTATGCATTGATGCTGGTAGCTAATCTAATGTAGAAAATTTACATGAGCAGTGCATCCCCTCTCATCTTTACACCTCTTCTCACAGGGCATCCTTAGGGACGTAGGTTGCACACTGTGGCTGCCCTCATGCCTATCATTAGAAAGCAGACCCTTGAGCCTGGCCTAACTCTGCACCATTGATGTATTGCAGGACAGGCCTCTGCTGAATTCATCCATCAAGCAAACACAAGAAGTGATTTCTGTGGATTAATGTGCTGGTGGGTGCATGCAGAGGTTGAAAGAGGAAAGGTTCATGGTAGTAGCTGGCTTACTGAAAAGACAGAGAAATTAATGTGGCAGAAATAGGGTCCTTAGCATTGCAGATAGGTACAGATCAATAGGTTGTTGCTTTCAGCTCTTGTATTTGCTTTCTGCTACAGCTATTGGTAGAAAACAAGAAAAAGGAGTTTTTGACAATGCTTTCTGCAAGGCTTGGTTTTAAGAGTCTTTTCCCAGGGTCTTACAACCCAGCTGAATGTAGCTGTGGAGGCTGAGATCCACCATGGTGGATGTCTCTGGTGGTTTGGGTTGAGGGAGCTGAGTTTAATCTTAGAAAGAGGTTAGAGAAAAAGAAACAGATGTATCTGTAGTTTAAAATTGACTAGCAGTGCCTTTCTTTGAGAAGATCTAAAGTTTCTGTGGAGCAGAGATTAGAAAATTGGCTTGAAAGGAGCTCCACTGCAGGGGATATGACTTCTGTCATAGCCTGAAAAACTGTCCCAATTTGGCCAGATTGTGAGTCTCCAAAGAAAACCAGATTAAGTCTCACTGGCACTTGGCAATAGAATTTTGTCAGAGTTTAACAGCTGAACTGCTGGTCCATCCTGTGCATGTATGACCACAGTGCCTGACCCATCCCTGCCAAGCACAGCCCTGGGCTGCGTTTTCTTTGGAATGCACTTAACTGTGTGGGACAGCCTTGGTGATGGGTACCACAAGTACAGACTGTGGGAATGCAGCTGAGAGGTGCAAAAGTTTATTTTGCATTTTACCAATGGCTAAAGGTGTAGCTAGATGGACTTAGAGCACCAGGAATCCCTGAGTAAGGGGAAAAGTCAATGAAGTAGCTATTTCCTGTAATAGATGAAATAGATAAAATCCTTCCATTAGTTCCTGTTGTGAAACAAATAAACTAAGGGGAATGTTTTTCACTGCAGGCCGTCAGAGACATTTTTTGTTATCCTCAAATACATTGCCTGGATGTATCAGCAGGCTTCCGGCACAAGCCTTTAGGAAAAAGGAGTGTTTGTTGGGAATGTGTTCAACACCCTTTCTAGGAAACATCCTTTCCTTCTTCTGACATTCAGGCTGTGTTTCATATCTTAGCCTGCTTCCCAGGAAAATAAGAGCAAGATTGGTAATATTAAGATACTTAGGTCTGCAAAGGTGGTATTTGGATATGGGAAAGATCATATGAATAGCATGACTGGTGACTTGGAGTAACTTTGGAAAAAGCTGGAGGTTCCAGATGAACTAGCAAAACTGTTCATTTTTTATGATGGAGATGGTGTGCCTGAAAGAGAAGTTAATACAGCCAGGTAGGCAAGAAAAATATGTTCAAAGAATTACATCAAAGGTGTTTAGGAACTGAAAAAAAAAAGAGAGGAACCAAAGAATTTTCATGCCGGCATCAGAAGGTCAGTGGCATCAAGGAAGCTGATGAAGCTTGTCAAATATCTAGGGATAAGTAACAGAAATAGTAGAGTCACCATGAGTGAAATGGTAAGATTACTGTAAATGGAACATGAACAAAAGTACTGGTTTGTGTGAAACCATAAGAAGCAAAGAATAGAGTAAGAGTTGTTAGGCTGGTCTGTATTGAGCATCAAGGGCATGACTCCAGCAATCAAACTGTAGACACTGAGGAAGATGTTTATGTCAGGCCTGGACAGGGCCTCTGTTTACACAGACAATTCCTCAGCAGGTACTGGCTCTGATAAACAGGAGGATGGTGGCAAGGTTGCAGCACATTGAATGTGTCATTGCTCTTCCCATTATCTCAAAAGGAAGGCAGGCAAGTAACCATGAGATGCTCAAAATTAGAATTTAGAGGTGTTGTGTGCCAGCTGTGCCTAGGATTTATGGAGGCTGAAGTGAACAAGACTGTGAAGCAAAATCTGCTCCCATAGATTCTGCTGACTCTGAAAAAGTATAAAGGACCCATTCCAAAACCAGGTAATTGCCCACCAGCAAGAGGGTTCCAAATGCATGGAAGCAATTTTTCCTGGATACAATATACCTGATACCAAAGTATCTGTACTCCACAATTCTGTCTGACTGGGTACTAAAGTACTTACTGAGGATGGACATAGACCCAAATTCAAACAGATGATTAGCACTGCTATAGTTCAGAGTAGTACCTTAACAGTGTGGGTTGTCACATGGTCTGTAGGAAACTAAAGAACAAGAAAAATCCTGACAAGAGCACTGGGAATCAGAGTCCCGGGTGACTCTAACATAGAAAAAGCCAAGATTTAAAAAAAAAGTAATATGTGATTCATGAACCCAGAAGTTGCTATTATACATCCTTATGATCAGAGGTAAAGTTGCAAATGGTAAGTTTAGCCCTGCTACTATGGAAGACAGGTAAACACATCCAATGAAGAAATAAGGAGCAGCTTCTCACAACACGAGTGAAAATGAAGCTGGAATGATGCACTCTCCATTCTGGAAGGGCCCCAGACAAAGACAGCAGGATCACGAGGAGACAGTTGATGTTATGTGACCACAAGCAGGCTTACTGCTGCTTGCCAGCCATGCCATTGCCCTCTCAAAGGAGACATTAAGACACAATAGACTCAGCATTGTTGAATCAGCTAATCCAGAGGCTCACTGGATATTTCTGCTCTTTGCAGGTATTTTTTTTAAAGTTCTGTGCTGCAGGGATGTCAAGCAGGGATCCCATTATATGGTGAAGCACATCAGTAACTGGCTTTTGTGACAATCAGCTGTGGTGCAGCACATATGGAGACTAAGGTCATGCTGTACCAGTCCCTCCAGGAGAAAATGATGGTAACCTCCTTGCTTCTGAGTGCTTGCTGAAGGGTGCAACCTTTTACTCACACTCTGTAATTAGAGACAGTTTCTGCTCTCATAAAGCAGTAGCCAGCAATAAAGCAAGGCTCACCCACAGCTCTGGATCAAAACAGCCTGGGATGTTGATATGTTTGAAAGCTGGCTCCCAATTTGGTGGATGAATCTAGTGCCTCGACAAACTGGCTGACTGCAGATGGGTATACACAGGCTGCTCAGCTTCCTTTTTTATCTCTTTCAGATGTCACTGCTAGGAGCAGTGATTAAATCCCCATGTGACCACTCTCAATCAGTAAGAGCAGGCCTTGTTTCTCCAGAGGCATGTACCAGAGTGGCTCAGTCACCTCATGGCACTGAGAGAGCACCTGTGTTAGCCAAGGATTTGGATCCTTCTCATGGTGGGATGAAGCTAGATGGGACTGGTCAGCTTCACAGGCAGGGTGGGACTGAGCAGGTTCCAAATTCTCCTGCTGTGTGGGTCAGGTCCTTACACTGCTGACAGAGCATTTGCAGTCTAAACACGTAAAGGGTGGAAAAGGGAAGCATATGTTGTCTCCCAGGAGGATGTGAGACACAGAGAAATACCAGACTGGCTGTGAGATTCAGAGATGTAGAGAAATGGCTTTGCTGGTGTCAGTCAAGCCAGAAGCTGCAACTCTTAGAGAAACTCGAGGATCCACCATGCAAAGGAAGAAGGAACCAATCTGGTGTGGACACTTCTCTGAGTGTGACAGTAGTATAACTTCCACATGACAGAAATTCCCCTGCTGAAGATGCTGTTGCTTTGAACACAATTATCTTTCACAAGGTTCTTCCAATCCACCTAATCATCTTTATCTTAATGTGCTTTTCCTTTCTACATTGTAGCATAAAATCCATTTCCTTTCAATTTATTTCAGATCTATCTGCATCCAGATTACTGTAACTTGGACTCACGGTAATTAAATGTGGTTTGTCTGACTAGACAGGCAGGGAATGCTATTACAGCTTGTTTATGTTAGCAAGCAATGCAGGTTTCTCTGTGCCATCCCACCAGCATGGTTTAACCCTACCCTAGAGAGTCTGTGTGCTAGGCCATGTGCAAGCTTCACTATGCATTTGGTCCTTGGTTCATGGAGTGACTTTGGTGATTAATGTTCCTTGGGTTTCAGATTCTGAGATTTCAAAATATTCATCCCACTATGATCTGCCTCAATAGTTCATCCTGTGTCAGCTCTCACCTGAACCTCTCTTTCTGATGGGGGCATTTGAGAGACTGCTGACAATATCTGCATGTTTGAATAAGGATACAAGGGTCCTACCCTTTGGCTCTACAATGCAGTCTTGTGCTAGAATCCCCATGCAACTGACAGGATTTGACCCTGGTCTTGGCCCCATATAACACTCTGTATTCTGGGAGCTTGTTAAATATGTACTCTGAATCCCATTTCATGTTATACTTTCACCCTTTGGATGCTACTGAGAAGCAAATTGTGTGGTAGCAAGAGTCCTGGATGCCTTGAAATGATACAGAGGAGGTATTATGAGTGTCTGTAGTTCAAGCATGCACTGTAAATGCACCACTGAGAGGTGCTTTAAGAATGATTCAAGAAAAGGTCAAGTGAGGTAAATTCACCTTTACAGAGTAAGGTTCAAATCGGTTAAAATCTCAGATACTGTTACACAACAAATGGAGTAGGAAAGTTTTGTGCTGATTTACTTTGCACATTGTTGGAAGATACTTCATGGGTCAAGAAAGCTGGGAGGTCTCTCTTAGAAATCCTTTGGCACTGATGAGCCTTGTGTGATAGAGCCTGAACTAGAGAGTATAGCCTTTGAGACAGTCATATGATTACGTACAGCAAAGTGACTTCAGCATTTAAAGATAATTTCTGAATCTCTGGATCCTTTTTGTGTTTTCTGTCCCCATCAAGAAAACAGGTGAGTGAGTTTGGGTGAGTGCCCCCAAACCACTTTTGAAGACTCCATTCCTAGCTGGTCAGCAAGACCTGGCTCATACTGGAGGTGGCCTCTGGCCACAGGATTTAAGCTGGTCTGTACTGGGATTTCCTACATATGGGGTCTGAGACTGGTTGTTTGTCTGAGACACCTTTGATCACCCAAAAAAACCCCAGTGGGATGAGCTTACAAGATAATTGTCCATTCCCCCCACAGTTCATGTAAACCACTATTTCCACTCCTCCTCTGTTTGTTATAATTTTAAATTCCCCTTCATTTTCCTTGTTTCTTTCTGATTTTTGAGACTTGAATCTTAAGCATGTCAAAATTTGCTAGGTTTTGATGACTGCAATGGCTGAATCTAAACTCTTCAAGTGTCTCAGCAGTCCTTTCCTCTTTCAAACACTTTGCTAGATCAGTATTATTTGAGGTCTCCAGAGCTTAGATCTTCTTGGGGCAATTCTAATAAGATAAGAAGTTGTGACCCTGACTAGTAGGCACTACCTGTTCAGAAGGCAGTCCTGTCAAAGTAAAGTCAGAAAAATATGTCAGGACAAGGAGACTGGGGCCAAATTCAAGGCAGGCCCCATCCTACATTTGACCATCCTACTATACCATGATTATGTTCAGGATCCTTCTTAGGATTGTTGCTCTGGTGACAATCATAAGCAACTCCTTTGAGATCATGGAACTGTTGTAAGCTTACCTTTATGTGTTTGACATCAAATTCCAACCCTTTGACTTTCAGGAAAACCACATTTGTTGTGCTTATTGCTCCAGGGAACAAGTCCTCCTCCCTCCCTATCCAATAGATCATATTTATCTTGTTACACTGACCCACTGAGGACTCACCTTACAGACAGGTTCTGTGGACAGCTTTTGTGTTCAGATCCAAAGAGACCAAGGCTTGAAAGATGTTGGCATCTGTCATAGATCTATTTCCTTCACATCATGAAGGTGTAGACCAAGCCAGACTGAAAATCCATCTATGCCAGCTTCCTAGTGCAAATGGGAGCCAAAGCAGATGCCTGGGGAATATCACAATAGCAGAGGTATATATGTATGATCCTTCCTGCTAAAGGTCTGCTGCCCTTCAGCCATTTGTGGTTTGAGGAGAGCCTGAGTTGAGAGAAACTTCTACACATTTAAAAATCCTCAGCAGATTCCTATTTTGTGAGCTTATGTCGTGGAACTTGTATAATATTTTTGCTCTCACAACATCCTGAGGAAGGAGCTCCACAGTTTTACTGCACATGGTGTGACAAGACACCTCCTTTTGTCTGTTTTGAGCCTGGCATCCAGCAGTTTCATTTGATGCCTCCTGGTATCAAATTGTATTGGATGAGACAGGGAACAACTGATCCCTCTCCACCATGCCCTTGTTAACCAGGATATGATGGCTTTCTGTGAAATCACTGCTGGTTCAGTCCTTTTCTCTTAGTAATTTGCTGTACGGAAGCTATTCCATGCTTTGTATTACCCTTACTGCCATTCTCAGATGCTTTTGGACCTTTGCTTTGTTCTTATTGAGACTGAACTAGAGCTGCACATGGAATTCAGGATACAGACTTACTTTGGTTTTATGTAATGATGCTCTCTGCCTTGCTCTCTACCTGTTCTGTTCTATTCTCTCGATGGTGATAGTAATATCTTACATTTCATTTTCTTTTCCCATGACACAAAGACCCAAGCTGATGTTATCATGAAGCAATATATCATAGCTACAAGATCTTCCTTCTGTGCTTGGCATAGGACCGATCAGTTATATGTGAAGTTAGAAATGTTCTTCCCTGCATGCATCACCTTATCACTTTATTTAGATTGAATTTCTTGTGCTATTTTATCAGTCTCACACAGTCCTTCTGCAATTTTTCATGGTCAGTCCTTGTCTTTATTATTTTGAATAACAAAAGTCCAATACAGCTTTGTGGCTCTATCCTATAGGGATCATTTCTGGGATAGTCTTGAAGCCTGTCTTGAATCTTGAAATTGCTCAAGTGGTCAGAAGACCCTTGGTATTGGCAATATTGGGTCTGATATGTGGGAAAGAGTTGTCTTTGAATGCTGTGACTGCACACAGTGGGATCCTGCTTTCTTCTGCTCTGCTCTGTTCTGCCTGTCTTTTCTTTTTTTCTTTGTTTTTACCTTGTCTGTGAGCCCTTGCTGAGCTCTAGCCCTAGGGTTTGCAAATCTTTCTGCCACTTCCATGCACAGAATCGTTTTGAGCAAGGAGACAGAGAATTTCTCTTGGAGGATAGATGTTATATGACAAACCCCTTGTCTTTTGATCCTTGAAAAAATGTTACTGTGCCAGTTCATCCCTCTGGCCATGACTAAAGTTGTGGTGATCTCTCCTGAGTAGTTTTGAATGTCTCGTTAACAACTCCTTCCAGTTCCCTTCCTGCCTGGTTCCTGTCTGTTCCTGGACTGACTTGCTTTTAACCCCTGGGCAAGCTGCTCCTTCTGACTTTGCCAGAGCATCTTCTCCCCATCCACCCATACCAGCAGCTCTACCCAGCCACTCACATCCTTCTCCTTCCTCACATTTCCTGCTGCCATCTTCTCCTGTGTTTGCTGCCTGCCTTTTCAGATGCCTTTTGTTCCTCATTATGCCCTGGTGTAGACCCCAGGTTCATATGTACACCCCATCACCCTCATGGAAAATCCTTCATGTTATGCTCAGTCGCTGATTGATGAGGCCCCTCCACTTATGTGACCTGGCTGCTACTGCCATTCATTTACTCCATGCTGCTTTTGCTTTGATTTAAGCAATCCTAGTGGCACCTTTTTTCATGCCTTCTTCCAAATCTGCTCTGAAATCTCCGCAGATTTCTTCTCTGATCATCTTCTTGTTGTGGTGAGGAACAGCAGAACAACTGTTACCTGTTGCTTTCCAAGTGACTCTGTGCCCAGCCGCTCCGAGAGCAATCATTGCATACCTCAATGTGTGTGTGCACTCGTATCTAGGAAAGCTTGGGAGAAAAAACCAGCAAAAACAAGGTGGAGGGTGGGGTAGGATGGGGTGGGGTAGTTGGGGCTCCTTTATTAATGCCTTAAGCAAATAAGTGGGTTTGAGAAGTGTAAGTTCTGTCACATCACCTCTCTCAGATCATTTGAGTAGAAGTCTTCATGGATGAGAAGTGATACACCAGCCCTGAGCTGGAGCACCAAGCAGCTCCCTGTAAGAGCAAGGACTGGCTGCACTGTGGGGCATGGGCTGGTGGGGTGGCAGAGGAGAAGAACCACCTCTGCACAGTTGTGCCACTCTCAGGGACCTCGAAGGGCAGGGTGACTGTGGGAAGGCCAGAAGGAGCAGCTGGAGGGAGGGGCACAGGAGCTGCTGTGAGGACTTGGTGGAGAGCAGTGATGGGCAGAGGAGCCTGCTCTGACAGGACAGAGGAGGTGACATCAAAGAGCACAGCCATAAGCTGAGAAAAACAGCAACTTTGTGCCTGCACTCGTGTCTGAAAGTGGACAGGGTCTGAGCTCTCTTTCATTTTGAGCCTGAGTTATTCCAGCCCAGTGACTCAATTTATTTCTGTCTCTGCTCCTGACATTTCTCTTTCAGGTGGCTACTGCATGGTTTTGGGTGGGGCTGTGGGCTGGGGCGATTCGTGTTTTCAAGCTCTTATCGGCATCAGTATGATGTTCTGCTTTATTTTCTGTCATACGGCATCCCGCTCCCCTCCCCTTCCTCCCCTCCCTCTGCCGGCTCCCAGAGGAGGCGACAGACGGTCCTGTAATTTGGTTCCATTCGCTCGACTGGAGCAACACCTGCCCCCCTCTCTGGGGACAGGAGGGTCTCATCCCAAACCGTGCAAGGAGCCAAAGATGAATCTGAAGCTCACATGCAAATAGAGCCCAGGATAAAACAACACGGCCATTCTGGGCAGGAAAGGCAAAATCCGTCACCAGGGGAAGAGGCAGGAAAAACGAAATCAGCTCTGAAGAAATAAATAAGAAGCGCCAGGAGATTGCCTTTTCCTTTTGGGTCGGTTGCTATTGTGGTTATTGATCTGTCCCACCCTGGAGAATAAACTGAGAGTACAGAAAAATAATGGCTGATATTAGAACACATTTATTCACCCTAAAAGAACTGGGTTACAGGATGGCTAGATGGATAGATATGTGAAGAGATAGATAGAATGTCTCTGCTATTTCTTCACAGCTATATAATGGAAAAGATCCATTTCTTTGTTGAGTTTCATATACAACATCCTCTTCAGCTTGCCACCCCCCATCTCTCTCTCAAACACACACACACTCCCTTTGCTAGAAATACAGCAAAGATATCAAATCACATCCAACACCCTCAGAATTTATCTGCTGTAAGTATCAGTGGTTGTATCCTACCTGGCTCACACACTTTTTAACACAAACAATAAGACATGACTTTGTGGCTGGGGAGTGATGTGATTCTGAATGCAGAGTACCACACACTTTGCTGGACAGTGATGATCTATGCTTAGAAATCCTCTCTTTTGTATGTGCATATGTCCTAGCAGCATAAATTCAAGTCTATATTTTGGAATATTTTGTGCTCATGATCTTTTAATCTCTTAGTAAACTGTCTGATACTCAGATACAGCTCCCCCTTAGCTGTACAGTCCTGTCAAAACCATTATGTTTATTTGGAGGAGTTACTTTTGGCTTGCTGTCTGTCCTCGTTTGCTGTATCAGGGTCAGGATCTGTTTCCAGGGTTCAGATGAATGCATTAGCTGCCCTGCTTCCTAATGATACCATGTGAGTGTGTATTGCACCGTGTCCCTGTGAGTCCATACAGGCCTGAAAATGTGTCTTAATAGGTGTTATAACCTGATGTTAGCATGCATTGAATGCTAACATTGTGCTGGGATATTCTAGGTTTATCCATTAGAACTACTTGCTCTCTGTGAATGCTGGAGGTTTCCATTCAGTGTTTTATATATTTTGTATAATGTTTTAAATGTTTTATATATTGTATTGAGTTCAGGCCTAAAATCCCTCTTTTAGAGGCAGCTAAAGGTCCAGAGGTAGTGCTTTGCCTTCCCTGTCTTTGAGGGCAGTTCTTTCATAGTTTGTAGGATGAGCTCCTCTTCAGTCGTGAAAGAAAGGCATCTGAATGTAGCTAAAATACCAGGAAATATTAAATGTGTCTCTTCCCTGACCATTGTTGTAATGGCTGAGTGTGATACAAACTTCCATTCAGAACTTCCAACACTATTCCTCCCATAGTATTATCATTCAAGGTCATTCATTCCTTTATTGCTGAGGGAATATAGACATAGGCAAAATTTGATTATATAATTAGATTTTATTGCTATCAACCCAGACTTGCAATGAGATGGAGTTAAATTTGTTTATTCATTCTTCATAAATCCAGACTTCAGAGCCCTTAGCCAGGCAGCCTTTTTTTTTTTTTTTTTTTTTTTTTTTTTTTTTTTTTTTGCATAGGCCTTGTGGGTTGTGCATGCTACTCAGCTGCTTAAGAATAAAAAAACGGTGTGCAATGTGGGAGCAATTTCTGTTTTCAATGCTCATCAACTGCTAGATGAGAATGAGTTTCCTTCTTGGTGCCAGCAGAAAAAATAGAATAGTTGGGGTGATGTTATTGTGGGGACAGGATTTAAACAAGGTGGTGAGTGTATGGAATTGAGACAGGACTTGTAAGAAGAAGTAATTTCTTCCATCAGATAAAACTTGAGAAGAAAAGGACAACTCTTCAGGTCAAGTGCCCTGACTCTTTTGCAGGTTAAACTTGAGATTTGACCCTTTGGATACCACCAAAAGCAAAGCCCTTGCTGCTCTGCATCTGAGTGCAGACAGGCTCTCTCTTTTCTCAGAGATGGTAAGAATGGAATAGCCCACAAGATTTTCTGATTTTCTGAGCCTGTTCCCACACATCTCCATGCTGTACTCTTCTTTGCTTACAACACAGGAGCTGTTCTGGCTTATCATTTGGGCACAGGATCACATGGCTGGGAACCTGAGACTCCAGCATTATCTCAACCTGGGCCTCTGACACATGTGTGAGACCCCCAGAAGGGGAAGGGAGGCCAGGGGGGAATGTGGGGTTCACACCTACAACTGCCAGTGACTACAGCCATCATACTTTGCAGTCAGGTGTTGCAGAGCACTCTTCCCCTAAAACATGCATTCCCAATGGTCAAGAAGAAAATAATATGTTTATCTTTTTATTAACTAAGTCCTCCCAAATGCTGGTAACATGAAGGCTTTTTGAATGGCAGGATTTTTAATATCACTCAGGCAATCACATCAAACTCAACACAGCGCCCTGACATTGAACCTAAGAAACAAAACTGTCCCAAAGGAAGCCAGCTCCGAAGTTGGTGGAGTTATTTCAGACCTGAAATGCAGGATTTTATACCTGTGCCTTGAGCTACCAAACCAATGTGTGCTCCCTTGGGACATGGTAAGCGTGTAGGAAATGGAATTAGCAGTCTCTCTGACAGGTTTTCTGCATGGAGCTTTTCAGCTGGTCAAGACCACACTTAATTAAATCACTGTGCAAAGTGTCAGCCATAAAAATGGGGTGGAGGGGAGGGTTTTATCTCTCCAGCAAGTAAGAACAGATGACCAAGCCACCAGAGTCAATGGCAGTATTCAAATTATAGGTAAAATTAACCCCTTGTGGTAAATGAGAAAAGGGTTTAATAAATGAGATAGTCTCACATTACTGGGGTAATAACCTGTCCGCCATTGAGTCTGTATCTGTTCCGTATTTCAAATGACAAGATTTGGCCATGAAGCCTTATATAAAAGATTATGGTTGAGGTTTTCTAAAGTAGGGAAAGGGCACAAGATTTTTACTTGGTTTCAGTAGAATAAGACCTGGGCAGAGAGGGATCAAAGCTGAACTTAAGAGAAAGAAAACCCAGTGCACTCAGGCAGGACAAAACACATACATTTGGGTGGCAAAACCAGAGATTTCAAAGAGTGAGGTAGCAAAACAGTGTTTGCAAGCATCAGATTGGATTGTACAGCTTGAACTTTGGAACATGTGACCAGATGCCAGTCATGATGAGACTGGGAGAAAGTGACAGCAAGGGTCCTGTGTCTCCTTCGCATTTGGGCAGGGCAGCCAGCTGAGAGCAGCTGGAGCAGGGGAGCTGTGGTGGAGGAACTGCAGTCCAAGTCTCCCTAGGAAGAGGCAGGGAACCTGTTGAAGCTTCCCATGCACAACTCAAGAAGCCTTTGCAATCCTTATTCATAAAGACATCTCATGTCTGTCTTACAGAAGGACCAACAGGGAAAAATAATTAGGAAAAAACAGCTTTTATTTGATACTTTTATTTATATGCAAAACAGCTCACCATTCATGAGAGATATGAAAAACGCATCAGATAGAAACCAGATTTATCTATTTTCACTACAAAATATTGCATTATATAAAGCAACATAGACACACAAAAAAACCCTGAAAAAGACTAAAATCTTTGGATAGCAGATGTGGTTTTTTTTCTTTTTCTCTTTCATCCCTAAAATGCGCTTCTTGTTTTAAGAGATTCACAGCAAAGAACATGAAACATTTTCAGGTTATAGAATTTTTTTGGTTGTTCACAAAGGAAAGCAGTCCTGGATTTACTTTTCTTTCTTTTTTTTTTTCTTTTTTTTTTAGGAAAAAATGTCCTTTCCTAAAAATATACCACACACATACACACCCACGCTCACTCCCACACACATGCATGTATACGCACACGCACATATACACCCACAAAGAAACTACTTCCCTTATAAACGATTTGCAAAGTACTTTTCAGACGCAACTATAGATCAGAATAACAACAAGTTTAAAAAAAACCCTCTCCTAGTTAAGTGCTAGTGGTTGTTGATCCCACACAAGGAAAGAAAGAAAGAAAAAAGGTCAAGAGCAAATGCCTTGATATATATAAAATATACTTATAAACAGGGAGGGAGGGAAGGTTTGTGGTACACAAGTGCAATATAATTGGAGGGAAAAAATAAATTAAAAAGAAAATAAAATGAACACTGTATTGATCCCAACAAACACTCATAAAGTCAAACATAATATTCCACAGGAGAAAGTGTAAACACCCGACTATAGAAACCAATTGGCACGAAGTATCCAAAGTAAAATTGCCACCACTCTGAAAAATAAATAAATCTTGAAAAAAATAAATTGTCAACTCCTTCTACCATAAATAAAAAATAGTTATTTTTAACTGCACCCATGGGTCACACGTTTAAGGTCACAAGTAGATGTTTTTGGATATATATAAAGGGGCACTTGACAGCCTGAAGAGACAATCCTGTTTTACACTTCTCTTCGGAAAGCGGGCTCTCCATCAGTCGGGAGCCCTCCGGGGGGGAGCACAAGCAGCGGGGACCCCCCGCCCCGCCGCCCGCCCCGGGGAAGGC
>JBBMKD010000001.1:24742128-24779959 GCA_037834095.1 Argya squamiceps
CGCCGCGGCCCGGCGCACAGGCACGCCGCGGGTCGGGGTAACAATGCGTCGCTCCCTCCTTTCTTCTCTATTCTTTTTTTTGGGGGGGGGAGTGGGGGGGGTTGTAAAGTGAGGTTTTGTTAATTCACCGGTCCGGTGGAGAGGGGCAGGAGCGGGGGAGACGCCGTCGGAAAATGAATGTTTGGTTTAGTTCTTCTTCTGGTCCTTCAAAAACTGGCGAGGGAAGAAAAAAAAGGATAAACGAAACCCCCATCCGTCCCTGAGCTTCCTAACTCTTCCTGCATCTTTCGAGTGAAAAATAAAGGAAAATATGCGAACGCTGAAAAAGAAAAACAAAACGAAATAAACGAAAATCTCGGCGCGGGTTCGGAGCGGCTGCGAGAGATAACGGCGGTGCAGGACAAGGTACGCTCACATGCACAAAAAGAAAGTGCAGTTCCTCCTCCCACCCCTCCCGGAGCGGCAAAGAAGCCAAGGAGGGGTGCGGAAGGTGGCAGGGGCGAGACAGACAGACGGAGCTGAGATGCGTGTGGATCCACTTCTGGTACCAAAGGCTTTCGCCTAGAGATGGTCGGAAGAGATAAAGGCTCGGAGAAAAGGGGGCGGCATTTTTTCCCTCTTAAATTGGTATTTAATGGGAAAGCCTATTGGACAGAAACCTGGACACGAGTCACTTAATTGGACTTGACATCTGTCACAGTGTGGGAGTTTTCACAGCCCAAATATTTTCAGCAGATCAGATTCTCGCTGAATCTGTGCCACAAATTATAACAGTCGAGAGCAGCCCATGATACAAACCCTAGCCTCTGGATATACAGTCTCTAGCCACGCTCGCTCCCACTGCCGTCGTCTCCCCCCGCCCAAATATTGGATACCCACTGATCTAGAAAAACACCGCTGGCATTTCACATGTAAGCTAATAAATAAGCTTTAAACATCAATTTGCATCATGTATACCAAGCTTGTGGAGAATCATCAGACTGGTTTCTTAGTCCGTTTATTTTGGCGGTCCCCCTGCCCTGTCTCCCACCCACCCCCAATCCCAGTGTGTGGCAGGCATGGACCTGTCAGAGCCAGGGGGACAGAAAGTCTCCCCCACTCCCTCTGCCTCCTGCCCTCCCTGCTCCAGTGCACAGACAATGAGGCGAGGGAGTCAGCCATGAGTCTGTGGCTTTTCTGCTCTCAAGAGACCGGATGGAGGCAGGCCCCTTCGTGCCTGAGTCAGGGGATGCCTGTGACCAAAGTGACTCCTCTTGCTGTCACCCTGCTCCAGCCCCTGCCAGATGGCAGTGTCTTCTCTGCTCTGATCCCCATTACCCTCCCTGCAGATCCCTTCAAATGGGTGCCATAGTCACTTTTCTGGGTGTAATCATCTTCTTCCATGGGGACTTTCCTGTGTCAGGAGGCTGTACTGGTAGGGTCCCTTTGGAGCCCCCAAAAAGGGAGGGGTGGGTAAGACAGAGCAGAACTGATTATGCTGCTCACCAGCAGCTCAGTGGATGGTTCTGGGTCCCATCAGCAGGAAGCTTGGGGGAAGAGGTGGCAGGAAGACACTTGCAGGGATCCCTGAGGGTTCCAGCAACAGACTGGAAGATCTCTGAAAGGGGAGAGATTCTGAATTTGATATGATTTACAGAACCTTACCAAGAATGAGTAGCATGCCTGAATAATTTTGGGGGCTGTCTATTTTTTTTTTTTTAATGGTGGATACAGTTGCAAAGAATATAAGCCCCCTGCATGGACCTGGCCCGTTGGGGAGAGAAATGCCTGAAAGTGGATCCTAATGAGGACTTCTCCCAGAGAAATTTGGGGATTTATCTCTCTTCCCCTACCCATAACAAGTCTCCAAGGCAGCAGGAGACTATCACTTGCTGGCACTGGTTCCATGGATATCCAACATGATCCCAGCAGGGTTTCTGGAGATGCTTGTCTAGGCTATCCTTGTCTGCAGTGGGACATGCCAGGAAGATTCAGATGCAAGCCACAGAGGCTGTGGCACATCCCCATTCAGTTCACCTTATTGATAACCTTCACAGGTGCTCTTTGGAGATCAGGATCTGAGCGGTTCAAGGTCACTGTGCTCCACATTCCAAGACCCAAGATCCCATTCCATCAAATGACCAGCATCCCAGACTTCAATGAGAAACCTGTGGAGGAGACCTTCTCCAGCTCTTTTTTGACTGTGGCTCAGTGCTGGGGGCTTTGGCTTGCAGTGCTCCCCAAGGTGTAAGTCTGAGGCCTCAGCCCACAGAAGCTGCAGGTGATGGAATAAGTAGCTGGCTAAGGCTGCCACAGATAACAGCCAGGAAGCTGCTAATTCATGCAAACCACCCTGCTCTCTGCTACAGATGCTGTCATCATATGGCTTGCTTTTTAGTTTTAATTTTCAGGAAAAGACCAAACAGTTGCTTCACAGTGCTGTTCAGTTATGATGGACATTTTTGACACCTCATCAAGCACTGGTTACTGCCCCTGGGATTTGATTACCCCACTGTTCCACTACCAGAGGTGTTAAATCTAGAGGATCCCAATTTGCCCTGGGCATGCCAGGTCTGGGGTGTCTACCCAAACCTCTCTGCTGGAATACTGCAAATCTTCTCACATCAACTGCAAGACAGAGTGTAGTGTCTGTATCTTTAGCCTTAAAAAGCCAGTCAGAAATGCTGGAGCTGACAGCCTGGCTCTTTTCTGACCAAATAAAGCCCCAAATCCCAGAAAAAGGGCCAAATTCTCCCAGCAGAGATCTCTCCTGTCTCTCACCACTCACACCTGGAGCAAGAGGCTGGTTTTGAGACCTCAACATACATGGGGACAACTGGCCCAGGTGTGGAAGTCACCAGAAACAATCAGAAATTGAGGGACAATAGTGCATTTGATGGAAACTAAATGTTCCACTTTGACAAAGGAAGGATGACTATAGGTCTCCCTCAAGCTCTTTTTGTCTTTTCCTTAGGAAATAGCTCACAGCAAGTGGAGACCTGCATGTTGGCAACGAGTATGGTCTCAAGGGAAGCTTCATAGATGCCAAAGCCACCTTATGATTTATATCCCCAACTACACACAGAGCCAGCCACAAGTCTCTGGTTGGCCTCTTCACTAAGCAAGCACCTCACTGGCATCAAGGCAAGCTGAGATTCCCACATGGTTTCCAAGATGCCCTCAATGGCATGAATAGCATTGATCTGGCTTCTCCATAAAAGGTGCAACTGCAACCTACAAGATGCACCTGCTGAAGAGAAAGTGAATAGGAAAAACAGTGGCACAAGTAGAGTCTCCAGTCTGTACAATGGGCATCCAGGGGTATTTTATGGCTGTGGCCTTACTAAATCCAGGATACTGAGCCTTGCAGC
Organism: Argya squamiceps; assembly: GCA_037834095.1. NCBI lineage: Eukaryota > Metazoa > Chordata > Aves > Passeriformes > Leiothrichidae > Argya > Argya squamiceps. Next base: position 24,745,479 of record JBBMKD010000001.1, read on the forward strand.
ACAGGGGGACATGAATCTCCTGAAGAAGAATTTGGGATTTCATTTTGCTGTGCTGAGGGCTGTAAGGGAGTCATAAACATCTATTCTTCTTTACCTGGCTTGAGATGTTGCCTGGCTGGAGGAACAGGAGAAGGGGAGGTGGTTTCCTGTGGACAGCATTGCAGCTCACACTGCTCCCCCCCAGAGGCCTCTTAAGTTTAATGAGAATGAAAGGAGTCCAGAGAAAGACTCAGTATGAACAAAGCCACACCCCAACCTTTGCTGGGCCCATCTCACTGAAAAGCAAGATGAAAATCATTCTATTTTGACTTTCAGGGCTTACTAAAGCCAATAAAACCTTATGAACCAGACTGCTCTCTAGGTAAGTCCTAACACAGAACTAATATTAGTTAATTCATTAATGATAGCCAATAAAAGTTGCCCACTCTTATGAGACTTTGAGTGAAGTGTCACAGGCCACCAAACAATATGAAGTCATAGGTGGTACTGATGGAGACTCACAATTCAGGGTTTTTCCAGGCTTCAGTGGGATCAGACTTTGGAAAGGCAATATTCAGAAGAGGATTGTCTTCAGGATGTAGCACGAAGAGACAAGATTGAAAACAGTGCTGCCATGTGATGGTATTTTATGGAAAGAGGGCACTTTTTCATGTGAACATCTCATATTCACATCACACAATAATTTGAAGATGATGTAATTTCTGAGAATAGTCTGGGTTGGTGCGTAGCCCTTAAAAGTGTAAAAGGGTGAAACACTAACACCCTGAGGTGGCCATATGTCCCAAGGAGATATCATTGTGGCCTGGAGAAGTAGAATAATGAAAGAATCCAACTGCTCTCTCCAGCACTGGGCCAGGTATTAGGTAATAATTTTTCACTTTCAGCTTGAGCAAATCTCTTAGGTCTGCTGTGGGAAGACATCAAACATGAGAATCCACAATGCTGCTTTTATGGTGTTGCTTGTCAGAGCAGAGCTGCATGTCCATAACCTTCATGTCCTCTGTCTGCTAAAGGACAGCTTTCTAGGATGCTTGAGAACATCCATTCTCTTTTATAGCACACGCCATTCACGGTGCTGGCATATGCTGCCCATTGAAATAAATGGAGCTTGTCACTCTTGGATGTGTTCCTTGGAAATAAACGGTCAAACAAATTAGAACGCTGAGCCATGAAAATCCTTGTCCTTTTGAAAAATCTGTTCTGGATGTAGCTCATGGTTTCCTTAGACATTTGGGTGGTATTTTTTGTTTTTCCACTGGTTGTGTTTACTTGCTCCGAGGCTGTTCTAATAACAGGTCAGGAGCTTTGAGTGCTGGCAGGAACAGCCTGCAGCTGGGTAAGGGGAAAAAATAGTGTCCCATGAACAGGGGTACCAGGGCCACCAGGTCTGGATGTGAGTTCACCTGCTGGGGTCTGCCAGTGTTTGTGGGACAGGCAGGACCCTCAGCTGCTCCATTGCAAATATGAGTGTGACTTCCCTGGGAGTGGCTGCTATATTTAAACCAGTAGTGTCCACTTGAAATATATGGCTTTTGGACAAAATCCTGATTCTTTTTTGTCTGATTGCAGCCTTTGGTTTATGAACCTTGGTCTCCACTTCTAGTCTTTTCCTTTGCTTGCTGGACTAGAGGAGACATGGCATTAAGATCCAGCTGCCACTGTAAAGAGCCAGGTGTGCTTATAAGGGTGGTCATGTCCTTTCACTGCCATATTGTCTTGACCTCTCCAAAGATTGTCCCTGTGATGTCAGTGAGTATTCACAGCTCTCCTCAGAGAAGGGTACTTCGAGAAATGGAGGATGATGAGGAGTTTTTAAAGGCAGAAAGGACCACTGTGAGCATCTCCCCACAGGCTGAAGGCCACAGGACTTCCCCCTTCATTTCCTTTATAAGCATTTTTCAGAAATAATACCCATTCATGGTTTAAACATTGATGGTGGTGGAGGATTCCCAATGATGGCAAGTTACTCCACCAGTTGTTTCTCTCCACTGTTGAAAACACTTGTGAAAAACGAGTATGCACACTCTCAGCATCCAGCTGTGGGATTGTTTTATATCTTGGCCCCTGGATTAAGGGTTCTCTTTTATTATGTTATCAACTTTAGGTGGGATTTTGTAAACAGGTATGCACAGCATGTGTGCTGTACTGCAGATATGCCTGCATGCACCAGTTATTAGCTTGGACTTTCTGGTCATGCAGAGCACAGCTACAGCTATTGCTGCTGCTCAGGTCAAATGTCTGGAAATTTTGGACAAATGGGAAAATTCCACCTGGGCAAACATTTCAGACAGAAAGAGAAGGCATGCCTGAGTAAACCCAGACATCTGTTGGTCCTTCCTAGGTCAGGATTCCTCAGTAGTGGCCATATCAATTCTGCAGCTTCCTTTTTGTTAAACTAACAAGATTCAATGCCTTGTAATTATGCAGAAGAGGCCAAGTCTTTTATTTCTGAGGTTGTTCTGATCACTGGATATTTTCCATTCTTCCTGTCCATCTTCCTAGACCAGAAATGTGATGCTTAGCATGCCAAGCTTTGAATGTAGAACAAGAAATACTTACTGTGCTCTATAGTGTGTCTGTAAGACCCCAATGCAGCCTGGATGCTCCTGGAATGGGTTTATTAGTAAATCATATCACACTAAAATTATGGAAAACATGTAAAAACTTAAGAATGTTCACAGTGGGTTAGACCAAAGGTATCTTGTTTTCAGCATTATCAAAAGAGGGAAACCTGTAAGAATAACATAAATCTACAGTGATACTGCCCTCAAATATTCCCCTGACATCCAGTTAATTAAAGTTTAATGCACTGGATGCATTTTCCTTTTCTGAATTTGTCAAGTTGTGGTTTGAATGTATGCGACTTTTCAGCATCCATAATTTCCCATGGAAAAGACTTCTCTGTGAGCCATATGATTTAGGTAAGTGCATAAAGAGATGCTTGTTAATATGTTTGCAAATAAAATAGCCAAGTTTGCTGAATTACTGTGGCTTCTACTGCTGATGAGCAGATGAAGAGTAGCATTGAGTATGTGGGCAGTAGTGCCTTATGTTTTCAATTAATGCTTTTGGTTGGAAGCATAAACAGTGGGTGGATTAAAGCCAGTTAAGAAAAAGAGGAGGAATCTCCTGCACTCTGGGTAAGAGGAAGGAAGCATGACCAAGACCTGTTCCTTGAAACTGATCACGTTTAATTGACTGGGCTGGGGTCTGAAAGTGAGACCAGTCATGCACAAGCACACACAATCATTATATAGGTTGGAGCTATGGAAAGTGTCCATGTGGATCAGGCACTAAAGGAGTTAACAAAACAAGCCAGAAACAGAGATGTGTTAACCTTTGCAAAGAACTCGATAGCAATTCTCACACATAAATGACTAGTGAGGAATTTGCAAATTAAGCAGGACAAACAGGAGGAACTTGGTGGTTTTTATACAGGCCTGATGCACTAAATGGGGACTGTGGGTTTATGTGGCTCCCAGACACATACAGCTGGCAGGCAGCAGTCAGTGAATTGAGGGGGAGGCAGACACCGTGTGCTTTGCCACTGAGGACCTTACCTGTGCACATGTGTGCAACTGCTGGCTGCCAGGGTGAGGAAAGAAAAAGTAGATGTCAAGTCTAGCTGGCAGCCAATGCATCTGTCTTCTGTCTTTCACTCACCCACAGTCGAGGTGGAACTTGGCTATTTTTAAATCTGATGTCTGTATGTGTAGCCATGGGGAATGCTCTTTCCTATGAAAAAGAAAAAAAATAGAAAAAAATTAAGATTTTGCAGCCACCTGCATTCCATAAGCAGATGTTTCTCCCTCTATTGATGCCAAGCACCCCAGCCCACAGGCTTCCTTTCTTCACTAGGAAGTAGAACTTGTAAAACAAAAACCAGTCACCATTACTGGATTGCTTTGGCCAGTTGATCAGGGAAGACAAGCTGCCATGCTTTTCTTACCTTTAAAGAAGGGTAAGAATGGCCTCACAGGTACCAGGTACTCTGCCCAGTTCAGTGTCTTTTCCCGAGCCATGGCCAGTATCAGCATCTCCTGGAATGAGCAGGAAGGTTTTCACCAGCATGTGGAGTGTTCAAGACCATTTTATTTCTACTTGTATAGCCAGCTGTAACTGCCTTTATGTTGGCTTCTGTGAGTTGTATGGTCATTCCTGGTAAAGGAGGAGGCAAAATGATTTATTCCAAGAAGCCAGTCAGGTCTAACAAATTGTTTTTCCTATCAAAATGTTTCCAGGGAATACAATCAGGTGTCTGAAAAGCCATTCCTTTCCCACAGCAGCGTACACCATATCCTGTGCAGACTTAACATCCTCTAAAAGCCGCTTCTCCCTCAACTTCCAGGCCTCTGGTTCTCCATTCCTGAGCATGTGGAAGATGGTGTTGGGTTTTCTGTGTCTTCAGTCATTTCCATTGACCACCTTCTCCTGATGTGTCCTGATTTTTGAGATTCTCTCTGAACTTAAACCAGCTAGTTCACTTACTGCTGGATGCTCCTCTCCTTCTACTCACATAATTTTAAACTCTGTCTTCAGATATGGGCTCTAGAGTTAGTTTTGCATCTTCTTAGACATGTTTCCTCATATCTTTCTCAATGTGAAATTTGTCCATTGGACACTGTTATCCTTCCTGACAGACACCCTATTTTCCCTTTTGTTTCCCCATGCTGTTATTTGTTATTTTGCATCACAAACTATTCTCAAACTACCTAGTTGGGTGGTCCCTTGTTCGAAGGGGAGAAGTCTTAACAAGATTGGTTGGTCAGGACTCAGTCCAAGTGAAGAACACAGCCACCCTGGAGGATAAAATAACCTATGTTATCTTTTCAGGATTTCCTCATGAACTCAGACAATTTCTATTTGTATCTATGACAATGCTTGATGTTTATAGGAGCTCTACTGAAACATCCTAGGGCAGTAACTCCTTATATATATATATATATATATATATATATATACAAATTCAGATAGGGACGTTTGTAAGGCAGCTTATTTAGATTCTTCTCAAGTTCCAGATTTTCTGCTTGTCTTCTCAAGAAAAGTCCACTTTAGGGCTACAATTAAAGATGAAATAAAAAAGCACAGCAATTGCACGTCTAGGAAATTTCATGTTATAATTCACACTCTAATTTACTCCTTCTTCTGTGGCCTCTGTGTTCATGTCTGCAGGGTTAGTATGAAACATATGAGTCTGGATTTTTTCTGGAGTCATGATTATGTAAAATTACAGCATCCCCTTGCAAAAGTGCTTCTAGCCCTCATGGTGTTGAGATGAATTTGAAACTGTGCCTGGAGAGTGTCAGACACAGAGAAGTATGAATGTGTATGAAGAGTACTGAGGTCAAAATTCTATGAGAGATGAACTATCTTGCATCATTTTGATGAGGCACAATTTCATCGTTCACAGTTACTGACAAGATTTTTAATATGACTAGAGATGTAGTAGGATGCTGTAAAGCACTTGAAAGCCCATATGGCTTAACAAGTGTATGAATTTCTAGGAGGTGAAGAGTGCCTGATGTGAAGGCTGTAGGATGGAAGATGTTTCCTTTTCTGTGTATTGTAGTTAAATGTTCAGCTCTGTGTAGCTCCACTTCAGCGCTCTTTCTTATCCCTGTTAGGGCTGTGCCTGTTGCCCCAAGAAACTCTCACTGAATGACTGGAAAGGGACTTTTTACAAGGGTGTGTAGTGACAGGGCAAGGGGGAACGGCTTCAAAATGAAAGTGGGTAAGTTTAGATTAGACATTAGGAAGCAATTCTTTACTCTGAGGGTGGTGAGGTACTGGCACAGGTTGCCCAGAGAGGTTGTGGATGCCTCATCCCTGGAAATGTTCAGGGTCAGGCTGGATGAGGCTTTGAGCAACCTGGTCTAATGAAAGGTTTCCTGTCTATGGTGGGGGCATTGGAACTAGGAGATCTTTAAGGTCCCTTCCAACCCAAACCATTCTATGATTCTAGAGCCAATTCAAACCTTTCTTCACCAAGACTCAGATGTCAGAAATTTTTATGCAGAAGAACAGTCCACTGCCTACCTCCATGAAGTGGCTTAGTATAGAGCAGTAACTAATGGTGCTCTGCTAAACCAAATAAGCTCACACTCTCAGGTCTGATGATGCTGTCATTCTCCCAGTGTTTGGAGAACATTCCCAAGGGAATTATTCCATAGACTGGCGGTAGCTATAGTCTCCATAGGGTCATTTACAAAGCATGGCATCTCTGAGTCTTTGGTTCCAGAAAAAATGAAACCTCTGAGCTGGTTTTAGACTGTAAACACCCTTGCTTGCTATTGACCACAGTTTGCTTGTATTCAGGGCCCAGGATTAAAGAAATAAAGTTAAATGTTAGGCTGTCCTGAAGTCCTTTACTGGTTTTCTCAAGTAAGGTCTCTCCACTGCTCACTTTCTCCAGAGTCTCTTAGAATGAGGACTTGTTTGTGAGGAGTTGTCCCTCTCTGTGTAGTGGGTATGAACTTCCTGACTGCTGCTCTGCAGCATTGAGCAGAAGCTAATGCAGTTGGATTCATCACTCACCAAGGGCTGACAGAAGAACTGGTCAGTCTTTTTGTGGCAGTTTAGGCTACTTTCATATCCAGCTGTCTGCCTCCTCCACCAGCCACAAGTTATTGCCCCTGTGACAGAAAGTCTCAGCAGCTCCAGTTCATCATCTGGTGTCTCAGTGCTTTTAAGCTAATGCACCAAACTCTGCCATGGCAGAGCCACAGGAGGATGCACATTCCCATCTGCCAATTCTGCAAAGGGAGTAATGGGAGGAGGGTCACCAGGAAGTTCCTAAACTGCTGCTATGGGGCTCATCAAAGCTCATCTGTCAGAGCGCTAGAGTGAATCAAGTTACTCATAATTGAGATCAGTATCACTGATCTGTGCCTGAGCAGACTGCAGCTTGCAGGGTGGAGGCTCCAGCCCAGCCCTGGCTCCTTAGAGCCTTAGGTCCTAAAAGGAGAAGTCTCTGCTTTTTTGATGGATTCAAGATTTCATGGCCATATCCATATTTTATATGCTATAGCTGGAAAATGAGTACGCTTTTCATTCAGAGCTTGTCATCTCAAGGAAAATTACAGGGTGGGTCACAGAAGGAAGCAAATTATGGACTGCAGCTAATAAGTGGCCATTTACTAGGGCTGCAAAGACTTGGGAGATGGAGGGTCTTCCAAGGCTGCAGTTTCACAAGCAAAATTAACATTTTGCTGCATGGAGCTTGACAAGTATATTCAGTGTCTTTATGCAAATCCCTCAAGAGAAAAGAGATCACCCTTTTTGTGAAATGGGGAGCATGAGCAGGTAGCTGGGGAGGAGAGAAAGATTAAAGGCTACAGGTTGAGTCAGGCAAGGCTTGGTTTTGTCCCTCTTCAGAAAGTTTGGAGAGAGACTACTTTAAGAAATGTAGCCTGGCTCTGGAAACATGCCTTCCCAAAAACCTCAGCCTGACTCATGGTCCATTTGCAGGAAAGCAGGAGGTGGGCCTGCACCCACTGAAAGCATCAGCAGGGGCACCAATGTGGCAGCTGGCTCCGGTCCCTCTCATGGCTGCTCAGGCATTGTGGCATATCCCTGTAAAACCCAGAGGCATCCCAGAGCCGCAGCAGAGACTGAGACTTTGCCATGGTGCAGACATTGGTGCTGGGCTCCCCCTCACCAGCTGGACTGCTCTTCCAGCAGCCAGGAAAAGCAATCATTGGCAAAGGTAATGAGATGGAGTCAGGCACACTATGTAAATACTGTTTGGGCTACATTCATAATCCCACACCATGAGCCACGTCTCCATGAGAGAGGTAGTCTGGCCCCTTTGGATAATTTTAATCATTTCTGACATGAAGACTTCTTCTTCTATTTCATGACTTATTTCCCCAGTATCATTTAAATGTATTAAAACACTGTTAGCGTAGAAAGTAGGCATCATGTTAGCATAATATCTAATCAGAACTAGTCTGCCTGTCCCCGCAGGGTTTATTTATTTATTTATTTAGTGTCTGTTTGTGCTGTTTTCTTGTTAGATTGGAAAGCCCTTCCTTGACATACTCATTTGTTCTGCTGTGTAATAGAATAGGATCCTTCAGAGCTGCTGACATCTGCTTTATTTTTGAGATCTGCAACTCTCAGCCCACAAAGCAACAATGATAATAATAATAGCGATAATAATAATCATAGTGCAAGGAAGCCTGAGAAGTGAAGTTAAGCATGAAGAGAAGAAGACAATAAATGGATGCAGAAAAAAATGGGCTGGCAAAGAATATTTTGATCACTGGGAGTATATTTTTATCGGCCCTGATTCTCCACTCATTTACTCATGCTTTATGATTGCACCGCCCTGTGGACTGCAATTAATTTCTTTGTGACTTGCAATATTGCAAGGGAGAGGGGATCAGGCACTGTGGTGTGTGTGATCAGGACACTTGTTCTCGGGTATATTCAGCTCTGGTCTCACTCAAGTACATTGCTTTGATTTCTCAATGGCATTGCAGTATTGATTTTGAAGGGAATTAGTTTCTTCAGAGCTCCTGAAGATCTGGCCACTGTGATTTCTCAGGGACTTATTCAGCCTCCTCCCCCACAACTTTATCCTCACATGTCACAGCTGAAATAATTGGCATTGCACTATATCAAACTGGCAGGATGCAGTCCTGAAGGCTGGGGGGAATCAAATCCAGAGCAAGCCTTGACAAAAAGCTGCATGAGGAAGAGAGTTGTTGGGTTAAGCACTGTCTGAAATAGGCCTGGTAGCCATGATTGCCCACTCCAGGTCATCTTGTCTGAATCCTGCTCTCTACAGGGCTTTGTACTAAGGAGAGGAGACTACTGCAAGGAGGTAAACGGTAAGAAAAGGTACGAAAAGGAAGGAAAGAAGAAAGGAGTAGGAAAAGAGGAAGAAGAAACTGGTAAAAAAAAAAGGAAAATATAGAAAAGGTTTCTAGCAGTAAGATCAGGTCATGTTGAGCTTTGAGTGTCCTTAAGAGTGGTGAACTTCTTCGAGTGTGTTACTCTAAGTGGTTGCCACACCATCCGCTAATGTAAATTATTCACACTTAGGAATTCTGCATGATTTTTGACTGGAGATGGAAACAAAACTTAGGACTTGTGGTAAGTTAGGTTCTGATGACAAGTTTCATAGCTGATCTCAGTAGTTGTGGCCAGTCAATAGGCAAAGAAACCTAGAAGGGCTTGAAATTGGTGAATTTACCTCATCCTGAGCAGCTGAGAGCCAGTGGCTCTCTTGCTTTTTAGCCTAAGGCCTTCTGTAGTAAAAACAGGGTGGCTGAGCAAGTACAGAGACCTAAAGAATACTAAATAGCTTCACTAGCAAAGGCACAAACTACCCAAGCCCAGAAGCAAAACTCAGGCTCCAGCATTTATTGCCCTCCCCCTATCAGAAGGACAGTCTGGGCTGAAGAATCTCACTCAAAATGATTTTACCATGTCCCACTTCTTCTGGCCCAGAGCTTGAGACTGTCTTCAGACCCCCCAGTGCACACTATTACTAGCATTGGTGTCATTATTCTTTACACCAGACACAGGTGTGACATCTTACAAATATTGGTAGGGTCATACTTCTGCCGAGTTCTTTATGTATATGACATGCAGGCATAGGGTAATACAAAATAGGAAATGGGCTTATGAATCTAGAGATGGAAAAGCTTTATGAGGTCCCATCTGCTCCCTTTTTCTGGTGTCATATGCTTATAAAGGATTGTACTTCTATTACTGTTTTGCCTGGTTTTAAATACTCTAGCCACAGGATTTCTATGTCCCATGGAAGGCTTTTCCATCTACCAGCAGCTCTCATATGCTCGAGGTGCTTCAGGAGAACTTCTCCAACACCTCATCCTGAGTCAGATCCAGAGAGGATATGCATGTTCTACAGCTTGTCTGATTTGCCACTATTTGAGATACATCAACCTGTGGCATCCCTCACACACTTAGAAGCATCTTAGTACCATTCCATTCCATTCCATTCCATTCCATTCCATTCCATTCCATTCCATGTGACCATTTACTTTCAGGAAGCACTAGCAGGAGTGGTTTCCCCAGGAAGCGAATGGATTCTTACACTTCTCATGACTGCCACTGGGCCACCAAGCTGTATGGGCCAGCAGAGTCCTTCTCTGGCATCAGACTATGCTCACATATCTCTAGCATCAGACTCTTTCACATATCATGGTTCAGGCCTGTGGAAGTGGCCATAGGCTCACTGGCAAGCTCTGTCTTTATAGGTCCAGATCACATTTTCTTCTGCTATGTCCTGTCCTGTGCTTTCTTGTTTTGCTCCTTAATGCAGTCCCACAATACTTTCCTTGCTCTTGGGAATAATCACTGTTTCTGCTCTCCACTGGTTGTTGCGAAGAGCTGCTCTTCCCATGCTCATTCCTCAAAACTCTTCTACCCAAATTTAGGGTTATTTCTACTGTTCTTCAGTTTTTCCTTGTTGTTTTCTCTTGCATCTGTGGAACTCAGGCATTTACAATTAGTTCACTAGGAAAAAAAAAGCTATTTTGGATATATTTAAATTGTAACTGTGCTTGTACTCCTTAGTGAGCCAATGTTTTTGAGTTTGAGAGCCAGAGGATGAAGTAATAATACTTTTCTTACATTGTTGGTTAAATAAAACTTAGAAAAGCACTGAGAAATTTGAATATGCCAGTGGTTCTTGGCATAGGAGAGGCTAGAGTGGGCCACAGTCTCTTGAGCTAGGTGGGCTAAGCGTGGAGACAGATAAATTTATGGGAAAACATTGAGTTCAGCTGAAATGAAAAAAAAAAGAAAAAGAAAAAAGAAATAAAGAAATAAAAGTGGAAGGTATATTACCTCCACTGAAGGGAGGTTTACAAGCTGCCTGATAGGACTCTTGGAAATGAGGGCAGGTGATAACAGGCTGTAAGGAAGTACTTCCTTGTGAGAGAAACCTGCTACCTTTCCTGGTTTAACCAATGGGAAAAGATTATCTAAAGAGCAAGAACAGTGAGCTCTGTTTCATGAGGGCCATCATGGGTGTCATTTCAAGAAGAATCCTCACAAGCACTGTTAATTACTGATCCAAGCACAGTGGCTCATATTTTTTATACCTGAGTGAATAAAATTAATCTCAGATCTTAACATCTAAATAAAAATGTCATTTATCTCCCACAGCAGCTAAGGCTAGAGAATTTATGGATGTACAGGAGCTCTGAAGATAAGGCCCTATTTGTTTCCCTATTTTTGGGAACTTAACTATGGTCACCCAAACCAAGATGTTCTGTGCTCTGCTCCTATGGATACGATCAGGTAATCCACAATGATCACGCAATTTAGCCAAAATACAGAAATAAACTACTCAGAATTTCTCTCAGACACCAAACATGCCAGTTTTCTTGTACTCCTTTGTCACCTCATTATGGGATATTGATTTCCATTGCTGTGTATTTCAGAAAATTCCCTGGGTAATGCTCTGGTGATTTGCTCCAAACAGGACACCTCAATAACCTTTTGGCAGGCAGGAGAAACTGTCACCCCAACAGACCAAATTCAGGCCACTGCCCAGTTCCTGTTCCTCTTGCAGTACCTCTGAGGTGGAATTGAGCCGCTTTTTACATTTGTTCATGAATTAAGTGAGATTCAGGACCATTTGCTTAAAAATGCCATATCACAAGTTGCCACATCTTGGTGTGATAGCCCAGTGAGAAAACACTGCAGTAATAATGCCGCCCTCTAACCCTGAGGATAACAAATACCCAGTTCTGCTGGGAGATAGATGCACTGGTAACTAGTAAATGTTTGAACATGCTGAATTCTGCCAACTTATACCCAACCTGATGTTATGCTTCCCATTTACATTTTACATCTATCCTTACTGCTGATGAGGAGTCCTTAAGCATCTCTTACTGTATGATCAATGTCAGTAAAACCATCAGTTGACACAATATGGGAAAGGTAATGAAGAACTAGGAAGTTTGATATGAGCTTCTGGCAGACTCTTTACAGAACCAGAACCACCAATTCTGTCATAAGGTTTGGACTTGTTATCCTAGAAAAAAATGTCATGGGAGCTGGCCATGAGTACCAAACTTGTTTAAACACCAAACACTATTCAAAATCTTGCAGGAGAACAGGAGGACTGCAAAGTAGACAGAGCCACTGATGTTTAGGGGGGTTGTCTTTCTGGTCATGTAAGGCATAGAACATTCTGCTTTTAATTGAGTAAATAGAACAAATTTTATCTGAAACAATACTTGCCTTTAGACATGAAACTGCTCTAATAGTCATGGAACTCAGCTCTTTCTGCATGTGTGATCCAGTTCCCATTCATATCAACAATCCCACACATGATAGCTGGACTCTTAGCCTTCTTAGGGCAATTTTGTCCGTCAGCTACTGACACTAATCCAGTATTACTGCCTTACACTCAGTGAGATGCAGGATACTCCTGGTGCATGACTAAGGTTCAGAGGAATAAGCAGTGTGGTCAGGGGGATTACATTAGACCTGATCAGACTGCCATGAGATGACTTCTTATGTTGCCTTTTCAGTTTCTTCATTGCAAGTCAAAGGAACTTTGTCATTGCAGAAATATTCTGTGTGAATTTTTACAAGCGTGGCTCAGAATAGAAGATGACTTTGTGCCTCCATCTTCCTTAAAGGCATCTAGAAAAAAATACTTTCAGAGCTGTAGTTCACCATCTCCAGCATCTTCTTGGCTTTCTGATTTGCTTCCTTTCTATGCTTCCTTGAGGACAGATAAATAAACCTTTGTTTTAAAAGGCTTTATGCAGAGAAGAAACCAGGAAATCTGACATTTCTGAAAATAAGGATTTGGGCTGTAGGCAGTCTTCAGGATTGGCAGATCTATTCTCTGAATTTGATAATCCTCATGGTTATTTTTCTTTGCTGAAGTTTGGATTGTTGTGTCAACTAGAGTAAGGGTCAATCTATGAAGTAACGTTTGGTATCAGTGGGGTCAATACCCTGTTCCAAATGTTTCACAAAACTCCAGGAAAGAGAGATCATGCACATGACTAATCTTTAATGGAGCATGATTACAGATCTGGTCCTCTCTACCCACTCCTTAAAGTAGAGGCAGATTGACACCTTCTTGAGAGCTGGTCTCAAAGAAGCCCCGCTTCAGACATCCAACAGTCCCCTGCCCTCTCCTGCCTCCCCCAACATCAGACAGGTACCATATTTAGGAAAGGATGATTGTCATTTTGCTGTTTAAACCAGACACAGTTAACTTCAGGTGCTGGCAGTTACCAAATTTTCAAGTTGTCCACTGTTCCTGAGAGCAATTTTCAAGGTCACCTGAGTCCCCACGCTTTGAACATGAGCCATTTTCCTCACATGACAATGTCCTCACAATGAAGGTGTATCATCCTATCCATTCTTGACAGGCATCCTGGGAAGGGATCCCTAGGAACCAACTCCCATTTTCTGAGATGCGATTTCATGTGTATCTGTAAAAGAACGATGGAAGGGATAAAGATGAGCTATTTAGAAGGAGTCTTGGTGCCATTGACACGCCTGAAGGGAGATTTATCTCCGTTAACTTCTTATGTCCCCACTTCATCTGAGATAGCTCCTCCTGGCTCCCTTTATGCACACTGGAGAAAAGAAGACATGATGATGATGTGACACATCTTGCCTATTTTAGATATTTGTGGTAGTGGGAGGTGAAATACTCACCAGAAGAACCTGTTTCTCCCCAGTAAGAGTAGTTCAGACTGATGACTGGAGAAGGAGATACTCAGCACTGATCACATAAATCCCACCCCCAGATTCCAGAAGAGGCCCATGCAAGTCACATACATAGGTCTGGCCTTCTCCCTAGCTGAGATACTGCACCTTGCACTTTGCTGCTCCATGCTGGGCCTATTCATTTTCAAATCAGCTCATATTGAAAAGGAATTTCCATTTCTTCTACAACTGACAGTAGCAGAAAAAATGGACACCCTTGCTGTAAGATTTCAGAGAGGTTCCAACCTGTCTCATTTTGGTATTCGTATCTCCCTACCAAAGTCATGGTTCAAACACCAATTTTTTTTCTGAGACACTGTTGGGATCTTAATCCAATCATTTGTTCTACAATTCCAAGACCCCTTTGTCTTGGAATGCCAAATTTGGTTATTTGGCATTTCCACAAGGCCTTCAGCAGATGAAGAGACCCAGTTTTTATAAGTGTTGTACAGACACAGGAGTTTCTGCTGTGAAAGATTTCAGCAGTTTTGCTTCTGCCAGTCACCTCCAGGTTAATGAGAATGTCCAGACAATGCACAGGTCCTCAGAGGTAAGCTGCAGGTGAGGCAGCTCCTCTGGCTCCATCTCTAACATCCCCATAGGATGTCCAGAGGGTAGCTGCAGTCCTCTTGGTGGCATGGAGCTGGTGCTGGAGTTGTCAGACTGTACCCATTCTGGCCTGGGGTGGGGTGAGAAGCTCTGATCTCTATTTAGAGCCCTTCTCACATCCTTCAGAGAGACCTTGTTTGGCCTGACTGATTGCAAGGAGGGGTTGGCTGTTGCAGGGGCAGAAGGGCACAAAAGTACATTTACCGCACTTCCATGGGCTTTCCCTTGGATTTGACCTGGTGTTTTTATACTTCTCTTCCCTGATCTCTCTCAGCCTCAATCTCCACCCTCAGAACAAGACAGACTTGCAGGCAGCGTAAATGGTCACTGCTCCACCCAAGGCAGTCCCCCAGAAATCACAGCAGCTGCGGACCCTCATCTCACCTCTCCCTCTTTCCTTTCTTTTCCCCTGATCTCTTCACTTCTTTGTCTCCCTCCTCCCCACTTTTTCTGCCTTTGTTTTTTTTTTTTTACCCTGCTCCCTCATGATCTCCCTCCGCCTGTGTCTCTCAGTCCCTCTCCCCGGCTCGCTCTCTCTGGAGACAGGTCTAGTGGCCTGGTTGCCATCTGCTGCCTGGGCTGTTTTTTGTGTGAGTGCGGACGCGTATGCGCGCGCGCGGGTGCACGTGGGGCTTTTTTTATGAGGTTGAGATCAGATGGCATCTAATCGATCGTCATGGTCTCCATGGTTACCTGGGTGACAGAGGAGTTGGGAGAGACACATACTCCAGCCTGGGGCTGTCAGACCATTCCTGAGAGAAATAATAAAATTAAAAAAAAAAAAAAAAAGGAGAAAGAACAAAAAAAAAGGAAAAAAATAAAAAGAATAAAAATCAAAGCTCTTCCATCACATTTTACGCATTTACATCTTCCTTGGATCCAGGAAAACGTAGCTTGTGCTTCTGTTTTACATTGTCACCCTTTGACTTGGCTCGAGGAGGAACAAAGCAGACTTGTTTTTCTTTCTGCATGGCACAGGCACAAAAGTGAACCATGTCTTTGGGAGAAGCTTCCCTTTCCCCTTCTGCTTCTCAGAAAGGTTTGATTTTTTTTTACTTTTTTTTTTTTTATCCCCCCTGGTCACTGTTGTAACCATAATGATTATTTTTATTCTTCTAAATTGGTTAGTCTCTTGAATTGACTAAAGGCAATTTCCCAGGTATTCTCTGGGAAAAGAATTACAGTTTATTAGTATGAGCAGTATCTTTTTCTCCCTGGCCTAAGCCCCTAACACTAGACCATCTTCAGCTCTTGTTGTAAGAAATCAATCAATCTGTATATGATTCTATGTTTGGAAGCAAGTGGAGTGGGATCCTAAGGATGAATTATGGAATTAGGTGAGTTTGTTGTATTTAAAAGCAGATTGAGTTGGGCATGGCAACATCTCTGACCATGGCAATTAGTATGTCAGGAACATGGGAACTAAAACCACACAGTGCAGAATATGGACCTGCATGAATCAGGGGAGGAGAGGGATACTGCTGCATTTCAAACAATCTCATTGTAGCAGACACCCCTCAATAATCCAAGAATTTCACAAAGTTTGCCTACAGTGCACCAGCCAGGTACACCCTGTCTGATTCCCTGATAGCCATATTCTGCGTGGTGCAACACAAATTTGTGTTTGATTTGACCTCAGCATGGCCCCCAAAAGGCAATCAGGTTACATCTTCTGTTGTCTGGCTGCAGCCAAGGCGTTAGTGCTCATCAAAGCTCACCCATTGCAGTGCTGGGGCAGCTGCTGCCTGGCCATGCTCCTGCTCATGGCACCACACAGGGCTTTGGAAATTAAAAATGTAAACACGGGCATAGGGAGAAAATAGCAGAGATGAGCATGGCTGTGATGGTGGGCTGAGAGGCTGGTGACCCATCAGTTTCTCCAGAGATCCAGAAGTGCTGGCATAAGGCTGCTAATTATGAAATACATCAGATCAGAGCACCCCTGGACAAGGGATTCGAGAGCTGGATATGCCTTTACTTTTCTCTTCCCCGGCTCTGAAGTAAACTGACTTTGTTGGAGCCTGTGGTCTTGCTTTGGTTTTTTTCCTTCCTGGTAGAAGCACAAGGTGCCCAAGTTGAGTCACTCAGTTCAGGCTGCAGATAGGCACTGAGGATGGTATTTAGTTGTCTAAGGGGTGTCACTGCAGGTGACATTCTATCCAGTGTGTATGCACCACCCCCAAAAGGCACAGATCTTAAACTGTGCTTATGTGTGATCTGCCAAACTCCTTTGTTAAAAAAAAAAATAATCCATGATCATGCCTGTTTGAATTCTGCTTCTGCTCCCTCCCAGCAGCACAACATCCCTGCTTATAACCAGCAGGGTGGGAAATCCTCTGCTCTTCAATATTCCCTAATGTTAAATAACATGGGCCTCCTAGATTTTCATACTGTACAAACACAAACTAATTAAGGTCGTACAAATACATCCCAGGCAGAGAATGAGAATCTGCTCACTTGAGGGAAGACCGCTGGTTTCCACGTCCCAGGGAAAGCTCCCTCACAGTTTACATTGTTCTTTTTTGCAAGGGATAATTTATGGTAAAGCCAGTTTCCACTGAAACAGCAGACGTGCACAGAGAGGGGAAAAAAATGTAAACACAACAGCATCTTTGTGAATGCAGCAAGGTGCTGGTGCCTGCCTCTGCATGCTCCATAATATATTAATACACACTGGCTGGCCAATCCCACTGGAGCATTCAATCATGCCACATTATAATAGAATTTAATGGAGTTGACAGCTAAGACCTAGTTGCTGGAGACATGTGAAAGACCTTTGCAATGAGGATAACAATTAATAAAGGAAAGCGCCATAGATTTTTGGAGAACCTCATAAAAAAGTAAAATATCGACATTGATCACGGCATGCAAGGATATTAGACACGTAAATCGAGCTATTGCCTTTATTTATTTATTTGCACATCTTTAATATTATAGGCACAGGTTTCCCCAAGGCCAAAATGCAATTTCTCTCTCCATTTCTCAGCAGGAGCTTTTCATCTCCCTATTCACCAGGTTTTGAATTGCACATTTAATAAGCGATAAAGAATTCCTGTCTCTTTTCCTTGGGCTTTCAGCCCACAGTTGTTCCCTCCCTTCTGTCTTGTGATGGAAACAACAATCCCCTTTACCTGGCAGTAGCTTGCTTAGGGATGTGGGGGTGGTGTAAAAGGGGACCTGGAGCCCACAGGGAGTGTCTGGACTTCAGTGTCTGCTGATGTGCTTTATGTGCTAGGTTGCACTGGGTAAGGCAAAGAGTGCATTGGATCAACATAAAAAGAGGGAGAAAGAGTCTACAAAACTGTAAACCAGCATTTCCCTGTCTGCCTCACCAGATATTTTTGGGAGGAGGAACAGCTTATGTCTTCACTGCCTTCATCCCTGTCTGGGGAGAGACACTCTTCACCCTTCATGGAATATTGTAGTCATTTAAAAGTATCAATCCTGTGGGTAAACTGCACCTAGCTCAATCCTCTCCCTGACAGAGGTGGCAAAAATTTCACAGCCTGCAGCTGGGAGCATTGCTGGGCTCCCACAGGCTCAAATCTCTCTGGATTTCCTTTGCTCAGTTAGCACACTCCTGAATCAGGGCTGGCTCCTCCCCTCAGAGAAGTCCTGAACAGCATTTCCAAGAGTATTTAGGTGTGAACTGCTACCTGGTGGGATATTTAGAAACACATAGGCTCCTCACTGCCCACAGGTGCTGCCCAAGTCCCTGATGGCCACAGTCCCTGCATCTGTAAATGCCCATGTAGCACTGGAGAGCTGCTCTTACAGAATGACAGGCTTCAGTTCCTTCTGACTTCAACTTTACACCACTGCAAGTCCACTCATCTCATTGGCTTCCTCTTAACCTCCCCTGAAGAACACTGAGGACAGGATCAGCACCAGATCAACCCAAGCTGCTGGCAATGTAAAGGTCCAGCTTCCTTAAGTTAGACTCAGTGATCCTTGTGGGATCTTTCCAACTCACAATTGTTTCATGTGATTCTATGATTCTACAAGTCCAGCTGTGCAACCTCAGCTGCCCTCCAGCTTGGGGCACTGAGCTCACATCAAAGCCATTTGGAACAATCAGGAAAAAAACTGAGGGGTCAGATCCACCCCTGGTTTAGGACTCTAGAGACTGATGGCTCTATAAAAGGGATGACTTTAGCATCGAGTTTAGAAATTAAAAACAACTGAACAGATACTTGAATGGGCATGGTGCAATTGTAAAAAAGGGATTAAATAATTAGATACTTCCATTTCACAACCAGCTGTAGTAGGTTAATTTCTTGTCAGGTAGATCAACCTTGTTTTTCTTTCACTTACCTATGCACAGATGCACTTCCTCAGGACAGGTGACGTCTTGCTTGGAACAAAAGAGGCCATTTGTCCATTTCGCAGCAGCAGCAACTGCACCATGTCATCTCAGGCTTTCCTCCAGCAAATTGAGTTTGTCAGTGCTCAGCCACGCAGCTGAGTGGAGTGCTGCGTGATGCCTCACCTCTCCTGGGAGAGAGAAGTTGGCATAAGCCATATCGTAATGGGATCCAGAAACAAAGAAGCGTGAATGAAGTGCTAATTGCATTCATAAAGACATTAACAAAGGAATTAAAATGGCAGAAGCTTCCTTTCCCCCTCAAGGTTCATATAAACAACCAAAAATATATTAATAATCACTGAGGTTTACACTACTTTGAAGGGATTATACAGAGATGGGGTATCAGGGCTCAGAAAGACCATTTCAGTGGTCTTTTTTATGGAATTCTATATCAGAGATGAGACACTCCACTGCTTCCGTTTATCTAAATTTGTTCTTCTCTTTCTGTCTTTTCTCTTGTCCTTATGCTCCCTTCAAAGAACAGTAAGACTGCTCATTTTGCCTTGAAACTTTTACTATGACCTAAAAATAATGACATCATATTAAAACCTGTAAATTTTCCTAAAAATTCCCCAAAACAAAATGACCCGAAAAGCTTGGCTAATGACACAACAAAAGTTTCTTGTATAAAATGGCCTGAAACATCCTGCCTAGGTTTTTGTCTCATTCAGTTCTGCTTACCTTTCCATGGAAAAGGGAAAAAAAAAATCTTGCTTTCTGCTTTTTTTCTCCATTAGTTTGTACATGATTTCATCTTTCCACTACCAAACTCTAGCACTCTGTTCTTATTTGCATTGCTACTACTGAGAAAAAACATTTCCTATTAAAATTCTCTCCAAGAAATGGGGTCTTTTCCCCCTGCCCCATGAGAATAGTACTATTAGTCTTAAACATGGAGAGCTCATTTTACAGATCCTAAATTCTGAGGCTACTTTAAATTGCTTGTATCAGCAAAATGATAGCTCTTGCTTTTTCAACTACTTAGCTGTATTTATCACACCTCTCCAACTCCTGCACTCACCTCCTTTCCACCTGCTGATGTGGGTGTTGTGCTAGTGACAGCTACAGCTAAAGCCAGCTAAACAGTTTGTTCTGTTCACTAATCTTCAGTCACTCATAACTTTGTAAAATGTTTGTTCTGGAGGCTGCAATCTGCCAGTTTCTCATGACCACTCAAAAGTGGATTTCTCTAAGAAAGATGGGTCCAAGCCATTCAGCAGTTCTGTAGAATGAGACACTTCTACCACCTTAGTGCTGTGGCTCACGTGCCTGCAGAGGCACCATGCATGGAGAAGAGGACCCTGAACTGACACAGGGAGGTTGCCAGCCCTGTGTCTCTATGTGTGCTCCATCCCCAGGTGAGACTCAGCACCTGTGAGTGCCAGGATTGGTGTTTCCAGCTCTGGAGGGCAGAAGGCAGGGAGAAGTAGGGAGCACATCAAGGGAGATGAGATGGGATATACCACAAGCACCTGAAGGAATGAAGGTCAGACCTTCATGCATGTGGGAGGTGTGTGGGATGGGGTCTAGGATGGGGTTTCTGACTGGAGAAGGGGCAAGGCACTAACCAAGGGGGAGGGCTTGTGTAAGGTGGGACAGGGTAGGCTGAGATAGCAGAGGGGCACAATCCCTCCAGTATTCCCTGCCCTCAGGAAGAGGGTCTTCTCCAAGCAATGTTGGGACATGAGCAAACAAGAGAAGCCTTACCCAAAAACATTTTGAAAGAGGAAAGAGAAGAAAATAAACCCCTTTGTGCTGCATGGAGTATAGAGGGAGACATTATGCACCTGGCTAATACCCCAGCCCCTTTAAAGGATCCGAGCCATTCAGGGAAATGTCCATGTTTCAAGAGCATACCTCTTTCCATGGTGTGCACAGTCCTTTCCATGAAAGCCAGACTGGGGATCATTAGGACAAGGAGGACTATTGGAGCTAAAGCACAAACAATGGTGGGGTCGTTGGTATTAAATCCTAATTCTGAGGTGGATTTAAAGCCTATAGATCCTACCACACTAACATGACATCTCCCACTCCTCACTTCTCCATCTTTGCTTCCCTTCTTTACTCCTGGACACAACAAAATCCCTCAGAAGTATACTCTTAGCCCATCCCTTCTCCTTTGCCCCTGCCCTGTCCCCAACAAGGTCCCGCCAACACCTCAGTGGAACCTCCATCTGTGGTGCTCTCCTGGCACTACTGCACTGCATCAAGAGCTCCTGAGTTCACCTGCTAAAAGCATCATGGAAGGAGTGATAAAAAGAGTTGGTGCTAGGATGAAGAATGAGCAATTCTCCCACATTAAATGCAAAAACTGAAATTAAAGCAATTTTCCAGCTACAGGAAAACTGGTTAGCAGTTAGCAGCAGCAGGAATTTTCAGGAGGTGCTGGGAGTCAGGATGGCGCTGAGCTATTCTTCTCATCTCAGTATCCCCAGTTCAGGAAGGAAACATACCCCTTGTTGTGCCTTCAGTGCAAGTGAATGGAGGGCAAGGGCAGCCTCAGCCCAAGTCTTGTTTCTGAATAAATGAAATGTGTATCTTCCACGTTCTCAGCTGGGAGGGAGAAGCCTATCTCAGGAGTGATGGCAGGTGCTGCTGAGCTATTTCCATTTTCCAGCTCTGCAACCTCAGGAACCTCTTTAATCCAAACCACCCACCAAGCTCCATTCACTGGCCCTGAAGATCAGCCAGTGGATTTGGATTCATTTTAAAGGCTGTCTTTAATTTTTTTGAGGTATCTTGCTGGCAGATTTTTGGTCTCACCTGTGACTCAAGAAGAGATTTGCAAATCTCATTCTCACATTTGCAGTCATTTAAAGGGGCACATCACACCAAGAATTTAGGTTCTGCTTTCAATAGAGGAAACAGGGGGTAAAGGTATATGAAAAGAAAACCAGGAGGTACAGAAATGCTTTGACAGATTTCGTAGAGATGAAAACATTCTTTATTTGATTTCTGCATTCCCCGGGGCAGTGAGGGAACCCATATGCAATTGCATTGAACTAAAGTATGAAAAAATCAGAGAGCGAATTTGACAAGAAGCTCCACCAAACCCACCCAGAAGCTCAGTGAAGTGCAAAATGTAAAGCTAACAGAGGAAAGAGTGGAGTAGCTCAGGGGCAGGATTTTGGTTACCGTGTTCTAAGGCACTGGTAACAGGAACAGAGATAGGAAAATACACAAGGTACAACCCAGTGTGATCTTACTTGGGGGTTATGCTCCACTGTGCTGACAGCTATTGCGAGATGTCAAAGGTAGACAGTAATTTTTTAGTCACTCATGCAATTTTTTAGTCAATTCTCAGAAGGAAATAGGCACACATGGACATGTGTGTGCTGCTACTGTCCAAGCGCCTTTTGGTGTCTAGCTTGCTGAAATGCTTTCAATTAGGGTTTGGAAACGGTTGCCTCAGTCAGCCTATGTGACACTTGCCAAAGACAAAATTAGTTTCAGTCATTGATGTTTTCCTTCCAAAAAACGAAAGCATCACTCTCCCTTTCTCTCTTTCCCTTTTATTGTGGGAGACTATTTCTCAGGTAGGTGTTTAGCGGACTTTTAATGTCATGGAAACTTCATCTGCAAATTCGTTAGAAACTCTTTAGTAAAGCAGCCTAGTAAAACAGATGATTAATATTGGTAAGCTCCTCATTTGCATATTAATTAGTCTCTGTACTCAACTAATTAAAACAGGCCTGCCTGTTTGTAGACTTTCTGAATTCCAGATTGTTGCTATTGCTCCCATGTAAGTGCATTTAGTGCAGCTAAGGCAGGTCATTGATATAACAAACCAGGCACCCCAAGCAGCAGTAGCAATATTTTAAGGCATTTAAGTCTATAAGGGAAGTACTTTCAGTGTTTTCTTTTAAAAAAAACCAAAAACAAGACTGATACTTGAAATGGCAGGATGTAATAACTAAGCAGTGCTTCTACCTCCCTGTGATGCTCTTGCAGAGCAGGACAATTCCAGAAACCAGACAAATCCAAGGCCAGAGGGAGAACAGCACTGCAGAGCACAAAGAAGCCCACGCTGAGCTGCCCTTAAGCCTTGCAGTACTCACTTTTCTCTGGAGATGCAGCCTAAAATTAAGCTCAGGCTGATGACTCAAGACATGAAAAATCAAGGTTAATTCTGACCTGTGTTGCTCTGGCAGAATTCTGTTCAGTCTTCCAAGGCCGGGGATGGAACTGGGACTTGGAGTACTTGCAAGTCAGCTGGATTTGCCCTTGCAAGCCTAGTTCATGGCCCCCTGTGCTCTGCAGAGATGCTGTGGCAGCCAGGCACTGGCTGAACTTTTATAGGTAAAGAGCTGCATTTTCCCCATTCCACATTTCCCTGCTGGCTATGTGGACGGAACAACAAAGAAATTCCCCTGTTGATTCCTTGCCTTCAAGCTTTAGCACACAAAATGCAGCCCTCCCATCAGCCACAAAGTCCTCCTCCATCCCAGAGCCAGACAGTGCTGCCCTCTCCAACGGGATCTTGCCTCCTCCTCCCTTTGCCTGCCTTGAATACACACCATTTCCTCCTCTGCCATCCGGGCCAACAGGCAGCCCCCTTGTGATCCTCAGCCAGCACACCTGCTGGTGGCCATGACACTCCTCTGTCTTCCTACTACCCCTTCTCACTCCTCCTGCTGTTCTTGCTTCTGGACCTTGGCTCTTTATCTTCTTCACCTTCTCATGCACCTGCTTTTTGTTCCTCCCAGCTGTTAGCATTCCCCACTTTGCTATTCCCACAATTGTGCTGGACTCCTGTAGAACTTCAGGGACTGAGGATAAAACACCCAGGGCTGAGAGGCACTTTATGATGTATATTTACTGCCATAAAATATTTTGCATGGCAGTGACAAGTAGGTTTTCTCAAACTGTCTGTGCACTGAGACTTTTCCTCACCCTAGCTGCCAATAGCAGTTTGACAGGTTTTATTATACTCCATTATTCACAACAAGCCAGGTCGCTGTGCCATATGCTGTCCAGTCCTGCTAAAGCTAACCATGTGCCCACGTTGGCTGCAAACCAAGGCTGGTTAAAACCTGCTCCTTTTTTGCATGCTATTTGTTTTGAAAGAATTGGAGACGGGCTTCATGTCAGATGTTCCAATGTGTCTTATCACACCACTTTGCTCACCCTCAGCAGCCTAAACACCAAAACAATTGGAAAATCAAGGATCCTGGTATGGTTTGGACCTGGGGTTCTCCTAGAAATGTGCTGTTCTGAAGCTACAGAGTATAAGGCAGGAGAAGACCCTTACAGGTCTCTGGGGCCACTGGCAGTGTGTTCAGCTTGGAGTGTAGCTTTATATATGGCTTCATGCACTGCTTAGTAGGACCCACAGCAGAGAAAAGTGCAATGTTTCTAGGACTAAACCTGTGCTTCACCAACAACAGCTGTTTTAGAGGCATTGCAGCTCCAGCATTGTGTCTGCATGTGGCTGGACAGACTTCCTAGTGCATTCTCCAAAGCCCAGCCTCCTCCAAGCCTGCTCCATGGCCCACACAACTTGCTGTTTCTTGCATTTTAGCTGCTTTTGTTGGTCTGTTTCGTTTGAATGTTTGCTGACTTGCCAAACCCTGCAGCTACCAACACACAGCCCCATCTAGAAAGAACATTTATTGCTGCCTTTCAAGTCTGCCAGACTTTGGATCCCTCTCCTACTCATTGTTTGCACTGTTCCTGTTCTCAGATGGATGTTTTCCTTCCTCTTGCTGCATCCATTTAGCTGATCCTTCTTGCTGTTCCCACAGCTTTTTCTTCCCAACTCCCCATCAAATAAGCTGATGGCAGAGGCTACTTACAAGTTCACCCATTTCTGGTCACAGCTCTTGTTTCTTTGGCTGTGCTGTCTGCTGGTTCTCTTGCATTGCCTTTGATGGTGTTTTCTGTTTTAGGAAATGAGCAAAAACTGAATGGTTTTTGCAAGGTGGTGCATTCCTTTCACCCTTCTCCATGTCCATCACCAGCCTGTGATTTCTCTGATCACAATTACCAGGGACCCTTGTGGTGTGGGGCACTTTAAGGACCAAACAGAGGTCTTATCTGCCCAACACTGTCCATGTAGTGTCACTGTGATGGTAGGTGTGAATCATGGTGGCAGCCTCAGGCTGGAAACTATCTCCCATTGCCCACAGTGAAGACAGACTTAGGTCTGTACTGATGACATGGAGTATGTTTGATTTTAATTATATACTCAGATTTGCACTTGAAACACAGAGTGAGGCCTGATTCTTGCATCTTTTTATAAGATCCTTGATTTCCATCACATCCTTAATGTATCTCAGTTTCTAAGAGTCCAGCCATTTGCAGAAATTATAATTTTAATGCTGTGTAGGATCATGAGTTGTAACAGACTGCATACTTCATTTTTGTTATACAGCCAGGGATCTTCTTGCCACTGTCTGTTTCTCTTCATGTTGTCATAAAACATCTAGAGATGTTCTTCATTGTTTTCTGGCTTTATAGCCAAGGCCAGCAAAACTCAGCTTCATTAGTCTCACACATGGCACAAAGGGGTTACTAACTTTATCTTAGTCTTGAAAGGCTTTCACCTTCTTGAAATATTTTGGTATAGAGCTGGATAAGATCTACAATAACCTCTTCACCCTCACATATGACAAGAATGTTCTGGCACTCCACCATGATCCCATGCAGTAAACTGAGTACTGGCATCTCACACAGCCTTTTTAGGCTGTTTACCAAGGTAAGCTCAGGGCCCAGATCCCTAGGACTAGATTGAGCTGTACCTCTCCCTTATCCTGCCTTACTGGCTGGTTTTACAGACCTGTGTTGTAACCAGCTTTGTCCTAGCTCTGACCCCATCTCCTACAGCTTCTGATTGAGCTCTCTGACCTCATTTCATCTTGTCTAGGAGTCAGTGGACTGTCGTTGCTCTGCCCTGCTCCAGAACTGAGACCTTGTGGATGAAGGTACTGTTCTGCCTATGTTGAGATCACCCCCAGCTTCCTGCCTGCCCTCCTTAGCAGAGCAGCCATCATGCTGCTCCTGGACAGGTACTGTGTTGGTGCTGTCAGGCACATCCTGTTTGGTCAACTCCATAGCAATAAAAAGCAGCCAGCTTTCCAGCCGTTATCAGGAGAAATGGCCCAATGTTGTTGTGGTAGATCATGAGAGACAATTAAGTCATGATGTCTATAACCTTCAGGGAGATGTTGGCACCCAGGTAACCTTGCTTTAGTACACTGCACACATTAGTACTGAAATTCTGCCTGCTGCTGTGGGGCTGCTCTTGACTCTTCTAAAGCATGTTTGTTGCTTTCTTTGAATCTTTCCTGAGATCAGGATGTGTTTATCTGTTTCAGGCACATAATAGGTTGCTGTTTCTTGTACAGAATAATACATTTTCTACTATGAATTGCATTTACTTTCCACTGGCCAATGCATAAACAGCACACGGATGTATTTCCCCCAGCTCATTTTCCTGCTTATCATTTTTGTTGGTATTGCATGGCAGCTGGGTCAACAGTCCAGCAGAAATCAAATTGGTCATTGATCTCAGAACAGAGTTACTACAATGGTAGCTGAATGGCAGCCTTCAGAGATGTGCCTTGCATATGTGAATCTCCCTGGCTCTGTTGTCACACCACAGAAATCCTTTGCACTGGGAGTCTGTGTCATGTACCTTACTATCCATTACACAGCTGGGCTTTCCTTCTGCAGAAGAGATCCCACTGGGAAGTGAAATGGTGCTGTTTCTCCAGCATCTTCCATACCTGCTCATGACCTATATGTTATCCACCTTGTCTCTTGAATTGTTTCTGTGGGATGTGTCCTGGATTATGGCTTATTATTTGGCTTTCCTGCTTCATGAAAACTGTTAGCTCTGGCAAATACACGTTCTTCTACATCAGCCATTGTTTTGATGCTGCTTTTTGTTCAGTTCAGCAGCCCATGCTATTCTTTCCCTGAGTTTTCCCTGGGTTTGTGTCTTTGGGCAAGCTGGAGTTCTGTCAGTCCACAGGTAGGATCACTTACAGGGATTTTTAGTGAGGCTCACTGAGAGTTTTGTTGCTGTTGATGTTTCTTCTCTGCCCATGTTTATTATGCATGGTATATTTGTATAAGCACTAATACATTGTAACTTCCCTAAAAGCAGCTCTCTCAGCTCTTATTGCATGGGGTTACTGTACTCACCAAATACATTGCAGGCTTCCCCATATCATGGGGGTATGGGTGTGTTTACCCACAACAAGTGTATCTCGCTCACTACTTAACCTTTTACTCCAGTGAGATGTCAAAGGGATAGCTTTGACTTCTGTGCCCATGTGCCCCATATCCAATGATGATAAAAAAGTCAAAGCAGGAACACTTCCTTGCAGGCTAGGACACATAATTTTGAGACTTGAAGCAGACTACCCCAGCACCATTTATGCAAGTTGCTTTCTTTCCATGTAGTCTCATTTTTGCTGTAGATCTTACAGGACTGTAGGCAGTCACCCTCTTCTATATTGCCACTAGCTCACTGGGTAAGAACCAGAAAGGTTTCAGCTATATAAAAAAAAGAAGTCTCCTTAGGGTTGAAGATGTCTTTTTACAAATAGCATTAAAATACATGTGCAAACTGACTTAGCAGTTCCTCCAATATTTCCTTCCCACTTCGACACAGACTGCTACATCAGAAAACATGTCTTTTGCTGGATCCTCAATATCACTCCAAATGCTGCCCAAGGAACTGTGAGCCCTCAGCCCCAAACAACAGATGGATAGGTTTCAAAGGCTGGAGTCTCCACTTTGTCTAGCAGCTATTTTATTAGTGCCAAACAGATGTGTGTGCAAATGCCTCCTGCTGGAAGCAATGCCTTTGATCCCTGATATCTAAACTATTCACTGGTGGAAGGAGTCAACAGCCCAGGTTTAATAATGAGTTATTGTTACCCATTTCTTTCTTATTCCCTGGATCCTCTCCAAGATGAACTGATGGCTTTGGTAGATCACTTGACAGACAGAAATAAGACATTGGCAGCTTCTACAAAATATCCTAGGTTACAGAAACTGAAATCTTCAACCTTTGCCCTTCAACCCTCAAGGAAGAATGATGCAACACATTATTGCAAAACAATCTGAAGATGATCTTGCTTATTAACAGATCACAGAAATGTGCCCTAAACCCAGTTGATTTCTGACCTTTATCTGACCATAAATGCTGCCCCTCTTGCCCAGCCCTGGGAAACGCCTTGAGGAGTGGCATGATTGACCTTCCCTGCTTATCCACCTGACATGGTGCACTTGCATGAGCTTACAGAGCATTCTCTGCATGTGACACCATTTCTAGGCCAGAAAGAAATGTCTGCTGTGTATTGTGTGACTCCAGAGTAGCAATTCAGACTTGGGAACTCCTACCTCTGTCTTGCTTTGACAAGCCATATTACAGGGTGAGTGAACCAAAGAGCTTGCTGAGTCTCACATACAGGTCAGTGCCTTTGTTTAAACATTCAACACACTTCTTCCAACTGCCTGGCAAAAGGAATGTGTTTGGAGGTGTAAATGATTTTGACAATTCAAGTGTTGTGTGTTAATACACTGATCAAAACGCTGAGAATTTTCAGGTCAGGGCACATCTGTTCATCTCGGCGATCTTGTTAAGAGGTAAAGCCTTATAGCCTGGGAGACATTGAGGAAGCATTGCAGGATTTCTCTGTCTGGCGGGATTCCTTTCCAGTATTAACTAGTGCTGGATCTTCACCACAGAAAGATTCCTGTCAGGGCCTTAAGCACTAAACAGAGACCTCAGGAGATGAGTGTTAAACCAAACGGGACCAAAAAGGCCAGAAGCGCCTCCACGCTGTTTCCCAGCCCCAGCACTGATGAATGGCGAAAGTCGACAACCATTCATCAACATGGCTAAATGAATGCAAGGAGTTTAGACAATGCTAAAAGAAGGAGCAGAGTCATGGGGCCAATCTGCAGAGCTATTCTTGCTCATGTGAGCTTTGGGTCAGTTCCCTGCCTGTGCTGCCGATTCATTAGATAAATCTGGGCACTTCTGAGGCTAACGGGAGGTTTCCTGTTGTCTGACAGGAGTTTGGCTTTAAACTGTCATTGCCTTCCCTGCTTAGGAAATATGGATACTTCTGCTCACTAGGGAAGCTCCCTTTTAGCTTGCACTGCCGAGGATGTAACAAAAAGCTAAATCTCCCCGCCTGGGTGCAATGCAGCTTGTCTATCAGGAAATATCCCTGAGAATAAACACTTCTGTTGAGTTGCTGCACTTCATTCCTAACAAAGCAGAACAATTTGCATTACAACTCAGTTGTTTTAGAAGACAATGGGTGAAATCTGGAGCTTGACACTTGGCTTTCACTCAGTCTGTCTTCTGTGGGACTATCGCCAGCTAAAGAAGGGACAGAAGACAGTGTAAGATGCAGTAGTACCAACGGTGCATTTTTATAGTGCTATTTGTCCAAAGGCTGCAGGGTTATATTTATAAACTCAGGTAAAGCTCAGGGAAATCAGTTGAAATCTTTGCATTGACCTTAAGTACCTTTGGATCAGTGACAAAATAAGGAAATTTGTGGGTTCTGGAAAATCCTGGCATGTAGGCAAGAAGAATACTCTGGTTCCCCTTGGAGGGAGGAATGGAGGCACAGAGGTGAAACGGCTTGTCTTGTGCTGCTAGGATAATCTGAGCCTGACACTAGATAAATGCATAGGTCTTAGAAGTACTGAGCATGGCATGAGGATGTTCAGTTGATGTGATATGGGATAAACTTCAAAATGCAAACTCAAATTGCTTCAAGAAACTTTTCAATCTAAAAAAAATCCCAATGTCTCATATGGATTTGGTGTAGCATGAATTAAGGAAAAATTTCTTTTAATTGAATCTAAAAATTTCTCTTGACTATTCTCTCTTCCATTTCTGCCATTCCCCTCCTTTGGTGTCTTTGTAGCTGTTATGTTTTATTTACAGATAACTGGAAATGTAGCATAAATGATCCCAACTGGAACTCCAAAGAAATCAGCAATTTATGAGTGTATTTAAAATATTCTTGCTTAGAGGCATTAATGATGGATGGATGGATGGATGGATGGATGGATGGATGGATGGATGGATGGATGGATGGATGGATGAACACATGGATGGGTTGGCAAAAGGTACGTTCTGACACGTGGGGTGAAAATATCTTAGATCTGGCCCCAGATTTTCCTGGTTTAGAGAAAAATTAAATCCCCAGACCTAAAATTTAGGATGTGACTTCCTTGAGTGTTTTGGTTTCTGTATAAGATTGACCTGCCTCTGATCACAGTTATCAATTGACTCAATTGACAAGTCTTTACTGACTTTTCAAATAGCTGAAAATATAGATCCTTGTCTGATTTATGAAATGTGGCTCCTTCTTTTGGTATTAAGAATATAACTTAACTGATCATATATAATTTAATTGATCATACATAATGTAACTGATAATATAATTTAAGTAGTCATGATGGACCAGAACGTGACAGAGGAGAACATAGGACTCTGGCCAGATGACTAAAGTTACAGCAAGTTTTGAAGAAGGGGGTGTTGCATTTTACCTCAAGTGTTGCATTCCCTTTCCTGGGAGGTGTTTCATCCATGCTGGCTGATTGCTAGGTATCCTGTCCTCCCCATGGGCAAACCTCTGGTTCTCATCTCTTGACTATTTGCTTGTAGGTTTAGCAGTGCATCTCTGTCAAGAAAACCTGTCCCAGTTTCCATTTTTGCTTTTTCCTTTTCAGTCTACATAGACATAGATGTAACTTTTCTCACTTAACTTCTTTCTGTTGATTTCTTTATTAGCAAGTATTAAACTATAGAGAAGTTTGTGTTGAAGTCCATATGGCACATATGATAAAGTTGTTTCAAGTGGCACTGTGGACTAATCACTTCCCAACTGTTCTCCACTCACGAGGAGCAAAAGCAGCTCTGCCTGTATTCTTAGCAAATCTTTCCTTGCTTTTATTGGCAATGCTTCTGTTTTGGCAGCAACCTGTCAAGTTTAGAGCTGGCAACCACAGTTTTTTCGCATTCTCAGATGAAATGTAGGCAACATGTTTTCCATGAAAACACCCTTCCTACTCTTCATTAGTGCTTCCAACATTATTGTTCTTGGTACAGAAAGCAAACATTGGTAGCTTTCCCTCTCCCAACACTGTAACTTGAATGGAACAGGGCTGAACTGACACGAAGTTTTTGACTGAGAAAAAATGTTCACTGAAGAAACAGCAATTGAAGTCCCACTTAGCAAGGCCAGAATGGCTGAGTCTGTTATGCAAGTGCATACCAAGTGTAAGAGTTGTAAGCTGGTTTTGAATGAACTGCCAGGTCCACACTGTGTGCCATGCAGAGATACTCGATTCAGAGTACT
This sequence comes from Argya squamiceps, assembly GCA_037834095.1. NCBI lineage: Eukaryota > Metazoa > Chordata > Aves > Passeriformes > Leiothrichidae > Argya > Argya squamiceps. The sequence continues at coordinate 24,776,514 of JBBMKD010000001.1, forward strand.
GGAAATGTTATACTGTGTTAGCTTCACTGCACCATGTTCCATTCATGTCCCATGTATCTCTTTCAGCTCCACAAACTGATCCTTAGAAACACATTTCACAGGACGCAAAGCAAGTCAAGTCCAAGAAGCCAGGTTTCTTTTCCCACTTGGTATAAAAAACATGGCACACATCTGAAGCATCAACAGGATCAGGATAGTCTTTGATTGAGAAATGAGCTCATCCCTACAATCTTTGTTTAAAACCCATCTGGCTCCCTGTGCATCTCACAAATTATTTAAAATCCAAATCCCTGTAGGGACTTTATTTTATCCTCCTAGATCTCTGTTGTCCTAATGTGTCCACCCTTACTGTGAGTTTTCTACCTTTGGTCCCCTCCTTGCAGGAATATTGCCAGTTCAGTCTTTGCAAAAAGACCTGCGATAGTGACAGTCCATTTCACAGCTGTATCTGGGAAAAGATCTCATAACATCTTCCAGCACTGCTGACTCCCTGTGCATCTCACAGAGCTTACAAAAATCAGGTTTGCTCACGGCCTCCATTTCCTTAAGACTCCTAAAACTGACTTTTGAATTCTTGCTCCACTCTAGGGCATCTGGTAATTTAGGGTGGGATTCAGTTCCCCATACTCACACATGAGGATTTAAAAAACAAACTGGGAGGCAGTGAGGAAGTTAATCTCTGCTGAGAAGCTTGTAGCCCTTTCTCTTGCCCACCCTGGGGTTAGGATGGATATCCCAGCCCCAGTGCAGAGTAACGCAGCTGTTCACACTTGTGCTTCCTTTATCCCTCCAAATGGAGCCTTTGCCCCCTCGACACAACGCACTTCACTGACTGCAATCATTAAAGGCGTTGGAAATAGGGTCTGAGACTTATGCAAACTCCTGCCTCAGGTGTTGTGACCAACGAACCGATCAAAAATGCCAGCTCCTCTTAGAATGCCATCCCTGAATTCATACCCCACGGCAGATCTGTCACACAGTAGCCAAACATGTTAATACAGCTGAAGCCTTTAGGTATACTTGTACCCTCAAAACTCAGTGGAGTTGCTGTCATTCTCCAACTGTTCAGTGGCCTAGATGAAATTAGTTAGAAGTCTAAGTGCAGCTGCTAATAAAGACACTGCATTTCCAACTCAGAAAAAGCAGCAGCTCCCTTTGCTACCAGATGTCCTCCTTGGCAGTTTGAGTCAAAGAGGAGCTAAGTGATGGAGAATGAACCCAGTCTCCAAGAGGAGGCCTCAGGCCCTGAATGTCAGTGGTGGAAACTGAAGAAGGGAAGTTCTCTATCGCTGCTCACTACTGGGGCTTGGAGTTGATCTCAGTTCCTACTGATGTTGTTTGTCACCAGAATCTAATATAGTTGCTTGTGTGAACTGTCCCCTGTTCAGTAAACTTCTTTCCTTGTCTCCTGGATATTAGTCTGGGGGTGGATCAGCACAGCAATCCCATCAAGAATTGCAGGGTCTGAGGCCAACTGACAAGTATGGCTTGTGGATAACCAGATTTTGAGGAGAAGAAATGCATATTCTACCTTCTCTGCCTGCTTGTTACTACCAGAAAGAATTAGACCAAGAGACCAAACTCAGCTGGATGGATTGTTCTCAGAGGCCAGAGTCCCCAGGAAGAAGGAAATCAAGCAGGAACATTGCTTGCAACCTTTTCTGAGTAGTCTGTAGATATGAACTCTGCATAGCTTGAATTCAGCACCACCGCCACCTTGGGCAGCAAAAGTGCTCTCCAGTTTTTACTTCATTTATATCAACAGTCCTAAATCAGATTGCTCCAAACGGCCAGCTCTGGACTGAAAAAAGGGCTTTGGGAGCTGGTTACAGAAAATCACACATTTAAGAACCTTTTATGCACTTTCTCCCTGCATTTCCAGTTGAGGAGCTTTCCCAGGTAGTTCTTCCTCTGTGCACTATCCTAAAAGAATAGCAGATGTAACAAAGTAGACAATCTCAGAGAGTTGGGGCTGTTCAGCCTGGAGAGGAAAATGCATTGGGCACACTTAGAGCACCTTCCAGTACCTGATGAAGGGGGCCTAAAAAAGAGCTGGAGAGGGACTTTTCACAAGGGCATGCACTGAAAAGCCAAGCTATGCACTGAAAGAAGAGAGATTTAGATTGGACATTAGGAAGAAGTTCTTTACTCTCAGGGTGATGAGGCACAGGAACAGCTTGCCCAGAGAAGCTGTGGATGCCCCATCCCTGGAAGTATTCAAGGTCAGGTTGGGTGAAGTCCTGAGTACCCTGAAGACCGTGATGGAGGGGCTGGAACTAAGTGATCTCTAAGGTCCTTTCCAACCCAAACCATTCTATGATTCTGTGAAAGTTTACATAACTACAAGTGGCATGGAAGATGCAAAATCTCCTCCAATTTCATACTAGTGAAATACTAGTGAAAATAATATCTCCCTTTCCTTTATCATACAAATCCAGAAAGACTGGAAATGTGGCTGCCTCTTGCCAAATGTATTTTGAATTCCTCTGGAACGTGTTGATTCAGAAGATCATGTATTTTTAATGTGGAGAAATCCTTCCCTATTTGGAGGACAAGGATGACTCTCAGATTTCAGCACCATCCAAATTTTCTAAAAAGTCTTTGAGTTTGCTGCATAAGACTTTGATTCTACCATTTCAGTTTTCTAAAAGGATTTCTCCCATTCAGCCTACGCTAACTCAAGACCAATTTGCTTCTGTGCAGTAGCCCAGAGACTTAAAAATGTATAAAACTGCCACATGCATTTACCTCCAGGAATTCAGCTATGTGATTTAGACTTGGCAAGGGTCTCATTCTGCCCTTCTCCTAGGTTTTGCCAACATAAACAAATTTTGCAGCTACTCTTTACCTGTTATGGCAATTTAAAACATCCCAGCAGTCTGGAAAATGTGACCATCATGGCCAAGAGAAAATACACTGGTAAGACTGGTGCTTATCATTGCCATGTTGAGGAAGTCAACCCTTTGTAGAGCAGCTGCTGCTCTCACCTCTGGTAGAAAAATGTTCTTTGGCTTTTGTTGTATTTTACAGCTCCATGCTGGTACAGTGTGATGTAGTGATGGGCACGGTGACTAATAGTCATAGCAATTAAGAACTAGATCTTTACAAGTCTGAATGGCAAATTTGCATATCTTTTGCCAGAAACATCCGACGAGACCGCTTTCATATTCTGACAAAGATTAATCCAGGCTAACAGCATCCAACCCCAGATTTCAGCCGTGCCTTATTTAAATAGCACATTTAAGCAGCAAGATGTGCAAGTTGCTGTCATGCCCTATGCTTCAGGAGACACGCCAAGAGGGCTGATGCTCGAGTGCCGCCCGGCATAAGCGGCTTGCAGGGAACTTAATTATCCGCGATGCGAAGCTCCGCGCAGCGCCCCGCGGCCCCTCCGCGCCCCTTCCCGGCCCAGCCCGGCGGCGCTCGGCCGCCCCCTGCGGGCCCCC
>JBBMKD010000001.1:24779969-24905316 GCA_037834095.1 Argya squamiceps
CAGCCGCCCTTTGTTCCCGGCGCGCAGGGAACCTCCGCCAGCTGTTCATTTATTGATGCGTTTTGTCCCGTCCTGAAAAGAGATTTAGGCATCTTCCTCGCTTCCTGCCTTCTGTTGGGTGGAAGGGTTCCGCCCTCCCGTTTGTTTCGCTCGCGTCGGGTTGAGGGGGCCGGGAGGGAGCATCTGACTACAGAGGGGCTCGCTTTTGCCTCTTTTCCACCCTGCTCTTTTTCCCTAAGGGCCAGTTGCCGAGGGTGCCCAGCTGAAACATGAGAAATGTGGCACTAGGGTAGGTTTAGATTAGATATTACGAAAAATTTCTTCACTGAAAGGGTGGTCAGACATTGGAACAGGCTGCCCAGGGACCTGGAAGTGTTCAAAACCATCTAGAAGTGGCACTTGGGGACATGGCCTTGTGGTGAAGATGGCGGTGCTGGGCTAATGGATGGAGTCAATGATCTTAGAGGGTTTTTCCAACCTTAACAGTTCTATGATGCTAAGAAACTGTGCCCTGTGTGTCTTTTTTTTTACCCATAAATGAACTGTGATGTTGGAACACAAGGATGACTTTAAGTCTCCTTTTTCCTTGGGTATTGGGAAGCACCTGGGATTCTCTTTTTCCACTGCCTAGCTGCATTATTTTCAAAAGTGTTCTTTGCTGCAAAGCCAGATTGTGTCACTGTCCCTTCCTGGGGGACAATTATTGAGTGAGGGTCTTCCTTTGCGGCCATCTTTTGTATATGCTCTACAAGATCACTTTGAGAATTACAGTTCTTTGGAGGAACGAAGTCCACAACACCTCTGTGTCTTTGGAACTCTCCCAAGGTGCAAATCTGTTTGCTGGAAAAATACCCCACTACTACCACCTATAAAAAACCTCTTTGTGGAACTCTGGTTATTCACATAATGCGTATCTCCCACCTCCCATGTCTAGAGCTAAATATACATGGCTGCTTCCCTCTGTTTTGTGCAGAAGCTTAAGGTATATCTACACAGTTCCTTAGATCATACTTTGGATAGTCCTGAGCTAGTGCCAGCCAGAGCCTGGCAGTCCATATAGCACAGCCTGTGCCTGCCCATCAGGTCCAAAAAGCACAGCCTCATCAGACTTTCCATGGTGCTGCCACAGTGCTCTTAGGTCTCCAAACTTTGGATAATTTGGACTATGAGCTTCTACCTTATACTCAGCAGCACTTGCCTGGTGTTGGGCTGTCTTCACACCTTCCTTTTTGAGGGGTGTTCCTAAATTATCACCCTTCTTTTGCAAGAGAGGACAGGAACAAAAGCCTTATTTTCCATTTTGGAGTTGCTGTTCAAAGAAAAGTTATTCCTGTGATAACCTGCAGCAGTAGTGATTAAGAAATTTAATAAGGGGGTCAAACATACTGAGCAGAATGCCAGTACTGCACTACATGGCACACCTGGGATAGAAATAGCTGCTGGAATCCATAAGGTTATCCTTACTTTTTGCATTTTGAGGAAATTGTGAAAAAGCTATCACTTGCTGAATGACCCCTCTGCCTCCAAATCCAGAGTTCTGTTGCCTCTGCCAGACAAACCACCTGTAAGTGCTTCTGCTTACTTCTCTGGGATCTTCACCAGTCTCCAGAGCAAGAGACATGGTCCAAACAAGGCTTTTGCATGCTGGTGATATGGCAGAGGATAAATGGTGTAAATGTTGATGATGAATGCTCATAAAAGATTATGAGCAGTACTGCAGCCAAATGACGACTGCTTGGAAAGAAAAGAGCCTACAGAGAACACATGGGTTCTCTCACAGGCAGTGTGGCTCAAGTGTTCAAGAGAGCCATTTAGAGGTACAAGCATTCACCTTCATGTTCAACATTGTTATTTCTGCTCCAGTCACTGCTGGGAGGCCACAGAGGCCAATCCTACTTCTTAAGGCTACCCTGATTTTTTGTTTTTTTTTTTTTTTTTTTTTCATCTCAAAGATTTTAGTATGTTTAAGCACAGAGGTGTGCTTCATAAACTCCTTTGGTCAACCTGAAACCCCTGACAGTGTTTGTGATTAAAGCAGAGCTCTCACCCCAGGATGGACACTGCAGGAAATGTCCAAGTGATGGGAAACTGAGCAGGATTGAGAGTTACAGAGGCTGCTGGCCAAGAAGGTGTTGGTCACAGATTTGCACTTTGGGGCATGACCAGGGGAGACATCCTGAGAGCAACTATCCACTGCCAGAGATACATGATTTGTGAGCAAACTCAGATTTCTCAAGAACCTGAACTGGATCTGTTTTGCAACAGACAACTGTCCATCTAGGAAGGGATAGGGAATCAGCTTTTAACATCATTCACAGTTCAGACAGAAATTCAGTATCCCCAAGCCTCATCTAAAATTGAAAAGTGCCTCCAAAGGAATTGTTTGTTGCTTTGTTTGCAAAAAGTACAAACAACACATCAGAGAAGCAAAAATGCCTTGGTGGATTGTTTGGCTGCACACTTAGTCAGGGTATATTGTAATGAGCCATATGCTAGCTTTGCATAGTATTATGGGGTAAGCCAGCTGCAACGAGCAGCTGATTAGTCTGGTTGGAAAAAATCTTCATTTTCCGTAACAGGGGGCCAGCAAAGGCAAGCATTCTGGCAGATACTGTCAGCCCTCTGCTCCTGTCATCGTGCTGTGGGCCAGATGAAGTTAAGAGATCAAGAGAACCTCTGCTTTATTTTCATCCTAAAGGAGGGACCCCTTCTTAGCCCTGGGCTTGTTTAATAGTAATGGGTTTTATGAACCACAACCCTTTTATATCCTTGTGGAAGAGATTTCCACCACTCTTCCCACAGCTGCCATCCTCACTGCTGCAGTCAGGCCTGTCTTTTGCCATTCAGTGTTCCTCATTCAGCTCAGCTGATGTGGTGGATACCTCCTGTGAGGTAGGGGGGTGGAGACCACGAGGGGATGGGAACCTGATGAAGTGCAAGACCACAAAGTGGCAACAGGACTGCAAATGTCCTTTCTGGCCCAAATGCCATCTCTTGCTGTGGCCAAAAGCTAATGTCTACACAGGAGTATCACAAGAGAGGGTATGAGGTAGACATCAGCTTTGAACAATTTGTCTCTGAGGGACTTTTCAGAGTCAGAGGTGTTTCCCTTTTAAGATAAACCTCAGAGGAATTTTGTACTTGTTAGTACTTGTTGGTCCTTCACTTGAACCCATTTATCTTGTATCATCTACATCTGCCTGGCTACAGAGTTTCATATATAACTCACAATATCCACTCATGGATGACCTGAAACTTCCTCCAACAGGAACAGAACTTCTTTAGATTTCATCTGTGCCAACTGCTGACTCAACAATTTGTGTGGACACCTTTGAATGGGTAAGAAATTCCCAGCCAGAAGGTGGGGACATCAAAAGTTCTTTTAAGATCTTTTTTAAAACTACAGTTGCTTGTGTTTCCAAAGAAAAATTACTGGCCATTGTCAGAATCTACTACAAATTAATATAACAAATCTGAAAACACAGTATCAGTGAACCAGAATGAGTTTTCAGCTCTAAAGCTCTAAGATATCTGATTTCACTTGTTTGTTTGCTTGTTTGGGGGTTTGGCATGGTTTGTTCATTTGTTTGTTTCCCAGATAGGAACATAGCTTAGGGTTATCCCTTTGCACTTACATATATCTAGTACTTTGAATGCTCTGGGTCATCATTACATACAGACAGAAAAAGGCAGAATGTATCTGGAACTATTATTTCAGAAAGGCTGAAAAAGAAGCCAGGCAGCTGTCTCAGTTTTGGGTTGCCCAGATGAATTTAATGTGTAAGCCTCTAATGGCAACAAAACCAAGAAGCAGCAGGAACAGAGCGAGGGTTGGGAGCAATGTGGAAAAACCTAGGGGGGACCACGTTTATGGCTGAGTAAGAAGCCTGATTTGCTCTCATTAAAAGAAAAAAATCCCCACAGACAGGATTATTAAGAGTATTCTTATTTGACATGGTTATTAATAAGGAGGAGGAGGGGGAAAATTGTACATTAATGAACTTCACAGACAATAATTCTCTGGGAAGATCTGAGGGCTCCAGCAAGGACAGATCATTGGCTAAGTGGAGTGCAGTGCTATTGTTGACTGAAACCTCTAAACATTGCATCCAGTCCTCTCCAAAAAACACTGACCTCCAAAGCCAATGGGACAGTGGCTTTTCATTGCCAGTGAGTTTTTTTTAACTTGTCCCCATTGCCTCTTGCCCTGTTGGAGGGCAGCACTGAGAAAGCCTGGGCTCCTCCTCTTCATTCCTTTCCATTGGGTTATTTACACACATTATGAAGTTTTTCCCTGAGCCTTCTTAGCTTTAGGTTAGACAGTGCCAGCTCTTAGCCTTTCCTCACACAACAGATGCTCCAGCCCCTTAATCACCTTCATGGTTCTCTGCTGGACTCAGTTTGGGGAGCAGCACAAGAGGAGCCAGCCCCATGACAGCTGTTTTCCCCAGGCACAGAGCATTGTTCCACGGTGTTGACGTGTAAGGCCAGTGCTGTAACTTCACTATGGCCGGGACTGGAAGCTGCAGGAGTCAGGTGTTATCTCAGCAGAGGCGTGGCAGGAGCAGAGCACAAGTATCATCTGGAAGGCAGCACCCCGTGGAGGTGAATACAAAAAGCTGACAGTTCTTAATTGCTGCACATATAGCAGGCAGAGCCTGGAGCTTGGGTGGCTGTAAGCAAGCAGGGAGCACAGGGAGGAAACCCCCAGGCAGGAGTGCCGGAGGTCCCAAGTGAGACAGAGGTGAGAAGTGCCTGGGAAACGCAGGGTGCACACAACACAGCAATTCGGGAGGCAGTACAACCCTGACAGGGAGCCACGCACCACCTCCCTCCCTAGGGTCTGCTCACCTTTGCTCAAGAGTCAAGGAGGAGCTGGGTGTTGATGGTAAAGCTCCCTGTTGCTGGACAAGCTGGGATAAAGCTGTGGTTGCCACACAGTGTGGCTGAACTGGCAAGAGTGGGAAGGATGCAGGGGAGATGAGTGCAGAGCTCCCAAACACAAGGACGTGTCCTCCACATCTCAGCTGAGCAATAAAATGAGACAAGTGCAGTTGGGTGAACAGCAGAAAGGTCCTGACATTTCAGAAATCCTTTGCTGTTTTGCCTTTAATCAATCTGTACTAAGCCTCAAATATGAAAAGAAGTGCTTAGGGCAAAGGTGAATTTAATTTTAAGAGTAAATTGCTTTGATGATTGTCGATTTGCCAAGATTTTTTCAGCACAGAAATGGTATTATTTCCCAGGCTCCTGGCATGGTCCTAAAGGTCACAGCTCACAACTCTCTTCCTCTCTATTGTTCACACAATAAAAGCAACAAGCATAAAGATGTTGCTGCTGCTCCTTGGTACCACTAGGTAAAAAAAGTCTCAACAATCTAAGTTGTTTCATGTTCCTGGAGCTTTATTGTAAAGGTGTAATGAAAATGGACCATGAAAAGCTCATTGCCATTTTGCAAGATGACTGTTTCACTTGTATTTATCTCCCTTCCCTTCTCTATGCAGTAGAGTTCATGCCCCTTCCCAAACCAGTCTCATTACTTCTAAGTAAGAACTTCTACCCCACGTTCACAGTGAAGGCTCTCAAAATTCTTTTCATAAAATACACTACAACTACAGCTTTGTGGAGATTGGTGTAATGGAGAGAGGCATGTCCTCACCAGGCATTAAATCAAGAACAGTAAGGTTTGTGTGGGTCCAGAACTGACCTCTAGCGGCACCTACACGCCTTATGTCAGATTCGGCTTTTTTTTTTTTTTTTTTTCAACTATCGGCAGGTAGGCTATGAAGTGTCATTACAGAATATTCCACAGCTGAGGTGTGTCAGCACTTCGGGGTCCGCTGTGAACTGATGGAACTTAAGCAGCGCGCACTATGTGGGTGCAGCTTCCCACCCTGTTCAGCACGGTGCAAACCCGCTGAGCGCACAGTGACTCCCCTGTGCTTTGTTGGATGAAACTGGACGATGGGAGCCCAGCTGCTGCAGGGACAATGCCATAAAACCCGGACCACCTCGCCAGCATGGACGCAGTGCAGCCTTCTCGCCCAGCCCGCGGGGCCAGCGTGCTGCCCTGGTCTAACCAAGGGTCCAGAGGCAACCCCTCTGTGCCCTTTCCCCTTCCCAAGAGCTGTGCCCAGGGGGCACATCCCCCCTGCACCTCGCACCCACCTCCCCAGCGCCGAGCCCGGGACCCGGCCGAGGCTCCCCGACGCTGCCTGCCTGACAGTGCTTTCCCACAGCCCTTCATCCCTCATCCCGCACCGCGCCCCACACGCCCCATCCCAAACCATGGAATCCCGGGCCCTGCGCCTGCGCTGGGGCCGAGCGCGTTTCCGCTTCCCCGCCGGCCGCCCGGGAAAGAGGGAGGCGGCCGCTCCCCGGAGCCTGCGCAAGAGCACCGCATCGCGCCTCCCGCCCTTCCCTCCTCCTTCTCCTCCTCTTTCTGCTTCTCCTTCTGCTCCAGCTCCGTGAGGGCCCTGCCGCCGCTCCCCGACCCACCCCTGGGATGCGCTGCTCGGCGGCCGCTCGTGGGAGCTACGCGGCGGGCGGGGAGCGGTATGGAGGTGGAGGAGGCGTTCCCGCTGGTGGGGCAGATGGGCCCTTACCAGGTGTACCTGTGCGTCCTGCTGGCCGTGCTCCTCCAGGTGAGAGGCCGCCCTTCCCGCCCGCTCTTGTCCCCAGGGGAAGCAGTGCCGGGGGGGGGAATGCTCTGGGTGCGGTGGACAGCTGTTCCCAAAGTGTTGGGTGATGTCCCTGCGGTGAGTGCTGCCCGGTGCGAAGGCTGGTGTGGGAGGGCTTCTGCTGAGCGCTGGCTGGTGGCACTGGAAACTCTTCCCCTCTGGGTCTGACCTGCAGCAGCGTGCTGCACTCCTGGGACACAGGTGACCTCTGCCCAAAGGCAGCGCTCAGTTCTGCAGAGTGAATTTGGGGCAAGCAGCTGATGCTTTCTGTGCCACGTTGCCTGAGCAATTACACCTTGTGTCACTCGTGGAGCACATCAGGAGCTGGTCAGGTGAAGGGCTGGCTGAAGTTAAACTGAGGTTTCTGTGACCTGGGCTGGAAGACGTGGACTTCTGTAAGAGGCTCTGCTGGGAATCCTGCACAACCTAGAGTTAATGGGCTAGATTGGAAATTTCTAGGTTGCATGTGGATTGATTGTCTCTGATAAAGTGACAGGTGGCCACTGATACCTGTGTGTGCAGAAGCTTTCATGTAACCAGCTGACAGGTGATGATTGCTTATGGTGCCTTGATCTGCCCCACTTTATCTCGTAGAACACAGGAGCAGTGTCTCTCCATTAGGTATTTGGATGAGGCCTTACATTTTGGGTAGTCAGGTTTGTGACATACAAAGCTGGAACTCTCCTAAGTGTTCTGATAAAAGTGGAGTCCAAAATAACAGTAGAGTGCTAGAATTAAACTACTAGTGCTCTAGAAGAGACAGACTCTCTGGAGAGAGAGTTTCAGAGACTGCATGAGCAAGTGATGTGCTCTGCAGCCTTGTTTGTTGCTTTTCAATTTTGCTTCATCTTTGTGCATATTCCTGTGAGGACAGGGAAGGAAGACAAGAATAATACGTGTACTGTCACAGTCAGGCGTAGGACTGAAGTATGGTCTGAATGTGACAGAAATCTGATTTACCCCATGTTAACATCAAAAACTTCATTGTCATGAATTCATCTAGACTGACAAGTGCTGGGTTACTTCCACTGTGGAAGTTTAATAGTTGCAGGAAGGAAGAAGAGAACTTAAATGTCCTCTCTCCTCTGCTGACCCATATTTTGTACTAATCAAGAACTTCCAGTCATGAGCTGTGAGACTGAAGATGTCTTCTCCTGGCAGCCCCTACTTCCCCTAGACTGACTGAAATATTAAGAAGCTTTATGAGATGACCAAAGAAATTTCAGATGACCAGTCCTGTTGGATGGGAACTCTATACTTTGTTGCAAAGTTATGCAAAGTAAAAGCTTTGCATGTTTCTGTTTTCTTGTACTGTTTTTTTTTCCTCTTTCTTTTTATACTGATTTATCTGATTAATTCCATAAAATTGCTTGTTCTGCTGGTCAGCTGGCTGGAAAATGTATATGTTCACTGAAGATTGAGAATTAAGGAAGCAATAGTTTCTTCTTCTTCCAGTGCTGGTCATGTTCTGGAATAAGCTGCAAACCCTGGCAAGTGCTCTGTGTTTCCAGAACTTTTAGTATGGGTCATCTGTTCTGTAATGTTTGCGTTCGTTTGTTTCGTTTTCAACCGATTAACTTGCATTTCTCATGGGAGAAGTAAACAGAAGGATCTTTGCACATTCTGGAACTAATTCAGAATAACTAAAGAAGAAATGATAGCACGTTTGCAGATCTGCTTTTTTTTCTTTTCATGTTATCTTTAATTTTTGAACTGTACTGATGAGTACTATCCTCTGACTGGTAGGTTTTCTTTACTTCAGATCGTGCAGGCACAGGAGTCTGTAAGGAGTTTAGATGTGAAGCTGGTTGTCTTTCAGGTCATGAATAGATGTGGCCTTATTCAACTACTTCCTGCTTGGGTGGTTGATTGCTTTTTGTGTTCCCTTATTGGTGCCAAGTTACATAATGTGTCACTGGGATGTGCGAGAGCAAGACTGAAGGCAGGTTCCACGACTGGTGTTAGTCTTTTGTCTGGTTTATCATCAACCTTTGGAGGATGGACCCAAAGGTGAGTAATGTATCTTGTGTGTGTGATGTAGAATGTAGACCTAGGTAATCGTGGGCTCCTGTAGTGGATTAGATGCAGCATATGGAAGCAGAATAAGAGCTCCTGGTAGTCTCTCTCACTGGCTGTGCCATGATTATTCCATTTTATTGCTAGTTTTCCTGTCCCTTTCCATGTGCTCCCTCAGTTGGCCTATATTTTTGTGTTGGCATGAAAAATATTTCTACGTTCTTGAAGGTAGGAATACCCCATGTTTGAAAAGTGTTTGTCTGCTCTGTCAAGTCCCTTCATCTTTGTTGCCAATATCCAGAGCTTAGACTCTGTGCTTTCCCTTCCCAGTAAGATTCCCAGCAGGTGCACTTTCTTTCCTTGTAGGCTTTTATGCTTTTTCATCTCTGCATGTTATTAATCTCTGAGTTTCACACTTTATAAGTACTTTCCTTCATTCTAGTGTTGTTTTTTTTAATATAAATTTCTACAGTAAGCTACTTCCACCATGTATCCTTAGTGACACACCACTGTATCTGGTCTGAATTCTAATTACAGACATAGTTTAGCTCAGAGACCTTCTTGGAGTCAAGCTCTACCAAACACCAAAAACTTCTGTCTCTAGTGGTGAGACTTTCCACATGAGTCAATTTTCAGGTGGGCTTGAGTGAACTGGTACTTGATATATGGAATGAGCTTACTGACATTCTGGCAAAGACCTCCAGGTTGCTTGTAATTAGAAAAATGTTTTTCTGTGTTATCAGTGTAAAACTAGATTAAGTATAAGTCTTGTGGGCTCCTTCTTTCATCTTTCCTGATTTCTATTATTCCTCTGCTACCTGCTGCTGTTACTCATTAACCTGCTGAGCTGTTACTGTGTGTTAGGTATGCCTGGCCTATTCACTACCAAGTTAATAGGAATTTGGAAGACTTTTAGGTGTGTTCTGGAGCAATGGTTGCTAACTTTATAATGTACAGACTACAACTAATGTAGAAAAATGTTTTTACAAATGACATGGAATTACAGGAAGACTAGACTTGCCTGAAGAATGTGAAGATTGACTAATGATGTGAAATAAAGGTTGGATTAGTCTTGCATTTCTAATATATTGTTAAGAAAGTGAGGAGGAAAGAAAGAAAGGGAGCTGATAACTGTTAAAGTACTTAGGACTTTATTTTGAGCTAAAAGTAAGTTCTTGATACCTGTTCATTACTGAAAAGGTTGTCTCAACCTTTTGAAGACATTATACAGAAGTATTATTAAAGAATAGTCTTTTGGTGTTTGTTCAGTATGTGTAGCATCATGAGACAAAATCCCACACCTTGATCAGATGCTTGAGAGCATACAAGCATACTTAAAAATAAAATGTTTCTTTGTGTCTTGTGGTTCAACATATGTGGTTGAACAAGTCTGGCCTGTGCCAGTGAATTGGAGCTACAGGATTGCCCAAGCCCAAACTGAGAATGGAAATGTGCTCTCACTGTATCTCTACAGAGGCTTTAAAAAACACAGTGAAATTTAAAAGAGAGCTCTTGTTTGCACAGCTGAAAAAGGCTTTGCCTTAAGATGAGTAATGTGCATTGCAGGGTAGTCTGGATAATTACCAAGGGTGGTTGCTTCCATCCATCTTAGGAATTCCTTACTAACTGAAAGAAGGATGTAAAAAAAGTTAATATAGTTACATCAAGTTGCTTGAATTATACCTTTGCCTTAAACTGTTTGTGATGCAGTGCAGCTGTAATGAGTGGTGTTGCTAACAATACTGTTGACAACAATATCATGTGTTACTTCTGTCATTACAGTATCTCAGTGCAGAAAGATGGTCTTTAATCATCCCATCTGCACAAATGTTTTGAGGGAAAGCACATTCTGGGACACATGGCTTAAGTAAGGCTGGCTCATTCCAAATCTTTAGAAATAATTCAAAAGAAATAGTGTCTGTCTTCAGACAGGATGCAGATGTGATCCCCTATGTAGCCTTGCTTAACTGTTTCTTGACATTTCTTATGTGTGCCCTGTACATACTCTACCCCTTTTAATGGCATGAGACATCACTCTGTAGTTGCAATAACAGTAAGTCAGTGAATCTTCTTTCAATACTTACATTTGCTTGAATCTTTTGAACTTTTCTTTGAACCAGCCAGAATTGATCATACATTGCACAACTTATTCCCAGTCCTTGATGGTGTATACTATTTGGAATTTATCTGAATAGGAAGAGCAAAACAAATTGGAAATGTAATGAACAATTTAAAATTAGGAAAGGAGAGGGATATTTCACAAATTGTAATGCAATCTGGTATAATGTGTGCAGTTGTTACAGAGACATCATGACAGGTATGGTGTTTACCCAAAGTTACTTGCACTGTAACTTAGGCACAGCTCAGGTACAAGTGTCTGTAAGGTAAGTGAGCAAGGTGGCAGATATAAAAAGGATTTTCAGAATTTCTGTGTAATCTTTTTTGAGTTTGATTACCTCAATGTTTGGGGTTTTTTCTGTATGTGGGAGAAGTATGAGTTTTAAGTCTCTCTGGTTCTCAATAAAGCACAGTTGCAGAATGTGTGTCAGACACATGCAGCCACTTCCGTGGAGGAGAGGTTTCAAATGGGGCATGAATACAAACATAAAAATCAGGGATCCCAAATGTTTTTCTTGAGGAAAGCTTCGTATTCCAACATCTTTTTGTGCATTGTTTCCTACTCAGAACATGTTTATGCTGAAGGATGGTGTTGCTTTCCATGTAAATATGATGAAGGCTCTTAGAGTACTTGCATCACTGAATATAAATCCTTGTTCTGGTATAGCATACTCCTGTTTGGGAGGACAAGTAAATGAGGTGGGTATGAGTATTTAAGTTATTGATGCATAAAGATGTGCTGCTACTCATTTAGCTAAGAATATTTCCATCTGAAAGTTGATGGAACTTCTAAGTGAAGACAAATCCTACTATTTACTTCAATTGGGTGGGGGAAATCTTTCAGGAAAAAAAGGTAGTTCTTTGTTCATATTTGTCTTTGTGACATTTGATTTCAGTGTGCTAACCAACAATCCTTGGTCTCTTAGTCCTTTTTTCAGATCCATAACTAACTTCCTTAAAAGAGAGAATCACTTGCCTTTAATGATATTACATTTGTAACCTTAAAAACGTGAATGCAGCTGATGCAGACATTGTGGTATTTTCTGCAGATAACCTGAAATAACAATGCTGGGCTGGGACATGTCTTATTAGCAGTGGGGTCCTTAACTCTCAGATACAGTGCAAGAAGCATGAGTTTTGGGAGAGGCACAGAGCAGACATTCTGGAGACTTACCAACAAAGGGGAAAATATTAGAGTATTCTGCCTGTTAAAAAAAAAAAAAAAAAAAGGCAACCCCAAAGCAAACCAAACCCCAACTTTTTTTTTCTAAAAAAAAAAAAAAAGAAACGTGGCTACATGGTGTGTATAGTGAAGTTGTCAGAAGGTACAGCATGTGCTCTGGGGCTCTTTTCTGGAGCTGTGACTAAATGCCTTGATTTTTCCAAAGTCTTTTTAACAATGGGGAATGGAAGGTGCCTGCAGGCACTGTGTCAATTTTGTGTCTTTGGGCTGTGGGTAAAACATATGGGGAGATGTTTTCAGATTATTAATAATAAAGTGGTTATTACATAGAATATTTGGTGCAATGGGATGATATTTGGACTCAGTGGGAGCTGAAGCAATCCCATCTTCTGCTGTTTGCCTTTCAGCCTGGCAAACAACAATCCATCTAGCCAGTCTGTCCTCTGAGCACCCTTGAAGAGCAGCCTGGGATTTAACAGGCATAATTCTACTGGCTAGCAAACACTATGGGTTAAAAATATTTGTATTATGACACATCCCCTTCCTTCTTTCCTGCCCCTGTGTACAAGCAGTCTCTAACTTCCCATGTTTTGTAGGCAATAAATTACCTGTGTTTTTCCACTAGCAATATCAAGGCACTCCTCACTGACATGTCTCCATTTTAGAGGCTCTAAATTCTTTTCCTCTTGGGTGAGAGAATTAGTAGGTGTGTAATTGAACTCAGAATAGTTGCTTCCCACTTGCATGAGAGAGTTGCTCTTTATTTCTGACATAGATAAAGTTTTATGTTCTCAAATGTCTTTGTTATTTTAACTGGAGTAGTTAATGAAACTGCCTCTTTATGGCAGTGCTTCTTATGTATTGTTTGCATTAAGCAAAACCTGTTTGCTTTTTCCAAGTGTTAGCCCAGCGGGACTGGAGTCCCTCTAGAGCAGTAATATCTGTTTTCTAGGTCTGGTCTGTTTACAGTATGATCTCTGACTAAGTTTGCAGTTTAACCTGGTCAAACATTCCCTTCACCGGGTCATTTGCCTAATCGTGGTGGGCTCAGGGTGAAAGGGTGTTAAGAATTTGCCTTGGGAGCCTCGATGAAGGTTTTGAGATCCTCATATAAAGAAGGATGGAGAGAGTTGTGTGTATAGCCTACAAAACTTTATGGTGTGATGTTTAGTTACCAATGTTTTAAAAATATATAAATACCAGAGTTCTTTAATATCTTTCAATTTGTAGACCCCTTCTACAAAGAAGACAGACTTCTTCCTGAAGAGGTTATGCCCTTTTACAGTAAATTTAAGAGTGATGAAACAGTTTTGTAATTATTAATTATGCTTCTGAGCACTTCTAAAAAATAATTCAGGGAATTCTGAGGCCTATAGGCTGTAAGCTGAAAATCAGTGGTTTAGCAAGTTCCACAATGAAGCTGAAGAGCATATTTTTTCAGTTCTGGAGCATCATGTTGCTCTGAAATAGTAGTAAACAGAAGACATTTTTCAGTTTAAAAAACCCCATAAACAAAACACAAGTAGATCTAATTGCTTACCCTCGGACAGGTCCTTAGAATGAATAAATAAATGAAAGTAGTTTATACAAATGTAAGCATTGTCTTTTAGTCTGGATACTTAAACAAAACCTTTGGGAGTAGTCAGTAAATTAAGTCAGTAAATAAGTTAAATGCTTTAGCCAAGAATATGCTTTTCTTACAGTCTTAGCAGGAACTGCCTGTCTGAGACCAAGATGCTCACCCAGTATTCCTTGGCAGTGTCCCAAAATGTCATGCAAAGGTGACTCAGATAAGTTTATAGCCAACACAGGCTGGAAAGTATGGAGAGAAAGAGGGGCAAACATGAAACACAGACAAAAGAATAATCGTTCTTGTGGAAGCAGGACTAAACCCTGCCTGATACTTGTCAGCTCACAGTTCCTGCTTCTTTTTGCCAGCAGTTGGTGACTTTTTTTTGTGTTACCCTCTAATACCATTGGGATGGTCCATTCCTGGGCTGCTTTGCATTATATTAATAAACTGGAATAGGAACTTACAGCACTTCTTTGCTTTATGCTTTTCCTAGTCCTTTTCCTCACGAGAAGATTGGAGTGGCACTTCTGATGTGATATTGGTGAAACTATGTAGCTGGTAGTTGACTGAGGAGTTGTGGCACTTGATTGCACATTAACATAGTTTGACTTCCTTGAATATTCCTATTGAAGCAGAGGTAGTATTAATAGTGCTTTTTGTAATTTTGATTCATATGTATTGCTTTGGTTCTTTAACTTACCAGTCTGTGAGCTTTCTTTTTGCCCTGTGTTTTTAAAGGCAGAAAAATAACACTTCCAACTCCATGATTCATGTTCAGAGACCTGTCAACCTGCAATGTAAGTGAGGGTGCTGTGTTCCCTTGGCCCTGTCAGACACAGGTGTGTACACAGGAGTCACTTGGATGGATATTGCAGAAAGCTTGTACAATGAAGGTATTTGCTCTTCAGATGCCAGTGTTTGCCTGTGGAAAGTAAAGCAGCCCTTGCCTGAGCATGGCACCAGTCACCTGACTCATGGGCACCCAGGCTGAGCAGGAACAATAAACCCTGCAGCTGCCACTGCCCACCAAAGTAACACTGAGCATGAAACAGAGCTGGGAGGTGTGTGCTTGGATATTTGGAACAGGAGGGGGAACCTAGAGGGGAATTTTCCACAAACTTGTAGGAGGCGAGGCTCTAAGAGTTGTGCTCTGCTGTGCAGTGTTTGTCTTCATTGTGAATGCTAAAGAATTTCTAGAATGAAGTTATGTAAGGTTTTGGACAGATTTTTAGACTTTTTCTGTGGATTCTGGAGGCCAGCAGTTTCAGGCTTAAAAACTGTAAACTGTGTAGGTTTTCTCTGTTTCTCTGCAGAAACCCTAAATTCTCTCAAAATATATGTCCGCTCTGCCCTTGATAAGTCACAGGTAATAAACAACAATGGTTACATTCTACATGGGATGTATTTCCTGTCAGAGTGTGTCTGGGCTTAGTAAGTAATTGAAATGTCATGTTCTTCTGCACATGATGATTCTTTGCTTTAACTACAACAGCTTTTTCTTCTGTCTTACGGCATTCTCCCTCTTGCCGTGCTCCAGGAAGGGAAGGATACTTTCATAGAGGAATGTGTTGTCAGCAGCAAATAATAATTTTGCAGCCAGAAGATATTGTAGGGCTTTTCAACATAGGAGTTATTGAAGAGAAAAAGTAATGTGAATTTAAAACCAAATCACCCTTTGGAGATGACTTGGAGCAGATGAGATCATCATATTTTCAGAAATTAGGTTGCCCTCCAGCTTTTCATCTGCTTGTCATGGGTTCAGAAGGAATTACTCTAGTCCTGAACTGTAACCATCTCTTTATCAAAAACTTCTACCAGAGCAAGGTCATTCATTGTTCTTCCTTAATTTCTGTCTTTCCTCAGGGTGCAGTTTTCATATTTCTGTATTTGAAAGGTCAGACGTTCCTGTCTTATGCATTATTTTGTTCAGCAACGAGTGCTTCAGCTGATACTTGTCTAGAATGACCCAGGCTAGTTGGGAATTGCTGATGAGCTGACTAAAAAAGGTTGAAAGCACCTCTTCCTAGAATTGAAGTCTTGCTTTTGTTTTTTTCATTTGTGCTTCATAATGGGTAAATTATGAGGTCTGAAAGAGTTTCTTAAATTATTCTTGTGTTCATTTTCACTATACACAAATGAAACTTTAAATTCACTCTCCCCTTTCCTTGCTAGTCTTATTAGAGGTTCTTCATATTTTTTGGATGTAATTTATTATGAAAACAAACATCCAGAAAGCTGGTCAAGACATGGCAGGCACTTCTATTAATATTAATTTTAAGTTAATTTCAAAATCTGTGAGTGAAATAGCTTTAACTGGCTAACTAAAACCCCTTCTACTTAGCAGCGAATGTGAAAGTTTACAGGTTGTTAGGGCATTGCCTTTTAATAAATTCCCTTACACCACAGTCTTCTAATTTAGGCAGACTATAACATTTTAGCCTAAAGAGAATATTAACAAACAGGAGAAACCTCAGCTAGCAGAACTCTGAGCATCTCATCATCAGTGACTGGGAGCTGGTGCCTTGTCCCCCTGTGCTTGGTGTTCATCTTGATTCATACAGATCAGTGCAGGGAATTTGGTAGGGAATTGTTAACATCCATACAGAGCCAATTAAAATGTTTTATGAACTGGAACTATACACTAAATGACATATATTTGACTTGACTTGGGTTATAGAAGAAATGAAAAATGAAGCACTTTGTTTGCCACGGTGCACATAATTTAGCCATTTTATACAGTTGTTATGTAACATTTCTATTTGATTTGTTACTGTTTTGTGTTGTTCACCAGTCTGCAAAACTATGTTACTGTTAAGTGCAAGCATTTAGAACTCTTAAGGGAGGAATCTTCAGCTTCATTAGCACAACTCTTACTTAAATGAAAATTTTATTTTGTAATTAAGTGTAGAGTTTCCTTCAATATGTTCTTAAAATTGCTTCTAGAAAATGTTTCTGAGCTTCAGAATTGTCAGTCAATTTTGGGGTGTGTTTTGTGGGCTTTGTTTTGTTTCCTCAATAAAATTAATAGGGTTTACTGTACGTTTTACCCAAAATACAAGGCAGGTGCTCACTAGGAAGGAGAGTTTTGTGTCAGCAGTGACTCAGTGAACTTGAGTATAGAACAATACTATTTGATAATGTGAAAACACCTCTCCATCTTCATATGATGATTGCACAGATCAGTTGAAAGTGTTTCTATCTTGGTGATATCCTTGGTTGCTGCACTCACTAGGATGCTAAAGGCTGATTGTTGGGGGTTTTTCATTGAAAAAATCCTGTAGTGTTTCTCCACGTGCCTGCAATCACCTATTTTTCTATTCAGTTTTCTGCAGCTGGTTTCACCTAGTGCAGAAATGAAGTGTGTTATGTTTCCTTCTTGAAACCAAATGCCTTGACAATTTTGTTTCTTGATCTACTTCAAAAATATGTTTATTTCACAAGACAAAAGCAAGGATGTTATCACTTAGTCCTGACACATAATTGTCTGAGTGAGTCAGAATAGAGGGATGCACCACACATCATGACCTGTAATTCTCATTTCTCAGTAATTTCAAGCTGTTCTTGAGGGTACTGTATTCACACATCCCTAGCAACATGGCCACTCAGCTTTTTAAAACCTCTTTTCCCATGTGATCATTGCCTTCTTTCCCAGATGAGTTGTTTTACTTTTCAGTGCTGTTGATCTAGGAGATGTTCTTTAGCTTAAATAATAACAGTTAACTGTATTTTTCCAAATTTCTTCTGATATTTGATAATTTTAATGGAAAATGGAAAGAGAATTATTTGAAAAAATATTTATCTACCTCCTGCCACTAAAGTAGCAGTTGACCATGTAGAATACAAAGAGGAGGTGATGGGAAAAATTACTTTCAGGTAATAACTTGGGGCTCTGCTTTAGTTTAGTACTAATTCTCATTTAGATCTGGGTGTAACTCCAGCTGCTCAGCTGTTGTACAGAACAGAGCAGTATTATCTGGTGTTGCTTGCATCAGAATTCAGAGGTCCTCAGGCTGCTTGTTTTCTACCTATGGTTCTCCCAGTTTTGCAAATTATTTGTGAAGCAGCCTTCCCAGAGAACTGTGAGGGCTTCCTCTGGGAACATTCTTCCTGAGGAGATGGGGAGGAGATGCTGGGAGCAGAGCAAGGACTGTTCAGGAGGTACCTAAGAAGGGTTTGAAGAATGGAAAGGCATGAATGAGGGGTTTTTATGGGGGAAGGGATTTGTTTGTTTTTTCAGGAACCACTGTGCCAAGTTACAGTTCCTCAGTGAGGGCTTGAGATGAAGCAGTTTTATTTGGAGAGAATGTGGGGTTGTTACTAGCAGTGCCTTTTGTCTCTCTGAAGACTTTATGATCCAGCTTCTCTTGCAGAATTTGTGCCACTTCTGTGTTCAAACAGGTCTCAAACCATGGGGTTTTAAGCCATAGTTGTAATGTGACCTATGAATGTGTCCAGCAGTTTTATTTATTCTTTCCTAAACAAAAGTGGCTCTTGATCACTATTTAGACCTTGTGTGTACTTGTAAATATGTAGGTATATAAAAAATGCATGTGTGTGTTCACATGGTTGTCTCTGTCTCTTCTAAGAGTAAAACAGGTCCACAGAAGGCAGAAAGCCAGCAAAGAATTAATTTTATCAAAACTGGGAAAAATTAGATGTGAAACCACGAGGAGGAGATCTAATCCAAATACCAACTTAGAGGAGTGAATAACACAGGTGGAAGGAGAGGATGTAAGAGTAATACTTCAATGCAAGTACTTGCATTAAAGAATAGAGGTTTTCTCCTCCTTAGTATGTCTAATAACTCTCCCTCCACCCATGGTCTGTACCTGCTGTGGGTTGGAGTTTGGGGCTGTCTGACTGAGGGAAAGGTGTCAGGAGGGGAACTTCCTTCCTCTCAGATATCTGACACATAAAAAATGCAAGAACCACTTTGGTAAAGTTGTGGTTCTTCAGTGTGTGCTGTTTGGTAGACAGGGGCTATGTATGACATCTCATAGTGGTAGAAGGCAAATATAAAAATAGGAATATTTTTAATACCGATTCAGTCAGGCTGTGGAGGAGACATTGCTTTGATTCAAGCTGAGCATCTCTGATGTTTTTTGTCTTTCATGCCAGCTGTATGTGGCCACTGAAGCCATCCTCATTGCATTGGTGGGTGCAACTCCTCCCTACCACTGGGATCTCCAAGGGCCCTCAGCTAATCAGAGCCATGGCAACCATTCAGTGAGCGAGCAGAGAGCTTTTGGGGAATGGCTCCTGACTGCCAATGGCAGCGAGGTGCATAAGCACATACACTTTGGCAGCAGCTTCACATCCATAGTCTCTGAGGTAAGTCTGAAATGTGTTTTGCAGCCTCATGTGTGAGTAGTAAATCTTACTGGGATCATTTTGAGGGTCTCCTTGTGCCGCTTTTTTCCTGCATACTAATGCCTGTTTTGATTAGCAAATGAAACGTGCTACCTCCAGTTAGAGCACAGGTAGTGTACTCATGTCTTTACTGGCAACAAAAGCTAGCTTTATATTGCTGTGCAGATCTTGACCAATGTTTTGCTCCAAAGCTTCCCCCCTTTTCTGTGTGGAGGTTACATATTGCATCCTGCAGCCTGGTTCCACATTTGAATCATGGCATTCATTTTACTGATTTGCTCAAAATCCTTTATGGACTCCAGCTCTTTCTGGCCATCCCCTTGCTGAGCTGCAGTGCGTGTAGTGCATCCATCATGCAGTTAGCAAGCACTGGAGGAACTGGAGAGGAAGTGGCTCCTGCAGCCTTTTTAACTCCAGATACAAGAACATGGTCAGTGGGGAGTCAGGTGGACAAAGCAGCTCCCTCACATTCTATTCCAAAACAAGCTTTGGCTTCGTTGGCATGGCCTCTGTGTTTTTTCACTGATTTTTTTCATGGTCTAGCCACAGTCCCTACAGGAATGATTCCAGGCTCTGCATTGATGTGCGCAACACCTGCCCTTCCTGGGTCTGTCAGTATCTGTTCACGTCAAATTGTTCTTTACAAGAGCCCTGAGTGCTTTGGTTACAAGGCCTGAATGTAGAGCTGAACTGTGGACTCAAGTGTAGCACCACTTGATAGTTTGTGGCTATTGAACAGAGGTATTAATGCTATCCAAATTACTTCTGAAAAGCAGTTTATTGGTTAGGAGCATATTACTAAAAATTGCCAGCTTTGGAATAGTACCAAGCCATTGTGTACAGAAGGCATTGCTTCTTATTCTGGCAATAAAGAGGATATGAGTACTTATGATACCATTTAAATTAAAATTGTAATGGATGGTGGATTTCTTAAGCATTATTTAAAACTCACTAATGTTTCTGAATTTTCTCAGGGGTTTTTCTTTTTTTTTTTTTTTTTTAACTTGCCCAAGAATCTTTTACTCTCATAAACTTGACAAGTCAGACATGCTTCTAGAGCCTAGCATATAACATAAATTTTATACAGATCTTTATACATTTTGGTTGCATAAATAGGAAGTGCAGGTAAAGAACAAACCCTGCTTGAGCAATAAAAAGCCATAAAAAACTCCCCAACCAAAACAAACAAAAAACCCCAACCCCAAGGCAACTTGTGTAGATTCTGCTTTCTAATTCTTTAGCATATGTTTCAGTAGAGGCCCATCTGAATAAAATCTTCTTAGCTCTTCTGTTTCCCTCTATTGAAATACAGTTTTTGTGAATTTGTTATTTGGTATATATGGTATATTTGGAGGTTATGTGCTAAGCACAAACATTTTGAGAGAGAACATACATATCTGAAGAGTATTTCACCACTAATTCATTATTAATCTAATTTCATGATTGATTGTAAAGAAGTTTTTTCCTACATATTTAAAGAGGGTATGCCAATGCTTAACCTTGTGGCATCATTGATAACATGACCATTACAAATTTAATCTGAAAAATATTCTGATGTAAAAAGCTTAATTTGTGAATAAGCATATATGTAGAATGTTTTTATGTATAAGAGAAAAGCCTTGAGCTCTCTAAAGGGCTTAGACATCGAGATAAATTTTGAGAACAAATTTTGCTTTGCAACCAAGTTATCCCTTAATCCCTGAATGATTCAGAAAGCATCTCATGTCAACAATTTTCATGTTGGCAGCTTTTTAATTTTTTATATCAAAAGTTATTGCATGATTCTTGTAGCTGTTATAAAACAAACTGACCATGTTATTTCAGGATAAAATTAATCTCATATGCAATTATTCTACAAATGTATTTTTTCTGGGAATTGTTTTTAAAGTCTGCAGAAGCTTCAAAAACTGATTTATGATCATGTGGTTGGTTTCAGTTGAATTTTGTCAGTCTTGGCACTTTATGAGCACATTTCCTACTATTATCAGTAACCATCTCCCTGTTAAAGTAACAATTCAAAATGAAGCAGATATAGAAAGTAAGCAAGTTATTTACTTGGAGCTTATGAATGATGTTTTGTTAGCAACCTAATCTTTGTGAGGTTTAATTGCATGGCTCTGTTCTCATGATGAGGTAGTTTATAACTGAGCTTTGAAATAATATAAGCTTTGCTAGAAAGGATATTTAATGAGATTTTGGTAGAGGAAGAGGAGATTATGAGGAGAAGATTAGAGAGTTATTGCAGGGATAATGATATAATCACCAGCTTACTAGCACAGGAAGAAGAGTTGGTTGTCACTAAAAGAAAACATTATCTCAAGGTGCAAGAGGAATAGAAAAAGAAAAGAACAGAAGATGTGGAGTGTTTAGAATACAAAAGGAAATAACTTTTGAACATTGAGAGCATGGCATATTTTCATTCTGCACTTCCGTGGGCAAAGAATTTTGTCAGGTTCAACTTGAGACTCTAAGTCCTTAAGAATCGAACATTTCAAGATCAGCTTTGTATTTGGAATTGAAAAGAACTGAAGAAGACTAAGTACACCATAGAAAAGATGAATGTGTGCAGAAAACCTGACTAACCTGTGTAATGGTACCAAAGTATTGCTCAGGGAAAAGACAGTTCATAAAGAGGAGCATGTGCCGGAGTTATCTTCAGACATAAACCACAACTATTTTTCCACAATTTGTGTTCTACACAATGCAGTGACACGTGTCAGTAGGTAGAACTGAGTCTATTTAGGTTAACAGCTTTATGTGAAAGAAGGGAGAAAAAGGGAAAGGTGCAAAACTTAGAATATTGCGAGGAATCTGTTCTTGATTTCAGAATCAAAGACTGCTTTTGGTTTGAGAGAGCTGCCACTGTCAGTATCCTGTGGTAAGTTTGGGAGACAGCAGTGGGGACTGGTGATTTACTGAATATGATCCTTAGGAGATTTATTAAGAGTTTGATCTTCTTTAAAATATATAATGTCCCCTCTAGCTATTAGCTGTTGGTGAACTGTTTAGATTCTGATCAATTGACCTTTTTGCTGGTTTGTTGTTTGTGTTTTTTTCTTCCCCTCCCTGCAGTGGTTTTTAATTGGCAACGCATCATACAAAGTCAGTGCTGCCAGTTCTTTCTACTTCAGTGGTGTGTTTGTTGGGGCCATCTCCTTTGGGCAGCTCTCCGATCGCTTCGGGAGGAAGAAAGTCTATCTCACAGGTAACCCCTCCACAAAATAATGGCATGAGGGTATCGTGTCCTGAGGATCAGTGGCAATAGCCCAGTTTCTGCTGACAGCTTGATATGTAGCTGTAAATCATGTGCTGTGATTCTGTTTGTTTGGTTTGGCATTCCAATATACCTGTGCCATAGAACTGGAGACAAGGAATTAATATTTCACTGATCGGTCACCACTTGAATTTCTGCGAGGTGTTCCAGGTTTGAGTCGTGCCATAAAGACTTTCACTCATGCAATGTTGTGCTCATGGGATCTCTGCATGTTTCACTTAGTATTTTTAGTAGTTTTGTAACAGCATTCTTACCTGTGTAACCTGTTAGAAATTCATTGCACCTTTTTTCCCCTGTCTGCATGATTTAATTTTTACGTATTTGTGATCCTCATACTGTTTTGAAGCTCATAAGCTTTCTAACTGTCCCTGGATCAAACAACATTTGAAACTGCATGTTTTGTGTATGTATGAAGTTGTGTGTCAATGGATGAGCATGTAGAGTTTAAATAAATGTTTTATGCTTTTTTGGTTTTTTTTTAAGGAAAAGCATTCATTCAAAACACATAAAGGTGGGCCTGCTCTGCATGCAAACCCACCATGTATTGTCCCCTGGTGACATTCTCTTCTCTGGTTTCTATACACTGCTCTCTAAAAATGAAGGGAGATATTTGGTCATATATTTAACCTGTGGTGTTTGTATCAGGGATAAATATAAAGCTGTCTTTAACAGGAGTCAGACAATGGTTCTGAGTGTCTAAAAAAATTGTCTGCTAGCAACTGAATTTAAAGGTTCAAACTGCAAACTGTGTATCAAAAAAACACACCTTCTGTGTCCCCTCCTTTTTGATATTGACTCTAGGTATTCAACTTTCTTTCCAAACCTGTGGTGGTGGTGTTGACTGTGATGTCTTAGGACAGATGCCAGTAAAGATACCAGTAAAGGCTTCTGTTTCTTTAGGTACCCTTCTAAAATGAAACTTCTTGCCTTGTTTTCCAGGTTTTGCACTTGACATCTTGTTTGCCCTTGCAAACGGGTTCTCACCCTCGTATGAATTCTTTGCCGTTTCCCGGTTCTTGGTGGGGATGATGAATGGTGGGATGTCACTGGTGGCCTTTGTTCTACTGAATGAGTGTGTGGGTACAGCCTACTGGGCATTAGCAGGTAAACTGCCTTGATTGTCAGAATTCATAGATTTCAGTCTCACACACCACTTGAGGCACACAAAGCAGCTGCAAATTTAGCTCCACTTGAGCATATCTGTGACCACAGTCTTTGAACTCTGCTTGTTTAATACGAACCTTGGACAAGCAGGGTAGATGACTTGGGGCCATTCAGGTCTCTACATCACTCAAGTTGACAAAGATCCAGCTGAAACATCTCCCGTAAATGTTACCAGCTAAATACTCATCCCAGGTTTGTCACAAGTCAGCTCTGTTAATCACAATGTTGGACGCTGCTAAACAGAGCCAAGTGTTGATATGCTAAATATCAATTCTTTCCTTCCTAGCAGTTCTTAAAAAGAAATCAAAAGTGTTTTTATATCATAGGAGGATGAAAAAACTGTTGCTTATATGTTACTAAAAACGTTGTCCCATGTAGTAATTACCTTTAGAATTTAGAAGATACAGACACCCTTAATTGTCTTGACTGCTGGTGTTGGACCTGTCCTTCAGAAGTGTGTGTAACCTGTACTGCTGCAGCTCTTGGGCCTGACTTACAAAGCCCATGAAGTGCCATGCTGAGACTGTTTTAAAATAGGGTGTCTTACACCTTGCAGGTCATGGGAGCTATGAATGAATACTACATATTCCTAAAGCTACCAATTTTTCAATGTTTTGTAGTATTTATTTATACATATAGGAAGTTGCATACTTATGCTGTATACATGCACATACTTACATTTGGAATTAGAAGACTTCATTGTTCACTGGGCTTTGTTGGGTGTGGAGGATGTAGAAGAGCACTTTTGGGGTTTTTATTAATCTTTGCAATTAGATGTAATACTTCTGCTCTGCATGAATGAAGGACAGTATGTTCTTTGATCAAAGATCTGTGTTTCTGCCTGAATTGCTGAATGAATTTTTGTTAATGAGGGATTAGTTCTAACTAGTTAGTTAGTCTGATCCCATTTGTTGAGATTTACTAATGTTTCTTACAGAAGTGATAATGTTTTGTTTTGTTTGTTTTGTTTTTAACTGTATGTTAGGTTCCATTGGTGGCTTGTTCTTTGCTGTGGGAATTGCCCAGTATGCTTTATTAGGGTATTTCATTCGTTCCTGGAGGACTCTGGCTGTTGTGGTTAATCTGGAAGGAGCAGTCGTCTTTCTCTTCTCTCTGTAAGTTGTTTTTCAAACAGAGTTTCATAAAGAAAGATGTCGAAAAAACCCTCAAAATCTCCAACAAATTGAGTACCCAAACGACTAAGTCAAACTGCCTTTCTAAGATGGCATGAAATGGTGTAAATAAGGTATTTCTCTCAAGTTGTACACCCCCTCCCCCTCACATGGTCTGTGCTTTCTTCAAATAGTAGTGGTGCAATATTTGAGCCAGTAAGTCTCCATTGTACTGTGTGTGCAGTATTACTGTAGATGGGATCAGTCTCTGGGGTGGTAGAGAAGCACATCCTGTTCTTCAGCTGGTGCGTGTTGATGACCTAAACTGGTGTGCTAAGAGGCACTATAAATACATGTTAAAAGATACAGGAATAGTTTTGTATTCATGTAATAACATGATGCTTCTCTTGTGGTTACACAGAAGGAGCAGCATCAAAATTGCTTGCCTGTCCAGTCTTAAAAGTGGCATGCAAAAGAAAAAATGGGCAGCTCCCTTTAATTTTTCAAATGTGATCTTTTTGGAGCTAGTTGGGGCTTTGTGAATTTCAGCACTGAAAGCTCTGTGATACAGTGTGGTGTTCTTATATGCTTTCTGACATCTAAATCTCAGTAACTAAAAGAGTGAAATTACTTTACTGCTGTTTAAACTAGAGGACTTGGCCTTTCCAACATCTATTTCACTTCAGCAACTCTTTGAATAAAGCTTTTGCACCTCAAAAAATTCACACACCCTTTCAAAGGAGGCATCGGAACTCAGGAAAGGGTCTTTGAAGCTGTTCATTTCAAAACGTTGTGGTAATAGGGACCCTTGAGAAAAAAAAATTAACTTTCAGATTGATAGTACAGCTTTTTAAAGTGAGTTATGCTTGTGACTCCAGAGCTGTGCTCAGAAGCCTATCTTTCCTGTAAGAAAAGGGGTGTTTTTAATTCCAAATTTCACACTGCCTCCCTGCCACATTCCTTAAAAATTACTCAATGTAGAAAATACTATCAGATTTTTATCCTGGGGAACAAAATATTTTCCTTTGTAAGCTTTTTTTTTTTTTTTGTGAAAACACAGAATCACATTCTTTTAAACTTAGAGGGAAAATATAATTTTTGGTCTGTGGCAAAAATCTTTAAAAGTTTCTGGCAAAAGGCTAAAGTTTAAATTAGTTCTGGAAGCCTGAAAATAATAGAAGGTTTGTGTAGTAGACCACGTTGGAATTAGGGACCTGTCAAGTGAACACTGCATGTGAGGAGCCTGACCTTTGCACAGTTTCTGCCTTCTTATCTACAGGAGGGTATTTGGCAAAAAGCTGAAAAATGGGAGGTGGAAGTTGGTCATGTGGAAAATGAGAAATGGAACTAGTGGGTCTTAAAAAAGCATCCCATGTTACTTGCATTAATGTGTGCCTCCTTAGTTCTGAATTCCCCAAAAACAGGATCTTAATCATACTGTAACTTGTAATGTTGTTCTTTCTTTGTATGTATATTTGTATACACTTAGTGTAGTTTCTTGGTGTCTAAATTACGTATGGCTTACCTTTCCTTTCAACATGCTTTGTTTCTGTTTTGGTAAGTGAATTTTATACCTGAAAGGTTGTTTGAAAACTCTTTATTATACTGAAGTGCATTTCAGCCTTATTTCTTTAGACAAGTCCAGCGTCATAGAGAAGAAAATCCCTAAAGGTGTCTATGTGTGTGTGTGTTTCAGATTCATTCCCGAGTCCCCGCGCTGGCTCTATTCCCAGGGCCGCCTGAACGAGGCAGAAGATGCCCTCTACCTCATTGCCAAGAGGAACCGCAAGCAGAAATGCACTTTCTCACTAAAACTCCCAGCTGAGAGGGGCTCCAGGGAGGCCGGCAGCTTTCTGGACCTGTTCCGATACAGGATTCTCCTGGGACGCACCTTGATCATGATGTTCACCTGGTACTGGAAATATGACCTCTTTAAGTCTCTGAGAAAATATGGTGCTGAGAGTTGTCCTGCAGATTGTAAGGGACACTGTACCTAAAAAGGATCCTTTATAGTATTTAAGTGTCTATTACAATATTTCCTTAGTGCATTTCTAGCACAAAGCCATTTTTACAGTCCAGTTCTGAGGTGTTTTATCTCTGCATTTCTGTCTTGTGTTTTGAGTCTCAAAATAGTTGAGAGCTACCCCTTCTGTTCTGACCCACAAGGCTGCTGAGATTAGTCACAGTGTCCTCCTCTTAGGCCCAGAGCTGTCAGTATCTCTTCACATGGATTATTCTTTGTTTTGTGTATGAGGAGCCCATTAGCAGGTGGGTGGCCTACCTTGTCTAATGAGTAGACATCATAGGCAACAGTTCTTTAAGAGAAAGTGCTGGCTGTTGCTGTAGTGAGGAGCAGAAACCCCTGATGCTCCCTCTAGTCACTAGCTGAAATTTAACTCCAAAAGTGCCTGGTTTTTTTTCAGATATCTCACTAGCCCTGAGGTCTTTTGCTGCTACTTTAAAAAAAATCTTATGTGTGACATGGTATGCAGGTCCTCAGGCATTACTGCTCATACAGTCGCTTTTATAATGGATATATTTGGGAAAGATCTATCAATTAAGAACAAAACCAATGGTTTTGTCAGCATACAGCACTGAGCTGTTTTCCTGTTGCTTTTCCAAGTGCTTACTACAGAATAAATAGTTGATTGTTATGTTCCTTAAATGAGAATTGCTGATTTGCTGCAGAATGAATTAATAACCAGTTTCTTTCCTCTCTGTAAAGGCAAGTCCCTTTGCAGGGGTTAACATGGCAATAGGGTTACAAAAGAAAAGTTAAACAGAGTTGGAGAATGAATGAATAAAACTGGACCAGGGTATAGAAATTAAAAGAAGGTTTAAGTATTGTTTGAACTGCTTGAGATATTTGGTTTACACACAATTGGAAAAAGTGTGGATGACAATGTAACCTGATAAAAACAAAAGGGACAAAAACATTTCTGATGTTAAATAATATAGTCGTGATTGTACTCTAACTTTATACTGGCTTATGCACATTGTTCATAAGTGTAGTCTTAAGTTTCACTCAGTAGTAAGTCAGGAATTGGGTCTTTGCTGAGACAAAAAGGTTTATTTGACTAGAAGGCATCATATGCTTACAGAGAAACATTTTAAACCTATCTGCTGAAACACTAAATATAGTTTAGAGTGTATTCTGCCAGACCAGTGCTTCGATTTGGCAGGCAAAGTGTCAGCTCTGATTTCACTTCTTTTTTTCTCCTGTCTTTTGCAGGTTTGTGTGCAGCTTGGTTTACTACGGTCTTACCCTTAATGTGGGTGACTTAGGTGGAAGCATTTATGCCAATTTAGCCCTGTCAGGCTTGATAGAAATCCCAGCATACCCAATCTGTATTTACTTGATTAACCAAAAATGGTAAGTATGGAATTTATTAAGCCGGTCAGGGTTTCTTCATAACTTTTCTCGAAGACAGGAGATGTGATACACAGAATACCTAGCGTATATCTGTTGTGTGGGGCTTCCCACTTCAGTGTGGAAATGCCATTGATTTATCTTTACCTCAAATAGCAGTTTAACTTGTTTTCAGTCGCTCACCTAATGGTGAGCCGTCCCTCTGGCTCGGGTGGGGTTGATGTAGCTCGGGGGAAGCTGCGCTGCCTGCAGGCTAACACTAGATAGCGTCCTTCCCTCCGCTGCCCCGTGATCCCGCCTCCCCGCTGGGGCAGGGCTGTCCCGACTCCACTCTGCTGCGGCTGTCCTGTGGTCTCTTGCGATAGCAGTACCTGTGTGAGCTGCTGTGTGAGCAGAGCAGATATTCAGCGTTTTCCTGAACCATGATACTCTGGGCAACGTCTCTCAGTTTTTGTAGAATTTCCTCCCAGTCTCTCCTCTGCATCCTCTGCGGTTTACAAATATCACGTGTGGCAGGAAGCAACCACAAATCCTAGAAAATTGTCAGCCTCTGTATAAAGTTGGCACTCATTTTGTTAAGAGTGCAGCAGGAGCTTGTTTAAAAACGGTGTGAGAGGAAGGAAGCGTTGATGGGAGATGGTATTCAGTATTCCCAACTGCAAATAAAGAGTCAGTGTGAATTCAAAGGATTCATTACTTTGCAACCCACAAACCTAATGCAGAATATAAACCTTTGTTATCTTTGCGTATCAGGTTTGGTCGGAAGCGAACGTTGAGTGCATTTCTGTTCCTGGGAGGATTGGCTTGTCTTATTGTCATGTTTCTGCCTAAGAAGAGAGGTAAGTACTTTTTTTGTTTCTGGAGTATGTGGTAAGAATTGGTAAAAGCAGCATCCTACAGCATAACAATTTGATGGCTGTTGGACGATTAGGCTCATACCACATGTGAGTCTCAATTTTTGAGAAGCCAACTCAATAAAAGAATAAGCAACAACCTCCCTAAACCTTAGAGAAAAGTTGTTAGTAGGGTTTGGATTTGAATTTTTGCCTTTGGATTCTGCCCTTTACTTCTGTTCGCATCAGTTGCTCCTTTCCAGTGTTTTTGACATAATCCCAATGAGTGATATTTCTTGTGGTATCTCTAATAGCTAGATGATTGGTTAGTGTAAGTAGTGCCAAGTGCAACTTGGCTGTATCTCTCCAAGTGGAAGATCAATGTCAGAAGATCTGAATAACTGAGTGATGGAGCAAGTTTCCATCTTTCCCACACTTGTCTGTAATGTTCAAGAGTAGTGTGATTGTGGTAATAGTAATGTGGCCACGTAACTTACAGCTTAACATTCTGATAAACTTCTGAATTGGAGGGTCTTTAAGAAATGTGAAATTAAACATCTTTTGTGTAAAGATGCACTAATGTTGATTTTCAGATTACATAGCAATTTTTCTTTTTGAAACCAGATAGATAAATTCACCTTGCTTGTAAGATCTCTGGATGTATATTACCTTTCATAAAGAGAGAGAATGTTTCAAGCACTTGAAGAGTGATTCAAGAAATTAAACATCTATGACAGAGTACAGAATTTGCTCTAGATGGCAGAGGGTCTAATAGGTAAAGCTTTTTTAAAGGGGTGCAACTCCAGTTTTCAGAATTATTCCTGGTGCTAGAGCATGGACACTTGGAAGTATTCTGATTTGGCTGGTACCAAATTTTTGCATATCATTCCAAACATAAGATGTGGAAAGAAAGGACAGAACTGTGAGACCCCAGGAAATCAGCTGTGTACTGAACTGCCCAAGTCAGGCAAAGGGGAAGTGCCTTGGGAAGTGAAAGGGCTCACTGGCCAGAGGGAAGCACCTGTCTTCACTGGGCATGAGCTCTGATTTGCCTGTTAAAAGCAAATAAGCACTGGCTGTTCTGACAAGCTGGATGGGAAATGTGGTATGATTCTTTACAGCATCTTCCTTTCAAAGCAATAGTGTTAGAAGAATACTGTCATACTATAGAAATAACAATGAACAGGATTCTTGTTAAAAAAAGAAAATGTGCTCACTTTTGGAAATGTATCTGTTATACTCTTCTTCAGCTTTCTGATAGAACTAATTTAGTGTTTAATTAGTAGTAGACCAAAAATGCTGAATTGTAGCTCCAGCTTTTAGATTCTTCACTAGATTCCTTTTCACACCATATTATTGTGTGATTGAAATGATTTTAGGTGTATTGGAATGCTCAAAAGCCTTACAGGAGTCACATTTTCTCTCTCAGATACTGGAGTCTTTGCAGTAGTGAACAGTCGCTCTCTGTCTTTGCTGGGAAAATTGACAATCAGTGCTGCTTTTAACATTGTCTACATCTACACATCAGAACTTTATCCCACAGTCATCAGGTAACACAAGTTAATTTTAAGTCTTCATTTTTCTGGTTCTCTTATATGATCTTTTATTTTTCTTAATTTTTTTTCTATTAACTGTAGTTTTTTATTTGAATTTTTCATTTACGTATAATGATGAGATGTAGTTTTACATCTGAAATTTCTTCCCTTATCACCTTCTCACTCCCTCTTCCATCAGATTTGCAGCGTTCTTTTCAGACTAACCTCATTTTTATGTAACAGTAAAATAGACCTTTAGCTGCTTGGCCTGCTTTCAACTCCCCTTCTACTAATGAGGATAACTATAGCACTGCTGGTATTTCTTTTAATGAGTGCTTTATGGAACCAGACAGCTCTATCATCACACATGCTCAACCAGGAACTTTGAAGATGACTGGTCAATAAGCTTTGTAAAAAGTAACTTGATGCTTCACAGGCAACAGTAAGGTTTCACTCACTAGGGGCAAAAACCCCTGGTGCTGCTTGTGCTGACAGAGCAGACAGAAGCTTCTGCCATATGGGTGCATATGATGGTCAGCCTCCAGTGAAACTCTGCTGTGGTGTTTATCATGAGTGGGTATGTCTGATGATAAGTAGGAGTTGAATAAATGAATTCAGACAGAGTTTCAGACAGAGGCAAGATGCATGAACTGGAATCACACTTGTTTTGCCTATGTGTGTGTCTAAAAAACCTGAATATAAAGGGGATTTTTTGCTTCGTTTTAATCACAAAAGCATGTTTCATTCCCGTCTTGGGATGCTTTCAGTTACATTTCTTTGCCAGTTAATGTGCTCAGGGTCATGATTGATTTGTCTTTCTCCTTGCTCAATAACACTTTTCCAAAGATTAATTATGTTTGTTTTTTTCATAGGAATGTTGGAATGGGTGCCTGCTCCATGTTTTCCCGTGTTGGTGGAATCATTGCGCCTTTTGTCCCTTCATTGGTTTGTCTGAACTTCTGTTATGTATATTTTTGTTTTGTGGCTCTGGTGTATCAGAGCCTTTCAGAGATGGGAATGTTTGGGATAAATTTTGTATATAAATTAAGATACAGAAATTGCCTGTCTTAACACTGTCATGGTTAGAAGGTATTTTAGCTCTGTAGGAATTTTGGGACTTAGCTAGTGGACCTTAAAATATAATAATTTCAAATCACTAAGATGGTGATACCAAATTTTAAACCCTGCACAAGGAATAGCAAAAGACCCATGTGGTTAAAAGAATTACTGCATTAAAATTAAGCATATGGGATCAGTAACTCATATTTTTGAGAAAAGGTTTGTTTTACTGTCAGTGCACTTCATTAAATATCCATGGGTTATAAATACCAGCAAAGCAGTTCATCTTTCAGTAAATGAAAGTGATGTGGAGGTCTGATACACTGGCATGGCAAAGAAAGATTCTGAAGAACAAAACATGGGGATGATACAGTTACTTGCCTGTGCTTAGAGTGTTAGGTGTATGCAGGTAAAAAGTGTGCCAGCTTTTCCCAGCTGTTTGCTGAGGCCCAGTGACAATTCCTTTAATGTGACAGATTTCATCTCAGGTAATTTTCCTCTCTGCCATTTGCCATTTTACATGTGAGGCAGAAGGTTAGCAAAAGAGCAGGTGAGCACAGGGAGCCTTTTAATCTGCAGAACTAAGCACTGGGCAGGTGAGAGCTTGAGCTCCTCTGGGAACAATAGGCAAAGCCAAGACTGCTGCCAGTCTACCAGGTGGATTTAATAGGCAGCTTTTATGTAGCAGTTGGGGCATCCATTATATTATGTCTGCCAGAGATTTGATACTACATGAAACACAAATCTTGGATCATAACGTTTGAAGGGGTTCCATGAAAATGAAAGTAGTTCTGGTTAAATAACAAATGAACCCTGATTTGAG
Source organism: Argya squamiceps (assembly GCA_037834095.1). NCBI lineage: Eukaryota > Metazoa > Chordata > Aves > Passeriformes > Leiothrichidae > Argya > Argya squamiceps. Next base: position 24,812,080 of record JBBMKD010000001.1, read on the forward strand.
AAAATAATAAATTATTTTTGTGTTTCTTCCAGTATTTTAACGTATTTTCAGTCTTTTGTCTGGAGATCTCATAATAGTAAAAATAGGAGAAGTTAACTGCTGAGATAAGAGATGAAACATTGGTCATTTATTTGATCACAGCCTGTTATTTTCTTCAATTTAGAATTGCTCTCTACAATGTGAGTTTCTGAAAGAAACAGCTAAACTCTTTCCCTTTTTTAAAATAAGCCTTCTTTACAGTGAAAACAGGGACAGGCATCAGAGGAGGAGTATAAACATTGCTTGGGCTGTCACAAGTGATGCCAGGAGTGCCAAAGCTCAGTTGAAGCTAAAACTGGCAAGGAGCATAAATAGGGATTCTGTCAGCTAAAGGAAATTCAGTGCAAATGCCTGTTGATGAATGGGATGGGCATCCCGTTGGTGGGTGACATGGAATAAGCTGAAATACCTGTGCTTCAATCTTGAGAGACAAAGCTTGACTCCAATACTCTGCCTGTCAGCACAGCTGAGGAAGCAGGAGGCCAGCAAACAGTAGGAGGAGCAATAGGTTCAAGAACACTTAGAGCTGAAAGCTTTCCATTCCATGGGGTAAGATTCCATAAGAATGGTTGTGATAGTGAAGCAAGTGTTCGTCATCTGTGATAAACCACTGTTGTAGTGAAGGATCACTGGTAGCTGTGGGAGGAAAAAAAGCCAATCCTGTGTGTGTCCTCAATATCAGAAAGTGGAACCTGGGTATTACAGGCTGAGCACCTCCAACTCAGTCTGTGGGAGGATTGAGACACGACCTCCCAGAGTCTGTTTATAAGCATGTGAAGGCAGGAAAGAAAACTGGGATCAGTGAACATGGATTTATTAAAGACAATTCATTCTCAGCCAACTTGATTTGATAATCAGCCATTCCATGATGGAGGGCAATATGGATGAGGAATGGCAGGAGAGCAGGGAAGGCTTTTGTAAGGCTCTTGACACTATCCTGCATTAGCATATGTTTATCACAAGTTTTGGCTTAGAGGTTAGATAGGAAACTTGGAAAATAATGGGTTTGAGAGGCATAATGCAGCCTGGAACGGTCTACTTGGAGGGGAAATCTCCATCCTTGGAGTCTTTTTGATAATAAGCAATGATTGGGCTGATCTAATTGAGGCTGTAATTGTGCTTAGAGTAGGTGGTTGGCCTAGATGATCTCAAGAGATCTCCAAGCAGCATGTCTCTGTTTCTGGGATGTCTATTCCCTACTACAAAGGGATGTTGCATTTGTTAAAAAGTGTGTATGTTAGAGGCAAGAATTGAGTTCAAATTCAGCAGGCACTTCTTTTAAAGTTCATGACAAAATCTGTGGAGTTCTAATAGTATTGACAAGATACAATTGACAATACTGGTAAAAAACCCAAACAAACAAACAAAAAACCCACAGCAAAAGGATTGGTGACTTCTGTGCTAAATAGGAACAAAAACATGGCCAGAGGGAATGGTTGTAAAGGCTAGGTTCTTTAATATGCAACATGAACTACAAGGAACCAGTCTGAACCTAATTCTGTTTTTTTTTTTTTCCAGAAATCTGTACAGTGGTCTCTGCCTTACATTGTGTTTGGAGCAACTGGTCTGTTGTCTGGGCTCTTAAGCTTATTGTTGCCAGAGACCTTAAACAGCCCTTTGCTAGAAACTATTTCAGACCTGCAGGTGTGCTCCTACTGGAGGCTGAGTGATGAAGCCATGTCACTGCAAGCTCTAAATGGCTCACAGGTATACTATTCTTTTCCTAGTACTTTTCTGTTGTGTTTATTTCAGCTGTCAGCTTGAATCTGCCACTCTAAATAGATTCGGATAGTGATTCTTGGCCTGTGGAGGATAGGCCCCAAGGAGAAGGCAGTGTAGCAACCCTAGCATCACATCTGAAATGTTTTCTGGAAATGCAGGCTGAAATATAGCTGGATTATTTCATCCCTTCAAGGTCACAAGCTTACAACATTTCCCTTTGGGATAAAGCGATGTCTGTGCATCTCTAATCTCTAAGACTGATTGGTGCAGTGTGTTTCAGCCAGAGCTGGACACTGAAGCTTGAGAAGCCTTAGATGTTAACAAAACCAGAAGCCTGTTTGTGAAGGGCTGCTCTCAAAGGCAGCACACTACTTCTCACCTGCCCCAGCTGTTCTGCAGTGCCAGTTACCAGGTCTGTCCTAGACAGGCTTTGAATGGGTTAAAGCCAGACTAACCTCTGCTATGTGTCCCACTGTTGACTCTGGGAAATGAAATTAATTGAAAACATTGGAACTAACTCATTGAAAACTCCCAGGTATAAGCATAAATAAATATGGCAGCAGGATTTTTTTCAATGAGGTTTCTTTGAATTGTGTTTTTCAGATGACTTTATTTTGTTAAACTCCTGGACACCTCTCGAGGTGTCTGTATCTTCCAGTCATGTAAAGGTTTTTTGACATGGTTACTTCTTTGTGAAGTGGGATTAGAAAGAAGTAGCTAGAGAGCTGGGAGGGGATGTTTGAATTTGGGTAAAGTTTTCAAGTTTAAATCCTAGTCCCAAAACTTCAAGTATTGAGGGACTTAGAGAAATAGAATAAGTGGTCAGAGGACTTGAGGGGAAACTCGTAACAAAAAATGTTAGTTGCCCCATTAGGCTGAGATGAGACAGGATCCTTTTATCACCTTTATTTTTGAGATTCACAGGTACTCATACTCATTTTCACAGAAATCATGTACTTGTAGAATAGGAACATTTGCTTCCTATCAGAAGCTTCAGTATGTTGCCTGTTTACCAAGTTTAGCTGTAATAGTTCTTGATAGGACAGCAGAGTTTAGTGACAAAAGCACCCTTGAGGAAAGGCTGAAAAAGGCAGTCCTGTAACCATTAATTTTATACTTTAGCTACTTCCCATGCTTAATTTATAAACATTTTCAACCATACTGGATAATGTGTTGTGGCACCACATTCTTGCTGACTGCACAAATCCATCATATATGTTTACCTCAGCTGTTATTTTGGTGATTACATTATTATTGCTTCTTAGTTGTGCAGATGGTTTACCAACGAAAGCAATTTTTGTAAGCAGTGCAGGTGTTGCAGCTTAGGGGTGGGAAGCCACATTTTTATTTTCTTCTTTAACCAACTACAGTCTGTATTACCCTTTGAGGTGACAAGTATTGTCTGTTAATATTCCCACAAATTGGTTTGTTTATGTCAGTCCTCTCAGGTTTAAATCTTCTTTGCTTGTGCTTCTCTAGGCTTCTTAAAAATTCCAACCTGAACAGGACCCACAAAAGGGGATGTTGTTACAAATATTCTTCAGGATCATTTTGCCCAAATGGATTAAAATTACTGAATCTGAATAGAAAGTCATTGGCTCAGACCTTAACTAATCCTGTAACTTCAGTGAAGTTATATGTGGAATGTCTGTGACACATTAGGGATTTATTTTTAAGCTCACAAAGAAAGTCCTGATAAAATGGAAAGCTGTTAAACATTAACCCTATTTGACAAGGCCATGAGAGGTCTTATGAAGCTGTTGTGAGAAAGATTTAAAATTTACTTGGCATACCCTGAATTGCCCCTGTGGAATCCATTGTCCTTTTGTACCGTTTTCAAGATAACATGTGTTCTGATTGCCCACAACGGAGGTTTTGTTCCTGTTAACATACATGAATGTGATATTCAAGTTGGACAGCATCCAGTGATAGCCTGACTTTCCTCAAATAGTTTTAGAAGTCTAGAAAAAAAAAAGCTTAACATGATTTCCTTTACATCTTTTGACAGGTCGTAGTGCTCAAACTGCTTCAAATTCCTTTGCAGTTAACGCACATTGCTGTAGCAAAGCTCCTCTGAAGAGAGATCTAAAGCTACAGATTTTGCTTGCATGGTGCTGTCAGTCAGAAACACTATTTCCATTTCTCTATTTTTCACCCTCTCTCTCACCGTTCTTTAGCATATGACTAGGCAGGCAGAGGTCTTAGGATGGATGAAGACATACTGGGGAAAAAATCTTAAATAATCAAACTAGATGGAGTTTATACTAGCAGGAGAACCTTTTTGACTGGAATCATTTGTGTCAGTTCCATGGAAAAATGCTACACTGGCCAAATAAAAATCAATTAGCTGTAATAGCTGACTTTATTTTGGGTATGTGGTATAAATTATGTTGTGGAAAGGACTCTGGAGTAGGTATGCCTATGATAGGGATTTTACCTTCTGAACAAACAGTGTGGTAATGGTTTTTCCCTTTGCCATAACACTTTCATTTAGTATTGCAGGGGGATCTTTTATATTCAACTTGCACAGTAAAATGTCTGTGCTACCCAAGGAAAAGTGTTAATTCTGGACAGAGAAGCTTTACCTAAACAAGTAAAATGTGTGTTCTGAGCTGTGGTGAGCTACTATGTTTCCAGTAGCTCTCCTCAGCATAGGCACCCTAGACTAAATTTAAGAAAGTGTAGTAGATTACCCCTTCAGAACCACTCTGGCCAGTCTCTCCTGCATATATTCTCTAGTGTACTGGTGGAGCAGAGAAAGTCCATCCACTACAACCCCATGTCTTTTAAAGATACTTTGAAGAACCAAGGATTTAAATCTCAATTCACGCAATGTCTTTTACAAAGTTTTAATACAGTGGTTTGACCTGTGTTTTCTTACTTTATCTCTACCAGCATTCCATAGAAGTGTAATGGTTCATGCTCATGCATGTTGAGGTTGATTTAGTGGCTTCAGTTTAACTAACAACTTCCTTTTTGCTTCTAGTCTGGAGACAAACACAGCTCTACAGGGAGTGGCAGTGAAGATGAGGAGTTCTATGACGCTGATGAAGAGACTCACATGATCAAGTAATGAAAAGAAGAAACTCTGGCCTATTCTATGCCTCTTCTTGCCCAGTCAGTCCAGCTGTATGACAAGTACTGGGGACCTTCCTTGCCAGGCAATGTCACTGGGCAAGTGCCTGTGTTTTTCCTTACTGGGAGAGGGATTTGGATTTGAGTACTCTTCAGATTGATGACATCACTGATGCTCTCCATACAAGGCAGCAATTCCAATTCTTGTGGTTCAGAATAACAGTGCATGGACTGCATTTGAAGCCAGGTGAGACAGCAAGAGTGGGATGATGTATTTCAGAAGCCCAGTAAATAACCTAGGCTTAGACAGATTTGGACAGATCATCAATGCACATGTGTTAGTATTTTATTTTCAAGGTGGTGGATTTTGTTTCAGTACAAATTGGTAAACTTGGAAACAACCACTGTATTTTTCCAAAAGGTGAAAGTGGTCAGAGAATGTGCTGTGTGGTACTCCAATGGGAACAAATTGCTGAAATTGTCTGGTAAAATGGCTTTTGTGTATTCAGTAGAGGAGAGGCAGCTGTGAACAAAAGGTTTCTCTGTGTGCACACCTGTGCAGAGTTACAGGTGCAGCTGGTTACTCATGAGCTGGGCTTTGACTTAGTGATAATGGCAGGCTGAGAGGAAGGACTACACAACAGAGCAGCCACAAAGCCTGTGAACATAAGGAACATTACTGACTTCTTTTCCTTCTTATACACAAAGCTTTTTCTTCATGTGTCTTGTGCCTATGTTTGCCACATGTTCTCCACATCTCAGCATGGCTGTTTACAGCCTTGCCTACTTTTTCCTTGTCCTCACTTTGCCATAACTGTTGGGAGCTCAGCAACTTCTCTGTGGAGTGAAATAACTCTGTGATGGATCTCATTTCCTGGGTGCAGCAAAGGTGAGGTATTTATCACATACCGTGTGTGTGGTGTGTTAGAATGTATGGCTCACTTTTGTGGACCTGTCTGGGTCTTTATTTCTGGAAAAGGCTTAACTCTGAAGTGGTAAGAGTCACTGTGGGGTGCTGTTATATTTTGGGTGTTACTGTCAGGAAACTGGTAGTGTTTATTTTAAAATCTTGTGTGTAGCTAAGGTTTTCATTTAAGAAGAAAGCAGATCTCTTTGGACCTTTTTGGTTACTTGATGTTTTTTAACCAGTGCTTGCTCAAGCACTTGGTTACTTGACCTTGTTAAGGAAAACAACTTCACTTTCCTGATTTCACTGAACTTTCTGTAAGTGCTTCATTAGAGGCATATGGAATCCTGAAATATGAAATATGAACGTGTGAAATGTTCCAACTAAATGAGGCCTTACAAAGATTCAGTTTTCTTGATGACATTGTCATCTTCATCCTCTAATCTGTGGCTTTCTCTTTGTTAAGATTGGTTTCCATAAAACATTAGTCTTCCTACTTTGAGTTCCTAGCAAAGTGCCACACAATGGCAACAAATATATTTTCAGGCTCACAAGCCATTTTTGCAGATTTTAGAATTAAAAAAGGTGGGTCTAAAAATATCGAAAAGCCGCTGAATATTTCCTGGTTAAACTGGGAAGTTCCTTTACTCTGCAGACAAGTGAAAGTAAACAGCATCTGAAGTTTGCAGCTAGCTGCTTGAACTTTGTTCACTGGGAACTGTAATGCTGAGCAAAGTGCAACTGCCCTGGTTGGTGCAGAGGGCAGCCCAGAGTCTGCAGTTTCACACATGCAGCATTGCAGTTGGGTCTGAGCTTGATCCAGGTGTTGGCTGTGAGCAAAGTTGGGAACTGCAGTCCCTATGGACAGTCTGTCAATATTGTTGTGATTTTTTGCCTGTATTATGAGTGTCACTACAAGAATTCTCACTCATGGTCTTCACTATTTTTCCCCCCCCAGACTATTGAGTAGTTTTTGTAGATGTTGCACTTTTAATTGGATAGTCTTTCTGCCTTATTTGGCCCTTTTGTGTATAAGAAAATTTCACCAAATAAGGTACTCAGAAATAGTTGGAAAAGTTGAATCTTTTCAAATATTTTTAAATGTTTTACTCACACTTTAATTTATGGACAGCTGGGAAAATGGCTTTTTACTGCTGATGGCAAACAGCAGTAAGCCTGGCAGTATTAACATGTTGCCAAAAGCCAACAGTTGTTTTTCAGTGTTTGTTGCCTCTGTCCCTCTTTGGATGTTGGGTGGAATAAGTCAGGAACTGTCATTATCTGCTCCTGGCAACCCTGTCTAATGCCACAAGACCCTCAATAGAATTTTCATTAGCAGTAGGATGCTGTAATGGTTCTGGTGGAGAAGATTACTCTTTGCAGGTCCTGAGCTAGATTTTGTGAGTCTTCAACTAAAAATTAAATTTATCTCTCCACTGATGCACTTTTATATCATTGGTACGTAAAATTGCGAAAAACAAGAGTGAAGATAAAATTAGCAATTTTTTTGCACAGGAATTGCTGCTCTTTTTTTAACCTTAAATCTGTCCCATGTTTTCACCTTTGGAATTTTGAAGGGAGCATTTAAAAAGGAATTTTAAATCTTGCATAGTTACTTTCCCATATCAGTTAATTCAGCAATATAGCATCAGACTTTGCTTTCCAGCTTTGTGTTCTGAAGTTCAAATCCATTAGGTGCATTAAATTTCTTTGAGGCTCTTCATTTTTAGTATGAGCTGGCCTTCTGGTACAGAAACCTGTAGGATCACTTTTCTTCTTACCCATGATATGCAATGCTTTTGCAATATTGAGATAGTTGTATCTCAGTGTCTAGGTAGTGAATTTGCCATGAGAAGCTATTGGAAGGCAGAGGATGGTGCAGCACTGGATACGTCAGTTTCCTTCATGTGGTAGTGCTAGGAGACTGAGACCAAGGTTCTTGCTCTAGTTTAGTGCAGTATGATTATCTTCTGCCATATTTTTTGCCAAAGTAGCCAGTATTGTTGGCTGTTTTCATGTTGTGCAGGCACTAAGATACCACTTTTCCCAGGATGGAATTTCTTCTCTGGATTCCTTTGGCTGTGATTTTTTTTTTTCTCCAGGTAACTCACTTTCTGGGATTATGCTAGAGAGAAGAGAGCCTTTCCCATGGTGCTGATTAGTCAGGTCTCAGCAGAATCCCAAACATACCTCACCAACCTGGGGAGCTCACAAGTGATAAGTGAATACAGCTAAGAGAGAAGGAGAGGGACAGGTCATGTGGGGCAGCGTGGAGGAGAAGGAGCTGGAAGAAGTAAAAAAAAAAAAACAAACAAACAAATGGAGGATTCAACTAAAACACTTCAGGGCAAGGGTAATTGAAAGCACAAAACATCAGCAGTAGAAATACCCTTCTTGCTCCTTGTCTTGACTTGAAACTTCTGCTTTCAGAGTTAGTATTGGTTCCAGAATGTCATTGGGGGTATCAGTTTCATAATTCCCCTTTTAATGTCTGTTGTGTCCAGCACTGCCTCTTCAGTGATGAAACATTTCTTTGGCTCAAAATAAAATGTGGCCTGCCTCCTTTTTTTGGACTCAGCTTCTTTATGAAATGGCATTGCACCAAAATAATTAAAATTGGAAAGCACTGTTTTGGAGATTGTTATATAACTGGTCGTTATGGCTTAATTTGCCAGCTTGCCTTCAGGACAGGAATGTAAGAATTATTTGTTGTATTTGTCATACAACCACTTGTGAAATTATACTTCAGCCTTCTAAAAGAACTTTACTACCTGGCTTCTTTTGGTAGGCTGAAGAGAATGCAATACAAAAGTGATTAGACAAGTTTATTTTTTTAAAATTTCTCCAGAAAACAAAGCTAGTCCTCTCTATTTAGGAATTGGGAAAGTGCTGTTCAGAGGCCCCTGACATACCAGAAACTTAGAAGCTCTGTGTTAAAGGAGAGCCAGAGAGATGACTGTGTGTTCAGGTCAGGATGCTGAGTGAAGAACCTCTCCAGAGACCCCTAACTAACGTGGAGCAGGTTGTAGCTTGTTTCCACCACAGTTACAGTCAAGGCTTTCAGGATGGGAGCCACATGCTCATCATCTCAAAGCGTGCAATCCATGCCAGCATTTCCAAACTGTGTGCATGTTCTGAGGTTAGTAGGATATCATTTACAGAACCATGGGGAATGCAGCTGAGCCATATATTTTACAGTGTATTTCACCTAAGCATATAAAAGCAGTTTGCAAGAGAATGTTTTTCTTGTACTGAGGAAAAGGGGAAAGTGAGGAATTTTTCCTGGAGTGTGTTAAAGAGAACATTTGAGCTAAAGCTCTTGTTCCTGAGTCTGCTGAAAGATAATAATCACTGAATGCAGATTGGGTAGTAGTATTTTGTTTTAACTGAAGGTTGGTGTGCTGTTGATCCCTTTTCCCACCCTGTGGGAGCTTCTCTGGTACATGCTCTTTGACACAGCTGAATCTGTGACTGCAAACTGTGAGCCTTGCAGTAAAGATGTCAGAAAAGCCCAAGAGCAGTGCTGTCACTTGATAATGGAAGTTAGTCTGGCCTGACACAATGCTTGTGTCAGAAATGTTTATATTCAGCTGTTTACCGAACAGGAGACTTAGGGTTAGCTGTACTTTGTGTCTCATTCATTGTATCTTACTCCAGGGTACGTGGTAGAAAGATACCTACATAAGAAAACCTCTCTGGCAGATCTAAATGTAGAATTGGAGGCTGAACAAATTTATACATAATTTTTCCATGCTTTGTATTTTAATGTATTTTAATTTTGTCTGGCCTGTTGTAGCCTTCAGATTTTCCAGGTGCTACTGTTATTTAAGGCTAGTAGAGCTGGGTAAAGCTTTTACCCAGATAGTCAGAATTTACTGAACTTTCTCGTCTTAATTTTGGTTTGACTGGACTATTTTCTGTTGCTGTCCTTCTGGAAAATGCTCCTGTATTGCCTAATAGGTAACAGATTTTTTTGTTCTATTTTGAAGTGCCAGTTTTATAAAAGTAGTCTTTAATTTGCTCAGTCAGTTTTATATGGGACTATGTGTAACGTAGCATCATAGAATTGGATCATGTAAGTGCCAAAGACAGTTTTTTCTGGAAAGCAATAGTCCAAAACTAGTTCTAGCTGCCTTCATTTAGAATTTATCCATGCAGCCTGCCAGAACTGGTATTTACAAGCATCCCTGAAACTATAGGGACAGAGAGTTACCTTTGTTTGCTTGTCTTCCATTGCTCAGTTCACTTAAGTAGCTTTTGTTTCTGAGAAACCAAAGAAATTAAATGAAGGATTAAACTGTTCTTTTTGTAGAACATTCAGAATTTATCCCATGTAGCCATTACAGAGAAATTGCAGCCATTACAGAGAAATTGCAGAACCTGCCTGATTCTGAGTTGCAAATATCAAAGTTCACTCTAAAACTGATAAAACCTGGTTAAAAACTGCACAATGGAATTTGTTAGTTCATTCATCAGTCTTACAAATTAGCATTGCTGGTAAGCAGTTTGCCTGGAGCTTCATGGGATCTAGCAGATTTTTATAAAATGCACACTCTGAGGCATTGCTAAATAATGTATGGATTTTAAGTCCCTGTTAAAGCTAATATTCACTGCAAGTCAGGCTTGTCATGGCTACATGTCTGTCAGCAAAAAAAGCAGGTGGATAAAACTTTGTGCAGCGAGTCCTGATCAGGCCCAGTAGAATTATTTCTTTCAAGCCGTTCTCTGCTATGTGTGCAGAATAAAGGGGGACCACAGGGTGTATAGAGCAAGATTGTAGGATGGAGTATGTTTAAATACTTGGTTGCCCTCATTCACTAAAGGTTTCTAGAGGAAATTTGTTTTTGTCATGCATGTTACTGCTTCCCACCGATGCATCTGAGGTGCTCATGTTCCACATACTTTGTCAGGAGCCAGGCAAGAAGTGTGGTGGTAAGAAAACATTGCCAGTATTGAAAGTTGCATTTACTTAAAAATATCCTGGGAGAGGTATCTGGTATATTATCTGGTACATCTGTTTTCAAAGAAAATGTTTTTAAATTATGGAAGCCTGATTGGGAGACAGGCATTTCTGATGTTAGTCCGTAGGAAAAATCAGTTTTGCAGATACTGATGAAAATTGTTACAGAGCAAACAACTGCTAGGTGATTTGTGATGAGAGTTGTTGTGTATGCCTTGATTTCAAGTATGCCTCTAAAATATTGGTTTCTAGTATTTGATCCCTTTCATTCCTCAAAATCCAACCCAAATTTGATTTTGTTCTTGTTAAAATTTGAGTAATGTGGAAATGGAAAACACATTTTTCATGTGGATACTTTTATTGCACTACCTTTGCTTCCTGAATCAAATAGTATTTTGATTTTTTTAAGCTACCTCTTTTATGTTGAGCTTTTTTTTTTTGTCACTTTTGTATTTAATTGATTTTTAAAATATTTCCTTTTTTTATTTGTGTGGGAATCCATGACTTAAAGTCTTTAAGTCATCCTTCTCTTTTAAAGGTTTTGTCAAAGGCCTTTTAAATTTAGTTAAAAGACTTAAAACTTCCAAGGAGCATCATAGTTACACAGTTAGAACATGGCTTTTCTGTATATATTGTTTGCCTTTAAAAGGGACAGAAAGCCCTTAATTTTATACTAATGTCAGCTGAATTTCAGGGGCAGTAAGTTTTGAGTTTGGGGGGCTTTAATCAATGTAATTTATTGCCAGTTAAGAGTTTTTTGTTACTGCTTTGGTACTGGAATTAAAAATAATGAAAACACTTAAGGAAAATACTGCTCCTTTTCTCCAGACACTGGTCTTCCTTCTCTCCCCCCATGCCATCCTCCAGTTCCTTGGCTGCCTGTGATGCTCAGTGCCTTCAGCAAGGCAACAGGCAGCACAGGAGACTGGGATCAGTCTGTTGTGCTTCTGTTTATTCACTCCTCTTTGTTTCTTGTTCCGCTGCTCTCTTGTGGGTTTCATCACCAGCCACAGTCCCTTTAGAGTTGTAGCTCCTTTTGAGTCTACTCTCAGCCTCTGCTCAGGCTGGTTTTCCTTTGGTGTTTCTCCTGCTCAGCTGTCTCTCAGTTTCTGGTGTGTTGGCATGGGCTTTTCCTTTTTCCTCGTCCTGTTGTAGCACTGTAATCTCTTTTTCTTGGCATTTACAGCCCTGTCTTAGGTCAAGTAACTGAAACTCCTAAGGACATAAACAGACATTTATAGCCAAGCTCTGTGTCTCTGTGCATTTACATCCTTGCTGATTTCAGAAGACACAACTTGAACCTCCTCTTGACCAGAGGACCAGCCAAAGGGATAAACTATTTTTTTTTTTGCTGCTCCACCTTTCATCATCATGAAAACAAATCTTTTTATCCTGTAGACTTCTGCATTGTTTTCTCATTCCTGTTTAATTTGACCTAACAATCAAAAGTCCTTGCCAGTTGAGAGTTGAGTAACAGGAAATTGGTAATGGGGGCTGGGGGAGCAGGTTCAGTTCAAAAATGAAGTTGTATATAGTTGATGTGTGTACTGTTGAATATTTAATTTGGATTAATGGAATACTGAGTGTTATGAGCCTTCCCATGTTAAAATGAGGACTGATATATTTCAGAAGTACTTTCTCTACCTTAACTGTGTTAGTGTGCTGTTGTTAACTCTGAGCTGTGCTGCTGGAAAGTCTGTAGAATACTTCATCTGAGAAGTCACAACTGAAGACAGCATAAGCTTTTCCACAGTAGACCTTTTATGGTGATATATTCATATGTTCTGTGAACAGCTGTTGGATCCATCTTTTTAAGATGTTCTTTGCCATAGGTGAGGGGCCATAACAAATGTTGAAATGTTCAGAATAACTGCACTTATCTATTCTGTTTTCTTAATGTATTTCCTATGCATACTGCCTTACCTGTATGTATTGTACTTCACTGGAGGTACGAAAAGTTAATATCAGGTTCTTAATTTACAACATGTTAATGAGTTTTTAAAATAATTCTGTAATACTAAATATTTTCCAGTGATCTCTGTCTGCTAAGAGAGGGTGATGATGGGTAAACCCAGCTGAATTTAGTCAAAAGTTAATATTTGTGGTCTTTACTTTCTCTTTTAATTTCTGAATTATTTCAATAATTTTAAATACATCTTTTAAGAATTTTGTAGAGGCTAACCTATGTTAGTAAGCCAACTTTTAAGTGATTTGTAACAGCTCTGATACTGCCTCTGAGTCGTACGGTTCGTCCAATGTCTTTGTAACTTATTTTGTGCCTTTTCTTCCCCTGACACAAAATTACTCAATAAAAACAAGTTCTTTTGCAACACCACAAATCTATTTTATTGCACTGATTTTTTTTACTTGCCTGACCCTTTTGTTTTGTTTTCTGGAGGGACATGAAGCTCTCAGAATAGAATAGATATTTCTAATGGACTCTGCAGAAGAAAATTGACAAGGTGGAAAGCAGGTCATTTTGGAAAGGCAGTGCTGCAAAGCGCCTGGGAAACTGGGACTGTCAGTACCAATCAATATATTCCACCATATCTATCACAAATCATTTCTAACAAAAACTGGCACCAGTGGAATGTGAGAATCAATTTACTACTGGCTTCAGTTGTGCTGATTGATGTTGAAAGACTGGAAACACTTTGGGGGGTTTAGCATAGCAAAATGTCCGTGGTGGTGTTACTAACACGTACTGGGGGAGTTCCCATGAGCTCTGGTTGTCTCTTAAACACCCCTTCTTAAAGTGGGATGCAAATGCACAAGGCCATAGTCCCTGTCCTCAGTGCTCCTGCCAAAACATCTTGTCAGGGAATGGCAGAATTTGGACATTTGTCTTCATTACCTGGCAATGAGGTAATAAATGGCTTGAATGCATTTCCTGTCCCCTGTCCAGTGACAAAGAAAATATTGTCAGAATCTGGAAAAAGTGACTGTGGGGAATAGGCATCAGTGCTCTGTTCTAAACTGCCATTTGACTGTTTTCTCTGCTAGCCTTTGCTTTGTTAGAGAGCAGTTCATGGAGTCCCTGGTAGCAGAAACTGGATAACCCTGTGCTCCTGTGAATGCTGTTCTTCCCTCCTGACCCAAACTGTCCCTTTCCTACCAGGCGACTGGTAGGATTATTCCTCATTTAATAATAATAATAATAATATATAATATAATAATAATATATAATGATATAATTATAATAATATAATCATATAATAATACCTCCTAATGAGGTATTATTATACCTCATTTTCCATTTGAAGCTCATCTGCCTGTTTCCCTCCCTCCATGAAAACCCAAGGAGCAGAGAGATGCTCCCTCATGCACTAGCCTGGCCAAGCAACTTGCTCTGCATATTCCCAGTGGTTTTATTCCACTATTGTTTCTCCTCCCCCACTCCCATTTTCAGTGCCCTTAATCTGCATTTAACTAGTTCTAGCCCTGGATATGTGTCCCGTGGCCTGTCACTGCCTGGAGCAGATGCAGCACAAACGATTGACCCTCTCCCTTTGGCAGTTTGGCTCTGACTGCACAAAACAGCCAATAAAGTGGAAAGGGCTGGGCAGCTGATTATGGGAATTAGCTTGATGCTGTATAGTTTTATGAGAAGAAGGAGGAAGTGTTTGCTAAAGAATGAAATTGCTTGCATGCTTTCTTTCTCCTGCTGCCTGCTCTTGAGGATGACAATTCTTCAGAAGTTATAGACTAAAAGAATGGCATATGTGTTAGCCAGACATAGCTTGGACTGGAGGCTGTTAGCTCATCTTCCAGTGACTGGAGCTGGAGTGTGTAGCTGTGCAGGTCATGATCTGATCTGTCTAGAAATTCTCTGAAAAGACTTAACTGAAGCCTCTGTAGAGATTCTGACAAGGCTTGTTCTCGCTAGTTTGCTGATTATCTTGGTCTGCTTTGTGGTACATACATCATACTTCTAATAAAAAGCAAATTATTTCTCACTTCTGCTGGTGCTCTCATTGTACAGTAATTGTTCCCTCATGGCAGTTGTGTCCCTCTGGGCCCATGCATTGCAGAGTCACAGTGACTCTCCTCCCCTGCTTTCTTCCCACACAAAGCATGTGGTTGTCTGGGCCTTCCCCTGTGCTTTCTTGAGGCACTTCTACAGGTCTATTGGCAAAATCTTCCTTTAGTCCTGATTGCTTCTTCAGCTTCTCCTTTCCAACCTCTCCACAGTGCCAGGACACAACACGGTGTCCAAGTTGATATATCCTAAGGATCACCTGAGAAGTTTGCTATCTTTGACCTTTGTGTATGGGGTGGGAAGCTGAGGAGTTTGATCAGACAGCTTTTATAGTAGATTTGCAGTATTGCTAACCAAGATCACACAAAAACACATCTGGTTTTCATGTGGTTCAGACAGAATGTGGTTGTCAGCTGTCTTCACTCTGTTGGGGGCTTTTTGTGGGTTTTTTTTGGTTTGGGTGGGAGGGGATGGGGGTTTTTTGCTTCTTTTTTTGTTTGGTTTAGCTTTTTTTTTAATCTCACTCTCTTCCCACACAAGTATTTCTTTCAGCACTCTAAAATAGCTCCTGGGGACGAGGCTTTTTTGGGCCTGGGGACCCTTCTCAGTTTCCTTGCTCAAGCTGACCTGTTTGTTCTGCAGTGATTGTATTTTGATCAAGAGAAGGCAATAGATGTTACAGGTATGTAACTGTTATTGGCCTGTGATATATGAGACCTAGTTTCTAGCTCTGGCTCCAGTGAACTCTTGTACATTTTTTATTAGTCAGTGACTGGATGAAGCACATAAACAGGGATGCCAGTCTGAGTCTTCTCTCTCCCAAGTGAGTTTGTGTTGGAGTGACTATTCTCACTTAGCACTGGTAATTTACTCAATTTGCTTCAAACTGCCATGGACTCAAGCAATAAGTTCTGAATTGGGTCAATTTGGACACAACAGCAAAGTGTGAAAATAATACAAGCTAACATTGTGCTCTGAGAGCAGTCATGAAAAAAAATACCAGCTCCTGGAAATGCAGTGATCAAGTCTCATTCAGCCCCTCTTGTTGACAGAGCATCATTGCAAGCAAGCTTCTTGATTTGGCTCTTTTAAATCTTGGGCTTGGTCTGTCTGTCCCAAGTTACTGTGCCTCTAGATTTAAAATCCTTTTCTTGACACCTGAAAAAAACCAACAAACCTATGCTGAGATCAGAAGTGAGGCAGCTTTTTCTCACCTGAAAAGACTTCCAGTGCTAAAAGTTTTCCCAGTTGCACTGTGCTCTGCCAAACACGTTTTTTCCAGATGCTGTTTTTCTAACCATGTGTTTAAATCAGTGGTATCAAGTATTTCCTTTTTGGCATGCAGACTATTTACCTAGGCATATAAATAAAAGTGCTGGAAGGGTCTCATTTTTGTGGATGTTGGCTGCAGGTAGGTTTTCAGGATGGTGGGACATCCTGATTGAAGCAGTAGGAACAGTAGTTGTAGTTTAATGATGGATAAAACATGGAGGGAAAATATCCTTAGAAACACTTGGAAATGGTCTAGTGGAATATTTTATGTTTAAATTATGATGAACTGAACTTACACAATTTCAGTGAACTTTCAGAGGACAGTACATGGATTCAGAACTGAAAATGCCAGTTTTCCTGCCCAACATCTCTGTAAACTCTCCTGGAAGCTTCAGAGTGGATGCAGCCAGGGCTCCCAGCTTCCTGCCTCTCCTGCCATCCTCTGAGCTGACCATTTTAAACGTGGAAATTTCCAGACCCTGAACACATCACCACACTGGGTCCCAGTGATGTTGGCAGTACTAGAAGCACTGCTGTATGATTTATGTTTGCTGCCCAGTGGCTTGATGCTTAACAGCAGCTGCAAAATGGACTGGAGTTTAATGGATTTCCTAGTTGAGGCTGGGTGGTGGTGGGTAGCAGCATTATAATCTCAATCTTTTTCATCCTCAGCTGGTGATTCTGGAGTGGTCACTTTCTTTGGAAATGCTACACTGCAGACTGAAAAGGTTCAGGTTTTAAATAAGTTTGGATTTCAAATCTCTTCCCAAGTTAAGAGAGCTCGTTTCTAGCAAAAGCTATCTGCCTTTTTCTGACGTGTCTGGTATGACCACGAGTGGAAAAAAGATATCAGGTTTTATAAACCACTGGACCTGATCCAATGCTGTGCTCAGTTTGGAAAGGATATAAACCTTTAACTTGCATGATATGAAGTGCAGGCCCAAGGCTAATGTGAGAACGTGTGGCAGTGAGAACAAGCAGCATAGGCATTCGGAGCATTTCTGAGCCTGCCAAGTATTGATTGGTAACGGGAGGGAATGAGTGGAGAAGCATTTCAATTTGGCACCCATATGTGATTCTGGTGCTGTCACAGTGAATTAGCAGGACTTTCTTTTCCCTATAGTCCATCCCAGGCTTTTGTCATTGAAGTATCCCCTTTGCTCATATCAACTTGTTAAAAGACAAAGTGGAAAAAACCCCAAATAAATTCCCAGAACTTTTGCCCCCAAAAAGCCTGATTATGTTATGCTGCTATCCTCTGAATGGAGGCTGAACAGTACTAACGACTGTCACAGCATAAATGTTATAGGGGAGTCAAGCTACAATTACTCATTTTGCACAGTCACTTAATCCACTAATGGGGAGAAATGGGACAACAGTTTAAGAAGGCAAGAGAACTGTCAGAGATTATTAAATCTGTTGGGATCATTTGGTTTAGTAGTCTGTCTTGACCCAAGTACATGCTTCAGCTAATGCAACAGACTTAATGCCTCCGGTAATTAGAGCAAGAAGAGATGGGTCATCATTAGCAACTAGAAATTCAGAGTTGTATTTCATCTGGAAGGCAGCATCTTCAACAGGGCTTATTTGTTACCACTGCAGATCATCTGTGAGTCACAAGTGGTACATTGGACTGACTCATTTGTGTGATTTAGCAGAGGCTTTTTAATACATGCTCACTGTTCCGTATGAATAGTTTTTCTAAATAGTTGCCCAACAGAAAAAGGCACAATATCAGACAACCCTGTGCAGTTAATACTACTGCTCTTATTTACAAGATGTTGGTGATTTCTTTATTGTTGTGCAGTTCACAGTTCAGATTACTTTTGATTGTAGGTTTGAAATGTCTTTGTCATATCTGTGAAACTGAAGAGTGAAGAAAGGAAAGCCAAGCAAGCGTGGAAAGCATCAGTAATTGGCATCTTCAGAAGATACAAGAGCCAATCTAATACCATTCAAGGCATATATTCACAGAATACTTTTACAAGGGTTTCACAGATCCAAAATCATATTCAATCCTGCATATTGCCAACAGCATGAATGAAAATTATATACCACAGATTCAGTGTTTTTGCAGATACTAGAAAAATTCTAAGTCCTCTTCAAAGAGTACTGGTAAGTAAATGAATATGCGGGTACAAAGGAAATTAGCCACAATCTGAACTCCATTACAAGGTACTATGAAGTGGGAACTGAAATAATATAAATGGGGTGATGTAATATAGCTGAGTCATTTCATATGAACTTATGCAGATCAGCAGGCAGGGAACGGTGACTTGAGAAGACCAAAGTATTGAAAGGTGGCTTGAAAATGCTTGAGAGTAACTGTATAAATCAATGGATGCTCATCAAGCAGAATTTGGGTGTCTGTGGTTGGCTAATTAAGTATGTGATGCTGAAAACCTCCTCAGGAACACCACCAAAGAGGGAAGAAAAGTTGCAGTGCTTCAACAAGAACTTTCTGTAGAAACTGTCTCTCAAAAATATGCCCAGACCCCAAAGGGGGCTTAAGGCACTTGTAACAATCACTAGAAAAGAAAGGGATTCAGAGGTGTCAAAAAGATAGCCATTCTCAGTGTGGATGGGAATCTGCTTAGAAACAAGTATACTTCGGAGTTTAATTTGCCAAATTAATCAAGTTCAAAAGCTCTCAACAGTGCTCATGTCCATGATATCTGATGGATTGTGAGCTAACTAGAACTGAAGAGACCTTTTGTGGTTTTGTCTTCACATGGTTGCCTGGCTTCAGCAGAGTGCTTTTTATCTCCATGGAGCTGTTGTGAGCTTTTCACAAAAGAATGGGTCATCTGGTCCAACCTCCCTGCTCAAGCAGGGTCATCCCAGAGCACATGGCACAAGATTGCATACAGACAGTTGTGGAATATTTCCAGTGAGGGAGACTCCACAACCTCTCTGGGCAACCTGTTCCAGTGCTCGATCAGCCCCACATTCAAGAAGTTCTTTCTCATATTCAGGTGGAACTTCCTGTGCAATTTCTGCCCATTGTCTCTTATCCTGATGCTTGAAACCACTGAGAAGAGCCTGGCTTCATCCTCTTGATGCCCTTCTTCTTTCCTTCTGGGCTTTGTGAAGAGTGAGGAAAAAGAAGTAGCCATTCTTCACTCCCTCTTGCTGGTGTGCGTGGGGAATTAAGTAGTTGTAGGCTCAGAGGAAATATTTTTTCAGGAGATTGTGTTTATCAGCCTTTGGAGCTTGGATGCATCTCAGATTTTCTCCACCTTAGTCTTACTTTACACTGTCACCGCAGAAGGTTCCTGAAAAGGGCCAATCTGATAGAGGTTTTCTCTGCAATAACACTACATCAGCTCAGTAGAGCTCACTGGAGAAACCGGGATTCTTCCCACTTTGTGTCTGCATCCTCTTTTAGCTACACAGATGTTCCAATTTCTGCACTGTCCCTTCTCTTTGCTCTTTCCTTCCAATGCAGGTTTTTCCCACAGTAACATTCCCTCTTCACACATGGCCATTATCTGCCTCTACTTTTCTGCTGTGTTCTGTGCTATCTGGTCCTCATGTGACAAACACAAGTTTTTGTGAGGTCAAGACTGGCTGCTGCCTCCCATACCACTCTAATCTATATTTTGCTGGTGGTATAAAGGCCTTTATCAGTTGTAGTATTTACTGTCAGCCAAATAGCACTCTTCCATCCTATAAGTAGCATAATAAATGCTAATGGATTGGATGGAAATTATAAATTAATCCATTGGATGGATTCTAATAATAAGGATTATGAACATAAGGTATGTTATTATATAAAAGAAAAATGACCAAAAGTATTTCATCTCTGCCAGCACCATGTCTCTGGGCAGCTGTCATGAGGAGAGACCTTATAGGTGCAAGAATGACACCCTTAATCTCTCCTTGCTTCATAATACAAGTCTGAGGTTCTGGGTATTAATGTGTGGTGGTGTCAAGAGTGTTAAGGAAGTTGTCTACTGTGTGTGCAGCTGACTCTCTGAGGGGGCACAAGGGACTTAATGTTTTAGGGGCATGCTTTTAATGGAATCTGACCGTTTAAAAGGCTAATTCTCCTCCCTTGTACACTCTGCTTGGATATAATCCCATCCAACGTGTTCCCCTACATGTTTCATTCCAACCTGTTGTTCACTTTCCTTCTTTCAGACCCTGCCTTTTATCTGGCTTCCCTAGCAGAGCTCACATAAACTTCTGGCCCCTCAGAGGAGAAATAGCCAGTAAGTCTTGAAGCGAGCAAGAGTGTGGTATGCATCCCTAAACACTGGGGCACCAAGAAAATCTTTTTTAGTGCCCAATTCTAGTGGAAGCTGGTTTGGGAAGTAAGTGCCAACATGTCTTTATGAAGGAGTCCTCAAGTCCCTCAGCAAAAAGACAATGGCAGCTGTGTGGCAGAGGAAGGTTTGCTTTGTAGGTGCTGGGGAAGCAGATGTCCTGCAGGTATTTGTGCTCCAATTAATTACTTAAATTAATGTACTTCGTATGTGACTTAATGGAGGACATAATGAAGGATAACTAGCAACAACAGTGCCTGTCCTGAGTTAGCACCCAGTGCCCACCCAAGTGCTGCCTTTTGCCAGCTGCTGCAGAGGCAGTAAATCGGTCAAGGGATGTCAAAGTTCATTTTCCAGGGGGAAATAGTGATTTTACTCAAAAGTGGAGTGTGCCTTCTTTAATAAGGAATGCTTAGCAGCCTGGGATCTTATCTCTGTACTCTGTCACTCCCTTCCATGTGCTGATGTACCCTTCTTTCTAAAAGCCACCAAGCTTCACTGGATCAATGAGGCCTGATCAATTGTTTTTGCCTCTGAATCATCCATATGGGGTTGTTAGCTGAGCTGCTGGCAGAAACGAGAGGCAGCTTTCTGTCTGTTTACTGTAAAGAAAGCGAAGCAAGCTACAGGAGGGGACAGGCTGCACAGTATTTACTGTCAATACAGCCGGAGAGACAGAGGAGATATAAGGAGAGGGCAGGAGAGGGGAGCAGGGGCTGCAGACTGCAACCCCAGTGAATGATCTGTGTGTAAAAATACCCGTGCTTTTTCAGATGGAAAGAGAGTGGATTAGTCAACAAGGAATAACTGAGAGCATTTAAGAAAGGGTGTAGTGAAGGTCTGGTGAGGCAGGGACGTACTAGTGGCATGCAGAGTAATAATGCTGTGCATGAATGTACTGAAGCTGCACTGCCATCTGAAAAGCACTTCCAGATCTGCCCTGAGACAAAGCAGTTGCTGGGATATTTTTGTGTATGCCTGCATGCAAGATCCACCATTTAAAAGTAGTAAGATGAATAATAACAATTGAACTTAGAGACTAATATTTGGAGCTAGTTTTCTGAATGAGCTGGATGTCACCATTGTAGCTCAGACCAGAAAAAGAAAATTATTAAAAATAGGCATACTTCCTTGCTTCTCTTACTCATCCACAGAGGTATTAGGTGACCTGAGCTTCACAGGGCAAGAAGGCTCTGAGCAGCTCTGAGTGTTCCTCTACTTCCAGAGGCAGGTGAAGGAGTGAAGAGTGAATTCACACTTTAAAGAGCAGCAAAGACCATCTTGCCATGAAACCATTCACAGATGAAGATGTAGAAATCTACATCCAGAGCAAGGTAAGACTTTATCTGACCAGATTTTCTGTCTCCCACAGTAGGTGTTGATTCTGAAGGGTGCCAAATTTGACAGTTAGTTGCTTGCCTGCTGTCTTCATTTCTGAGACAAGATTGGGTGAAGTTTCATGAGAACTGTATTTCTAATGAGATTTCTAGGTTTCTGATGCAGAATCTTATCTGCTGGTAGCCTAATTTTTCAAGGCTGCTTGTCCTCTTCTTCTAGGTATTGTGGATTTTTGTTCCTGATCTGAAATTCCAGATGTGAGACTAGCTGTATTTGCCAGCATTTAAATCTAAGGAAAGGTCCTTGCCTCTCTCCCTGTCTGGTGGTCTTGGCTTGACCAAAACAAGACTGGCACCAGGCATTGCCTCTAAGAAAGAAAGATGTAGGAACTGCGGAGACAGACCAATGTTGTTAGAATTCAGTCATCAGTCTGTCACCTCAGCTTAGGATACTTCTCTGTATATCATGATTAAAATAACATGTCTCATTAGCACATGCAGACTGGAATCTCATTTTCTATTTTACAAGATATTCCAGCACTCAATTTTTCCCCCATTATGAAATGAAATAAAACAGAATAAAATCCTGTCAAACAATACTGTTCAATAAAAGCTCTAAGTGAGCCATAACATTTTTTAAAGCTGACACGTTTCATGGCAGTACTTAGCAAGATCCTGTTTTATAGTCTACTTTCCCCAACAAAATGCGAGATACCAAAGTGACAAATAATTTCAAAATCAGAAAATGTAAGGCTTTATTTTCTGTTAAGGATCACATATTCTAGTACAATGAAGGTGCTGGTAAGAAAGCCCCTTCTCTATTTGTTTTCTCTATGGAAATGTTTTGGTGGCAAATATGAAAGTTCTCACAGAAATACACCTTCTTCAGGCATGCAGTGTTGTGCACAGGCAAATCATTCCATGAGAATCTGTGCAGTGAGGTATAACAGTGAATACTTCTCTGAAGATTTAAAAAGCAGAGCTACAAAGGAGGGAACAGAGGGAAGCCACGCACAGGAAGATGCTCATATGACAGCCATAAGTACAAGGAACAGAAGCAGACTGTAGTTAAGTGTGGCTCATATTTGCCAGTATTTTAGGTTATACTGAAAGTCTGTTTTCTAGCAGCCCTCCAGCTCTGGTGGATTCTTGGTTTCTGCCTGCTCCTGAGTCACTTGTCCAAGAGATGCTACCTAACCTTCAGGCAGTTCAGCTTGTCAAATGCTGCCTGGTTTTGGAAATAGGTCAACCACCTGGTGCTATGGATCTCTGTAATACCAGAGATTTCATCCTTAAGCCACTCATCAAAGGAAAAATTAGAATTCGTGTGGAGTGGACGTGGTCAGCCAAATAAGAAAAAACCCAAATGTTCTTAACAGTTCCTAATAAATCCCAATTCTGCTTCCTTCCCCCTTAATAAAACCTTAATTGACCTTGTTATTCAGGTTTTGTGCATTTGTTTTGGCACAATTCCCCAAGTCAAGACCTGGTACGGGGAAGGCCAGTTCATTCAGCAAAGACCTTACAATGTCTCATCTCCCAATACACCTGTGCTGGTACTAGAAGTATCTGAGATAAATGCCTTGGCTCTTCAGACTCACGTTCTGTTTTCTGATTTTTTGCCCTCCCTACTGTAGGAAGGTTGTATTTTCCAACAGGATGATTAGGGAGCTAATTATGGTTAGCTAATTACAGTGGGCTCACTCTGTCAGTCACATGCCCATTGTTTTTTTATCCCTGCTCCAGTGATGAGGAGTACACATTGAAAGAGATGTTTAGTGGTACTCCCTCAACTGGTTTTTTGAGTGTGTACTCTTATGAAGAATCCATGACAGCTGCTGTAGCCTAGCCAGTAGGTGATGAAGGCAAAATTAAATGAGGCCAGGCTGGGTTGAATGGATTCTCACTGGATACTGGAGGTGACAAAAAATGTTTCCAGCAGGTGCCCCTTAGAGAGAACAGAACATGAGCAATGCATACAGAGGGCACTCTAGGTCTCTGTTTGAGCTGAACCACTGTGAGATTGTATACTTTTTATACTTTTCCATTTAAAAAAATCTATTTTTTTTTTTTGTCTGAAAGGTCTTAGAGATGGACAGCTTTCTCTGCTGCTCACCATTCACTTTCTGGAGAAACTATTAGGTATCTTGTTGAGCAAGACAAGCTTATTGGACTGTTCTAAGGAGTTGTGCTGGCTGAACAAAAATAAGGTGGAGAAAATAGATACAGTATAGATACAGATGGAGAAGTGCCATAAATGAAAGCTGAGATGAGGAGGTGAAAATGAACGTGGGCTAAAATCTTTCAGTGTGGTTTTTTTTAAATACATGTAAGTAGCTAAAACTGCTCTTAGAGAAAAGGATGAATTGGAAAGAGGAGGAGGGTGAATTACTAGGGAAATTAAAAGGCATTATATAAACATAAAGGACTACATGGTGTTAAAATAGCAAAGAAACAGGATGTCCAGGGTGAATGAGAGCCCAGCGAAGGGAATGTGGTGCTGCTGTCTGATGTATTTCCCACTTCTAAAAGCTGTTCAGGCTTAGTAAAAGTACTGTTAACTTTGTTGTCTGAGGGAGGAAGGTATTCAAACTCTGCTCATCTTCAAGTTCAATATTAGTCAATTGCTTTGTTCATTGGTTAATAGATGTGAGGCAAGCACTAGTCCACTTTAGTCCATTCAATGGTCCCTTGTTGTGAAGAAGTGAATCTCTTTGTCCCCTTCCAGGGACTGGGGACACATTTCAACCTACTTTAGTGTGTTTGGCTGATAGTTCAACATTGGACATAAAGTTGTCCCAAAAAGACTTTTAAAGAAGTACTTGGCAGTGATACTTTTTAAAAGAGAAAAGAGTGTTGTTTAGAAGCTGAGTAAATAGGACACAGCAATTTTAGAAAGCCATAGGTTGGTTTGGGTCAGAAGGCACCTTTAAAGATCATATAGTGCAATTTCCCTGCTGGGGACTGTTACACCTTCCACTAGACCACTAGCCTGGTCTTAAGCATTTCCAGGGATGGGCCATCCACAGCTTCTCTGGGCAGCCGGTGCCAGGGCCTCACCACCCTCACAGTACAGAATTTTTAACTTATGCTTTTGTTTCCTTTTGGTCTTTGATAATAACTGTGGCAATTATGTTTGACTGTGGCAATTATGCTTTATCATTCACTTTAGCCAAATGATGAACTCCGTTTCTGATTTTTTTTTTCTTGCCCGCAAACAATAAGATTTAATAGAAAGTCATGAAGAAAAAGAAGAATCAAGAAGAAAGCAAAAGCTCCAACCAAATGAGATGAAGCATAGGATCCAAAAAAGAACAGTAAACAGTCTTAATATTTACCTCTGCATAAGTAATTCTGGTAGTATAAGTAATGACAAATATGTTAATGAACTTCATTAACAGTAACTGAATCTCCTCACTTTGGTAAATGTGTAAGGATATTTGGAAAATATTAAATGTCCTTCACTAACATGGTTCCTTTATGTTCCTTCTGTTGAATCTCCTTGTTCAGATTGTGACAGTCCTCTTACGCTCCCTTCATTTTTTAGTCATAAGTGAAGGTTCAGGTTCATCTTACATTTTTCTGAGTTGTCCACCCCTCACCTCAGTCCTTACAAGATTCAGACATTTCACTGAAATAATTTTCAATAATTCATTATGCTACTACTTCTTGAATTGAAGAACTACCCTTTAAGCCACACAAACACCTAGTTTTTGTCATTGGTCATTTTGTCATTGTCATTTTGCCATCTCATTGGTCTCACCAATGAGACCAGCTTTGGAAATATGCTTTCACACCATCTAGGAATAGAATCTCAACTGTACTTCAGCCATAAAGACAGTATGAATACTTTCAGTGTATAAGGTAGGCATCTAAATGATGCCACATACATCTATCACCTGACTAATGGATAGATCTGTAACTCTTGATGTCCTGTTAGTTCTTGGAATGAAACATATCCTGGCTTTGAGAATGGCCACTGTATGCAGGGGAGTAACTGGTATTCTGCATCAAATGGATAAAGAATTGAGACTGTAGCTGCAGTTGATAACTAATTTATCTGTGTAATGAACTCCTTTCCTTCCATCCAGTGGTGTTGGCATGGAAATATCAATTAATGCTCAATAGCCTTGAATATTGACCCTTTGGTGTTCACAGCTCTTGTCTCATGGTAAATCAGTTGCAATACACAGGGAACAATTTTTATTCCCAGTGCAGCACAGGCACAAATGTTTCGGGATGCTTTGTGCTGATTTGTCTGCTTCCCACTGGAGACAAAGACTGCGATTACCTGTGACATGAAGTGTCCTTCCTGGAACTGACAGGTGGAACGGCGGCATTACCTGGTTTCCAAAGCAGTGGAGGAGGTGCAGAAAATCATCCAGCAGCTGACGGCAGAAATCAGCTACAAGGCCGCACGATTCCAGGCTATCTCCAACTCTGGCATTCACAATGAGAACATCAAGGTATGAACAAGAGCCCTCATGCACTCTCTGGCAGCCTGTAGGCAACCAGAAAGTGATTTCTCCATTATGTAAGTGTTTGTATGGGCAGGTACCTCACCCAAAACACCACAGATGATGTGCTGACACTTCACTGTGGAGTTCTGGTGACTGGGCCATTGGCACTCACTCATGGGCATCTCACAGCCAGAGGAGCATCAAAGAGAGATGGGTAAATCAGGCAGAGCCTCTTCTTACAGCTGCTGTGTTTACAAAGAGCATCTATTGCCAGAGCTGTCAACCCACAAGCAGAAGCCAAAGCTCTTTGGGAGACAGAAAGAAAGACTTATGCAGGAGTAACGTAAGAAAAAAATGTACATGCCTTCATGAGCTATGACTCATATTTTTCACAGGTGGGAAAGCTGTCAACTCACTTGAAAGAAAGAAAAAAAATTAAAAGTCCTTCTTCTGCTATGAACATTAGAAAGCTCCTTCTGAAAAATTTATTTTTTTCTTTGTCATGGATCATAATTTCTTTCTTATTGGGGAAAAAATGCTTATTAGTGGGAGAAGTGAAACACCTCCCCATTTTAGACCTTCAGATGTGAAAATAATAATGCCCTGTCCCAGCTGTGACAAAAGAAGGCTGCTTATTTCTTGTGATTCCATTCACAAAAGTAACTAATAAAGACACAAGAAACAACTACAGCAATGGCAATGTCAGATGAAAACAATCTTTTTCATCTGAACTAGTTGAAATACTAATATCAACCATTGTACTAAACCACAGCCATTTACAGATCAAAACACAACAAATACATAAAAGCATGAAGCAACAATTGCAGATCTCTGTGACTGAAAGGGGGCAGTCTTTGTATGAAGCTGCTGGAAGGGTATGGATGTGGAGGCAAAATATAATCAATCACTCAGTCTGAAATGTGGCTATTGCCCTGGGGACAAAGACATTCAGCTTTGTCATAGCTTTTCTGGAATTTTGTGTATCCCAGAGCATGTGGTCTTGTCAATAAGTATGGCCACAGTGATGTAAAACAGTGCCACATTCTGGTCCATGAGTTCCTTAGTGCCAGAGTCTGCCAGCCACCTCTTGTGCTGGAACAAACCTGCTTGGCTAATGAGGTCTGACAGCACCAGGGCCAGGGTAAAATTGTTGCTCCGGAAAGCAAAGCAGAACAAACCACCAAGGCAATCTATTATGAGCAGTAACTTGGTGTTACAGTATGCAGATCTGAACAAATTCTGCTTGAAAGAAATCCTCAAAATCTGTTTTCTTAAAAGTGGCAGATCTGTTGTTCATGCTTAACTGGACCCAGTGTTGCAAATCCATGGAAGTAACACTAGGACGACCTGACTAACTGTCCTGTACGTATGGGGCAGCAAAGAATGAATTGATGAGAAAATATTTTGGTTTGGGCTGTCTACTTCCAAAAGTTGGAAACTTTAATACCATTGCTGACATACTTCAACATAGAGGAGACTTGTGTCCAGGGAAAGTCAATGTCTTCATTATTCCATGTTTAATTTCACAACTTTTTTTTCCTGACAGTTAAATCTACAGTGATTTTTCAGAACTTTCAGCTTCTGGCTAAAAGGAATCAATTTAACATGGTGAGAGATCTAGTTTTTTGAGAAGCCTCAAGCTCCCTTCTAAATATGAAGGGATGAGTGGAGAATAGTTAAGAAAAGTGTTCAGGTATTCAGTATTTTCCTGTGACCCATGTAGCAAAAAGTCATGCTTTAATGAAAAACCTGAATTAAAATTCACATGAACAAGACAGATTATTTAATTTTTAAAAGTTCTAAGTGTTTGTTTTTGTTGTGGCCCACCATTTTTGGAGCTGTCAACTGTGCAGGGCTGATGCAAAAGCTGTAGAGGCTTCAGTAGGGTTATAATGAAGAGGTCCAGACTAATCACTGGTACTGCACTGCCCAATGGCATTGCCAAGTGTTTGATCAAGGTGGGGGCAATGGGGGGATTTTCCTTTAATAAACTCCAAGGATCCAAGGAAGCTTGCAGCTTTGCTCTGTAAATGAATGACCTAGCACATGCTCTCTCTCTGTTCTGTGTACTTCTTGTCTTCCTTTCTGCTTCTCTCAGGATCAGCCAGCTTTACTGGCCAAGTGGTCAGCTATGCTTCGGAGGAAGCGCCCCTTCTACCCGTCCATCCAGGTACAAAGCCTTCCTGGTGCCTGACAGTCCCTGTGCCTGCTTCCTCCTTGCACACCCTCTTCTCCAGACAACTTCACCACCACATTGATCCTTCCATGACCATTTTGTCCTCTGCACAAGAGACTTGCTGCCTTTTTTTTTTTTTTTTTTTTTTTTTTTCCCCCTCAAAGCATCATTTCTTTCTAACCTAATGTTTCTGCCTCCCTGGAACAGCCTGGCCAGGTTCACAAGAATGAAGTTGTATTTAATTTGCCCAGCATACTCTAGACAGGATTTTAATACAACAGAACTGGCCACAAGTTACACATCCCAGAACTGGGGACCCTTGCTCAAGCCTGAGTTTTCTGGGGCCCATGGCCTGCACATAGTGTGTGAGACCATTGTGTGACAGAACATATGTGTGGGACTGGGATTTGTTTAGGCCAAGAAGACACCAACTTCTTGGCCAATAGCCCAGCTTTACAATGCTATTCCCAGCCTTGTGTATTCTGTTGTTTTCTGGTAAGCCCCAGGTAGAGGACCCTTGTGACTTGCATTTGCAGCCACTCACATAGCATGTGCAGCTCTTCCCTTTACAATCATTGAAAGCCAGTGCATACAAAACAACATTTTGGTATGGAGGGGAATGGTTGTTTACCTACAAATGTGGCTGAGGCAGTGAGAGGAGCAGTAACTGCATGACAGCCATTGTATTTTTTCCTTATGGAGCCTACTATTCTGTTTCTGAGCTGCCCACAGGATTTCTCAGCCTGATGTGTGCAGGTCAGCTTGATCTGCAGTGTTATCCTTTCAGCATCCTCCTGCCTTTATGGTTTATATTTAACAAAAGAGCAGCTTCCTGGTGTTTTCTTTGCTACTTCTGTGCTTCTGGCTGGCCATCTTTTGTTTTCCAAATCTCTTGCCAGGGAGCAGAGAAGACCAGCTGCTCCCTGTGAGTGAGAGAGAGAGAGACAGGAGGTGAGCGTAGCAAGGCAGCCCCTGCCCTATGGTCGCTGAGTGAGACAGACACAAGGAGGGCAGCTGGGTCAGCCAGGAGTCTGGATCATCAGGAAAGTCTGCTGTTAAGTCAGGTCTGAGGTCAAGCCACACCCCCACTCACTGGAGCCTAGGGCTAACCTGAAATGGGGGTCCCAGACCCATGAGCAGAAGGTGTGCGTAGAAGTCCCAAAAAGGCTGCTTAGGGACAATAAAGCCTGTTATTGCCCTCAGGACCCTGGCACCTCTGTGGTAATACTTTAAATCAGCTGAGCTGAGCTGAGGAAGGCTACTACAGTGTTTTGGATTATTACAGGAGAGTGACAAGCGTGTTTCTTTCACCATGGGTGTAACAACCTCGCAGCAGTGGCTGTCACTTCACATCCTGCTCATGCAGCAGCTCCACCTTACTGATGCCAGTGTAAGTTAGGCTTGGTAGCAAGTGGACTTGAAAAGCTCCTGAGCCAACATGGTAAAAATCTGAAGGAATTTGAACACCCCTTCTGGAGCCAAAACTGCAGATGCTTCCAAAGTAGCACTTGGACATGTCTGGCTATGCCCTGGGCCAGACAGATGATGTTTTGTGGTGTTTGAGTCACCTTATTCTTTCCTTGCAAATACTGTCTCAGAACTGTTTTTTATTGGAAAATGGTTGTTCCCCAAGTAAGGCAAATTAACTGGCTTGCAAACAAACCTGTTTAAGGCTTCCTTGTCCATTGGTTGCTGCCTCCATCCTTACACAGTTTCTGTCATACTCATCAGGAGATGCAGTTCCATACATTACAGCTGGCCAAGACCTGGACTTATTTCTGAGAGTGACACTGCCTCTGTAGGCTCAGGCATGTCACTTGCCTTATGTCCCTGTCCCTTTAAAGGCCAGTCAGAGTGAAACACTTGTAAAATTAGTGGGCCATAGCCCTATTTTGTTAATGTCTGTAGTGGACTTTGAAAGAGGTCAGAAAGGTGCACATTTTGCCATAGTTATTACTAGTATTGGACTCTGGGCTTATTTCAAGTAACAATTCTGAGATAATAACTAGCACTATTTGGATTTCCTTTGACTGGCTCTCAAAACATATTCTCTCATGCTTTCCTGCTCCTTGGAAGCTGATGGTTATTACAGCTCATGCAATTGCAGAGTAGAAATAACAGGAAAAGGAGGAAAGGTGGCAGGTGTGGTGGTAAATCAGCCAGTGAGCTCTTATCTTCTAAGAGCTTCACATCAGACACCATCTAAGACAATTTCCTTTTAGTCTGCATGCCTCCAAGGTAACCCTTAGACAAGTCCTGGCTGTGTTCAGTTAGTCCCATCAAACCATGGGTTTTCCTTCTTTTCAAAGCCCCCAGTTTTACCTAGTACTTCCTCAAGCCTGTTTTCCTTATTTTAGCTCATGGATCTGCCCTTGTCTCGTCTCTCAATCTGTCTGAACTCTCCCAGGTCTTAGCACCCAGCCAGTTCCTCATCACAGTTCCTCTGCGTGGCCTGACCGGTTACAGGGAATGCCAGGTACGGCACTGGCGCTATTACACCGTGAATGGAGCCAAGCTCCTCTCCTCTGTGAGGGACCCTGAGGAGTTGCATCAGTGGCTGGAGGTGGAGCAGTTCTCAAAAACCCTTCAGCAGTGGCATGAAAAGGATGTGAACATCGACGGTGATCTGGTTCCAGCCAAAGTCCTTATCGTGTTCCGGGAGCTGGTGGAGAAGTCGATCGTCTCCTGCAACCTCTCCAGTGAGTTTGGTGGGGACAGGTGTGAGGGAAACCATCACACACACAAAGTGTTTGGCTGGCATGGTCAGAAGCTGAGCAAAACCCTCCAAAACCAGGAAACCTTCAAGCAATTGCAGTGACATGCAATGACATACACAGACCTGCATTGAGGATAGAATTCAGTGGTTCTTGGGCTCTTTGTACCCAAGATGTTACTCCTTTCTTAGGAATTTGGGTAGGGTCTCCAGCAACATCACCCTCAGCTCAACTAAGAGGCAGCCCAGATTTTTAGAACATTTAGGAAATTTTTGGGGGAAAAAAAAATCTTTCTCTACTACAGCACCTGCAGTATATTTGGATTATCAAGGAAGGTAGTATGGGAAAATTTGGATTATCAAGTAAGGTAGTATGGAAAGATTCATGTCAGAAAGACGCAAAAGTCTGAGGAGAACGTGTTTGAAGGTGTTTATAGGGCAGATAATGCACTGTGGAAACCTTAGCTGCCCACAGCTTTCCAGTAAAAGGACTTCTGCTGAAGCAAAGTATGTTGGACAAGTGTTCTTTTCCCCAGGGTCCAGGCTACTCCTGTGGTGCCTCTTCCATAGCATGTTTCCAGGATGACTTTACTCATCAGTAGCCTAATGAGTCATCTGTATTTCAGAGCAATAGAAGCTATTTCCACTCATTTGATTGCACTCTAAATTGTAGTCACAGGAAAAAAAAAACCATGTTAAAGTCAAGCTCTGCTAGATAATGGAATTTTTTTCAGGAAATACTTGTTATCATTGGAATGGCAAAGTGGATAGGAATGAAATTTCACCATTGAGGGTCACAAGAAAGACCAGCTGGGACAGACTTGCTTCTGAGGCTTTACTTATGTGGAAGTTATTGGCAGTTATTGGCAGAAAGTTATGTGTTGGGCAGCAGTCACATCAGGTTTTTGAGTGAAAGCTGAATGTTGTGGGAAAGATATTTGCAAGGACCCCAGAGAGTGATGTTTGGGTTGATGATTCTGTTGCCTTTTTCGTAAGGTCTGCTGGGAGGAGATGAGCTAAGATGATGTCAGGAGAAGCAATTACCATTTTTGTTTATTTCTGTGAAGGATGGACTCCCTTCATCCCACAGTATGGCTGAAGTTACAGAAAAACTTCACTGATTTCTTTACTTCCCTGTTTTTTAATTTTTTCAGCACCAGCAAAATCAGTTTTTGAGGTGTCTCACTTTTCCTTAGTGGAAAAATAGGTATAAGCATCACAATGCTTTTGGAAATGCCATGAACATATTTACATGCTGACATAGAGGTTGCTTTAACACTTTTCAGCTGCTAGGGGTCCTTGTGGCTCAGCAGGGAAATAGCACATAGATTTTCTGAGGTTTATGAAGTTCTGGTTGGGATGGACTCTACTCTTTGCAAGGTAATTCACCCCATGAATTGCTCCTTAGTCCATGCCAATCAAAATGAGGTGGGATAACCCACTGCTCATTAAACTGCTTATGTTCATCTGCTCAGGCCTTCACTTCAGTGGGTTAGAGGATGAACACACAATTGGCTCAGATGGCAGAGCTGAAGGGACAGTGATCCTGCCAGAGTGACCGTGACAGAAATTTCTTCCATGAACTCAACTGCACCAACAGGAAACATCCCACAAAATCCATTAGTTGCAGCTTTCTTTCCTTTCTGTACTCTTAAATCGTGTTGTTCCTGGAGACAAGCCACTCTTCTTTCACACTGAGGAAACTTCTTTCCTCCAAATCACCTTGGAACTAACTCTTCTTAACACTCAGCACTTGCAGTGATGTAGCAGTTAGCCTTTTCTGTCTGACTGCTCTGCACAACATACCATAAATTCTGGTAATGTCTTCTGTGCAAGTGCATCTCCAGAAACAAACCTTACAGATATCCCACAAAACATTCTGAATGACTGGCAGTGGTAAATGTGATCTGGCAAGGGTCTGATCTTAAGTTCTCTGAAGAGAGAAGAACATCTTTAGATAGGAAGTGGTTCATCTGGTCCTCTCCGATCTGTAGTGATGTCCTTGTAGTGAACCATTAAAAATGTTAGGTAACACCACTTGTCTAGCTTTATTTTTAAGAAGCTGATCCTAGGGTTTAAGAGTACCCACGAAAAAAAACCCCAAAAAACAAAACAAAACAAACAAACAAAAAAAAGGCATGACAATTGAGTGTAAAGTTAAGAACTGTTCTTTCATCTTCCTGTTCTCATTCCTCAGGATAGACTTATATAGATTTCAGTTTTTTCTTATATTCTTCATGTGTTATTGAAGAGAAAGTGTTAAGACAGACCAATAGCACTGCAGGGTCCTAGACAGCCTCTTGCTTGGCTTGTGGAAAAGGACCTTTTTATCTGTATTTTCTTCTCTTGTTCTTCTTTCACAGGTAAAGTGACAGTGCTGGAGAGCTTCAGCTCCGTGGTCCGGGTGGCTGTGGAGACATCAGAATCCCAGGTTGAGGTGGAGCTGGTTCCTGCTGTGGAGATTCCAACTTGCTGGCCTGAGAAAGCCCGGTGGCCTCGTTGCCTTAAGCGTTGGCCTTCTCAGGAAAAAGTGCAATGCATCAAGGTAAACAGTGTAAAAACACCCATAACTATGGGATGGAATTTACCTCTCAGGTGTCTGACTGTTTTCCCAAAGGAAGAGCTGCATGGTGATGGCAGTAGGGTTAGAAGATGCATTCTCTAAAGAGAGAAGCAGTGTTTCAAAATATTCTGTCAGATTTTTTTTGGATTTTGTTTTTCCTCCCTGGTGAATTCTGCGGTGAATAGAAAAAATCTGAGTTAACTTTTTATTGCGTGACTCTCTAGCAAACAGTTCTGCCTGCATCACACAGCTCTGATGTGCAATATTCTTTTCTCTGCCTCATGTAAGACTTCAGCGAATGGGCTGTTGTCTTGCAGTTTTCCCTCCAGCTCAATCCCATCTTTCCCTACAACACTCAAGGCTGGATTCTGGCACTTCAGCTGCTCTTGTTCCTGCAGGTCCCATTCCACCTTCCAGTCCTGCTCCCCTCTAATGCACAACCTCCTGCTCCACAGCAAAGTGCCTGCAGAGCTGCACCTCTGCTTTAGTGGCACTGCTGGTACTGTGCCTGATGGCTCTAGAACAGGATCTCCCTGCAGTAACTGATACCAGCAACAAGGAAACAATGCAAAAAGCATGCTTATTCAACTAAGAATTAAGATGGGAGCACTCCTCATGTTTGCTGCCTCTGCTAACCCTGTTTAGAAGAGGCTTTGAGAGATGTCACACATGCTTTTATAACCTCTCTCTGCATTGCTGGGAGAAGTTTTCCTCTGATGTGCTGTCACACTTGCCCTGTTGTTCACAGTCGCTGGGTTTCGACCTCCTGGCCCGCTCTAATTACCACTGGCAGCTGTGCTTCTCCCGTGCCGAGCACATCCTCATGGAGGGACTTGATGAAGATGGTGGTTGTCGCATGAAGTGCTTCAGGGTCATGAGGCAGATGAAGGAAGATGTCTGGTGTGCTGGAAATAAGCCTGTCATCACAGCTTATCACCTTCAGGTAGGCATCGCCCTGATACCAACACACAGTTGTGGGATCTGGTGCAGTGGCTTCCGTGCAGTAATGTCAGAATGTTGTGGTGTAAATCAGTGTAGCATCTGTGTAACTTCTAAGGTAACTGTCAAAACTGCTGCACCTTTTCATTGCTTTATGGTGGCAAGGAGTTCACTAAATACCTGTTCCAAACTCCAATGAGAAACTAAGGCCTGTAGGAACATCATGACTTCAGCAACATAAATAGAGATGAGGCCCTTGCTCTGTTTTGACTTCACATTGTACTCTTGTCTGTACTTGCACACTTATTTCTTACTTCTTGACTATCCCAGTCATCTATATCCATCTGTCTCTCTGGTGGAAGATGGTGCTTTTTTTCTTTGTGGATATGCACCAAACAAATTGTCTCAGGTGAGCATTGTTAATGAATTAGGTGCAAACTACAGTTCTAGTGGTGTTTCATCTGGGGTAGGAAGAGAAGAAAGAGTTAAAGAGGTGGTGGCATCCTCCTTGCACCTATTTCAGAGTTCAAGATGGCTTTGAAGAAGATCTGTGAAGAAGAGAGAGAAGACTCTGCTATGACTGTGTCCCCACTTCTGGCAGCTGCAGATACCAAGGGGCCACAGGCAGCACCATTTGTTAGATTATAGATTAAAAATCCTGTTTTCTGGGACTTCATCCTCCTGAAGTTGCCAGGGAGAGGCTGTCCTTTTCCCATCTTGAAGCCTCAAGCCATTAGGTTCCTACAGTAGTTACTGATCTTTTGGTGTCCAAAACCAGATGCAGTGCTAAGATTTCACCTAAAGAAAAAGCTGGTGACCATCAAATGCTGTTACAGTCACGGCACTACTCTAAGTCAAGATGGAGTAAAGAAAAAAAATTGATGAGGCTGATTATAGCTTGGCTGAATGCAAAACTCCTCAGTGCCTGTAAGAACAACCTGGTGGGAAAACTGTCATACGTAAAACAAAGTGGAAAACCATTTAACCATTAGGAGCAATGTTTTTCCCTGGCTCAAGGAGCAGATGTGCAAGAAGTGCTGTTGCGTCTTGACCAAAGTAAGAAACTATTTAGAAGCTCTTCAGTTCTTTACTGTAACTGTACTTCTGGCTTTTATGGCAAGAGGGGATTGGTTTACCAGACAGAAAGAACTTTTTAAAATTACTCACATTAAAAAGAAAAACAGGGAAAAAAAGAAAAGAAAAATGAGAGAAACAGTCAGTGGATAAACCAGCAGTTGAGCAGAGGCTTAGTGTTAGGTTTCTTCACATTCTCAGGTTCCCCCTGGCAGAGGTATCCAAGAATTAGGATTAAACAAGATCCTTCTTGACAGAGGAAATCTGCATCCAAGAAGCTCTGAAAGCCAGAGGGGACCACATAACTTCCCTTCTTTTGCTTACTTGTGTAGGAATGAACTTTGATATCTGGAATTTCAACAAGATCTAGGTACATTCTGAAAGCCAGCTCTGTGCTGTTGGTAGAGAGCTGGCAGTTAGGGACATAAATGCTGGGGATAGATCACTTGTTTGGGCATCTAACTGGAAAAACAGCACTGTTTTCCTTGCCTCCAGAAAGTGCATTGCAACTGCTGCCTGCTGAAGTAGTTTTAGTGTGTACGAAGGTAACTGCTCTGCAAATCTTCAAGGAGCAGCTCTCAGAGAGTTATAGCTTGAATTCCTGACTAGGTCTTTGTTCCCTGGTGACATTCGAGAAAAGGCTTTGTGGTTATTGCAGCTGTGAACAAAAAAAATTTCACGTTTGAAAAACTGTTTGAGGAGAAATTTGTCAGCAGTACAACTAGATATGAAATTCTACCTCTGTAGAAACAGACAAGTTGAAGGCTATGGTTCTTCCACCTCTCACAATGTCTGTGAATCTCTTTTTGGGTAGCTAAATTTGCAAAATAAAATTGGGATTCAGAGGACAGTTAAGGGACTTAGCAGAATTATTGAACACAGGATAGGTTGAACACAGAATTTGTACTTTAAAAAGTTATTTCAGGCTGACCAAGGCAGTCAGCATGGCTTTTTTGATACAGTAAGTCTAAGTTCCTTGAGAAAATTCTTCTCAGTCATGGGAAAGTCTGAGAAAATGCAACATGGGAGATGTAAAAAATAATATAAGATCAATAATCATGTGCATTTTGTTATTTTAACTGTGGATTTCTCAAATGTTAAATTGCATAAAATAATTTTGGAGGAATAGAACATAAGACATGCAGAAAGTATCACATGTCAGAAAAAAAACAGGCAGCATTTGACCAGAAAGCAAGCCTTGCACCTGCAGTAGCTTCTTGGAATCTCAGTCTGTTTAGGATGCAGATCTTTGTGTGTATCTTCAGCACAAATACAGCTGAAGCTAACAAATAATTATGTTAATCTCATTATGCTCTGTCCCTCCTTGCATCGACTGGCTTCTACCCTTGCATAACAGGCCTAAAATGCCTGGCATTTCTACAGAGGCTCCTGCTGAAGGATGGCAAATAGGCAAAGATTATTTTAGCAAGATCATTTTCCTTGGGCTCCTGGCTCAGTCAGGGGAGAGTGGCTCCTCTGGGGAGAGATCCTAACCAGGCACCTCTGAGCTGCTCTTCCTGGTGCCCAGAGGAGACTTTAGCTGGGATCCCTCACTGAAACATTAACACAGGGAGGTAGCAGTGCAAGTCTCTGTGATTTCCAAGGCTGTCAGCCATTCACCAGCACTCAGAGTGCCTTAGTAAGCTGTGTGAGCCCTCGACAGAACCTCTAACACATCTTCTCTCCCATCTGCTTCTTGCAGACAGTGCTATTCTGGACGTGTGAAAAATACCCACGCACCAAGGATTGGCGCTGCTTCCCTGAAGCCTTTCTGAGGCTGGTACAGAAGCTGCACAAGTGTGTAAGCCAGCACTTCCTCAAGCATTACTTTCTCAAGAACACCAATCTGCTCAAATATGCCAACACCAGTGACCTGGACCTGGTGGCCAGCAAGCTCGCGGTCTTCTTGGAGAACCCCGTTTTCTGCCTGGACTAAGGCAGGCAAAGGTCTCACCTCAACCCTGAGTCAACCCCCCAGCTCCTCTCCCCACCTGTGGTTGCTCTCTGTGTCCTTCCAGTAGATGTTGCAGCTGGCTCTGTGAGACAGTTGGCACGTGCAGCGTGAAAGAGAAGTGTGGAGCTGGCAGCGGTGGGCGGTGAAAACTGATGGGAGGTATCACTTGATGCCCAGCTGATCTAATTTGCTTTCAACAGTGACAGCCTGCCTGGAAGCCACAGCCAGTGAAACCCAACTTTGTGTGTCAGTCAGAGCAGGCAACTGCCTTGTTCTGTGTCTCCAGTCTTGTGGCACCTGGGCTGAAAGGCAGCACGAAGGAGTCTCACTCGGCTGCCTCTGTAACCTGGCACATGTATTGTTGCTGCAATCGCCTTTCTCACAAGACAGAGGGACTAATTGCCTGCTTACCTCACAGGCCAGCTCTGCAGAGGGGCAGAGAAACATTCCCGAGGTGTTCTAAAGCTGGAAGCTTTCTCAGAGGAAATTCAGTTCAGTGAGATCCTCCTTCAGAAGGATCCAGTAGGAATTTAACCATGCTAGTAGTGTTGAAGAGCTCAATAGAAGCAAGAAGAGAACAGTGGGTTTTGCCTCTTCATTTATCTCTCCTCCACTTACATTTTTCTTCCAATTGCTTCAAGTATGTCTTTTTCATGTTTGCCTTTCCCAGTTGTGTTAGTGCTTTACAGTCAGGGGGCTTTGGCAGGGCAGATTTCACTCCCATCCCTGGCACTACCCAGCAGGCTGGACGAGGAGCAGGTTTTTCCTAGTTGTTAGCACCCACCTATTTTTGGGTGCAGTGCAGAAGGAGAATATTTTTCAAACGCTCTTAGCTCCAAGACCCCCAGTGTTTTTAATTTTGTGGATGTTTCAAAAGAAAATGGATTTTAGTATTTCAAAAGAATTGATATAAAGAATGCTGGGTTTGATGTTTTTAAATTGCTGAGGCTAAACCAAGATAGGGAGGATTTAGGGTTTGGTTTGGTGGGGTTTTTTTGTCACATCTGTGCAGGAAAGTAAATAAGTCCTTTGGCAAGGGGGCTGGCAGAGGCGGGATTTGCGTCCGGCGCTCCAGGGACGAGGCACATCCGTGGTGCGGCGTCTCCCCGTCGTGGCAGACTGCGGTACAGCCACGCGTCTGCAGCGCAGCCTCTGCCTCTGGAGCGGGCTGTCTTCGGCAGGTTTTGAGCAGAGCAGATATGGGTCAGGAAGGACCCCAGCTGTGTGATCCTGGTCTGGTCGTGGTCCTGGGTCTCCTGCATCAGCTCTCACCACGTACAGACCTGATCCAACCATGTCAGCTGGCACCCTCTTTGCTCAGACCCTCGGAATCACCTCTCCAAGTCACTTCTCCACATGGGAAACTGTGTTGTGTGGAACTGTTTTGAACAGTTAACTTCTCTTGCTAAACCTTTGTTCTCCAGGCTCCCTAAACGGGACACAAGTGTCAGTTTCCTGATGACACCTCCTGTTCAAGTTTGGCTTTCCTGTTTCCTGTGAGATGAGCTGTTTCAGTAAAGTGCAAGGAGATGCCAATCTGCCAGGCAGAGTCAGGCAGCTGTGGCAATGAAGTAATGTCTCCTGTTTCATCTTGGTTTTGTCTTGTGGTTAGAGGGCTGGCTTCTGAAGTTAGAGGAGGGCAAAAACAGTTCAAACTGTTTGAGGACGGTGCAAAACATTCAGAACTGTTAATCCCAAATTTGATATTTTACTGCTCTGATGTACAATACTTTTGGGATTTAGTTGTGGCTGTTGAAGAATTTATCTCCCTTTATAGCTGGGTGAAAAAAACGTTTTGGTGTGATGCCTTAACTTGGATGCAGCTGTGTATCAGTCCTCAGCTGCTGGGGTTCACAGCCTGCTGTGAAGCCAAACCATGGGCATGCACCGTGTGCTGCACAGCCGTGACATGGAATGTTCCCCTGCTCTGCCAGAGTGCCAGCCTCTTACAGCCAGGAATGACTCAGCAAAGCCAGGAAATAAGCACAGAATGATCGACCCCTGCTTTGAGCCAAGTCTGATCAGTTTTTGCTCTGTTTTCTTCTTGTTTACACAAGCAAATGCATCAGCTATCATATGCTGCTGCAGAAAGTATCCTTGTCACCTCTGAAACATGGAAGGTACATTACTGTTGACCACAAAGACACAGGAACAATCCTGCAGCTTTTTCTGCAGAACAACAAGACGTGACACAGCTGGCCACTGGCAAAGGAAAAAGGCTTTGAGGAAAGGACTAACATGTCCATGGAAGCAGTTGAATATAAGAATTAATTCCTTTCAGAGACATCTTTGTGATATTATCTTACACCATCTCGTGCAGGTCTGCTTGGGTGTGTGGGTTTTTGTTGTGAGGCAGTTTTTTGTGGTTGTGGAAGAGTTGTGCAGGAGGTCTCTTATTAAAAAAAACAAATTTGCCAAATATATTTATCGCATTTCTTACCACAGTAAACTTTCTGCAAATAGCTTTTCACTTATACACCAAGTCTGACTGAAAAATCATGGTCTCATCCCAACATTTTCTTCCAAAAAGAGATGCCACATTGTGTTCTGGCTACACAGTAAGCTTTATGTTTCATATTTATAATTTTTCTTTTTAAAAAGTGACCATCTGGACAGACTTCCTTGAAATAGGTTTAATCAAATGTTCAGAACATCTGGAAGGAATGTGATGACCATTTTCTCTCCCTCTCTTTTTCATTGCTTTCGTGCATATTTGCTGCATTCTCAGCCCTCACCACAGTCAGTGTCACTCTGTCTGTCAGAAATTTCAATGGAATGTGTTGCTCTGCTATATAAAACCGTACAAAACTCATAATGCCTTTAGTATTTTTACACAACCTGCCTTCTAGTCACTAGAGGGCATTGTCTCTCTGAAGCACAGACACCGATCCAGGATCTTGCTCTTAAAGTCAGCATCTTGTTATGATCATCGATCTGATACAAATGAGCTCGATTAATTTAATGCTGAATTCTGTTGCCAAAGAGGAGAGAAGAGACCACGTGAGAGCTTTCTAATAAATAGCAAGACTTGGGTAAAAAGCCTCTAAACTCTGGAAGCCACTCTAAGAGCCAGAATATGGATTTATTTTTTCTGATGGTCTTGCAGTAATTCCCAACAGCCTTCAAATGAGAAAGCACCAACAAGCAAAGTGCAAGCAGGGTTCTGGGAATGAGGGGACTTGCAGGAATACCCACACCCCTGCTTCATTAGGGTCCTGCCCTCCCTCCATGGGGCTAGGTCATGACTCCCATGTGTGCCTACCCCTCAGGCTCCTCTGTCTCCCTCTTTTTTTTCTCACTCCTCTAGGAAAAAAAAAAAATCTTGGAACAAGTTTTCTGATGCCACCCCTTTGGCTCTGGTGGGAATGGTCATTTTTAAGTGCACATCAACTCTCTTCTCGTTCATGGGACCCAGATGTACACAGAGGCCATTACAGACCATCTAGTCACCCTCACTTACACTCCATCTTTAGTTTGAAATGGTGCCCAGCAATGAAGTTAGATCACCTTGCAAACTTTGTTCCCAGTGGGAGCAGTCTGGTCTCTCCGAGCAAAGCTGGGACATGGACAGTGATAGGCAGGATAATTCTGCCTTTGCACTAAATATTTTTCTGCTTACCAATGCTAGGACTTCTGGTTTTGAGGAGAAACTATTTTTTATTATTATACCCCACCCCTAACACTCATCTGAGGGCTTTGCAATGTCATGTGAGGTTGACACAGCAGCCAGTGCTCAGATCATGGTAAGAGATCCCACTCACCCTACCAGGCCAACCTCTGCCATTCCTGTAGGAGGCTATCGTGCCCTTGATCCCTTTGAGTGAGATCTGACTTCTCTGGCTGGAATAATACACACAATTTCAAAGGAAATTAAACAGCTGCAGGTAGCAAATGTGTTTTAGCCTGTTCTGACCCAGACCATTGCAGCACAAAGAAATGGACAACACTTTCATAATGTTACATGTACCTGTCAGTTCTGCTCCAAGCAACATATTTGAACTGAAAGAAAGGACAGGATGAGCACCTGGCTTTGAAAGCATCTCCTGGATGGGTGATGAAGAATGCACAGATGCCACCAGAGACCAAGCCTATGGAGAATGCAGAGTATATTTTTCACAGGAAAGATTGTCTAATTTACCATTAGCGTTTTCACAAATACAAATTACAAGGAAATGCATTAAGGAAAGAATTAATCAGATTGAAAGGCTTTGTAGTAATTAGAAAAAAGAATGGCATCTTCCTAGACTCCCCTGGGTAGTGGTAATTACCAGCTGCACAACTGTGGCTTGTGCCACTTAAAGATTTCTGGACTAAAAATCTTAATATCTTTTTGTTTCCATTCCTAGAGAACCCACTCTTGGAATCAGGCAGCAATACAGGCCAGCAGCTCTGAGAAGCATGAACTGAGCCTGCTTCAGCCTGGGAGGGCACCATTTTATGTGCAGGGTGGTCCAGAGCCTGATCCCAAGCCATGGCTCAGTTGCATCTGGCCCAGCACATTTTTCCTGTTGCCGTGGAGGGGATGGGTACCATTTGTTCTCCAGCAACTTGAACAGCCAAACCTCTTCTGCCACAACTGCAGGCAACCTTAAACCCTTCTGCAGCACATCCCAGCAGGAGAGGGCAGACCATAGCCCCTTCCAGTGACAATGTTGTCACCAACACAGCTGGGAGACCTGAAGGACAAGGCTGCATGCACTGCAGCTCCTGGAGGCTAGCTAATGCATTCCAGGGAAAAAGTTTGGTTAA
Source organism: Argya squamiceps (assembly GCA_037834095.1). NCBI lineage: Eukaryota > Metazoa > Chordata > Aves > Passeriformes > Leiothrichidae > Argya > Argya squamiceps. The sequence continues at coordinate 24,854,267 of JBBMKD010000001.1, forward strand.
TTCAGGAGAGCTTAAGAAAGTCCAGTTTCAAGCTACTAGTGAACCAAAACAAAAATGCAGGTCAGCGGAAATTTTTAAAAATCCATGGTAAAAATGACTAAGGGAATGAACATCAATGTTGAATTCCTGGGATCCCATTTTTAAAGGGTCAGGACACGTAGCTGGGAGGAATGTCATCAGCCACCAAATCCATCTGCTACTCTTCATGGTCCTTTCCCCCAAATTAACCAAGAGCTGTTTCAAAGTAGGTAGATACTTTGCCCCTGGCTCCTCAGGCAGGCAGATTATTTCAGACCCACACCGATCGTTAGGAGCTTTCTTTGAACTTTCAGCCTAGATATGTTCACAACCAGTGCAGTCTGGTTTGTACCAGAGCAGGCTGCTGCTCACCCTCCATGGGGTTTGCTGTCTGTGCAACCATCACAAGGGTAATCATAAACTCCCTTGCCTTTAGCTGAGCGTGACGAGATGTGCCAAACTCAGTGGTCTCTTTTTCTCTGATAAAACCTCTGTTCCAGTCTTGATCTACACTGAGTGTAATTCATCTCTGCACAGATAACCAGGCTGGTTTGCAGCCTTCCAGATGGAGTCTCATCAGTATCTCCTGTAATGGCATGTCACACTGATAATACTAATCCCCTGTGCTGTATATCCCCTTGTGCTGAAGAGGAAAGAACACACAGAGGTCAAGTTCCCTTAAAAAACAACTGCAACTTCAAAGGAGAAGCAACTATCATCAGTGATTTCCTTGGCAAACCAGGTTAGGCTGCTTGAAAGGCTTGCCGTGGTCTGGTTGTCTTGGAAGTGAACCATATTCCTGAGGCCATGGGCCAACAGCTTCATCATCTCCATAAGACCTGAGATCAGGCCAAAATCAATGAGTCTGCCCCAGCCTGTTCCTCTCTGCCTTCCCCAGGCAACAATCAGCTCTGGCCTATAATTCTCTCACACTTCTTCCCCTTGAGTTAATGGTAGACACCATTCCTCCTTGTAACACATATCCAGCTTTTACCACTAAGCTGAAGAGTTTGGCTGTTTTCTAGCTGTGTCATTAAAATGCCATAGACTGGAGAGGCAACAGATCAGTGACCAGAGCTAATAGCAGCAAAAAGGATTAAATGAACAATGGATCTTGAGCATAATTTATGAATGCCATTAGCCACTGAGAGGGAATTATGTTTTGGCTGCAGTTCTAAGGGGGAAGGGTGGGTCTTATCTAAGCAGGAAGGAAAAAAGTGCCTGATTGCATTTGGATTAACAAACAACTATATTGATTTGCCATGTGCTACATCTTGTGCTTTTATGTTTAGATCAGATGTAATAACATCTGACCAAAGACAAACTTGGTCTTTGGCATTTTCTCTATCTCGTATTCAGACCCTCATGGCCTGACAACGTTGTGGTCACATCTCACAGCTGCCAGTCACGGAACGTCTGCCACCCTGCCTGACAGAGCACAGCTCTCCATCAAAACTCTTACAGAAGGGCAGGTCTTCTCTTAGAGAAGAGACACAACATTAATTGCATGAATGTTTCCTTGTAGCCCGTGCCCACATCCTGGGAATGGGACTGAGAAAGCAATGCCTTTGTCTGCAGTGTCTCTTCTGCCTTTCATTTGATAACCAACAAAGTATCTCATTAAACTGCTTAGCTTGGCAGCTGGGGCCATTTGTTAGAGTGTGATATGAAGGATCATAATCAGATTAAACCTCAGGATCATATTGTAGAGACAGAGATTAGATTGCAGAATAAAGAGAAAGTTTAATTTTGTGTGACAGTGCAGAGTTGCCTCTGCTTGGGGTAGTCAGGAGGGTTAAAAGTGATTGTGGAGGCTCAAGCCTGAGAAGATTTGTTTCATGTCTCCCTGCTTAGTTTTGAGTAAAAGGGTTTTAGCACCCACTTTGAAATAGGGAGTAGCTCTGCATCTACCAGCCCCTCACTGCTTTCCTTTCTCAAATGAGGGCCTGAAGAGGGGGTTTGCATGGGAAAGGAAAGCTCAGCAGGTGTAAATTATGCCAGAAGCCAAAGCTGCATGTGCACTGAAGCGTGTTATTTCTGGGAGGGGATTGCCCTTGGCAATAGCCACTTAGTTATCATTATCTCTGTGCTGGAGGCCCAGGTCCTTGACTTGAACTGCTGTTCCCTGAGTCCTTCCTGTTCCAGTGCATTTAGCACAGCATCTTTTGAGTCCTCCAGCAATCTGGGGACAGGACACACCCTCCAAAAGTCAGCAGGAGCCCCACAGTGAGAATATCCATCTTAGGTCTTCTTGTGATCTCCCCTGAGCTGGTTTGGCTAGTATTAGAACTGTAGCAGTAAGAGAAAAGTTGGCAGGTTGGGTAAGGCAGCATACAGATGGATTTCTGGCATCTGTGCTACCAGAGAGAAATTACCATAGAGCAATTCAATCTCTTTTGTGAGCCCATTTAACAAACAGGTCTCAGGAAAGACCCCAGCTACCACCAGCCTTACAATCAAACTCAGACCTCTGCAGCTCTCTCTATGGACATTACCTAGTCACAGGATCACATGCACATCCGATCATGAACAGTGAAAACAGTGGGAACTTATAAATACACTTATTTTCAAAAATGTTGTGTAGGCCTAGTCCTATCCCAAGTGAAGTAAACAGATGTCAAAAAAGAGGAGATAAAAATGGGTATATAAATTTTTTACAACTGTACCTAAGACCATTGTAAATTCTGTTCCTGCACTCCCTCTGTTACTTGTTCGGGAGATATACTTAATGAATAATATATTCTCTCACTGGCTTGATCTTTTGCTCAGATACTGTACCCTCTTTCCTCTCTTTTGTCTGCCCTCTATTCCCTGGAGGCTAAGTACTTTAGGGCAGGAGCCTGGCATACAAGGATCTTCAGTTTCTTTGTGCTTCCTGAAACTTAACACAATGCAAACCCTTAGCAAAACCTCAGAGTAACAAAGGAGATACTGATATGAACAGCTGAAGAGACAACAGAGCCTTTCCAGCCACCCAAGATAACTCCTGGGGTGGTAAGGAGGTACTTGGGGAGGAGCAGATGGATGAGTGCCCCTTGCAGTGCCACAGCCATGCAGATCGCTAACGACATCCCCTGGTTTAGGATGAAGTGGCAGCATTCAGGGGATGGCAGTGCCAGATGCTCGGTCTATGGCTTCAGGGAACTCACACCCGATATTAACAACTAAAAAAAAGACGGCAGCAGACTGTCTTCCCCTCCCGATGCCTGACAGAGACTGCAGAAGGGCACTCATACATTGGGAAAGCAGACACCTAGCTGTGACACTCCTCAGCCCTGCAGCAGGGTGGAGTGATTCTGCTCCCTCTGTGCCAGACATAGTCCTGAGCTGTTCCTGGGACTTCTGTACAGCATGGTCACTTTGGACAAGCACCTGGACCCACGAGGAGCCTGGGAAGCTGCTCAGGAGGCAGAGCCTTTTGACGACACTTGGAGGATTTCTGCTCAGCCTACAGCCATGGTGGGAGTGGGGCAGGGGCAGAAATCCTGCTCTGGCTGGTCAAGCCCACCTTGGGTGTAGTTTCAGCTTGAGACAGTGTTGTACAGGATGGCAGCAGCTGTGTGCCCCCAGAAGCTGCTCCCGCTCTGGCTCCACATGCTCCCAAAAGCATCCCTGATGATGAAAGAGGCTGCTTCCAGCAATGGCACCTCGAGTCTTGATGAAGATTTTAATCAGGGATGATGATCATATGCAATATGCATACAACAGATATTCTATGATGTATGCACCAATCTAGCCAGACTTGGGCTGTATTTTCCTGCATCACTCTCTAGAGGTTCACGAGCACCATCAATTTGGGGCAGAGCCCAAACTTTCTCTGCCTGTGCTTCCAGCTGGAACTGAAGACAGCTGCCCCTGTAAGTACAGTGCAAAATGAACTGCCCAGAGGAGCAAACTGGTCAAATGTTGTCCCCCTGGTGACTCTGTCAGCTAAAGTAGCCTGTGCTCAGTTGCTGTCCTTGTGTTAAAGGCTCCTAAATGCAGCTTGAGCCCCCAGGCAGGGAGGCCTCAGTCCTGATTGTGCCTCTTGGAGCTGCTATAACACAGGAACTGATTTGGAAGTGTTTTCAGTTAGGTTCCTCCAGGCACTGAGAGAGGGGAATCTGAAGCACAGTGGTGAGACATTAGAGCTGACAAAGTCAAACCTCATGATACAGATGGATTTAGGACCTATAGCAAGGGAACACCTGAAAACATGGTGTACCAACCCTCTGGCAAATTGAAGTACTTCAAGGGCTGTTAAAGAAACCTCAAAACATGTTCAAAGATCTAAGATGCTCTTCCTGCTGTATGTGAAACAGCCACATGGCAAACTGGACTGATGGAGGTTGGGATGTGACAGAGGTCAGGATGTGGGGATGGCTGGGATTTGGAGGTGGCAGCAGCCTCACCATGCAGCCTTGGCAGAGCCCCTTAATGTGATCCCAGCATAGAGATGTTGTAGCAGCTGGTTGCTTTAGTTTGCTAGGATTTAACATAGAGGAAAGTTTTTCCATTCAAAGTGGAGGACCACTTCCCTGTTTGTGTTCCAGTACTTAACATTCCCCTTTTGCTTAGAAAACCACAGCAAAGGCTACTTTTGGTGTTCTAAAATTTAATCTCTTTGAACCTTCAACCTTGAACCTTCGGTCAAAACAAGAAAATAGTAAACAACTTGTCAACAAATAGTCACTGTTTACATCCAAAATATATGTAATTTATTAAAAACATGCTAGCATCCAAACCCAGTGTTTGCTTCCTGAGCTCTGTGTAGCACCTGGTTAGTGAATAGGAGGGCACTGGGGGCTTGGGGTGTTTTTCTAAACAGGAAACATATCAGAAAACAAACAGAAGTTTTGGCAATGCTGAGTAATTGTTTAAAAACAGCCTAAGGCAATCTGGGACAGCCCTAATACTCATTTCTGTTTCGCCCAGGGCACTTCAGGTATAGCTTCTAGAGAGGCTGGTCAGGTACCCACAAACTTGCTGTGCTAAACCTTCACTGAAATTTCACACAAAACTCGTGGGTGTGAACAGGGGCATCCCTTAGTCCACACAGAGACTGATCTGGTCTGTGACCAATAATAAAGGAAAACTGTAATATGTGCCCAAGTCTAGGGCTTAGCAGGGTGAAGCACCAATGTCAGCCCAGCAAGCATCTTGTAATGCTGACAGCAGAGCTGTGTGGGAACAATACAGTGGTTCTCACCTACATACACTGGACAACAGCTCAATCTAAACCTCATTCCATTAGAGGATGTAGTTCAAGCTTAGCTTTTATTGATTTTTTTTTCCAGCGGTCTGCTCTTACAAGCTGGAAAAGCCTGGTCAAATGAAGTGCAGGTGCTGGGGCCTCATTTGAAACACTTGTAAGACAGACACATGGTAGTGCTTTGAAAGATGACCATTAAAATGGACTCCCTCTTTTTCTTCCTTCAATTTATCCCTACAACATCCTCAAAAGTATCCGTTCCATGGCCTGGGCTAGACATGAACTGAACCCACATCCGCTCATCTTGAGAACCTCGAAGAACTGGGTGACATTGAACTGGATGTAGCAGGATTTTTAAGGTGAGGGATCTGAAGTTTTTCCTTCCAAGTATGACATTTGGCACAGGTAGAACTGTGCAGCATTTTGGGAGAAGGGAGGGAGGTATGATTGTGGTGGTGCATATTCCAGGCTTCTCTTTACTTGTATTGGTGCACAGGGCAAAAGGCTGTGACTTTTCCAAGGTGATGCAGCAGAGGGTGGTACACAGACATGGATCAAGCTTTCCCAGCCTTCTGGCCTGACTCCTTAACTTGTGCTGAGCTGTGAAAGTCATCTGTGACTGCCTGACTGCTCTATAGGTAGAAAATCTGCTGCTGCTGCTGCTAGTGAGGCTGTGTTGTTTTTCTCTCTGTTGATATTTGGTATCATTGACAGTAGGGCTTCCTTTCTGTTTGTTTGCTTATTTAAAGCCTTCTTGGTGATTATAGAGCCTCTCTTGCCAAATTGCAGTGCTCCATCTGCACATTTTTTGTGCCTTGGGTGTAAATATTATTTACAATAGTTTCTGGCTGTAAATGCAGGATTTGTCATGAGGAGAGCATTTTTTATGCCACTGCCTTGGCCTCTGTTTCAAAAATGGTCCCTGCAACAGGGCAGGACTGACTGGCAAGGCCATATTCCTCAGACTGGCCAGAAATAGCAGTATTTGCAGTAATTCTGTTCCTCTGGCTTGGGCAGGATGCTGTACAAGTATCTGGACTACTGTCAGTATCTGCCCAGAAACACAGGGGCAGGGTGTGAGTGGATGCTATCTCACTGTCCTGCTGCTGGGAGGTGACACTTCTCTGCCCTCCCTTCTGCTGTCTGATCCAGCCAGCTCAGGTGGGAGCCCTGCTATGGGTTGTCTGTCTGTCAGCTCCACAAAAACACCAGCTGTATTTGGGAACCGTTTCTGCACTGCAGCTGCACCTCCAGATGAAGAGGGCATTTATTTCACTCCCATAAGGGGCAGGACATCAGTCTGACCCTGCTGCTTGGCAGCTGGGTGCTCTGGTGCTCATCAGGGTGACAATGGGTGTGCAGCTTCAAGCTCTGTTCACAACCTTCCAGGGAGAGCCCTTCTCACTCTCCTCCTGTGCTCCTGAGCTTGTAGGGTCTGGTGTGTGCAAACTGGCAGCTCATGCCCTGCATCCAATGCATGCCAGCTGGTCCCCTCTAGAGTGTCACAGTGCCATCCTCTGCTTCTCCCCCTGGAAGAGCTGCAAGCCCTGGGGAGAAGGGGCTGGGAGGCTCCAGGCTGCCTTGGTTGTGTTCTCCCTCGTGCTCCATGTCTTTTTGGTGTGAGAGGGAAGAAGGTGCTGCCAAGGGTCCTGCTCTGCTTATTTTACTCATGTGTTCCTGTATGTGCTGCAAGCAGCCCCCAGCTCCCCCAGCCCTGTGCCACAGTCCTTGTGCAAGCTTTTTCTCTGGCTGCAGTGGCCAGAGGAAAGACTGGCAGAGAGGGGAAGCAGGATAACGGGAGGCATTAAAGTGGCTGTAATACTAAAAACGTCTTTGTGACAGAGAGGCGCTGGGGAGGGCTAGGAGCTGTCGCAGAGGGAAGGCTGAGGATGGTCTGAGGGATGCCCGAGGAGGGAGCCCGAGGGATCCCTTTTCCCACCAGGAATTCTGCTTGCGGGAGCTCGGCGGCCGCTGGAGTGCAGTGCAGCCCCGCCATCCGCCCGTGGCCGGGCTCCAGCACCCGCCTGGGTCCCCACTCGGTCCCGGCTCGGGTCTCCACTCTGAAGCCATCGAGGTGGCCGAGGGCTGCTTGAAGATAGCAGTCCGGGCACATATAAGCCTCCTCCTTTCCCCCCCAAAACCTGATGTGGGCAGCGTGGTCCTCTGTAAAGGATGCCTTAGGAACAAGCCGCACTGGTGGGGAGTGGCAGAAGGAGCTGGGGCAGGTAGAGCTAATCCTCCAACCCGTTTTAAACAGGAAGCTCCTGGATTTGGGACAGTCCAGCACCAGAGCCATCCCTGGCAAGGCAGGAAGTACTTGCCTTTCCTAGGCAGAAGCCAGGGGTGATCATGTCTGCACCCCCGGGCAGAGTTTGTTTTCACAGTCAGGTAGTGCAGAGCATCGCTTCAGACATGTGCACCTCCTTATACATTTTCCTAAAATGTTTCTCATCCAATTTAACTTCATCTGAAGGTGCACAGGTTTGGGGTTTTTGTTCTCACCTGCTCTGATCCAAGCCTAAGTTTTTCTCTGCATTATCTCTGCCAGCATGACTGAGCAGGCCCTCCCTGGGCAGCAAATGTGCCCATTGCTCCATTGCCTGCCCCGTGTCCCTCCTTGGCCCTAGCCTGGGCCAAGAACATTATGTACCTGCTGCTGGGTGGTGCTTGTCTGTGACTCTGCTGCACTGTAATGTTCCTCAAGCCAACACCAAAAGTTGTCCATTTTCTTTTCTTTTCTTTTTTTTCCTTTTAAATGAATGCACTAGATTTATTGAGTAATGGAAACTTTCCATTCCAAATGACTCGAGTTACACTGGAAACTGAAATATTTAAATATTTCTCATCAGCCCTTTGCACAGCTCCCTCACATTCCTTCTCTCTGGAAGGGCCTTTAAACCCACAGATGAACTGAGGCTACTCACTGCCCCCAGCTTCACCAGACCAGGGTGCAGATTCCAGGCTGCTGAGCACGGCAGCCCCCTTGCTGGGGTGGAGGTGCCCTCAGGCATCATGGGGTCCAGATGTAGCCAGGCACTTTGGATGCAGTTGCTAGTCCTAAAGCCAGACTTTCAGCCTGTGATGACTGCGTGTGCCTCCTTAACAGTGCTGGCAGTCAGACCCACCGGGTCCAAATTCCTTCCCACCCGCCCAGATTCCAGCTCAGGAAGGCAGTGGGGGCTGTGCCAGCTGGAAGGAAAGTCCAGGCACGCAGGTAGCTGGCATGGGGGGGTGGGAGTGTCCTTTAATTGCTTAGCATGGTGCTTCCACCCTCCCACTCTAATTTGGGGCACCTCATGGCTCTTCTGGTCACACACAGCAGTCCAAGATAGTCAGGATAATGCTGCGTGGAAACTGTAGGCAGTACCTTGGATGTGCTTTGAACCTCATTTATCTCAAAAAGCTTGTCTCTAAATGGAGTTATTTCAGAGCAGAGGAAAAGCACTCACACTTCATACCGCACATGGTGTTACTTAGGCAGAGTACTTATCATGCAAATACTACTTGCATCCAAATTAATTGCTGGGCGAGGGCATGCCCTGTGTCAGCAAGTCAGCCCTACCCTGGGCTATGTGATTTTTGAGGACAGCGCTTCCTGGGACAGGCAGTCAGGGCATAAAGAGCATTGGGCTGTTGGTGTCACTCCCTGCTGGCACTCAGTGCAGCTTGGCTCAGCCCTGGGGACAGCACCTGTGCCCTGGCAGCCCTCCCCCTCCCTGCCACCATCTACAAACCTGCAGCAGCCCCTGGGTGCAGCTGGAAAGGGGTGGCCCGAGCAGGGATGCCTCTCCTCCTGCACACCTTCACAACACAGCAGCCAGCCCTGCCCAGTGTGTAAGGGGATGGGGTGTGGGAAATAGGATGCCAGCGGGGCCTGGCCTCTCCAAGTGCCTCCCAGACAAAAGGGTCACAGTAAAAATCATGCTCCCCTTCTTTGGAGAGGACTTCTTGTGAGCATGATGATGTGCCCCTGTAACACACATTTTCTGCCCATGAGGCAGATTTCCAGTACCTAAAGGAGGCCTACAGGAAAGAGGAAGAGAAATATTTGCAAGAGCATATAGTGATAGGACAAGGGGGAACGGCTTCAAACTGAAACAGGGTAGGTTGAGATTAGATATTAGGAAGCAATTCTTTACTCTGATAATGGTGGGGCACTGGAGCAGGTTGCCCAGAGAAATCGTGGATGTTTCATCCCTGGAAATGTTCAAGGCCTGCCTGGAGAGGGTTTTGAGCGAACTGGTCTAGTGGAAGGTGTCCCTGGCCATGGCAGGGGGCTTGGAACAAGATGACCTTTACGGTGCCTTCTAACCCAAACCATTCTACGATTCTGTTGTCCCCACATCATGGGCAGGTGCTTTTGGCTGCAGCCCTGAGGAGCACAGAGGATAAGCATGGCTCCATTGCAGCAGCGGGCTGAGTGAGGATGGTCTGTGCAGCTGAGGCAGCTGCGGGGAGTCCAGAGTGTTTGGCCTCGTCCTGCTGTGACCAGATGACTCATGTCACCCCTGGTTTCCTGAAGCGTAACAGGCGGCATGGGGCAGGCAGGGTGACTCATTGCGGGCAGAGCAGCTGGATTCAAAGCGCAGCAGGGCAGCTCGGCTCCGTTGGCAGCGGGAGCGCTGCTGCAGTCAAATCCCCACGGCCGTGGGCTGGGTTGGGAGCGGGAGCAGCGGCTGGAGCTGCGCCGCAGCGGGAACAGCATCGGAGCAGCGTGCTGCCTGTTGCAGCGCGGCTGGAGACTTGGCTCTGCCCGAGAGGTTAAAACAATCCCTCCCTGTCCTTCGGGGGGGGGTTGGATTTCCACTGTGAGAAACGTCGGCTTGGACGGGAGATTTCTGACCGAACTGCTGCTTTGCCGCAGTTCCGCGGGCGATGGGGAGAGCGAGTCACGGTGACTTATTTGCTAGCCCCTCCTCTGAGCCCAGGCTCTGTGTATGCCATTCGCTGCCTTCCCTTTACTCTGCACTCAGACCACCTTCTGCATCCTGCCGGGGTTTTATTTGCATGACGTACAGGGCAGCGTTTAAATCTGGGTAGTTTCCCTCTTGATAGTAATAGTTTAAAAAGACAAAACAACCCCAAACACTACAATTTCAGCTCTTTAGTACATCAAACCTGTATCAACCATCACAGTTATTTGTAAATAGCTTCTAGGGTTTTCATAATAAATATTACCTCTCAAAGCCTGAAAGAGAGGATGAGAGACCCTGCTCTTCATCTTAAATGTAATAGAAACCTTGATTTTTCTGCGCGGGTGGCTGCACTGGGCAGCACTGAAGAACACCCACAGTTACTAGTTATTCCAGTAAAGCTCCATATTTTCATTTAAAAATAATAAAGTAACTTTCCAGGCCTGGGCTGTGTGTGGGGGAAAGTGTGAAAAATGAACCTACAAGCCTCACATTTTTCATACTAAGCAGCAAATAAACCCCCTACAGATTAATTTTAAAATAAAATCTCAACTTTTTTTTAATCCACCTTCATGACACTTCAAAATTTCACATATGGGGGTTTTTTATTAGTTATTTTTCTCCTTCCTGCCTCCACCCCACCCTGAAAGCTGGGGAGCTGGCAATAAAAAGGCAGCCATTAATCCACCCATCAAGTGGTTCTGAAAATGTGACCTGTGGCCATGTAGCTGAGATGGATGGTGGTGCCGGGCTGGCTGTGTACATAGCCAGGGAGGAGACTTCTATATTTAAAAGGCTCATATGGTGGTCAGAGCAGAAAATAAGACAAGTGAGTCTGTTAATTAGGAATAGAAAGCCTCAGTCCCTGCAGGTCTGGTACACATCACACTTTCCTCTAGCCCTTGACTTCCTCTCCACCCTGGTTATTTCACCTTTCTTGTTTGTCTTTGATTTTTGGTCACAAGGTCTTGGAGCAAAGGCTTCCTTGTCACAGCAGAGCAGAGTCGTCAGCTGTAATGGCCTTTTCTACTCCTAAAAGTAGAAAAGGTCACCTAAAGAATTACTCAGTGCTTGATTCCTGACTCACGTGGATGAAGAGCTAAGAACAGTGTCCTGAAACCTCTGGTCAGATCCTCTGTCCCTAAGGGCAGCTTCCCAGGGGATCTCATCCACTAATTTTTTAAACAGATACAAGTTAATTCTGCTCCCCATGAGACCCATGTTTCTCAAGATGATGGACTCTTCCAGGGCCTGGCTGCTACAGTCCAGATAGCCTCCACTTCTCTGTTGAGCTCATCAGCACATCTGAGCACCAGGTCCAGCAACAGCTCTCTGCCTGGTTTGTCCAATGCCTGGACCAGTAAGTTGTCCTCTAGGCACTCCAGGAGTCACCTGGATTGTTCTCAGCCAGATGTACTGCTTTCCCAGCAGATGTCTGGATGGTTGAAAGCCTCCATCTGGATGAAAACATGTGGGTGTGAGCCTTCTGTATCTGAAGCAAGAAGCCTTAACAACTGGTCAGGCACCTGGAGCAGACCCCACCCACAAGCTGAACTTTGGTGATCCCATCCTTGATTTTCATCCACAAGTTGCCTGTGGCTTTTTCTCAGAGGCAATTCTCACAATCCATCCATCCCTTAACTAAGAGCACAACAATCCTCCCTCCTTCCCAGCCTGTCTCTTCTGGAAAGCTTGTAGCCCTCAATTGTAGAGTTCCAATTGTGCTCCTCATCCCAGCATGTTTCTGGGATAGCAATTAGGTAATAGTTTTCCAACTGCACCATGATTTCCAGCTCCTCTTGCTTGTTTCCCATGCTATGTGCATTGATGTAGAAACATTTCAGCTGGGGTATCACCCTCCTTACCTTTTGGGAAGAACCCTCTCTAACTCCTTTGGGATGATTGTCAGGTATTTCCCTGCTGCTTCCTTAAGTGTTGGTGTTTCATGATTCCTCTCTCACCCTCAGATAAACAGATTTTGTAATTTGTGGCTCCCTGTGAGACTTTTTTAGAGTCAAATTAAAATTTGGGACAGCAAGCATTGCTGTGTTGTGTTTGGCCTGGTATTCAAAGCAGGAAATGCCCAAGGTCTCAGGAACTCAGTTTCCACAAATCCAGACTAATTCTGGCAAATTCAGGACGCTTGGAAACAACAGCCAGCTCTTATATGACCTTAATCACGTGTAAGTATGCACTGGTGAGGCAGGGAAAGGCTGTTTTGGGCTCATCCAGAAAAAGCAAAGGCTGAATTGTGAATATTCTCAGAGAACAGGGTGGGAGGGAGTATCTCTCCATCATAGGCTCTCTGTAATACTCCAAAATGCTGCAAAGGACTACCAAACCCAGTCGTTCCCTGGGGCAATAATGGTCTGCACCACACTCACTCCAGCTGCTTGGGTTTGCTCCACAGCTGAGAAACCATTCTGTGGCAATCAGGTGGTTTTCCATTAGAGGTCCATTACATTTAATATCATCCATCCATAAAGCTCTCTGCTTCACCTGCAGCCTTAAATCTCCTTAATAATTCAATGCCTTTAGATACACACAGTAACAATTTGGCTCCTTTCAATGGAGATTTTACCTCCCAAGCAGCAAGCAGAGGTCTCTCAGTGTGGTAATGCTGCCCTTTTCCCTCTGGGATTGGCTTCCCTCAGCAGATACTGGCAGCAGAAATGCAGCTTTCCTTTGGCGCTGGAAAACTGCCATGCCCATCTGCCTTCCTGGAAAAGCCAATTTTAGCAAAGCTGTAGCCCTCCAAAATTGCTGTCTTGCTGTGATTGCTGGTGGAATCCAACCTGGGACATCCCAGGGCTTCCCAACAACAGCTGATGCAGGGCTGTGCCATTAGCCTGGGCTTCCCATGGCTGGTGGTGTTGAGCTGATTTATCTGTTTAGCTGTTGTTCCCTCTGTCCCACCAGCTGCTCCTGGCTGTGCCAGGGCCTGGAGTGAAAGAGCCTACTGTTCCCCACAAGGGCTGCAGTCTTGCCAGGTATACCATGTCCTCATTAAGGGAGGGCTTCTTATCTCCTAACCAACAGTGGTGATTGCAGTGTTTCCTTTGTTATGTCTCCATTACAAAGCAGCCAGGGACAGAGCCTGGACACAGGGAGCATGGGGGTGCACACACCCCCCACTCCTTCCTTGCAGCTGGCCAGGGACTGGGAGACCTGCACATCCCCCAAGCCAGCCTTCTGCCCTGAAACACGGTCATCTGAGGAAATCTAATTAGATAGCCAGGAACAAGCGGAAGGCATGGGGAGTTAAATGGGTAGTTGAGGGAAAGAAAAGTAATGAGATTTATTTTATTTTTTTTAAGTTTCTCCCATGGGCAGTGAAGATGTTCCCTCCTGCTGCTGTACCTGAGAGCACTGGCAGCTGCAGGCATCCCTCTCTAGACGTTTACCTGTGGCTGCACTGATTTTCCAAAAATTTCTCTTAAGTTAATTGCTATCCATATGCCCTCCCCCAGCAAAAGGAATCCAAGAGAATGAGAGGGAGTAGAGTCATCTCTGCCCAAGGGCTCATAGCTCTTCTTTGCAAGCTAACTTGGAGTCAGACCACCTGGCCCAGAAAACATCACACCCCCATGTCAGGGACATCCACCTGCAGTCCCCATTTTCATTTCAATTAAAGTTTTGGAGGAGAGTCTCTTTGTCAAGAATGTTCCTGGGAGCTCACTTCTGCAGGTGGGGTTTGCTCATGGCGTGTTTGCTCTGGCCTCACTGACCTGGGTGGTGGGGACGAAGCCTGGGCCTGGGCTTGCTGGCTGGGCGATGTGGCTCTGGTGGCTGTGACATCATGGAGGATGTGTCACAGTGGGAGAAGTCACCAGGGGCATCAGTAGGCAGCCCCAGTTCCACCACAGCTGCACTTATGTAGCACTTAGGTGATGGTGAGTACTCATGCAGGGAGAAGGCTGGGCTGGATGGAGGACAGGACAGATGCCAGGCGGTTCTGAAACAGAGAGAGAGCCAAGCCCCTCAGGGCAGACACTACCACCTTTGGGTCTGGGGCAGAGAGGCTCAGGGCTCCCAGAGGTGGCAGGTGCCTAGAGAGACTTTGGGAATGTGCTGGGTGCCCCCAGCTCCTTACTCCCTCCCACGCATACCTGATGAGCCCCCTTTCCTCCTACTTCCTCCAGGCCATGGCTGCAGCAAATGCCCTCATCCTGGCTGCTTTGGCCAGAGAGATGATCCAGCCTGGCCAGAAGAAGCATCACCACATCAGCAGAGCCACGGCCAAACAGATGCTGGAGCGTGAGGTGTATCTGCACCAGGAGTTGGTTAATTTGCTGCAGGAGATTGAGAATGCAGAGGAAGCCCGGTGCTTTTATGGGTGGCTGTTCTGGACTGTTGCAGTTGGCCTGATCCTGCTTGCTGTCATCTGCTGGCTGGTCAGGAGAAGAAGGAAGCGCCAGGCATCTCCTCAGTCATTCAGAGTCTTCTGGCCTGATCTCCCAGAAGACATTGCTGAGATTGAAATTGGATTAAGTGTTTATGACAACAATCGCACAAGGCGCAACAACTTGGCCTTGGATGTGCCCAGTTCTTAAGTTTGCCCAGGTTGTCTGGATGGCGTCCCTTGCTGCCATTGTCCTCTGCTTCGTAAATGTTTCATATAGGACTTAAGGAGTCGTATTAAAATTTGGGAAAGCAAGCACTGTTGTGTTGGCTTTGGCTCAATATTCAAAGCAGGACTTGCGTTGGTAACTTCTGCTGCAGTAGTTTTCCATTGAGGCTGGGTATTTTCCAGAAAGTGAGACAGAAATGTTGACATATTCCAGGACGCCCCCTAGTCATCAGCTGGTACAGCTGACTCATCTTGTGCCTGCCTCTGTGCCTCTTCCTGTCTCCCCACCCCTGCATCTCCCTGCACATGTGTACACTGCCAGCATTGCTGCTGCTCCAGGGTGGCTCTGACCGTTTGTGTGGCACCTGCCATGCAAGAAGCAAGAGCCAACTTGCTCCATCCCTCCTCCCAGCTATATCTCCAGAAACCTCCAGTCCCTCCTCTTCCAGGGTTTCTCACCTGACCTCTCTGCTTCTTATAATTTGGCCCATCAGGGTCCTCTGCACTCTTCAAAGCCCACAACAGCCACAGTTCCCCTGCCCTTTGCAAACTCTTTTGGAAAGTCTCAACCATGCCCTTGCTGCTCCCCCCACACCACTACACCTGTGAGCACAGCACAGAAGCTCCTCATGCAGGTGGCAGTTCATCTGGTGTGATGTGGTGGCCAGTGTATAGGGGACAAATTTTTAAGGAAGGCTCTGAGCAGGTATTTCCAAACTATGTCATGCAGGGCCAGCGGCCCTTTCTCTGAGGGAGGGGTGTAACGTTACACCTATTTTAAACAGCCTTAATTGCACAACCTGCATTTTTGTGAAATTGGAGGATTTTTGCCTTGAGTCTGCCTTTTCCAATTGCCTTGCAGCCCTCCCCTTTTGCCTGAGCTCTGATGTGCTTCTGTGCCCCCCACCCTTGACCCCCATTAGCCCAAGAGGCAGCTGCCTTGGTTCATACTTGTCCTTTCTTGTCTTGGAGGATGAAGGAGAGGTCTTCACCTCCAGCTTGGTGGCTTGCAGGCACTAGGTCGTTATCACAGTGAGCAGGCTTATCTGAGGATCTTTTCCATGAGAGCAATGCAACAGAGCAACAAGAAGCTGAGTTCTCCCTTAGGCCTTTTCTAATAGCCCTTTCGCTCCCCTTCACTTCCCCGTCCCTCCTCCTCTTCCCTGTCCTTTGTCTTGGCTCTCAGCCGGTGCAATTCCAGCCAGCTTGGGCGCACGGGGCTTTGGATGCACGTGCCTGTCCTGTTTACCAGGATAAAAAGGGCCAGTGGAGGGAGATGCAAGCAGAGATGCAGGCAGGCGCTGGAAGGCGGACGCAGGGAGAGGCACACGAGCGTAACTGAGCAGAAAAACACAGATGGACGTGGATGTGCAGGCAGCCCCGGGCAACCTGAGCCTTTACTGAGAGCAAGACAAGCAGACAGGGCTGCACGTGCAGGCAGGCACATGGGGACAGGACACTGGCACATGTTGAGGAGGAGACAGATGAGCAGACAAGCAGAGAAATACCAGGCAGGTAATGAGGGACCAGGACAGGAGGAGTTGCAGGGGCCTGTGGTGTGGGGAAGCAGCAGGAGGTGCTGTGCAGGGCATGTTCCCTGGTGTGTGCCACAGCCCCTCTTCTCAGGAGAAGGGGTAAGCAGCTGGATGAGTCTGACCTTCTCTCTCCTCTCTCCTCTCTAGCTGGATTCAGACCGTAGGCAGCAGCTGCTTTCAATGCTGGCACCCCACCCGGACAGAGCAGTTGTCCTCATTTATAGACAGTTCCCTGCCCTTGGCTGCCTCACAGACTTGTAGGGGAAATTATGGTGAAGGAAGTTTCTTGCATATTGCATGCTGACCTGCACAAGAAATGTGGGTTCATTAATGCCACCGTGCACAGTGAGCAGGGAAAGTAAAATCGTTTCTCAGTCAGGAAACTTTGAGACTGTCTCCTGGCTGGAATACTTGCTTGGCAGCTCCAGCCTCCTGCTATAGACTTGACACGAATAATCCTTTTCCTCTTGGCTCCTTGATCTCCCTGACCTGTCTCCCCTCCCTCCACCAAGGAGAACAATGAAGTCCCAGTCTTCAACAAGGCGATTTATGGAGCTTCCTTGTAGCAGGAGCTCCAGACCATGTGAGAGTGCAAGGGGGGCTGCCCAGAGGTGCCCTGCCCAGAGCCTGCCTCACACACCTCCTCCTCCTCCTCCTCCTCCTCCTCCTCCTCCTCCTCTTCTTGCTGCTCTGGCACTGCAGATGGGAAACCAAATCCCTGCCACTCACTCCGAGCCACCAGAGTCTGCTCCAGGTCACTTCCTGGAGACAATGGCTTTATTCCTTGGACCACTGGACGGCTTTTGGCACGGGAGCCAAATCAGTGAATGGAAATCTCCTCCCTGCGAGCTGCAGTGACATCCTGCTATTGTTGGCACCTCTTGGCAGGTTTGTTCAGCTGCTTTGTACCAGTTGATATCTCCG
The DNA here is from genome assembly GCA_037834095.1 of Argya squamiceps. Lineage (NCBI taxonomy): Eukaryota > Metazoa > Chordata > Aves > Passeriformes > Leiothrichidae > Argya > Argya squamiceps. The sequence goes on from JBBMKD010000001.1 coordinate 24,871,418, forward strand.
GGCTTTCATCAGTGCATCAGCATCACCCTAAGGCACATGGGCTTCCTGACCTAGTGCCCAAGGAAAGCCCTCTTCTCCTGTTTACGGTCAGGATGCGAAAGTAAAGGAAGTTGAAATACTTCTCAGGAATCCACTCCAGGCTTTAATCACCACTGTCACTGCTAGAAGACGTAGGGAATGTTGAAAAACAATCACCATGCTGTGTAATAGGATGCAGATGTTCAGGTTGTGATCTGTGCAGACACCATGACCTCCTGGCTACTGGAAGACAAGCCCTAATCAAAACTCTGGAACTGAAAAAAAATTTTCCTGCAAGATTCTAAGAAGTCTGGAAGACCTTTGTGTGTGATCAGTAGAAGTACAATGGCTCTGAACACAACTTCAGTTAGGCTAGGACAGATCTCTCTGCTGACAGCACAAGAGAGCAGCATAGGGCAGACAGGGTTAACTGTGTCTGGAGCTGGTTTGGAAAGGCCCTTCCCAGACAAGAAAATTAAAATTACGAGTGTCTTGTAAGCTGTAGGGTATTAAGGTACCTACACACGTGTATGCATACAATATGCGTGCACTCACACCTCCCTGGGGAGGACTGTGGGCTGATGAAATCCTTTCTTTTCTGTTCTTGGCTGGCCACACTTGGCCCATGCTGCTCTTTCCCACACAGGAGCTGGCTGTCTGGGAGTTGCCAGGGCAGTTTTGGGAAGAGAGGAGGAAGTAAACTGCCTTTTCTTATGGAGCATCACAGTCCCACCATGCCCCTGGGAGGCAAAAGTGTGCAGACCTCCTTCAGCTGTCATGATGAATTTTCCTGTAGCAACAAGAGTGCTGGCATGGGAGAAGAGGTCCAACTAGTTGTGCCATCCATCCCAGTCTCCTCCCCTCTTCTCCATCCCTTGGCACACCCAGAGGCATCTATGCTGGGGACTGCTGAGCCACTGTGGGCATCAATGCTCTCAGAAGAGGAAGAGGAGGCAGAAAGATGAGGAGATCAGAACTGCATCTTCCCTCGGTACCCAGTTTCCCAGAAATGAGCTCTGCACCGGCCAAAAATATCAGCCAAGCAGCAGAGACACTCTCCCTTCCACACACACCTCATTGGTGCAGTCAGTTATGGCAAATCCCAAAATAGCAGAGTTAGATAAATACAGAGAAAAGGGTTTACAAATTTCCGAGAGGGTGACAAACAACAGTGCTCTCTAAGGAGGGGAACTCTCTTTAATTCAAGGGCTTTCTCTTTCAGAAGATCTTTTCCCCACATAGAATAAAAGATAAAGTAGTTCTCAAGCTAAGTGCCCTGTAACTGGAAGACTGACTAATAGGAAGCAGTGCTGGGGGCTGCACTGAAGCAGAGAGGAAATTTTTGGTAAATACATGCCTGCAAGACAGAGAATAGCCTGAGCCTCAAGTTCACTTTTTCACAGCTCCAATATTTGTGCCTGCTTAAAGCCTGAGAGATAGCTATTTAAGAAGAACGTAGGAAAATAGGTATGTGATGTAACTGGATCTGGGAAGCAAGTTGCCTGCTTTTTCACCCAGCTCTGCTGAATGCTTCCTGCATTGCCTAGCTTCAATGTACTTGCATGGATGCAGATCATGGTACCAATTTCACCGAAGTCAGTGAAGCAGCCACCTGCCATTTAAAGGCAGCAGCAGCTCATGGAAAACCTTCCCACACTGCAAATGACTTAGTTTAAAATCGGAATTTTTGATCATATCTGCTCCTCATGCCATACCTGGTGAGGATGAGGAGAACCTAGGGCCGCATGTTGCCTGCTGGGGATGCACCATCCTCTGCCAGCACCCCCAGAAGGCACAGGGGTGCCACTGAGGTTGGGGCGAGGGGTGAAAGGGACTGGACACCATCCTCATTTTACTGTCAAATAGACATTGGGTGGGTGCCTGTGAACACCCCAGCAGAGAAACCAGCACTTCTTCCTGAGCTCCTGCACTTCCTGTGGTGGGGGCACTGAGGCAGCAGCTGCTGCAATGTGTAGAGGGCAGCCTAGGGGATGCTCGCCTGGCTGAGCTGCAGCTGGGCTTGCAAACCAGACTGGGAGCACTGGGAGTAACGGAGACCCTGCCGGTGCCCCTTTCTGAAAGGAGCATTGTTATTCCACGGAAATGACCTTTGGAGCCCAAACGTCTTCATTTAAAATGAAGCAAAACCAACCCTAACTGCTCTTTAGGCAAAAACAAATTAGCTGTTATTGCTGCACAGCTTTAAATACACTGTGGTGATCTTCCACACTCCTCAGTGTCTGCCTGGTCAGAGAATACACGGTGCTGCCTTAACTCCCAGCTCCTACCGCTCCCACGCAGGTGAGAATGGCAGGAAAACCATCAGGTCTCCCGCGCCTCCTATTTAATTTCACCTCAGTGAAAAGATCTTAAAATGACCAGAAAAAGAGGAAAGCAGTTGGGTTGGCTTAAAACTGTTGATCAGGAAGCAAAAACCACTGCAAGTCTGAAGTATATTATTTTATGTTTTTAAAAAACCACTGTTGGTTCATCAGGGCTCTCCTCTTTCTTCTGCCCCTGCCAGGAGTTGATGGCTGTTTTAAAGCATCTCCCTTTGCTGTCACTTCAGCAGAAGTTTGCAGGAGCTCTGCTTTATCTGCCTCTTGGCTGGGTGGTGAAAATTAGCTGTAAAAGCAAATTTGGAAATCAGTTTCTCTGGCTGCATGACTAGCTTGTTTTCTTTTAAAAGCACCAAACTCTTTTCTTGGACCCTTATGTCCAGAGAGAGAGAAGCACAAAGAGTTTCCCAGCCAAGTTTGCGGTAGCAAAAATGGTGTGTGCTCATATTCCTCCTCTACCTCCCTCCTCTTTTACAGCCCCAGCCAAACATGGCTTGTGCTAAAAGTTTGTGACCCTTGCATGGCATTTTCTAAGCCTTTTCAAGCCAAACCCAGGGACTGTTTCCAAACAAACTTGAATTTTCCACTGGGAGCTAGATAATCACAGTGCAGAGGAGGACACTAAAACCAGAGCTTGTGCTCTGGAGTTCCATATTTCCATAGCATCCTTCATCCAGGAAAATTCCAGAAACCTACTGAAGGGTGCTAGCTGTGAGAGGTGAGCACTCAAGCAACCTGCTTGCCTGGAGGACATTGGTATTTGATCAGCTGGTTTAGGAGGCAGGAGGGGCCTGGCCTGGGCAGCCAGGGGAGGAGGGCTGACCCAGGGAAGGGAGCCTGGTATGACCTTGCCACTGCAGTGCAAGAACAAAGCAACCCAGACATCTCGTGCAACAAAGCAACCCAGACATTGCTCCAGCACTGGGGAGCAAAGCCCCTGCACCTTGGAGCCACAGGTACTGCCAGGGTCTGCCCTTGGGGCTTCTGCCCCTTTCGGGGTGACAGTAGAGGGGGAGCTGTGTGCAGGGGCACAGAGCAGGCAGGGGGGTTCTGCCCCAGCCCCTTCACGACCCTGCATCCATGGCAGGAGACTTCCCAGCCTGGGCAGACACGCTGTCTCCTGTCTCTAATTGCAGCCTTGTGCCTGTCCCAGAGTGGGAGCTGGCTCCTTCCCCTCCATCGCATTGTCTCTTCCCACAGCCCGGCTCCCACGGGGCTCACGGCTTTTCCTCTCCGGCTCGCAGCCCAGCTCTGTCTCACTGGCTCTGCCTTGCCTCTCACATCTCAGCATCATCTGCTCTCCCTTCCCCCTCCTATTCATTCAGATTTTCCTTTTTTTAGCCTTACTGTGCTCCTCTATATCATCTTTTGCACAGAAGTCCAAAAAGCAGTGGGGCAGCACCATGGAGACACAAAGGTGGGCTGCCTGCTCCAGAGGCTTCCATCCATCCCCTTCACCTTGTTGTCTGTGCTGCTGGGCTGCAGAGGTCCTGGCTGTGCCTGCCTGGTGGGGATGAGAGGGGCCAGAGCCCAGCTGGACAATGGCAGCACTGTGCTGGAGAAAGCAGCTCTGTCCAGCTGCCACCACGGTCCGCATCCGCTGAGCACAGGGGAGGGGAAGGGTGTCCCTCCATGCCCCTGCATGCCCCTCACTGGGCAAAGTCAGGGAGAAGATGGAGGGATTGATGCCTGAGAGCAGCGTCACCCCACTCCCCCACACACTGTGAAGGCTGATGCAGGCACTAGGGTGGCTCTGCTCTCACAAGGCACTGGCTGGGTCACACAGAGCTTGGACCTTTTCTGTGCTGCAGACTTCCAGGGGAGCCTTGGGCAGGTCCCCTGGGCCACGCTGGTGCTTTGGGATCCCTGCAAGACATGGAGGCTGCCTGGGCCAGCTGCACAGTTGGGCCCCTGCACCTCCACACTGGAGGTGTGGGCTGGGAGCCCAGGCATGGAGCCACATCACTGTGCCCCCAGCCCCAGAGCAGCACTGCACACAGGGCCATGAGATGCACCAGCTCAGGGGTCTCTGAGGCAGCCCCATGCTGTGTGGGTTGGGAAGACTCACAGACTCTCCCTGTGTCCCTTGCCCAGCTGGCACTGGGGGGGATGGTATAGCACAGCTCTGCTTATGGGAGCCATCAGACAGACCTTTGTCTGATGCAGTATCAAAGTGATTGCAGTATCAAAATAACATTGCTGCCACTGGCAAAGTTGTGGTGGCACAGAACACCCCTGAAGAGGGCAGGAAGAGGGAGCTCCAGCTGCAAGCCAGAGAGGAAATCCTCTAGTCACAATGTGGTGGCAGTAGGGTCTGACTGCTTTGCTCTGGGGCCTTCCTGAAGCCCTGAGAGGGACAGGAGTGGGGAGCAATGCCCACATGAAAGCATTGCTATATGACTCACCTGGAGAAAGAAAAGGCAGCTCTTTCCAAGCTTACCAGTGCACTGCCTGCCAGCACCAATGGGGAAGAAATCACAGCTTGCTTCCTTCTGAGCTGTCTCTAAAGTGTAATTTGTGCTGAGACAGATGCAACCTTGAAGAGGGACTTTCCCATTAGAGCTATAAACCCCCTTTGAACCCTGGCTTCGAAAACACACATTTCTGTTTCTTCCTCTAAAGTTGTTGCCATAAAAAGAACCATGAAGGGTTCTGCAAGCCCATGGCAAAAATGAAGGGCCTGTTTGGGTATCCCTTCATGCCACAATTCCTTCCATGCACATTGGTGCACATACATGCCATGGGCAACATCCCTATCAGAAAGCCTCCCTGCAAGACTTCTTTTAGCTAGCCCTTAGAGAAAGAGAACATTTCCTTTGCTTTAATTCATGCACTGAATTTGAACTGGGATTTCCTGCTTCTGCCCTGCAGGGATTAGAAGATCAGGCTGAGAGTTATGGACCAGGAGGAAGTTGGGGGTCCTGGGTGTTCCATCCTATCCATGGGAGCTGTGGTGGATCCATCCCCTTGCAGCCACAGGTATGTGGGGAAGCTCCCTCATGCAGGATGAGCACAGCTCATACTGGGACATCCCAGGGCCACTCCTTCCTTTGCCCTCATCGAAATGGGTCCAAATCCAGATGGCTTCCCAGCAGCAGAGCTACGAAAGGTCTGAGCAAGTGCCAGGCTGCAAGCCAGTCACTTTGTGATGGGGACACCTGAAAAGCCTGGTCCCTCAGCTCCTCTGTCTGGGACAAAAGCCCTGAAACAATAGCCTGGCTTCCCAGCAGCTGGGGAGCCAAAGGATGCCGTGTGCTGAGGTCACCAAGCCCACAAGGATTAATGACAGCCAGAGGAAACCGCTCTCCGGACGCCTTGCCGGGGGATTTGGCAATACAATAGCCAGAAGGAGCATGCAGGCTCCTCCACTGTTTCTCAGGGCCTAGGTAAATAATCCCCTTCCATGGGAGCTGTATGGATTCCCATAAAGCTGAATAATAGAAGCAGTTCCCAGGCTTATGGTTAACAATAATTTTTTCCAGGCCACATAATTATTATTATTTTGAGAGTCAGGGACCTGGGAGAGAATGCACAGACAGTATTTTCCCAACCAGCTCACAGCGAGCATTTTGATTTCACTTAGAAAGGGACAGCTGTGAAACAAAAGTATCCCTTGACCCTCAGGAAAGGAGTACAGTGGGTGCCCTCATGCTTGTGGACCCACCGCCCCTGCACTAGCCAAGACTCAGAGCTGAGAGCACATGACAGAAACCACAAATCCACAGCCCATTAATTTGTCTCCGGGTCTTGGATGCCACTAAAATGATTTGGAAATTGCTGCAGGGCAGAGCGAAGAAGGGAGAGAGGAAGGAATGTGCTTAATCAGGCAGGGGAAAGCAAGGCAGCTTCTTGCAAGACTTAGAAAGGAACAGGGTGCAAGACCTTCTGCAGCCAAAATCCAAAGATTTTGCATGGCTCATGCAGTAGAATGTAGTAAGAAACTGGTGGACATTTGTCCACAGCTGAACTGGCAGCATTGGAAGCCAGGTCTCTCTGAATGAGGGTAGGAGGGCAGCTCCATGGAGCTGGCAACCTGGGGGCTTTCAGCAGGGAGAAAAGAAGGACAGGAATACCAGCAACTCCCAACACAGGTAGGGTAGGTGGTGCAGATCACTGGTTAGATCCCACTTCTTGGTTAATTCCAAATTTATTTGCATGGCTGGAGAAAAACATGCTGTGGGCAAAATCCTGCCTTTACAGGTTGGAGCAGCTGCCCTGGCAGCAGGGGTGAGATCAGCCTCACACTTCACATGAGGAGACAGGATGGCTCAAGCCTGCACAGCCCCGCCACACAGCACAGCACATGCCAGGGCAGGGAAACAGGATCCATGCCCTGATGCTCACACATGCCAGAGCCAGCCTGCCTCAGCCAAACCCTGCCCTCGGGAGCAGCAGGGCCCAGCTGGTGGAGGAGGCAGGCATGGCATGGCATGGCATGGCATGGCATGGCATGGCATGGCATGGCATGGCATGGCATGGCATGGCACATTTACCAGAGAAACAGGTGGTGGGCTGTGCCCTGTGGGAGTGCCCAGCACCTTCCCAGCTCTGCCTCAGGAGCCTCCTGTGTTTGCATGCTCCAGGGTAGTACTGGAAGAGGGAAGCCAAGATACAATTCAGTGAACATGTGGCTGACTGGACAGCTTTGAACAAAAAAAGGTGATACTTGAAACATGTTCAGAAGGGTGAACAGCATCTGCACAGGCCTTCTGTCTATTGGCTTTTCAGATACAGACTGCTGCTTTTTCCAGCAGTGTTTTCACCTTGTTGTCCACATCTGTCCACCCTTCATGGCAGAGATGGTCTGGGAGGACAACAGCAAGGAGGGAGACAGTCACTGAAGTGGGGGTTAGAACCAGATGATCTTGAAGGTCCCTTCCAATCCAAACCATTCTGTGATTCTATGACATATATATCTCCTCTCTCCCAGTCTTCTCGTGGGACATGGTGCTCACCTCAGCAACTGGAGCCTCCCACTTGTATCTCCTTTCACGTGCCTCTGCCAGGAGGGTTTTACCTCCTGCATATTGCATAAATGCTTTCCAGTGCCAGCACCAATTTTGTCTGCTCAGGTTACAGGAGGTTTGCAAGAGCCATTTGAAATACAGGAGCAGCAATTAAAGGGCCCAGACCGCAGCTCCAGATGGTCTACTTGGCCAGCTAAAGGTGGACACAGGTTAGGGCTGGGCTTGCAGAGGAATTCATGTTCTTGGAGAGTTAAAGCAAGACCAGGGAAGGTTACATTTAGCAAGTCTGAGGTGCAGGCAACCAAGGCAGTGCCTTGCCTGAGGCTACACTCAGAGGCAGGGTGTACACACAGCCTCCTCTCTGGCATTAGGAAGAGTGTCCTAACTTTGGGAGCCTGCTTTTGGCTGCTATCTGGTTTCAAGGCAGTTCATGGTACCTATGGTTCTCAGAGTGATGCTCTGGAGAGAAGAAATGTTAGCTTTTCTGTTTCCAGATCTGAGTAAAGTGTCCTTCAGCTTCAAAACTTTTCTTGCAAGCAAGCACATGATTGCTCTGAGGCTTTGGCAGCTGCGATTCCCTCAGCCACTGCAGCTCTGCAGTGAATGGGGAGCCAAGTTCAGGGGTCTACCTTGTGCCCATTGCCAGTCAAATACATAAAAATAAAAACCTTTTCTCTGTATTCAGTTCTAGGACAGATCAGTTGTCATTGGTCCTTTGGGTGAGATTGTGGTTTAAAAGGGAAGCTTCTCTACGTAGACCTTCTCCAGGGACTTTCCTGGCACTGTGCCTTCTGTAAACCTTTCTCTGCAGCCCGTGACACTGTCATGGAAATGGGCAGTTGAGGTTTCCAGACTGTTGGTGTGGAGCACGGATAACCCCTTGTCCTCTGGCTCTCCTGCTGCCCGGGGATGGATGGAGGCAGGTGGTGTGGGAGACATGCGAGTAGGGAAGGGTGAAACAGATTTCCCGAGGGACACATGGTGTGCCTGAGCCCAACACTGCCTGCTTTGCCTTGGGGAGGTAGGGCACAGCCCAGAGGGTGGCAGAACAACCCTTCCCCATGGCAGTTCCTTTGCAGGATAGGACCTGCCTGGACCACTCACTCCTTGGACGTTCAGCAGAAGAGGGCCTGTGCTGGACCAGGTGGCAAGAGCCGGGGGTCTCCAGGGGAGGGAGATGCCAGTGAGATTCATCTTCTGCCAGAGGTGGTTTGAAGATGGTGCTGCAGGAGGCCACCACCCTCTATACAGTTTGAGCTTTGAGGTCAGTACTTCACCAGGACACTCAGCCCCTCTGAGCAGCCAGAGGCTGCTCCCAGCAGCTCAGATGACAATGATATTCCTGCCACCCTCAATTGCTGCTGTATTTGAGCCATTGTATCTGTTGACAATATGCTATGGGGAGAGCTGAGTTGCTTTCAAAAGTGTCTCTTCAGGGCCAGCCTGTGAGTGATATAATTGCTTGGTACCCTGTCAAAGCACCAGCACAAGCATCAGCTCAGCACCCTGAGAGGCATGGTGGTGGGATGCTGGAGAGAAAGTGAGACAGGGAGGGAAGAGAGAGAAGGAGGTGAGTATAAGGATGGAGACTATAATCCAGACCTTCTTGCTTTTGTCTTTTCAACAATGCTCCCCTGCTGTAGCGCTTACAGTGAGAGAACCCATTTATATTTTGTTTCTGTTCTCTTTCTCTCTTTGGGGTTGACAGGAAAAAAAAAAAAAAACAAACCAGCAGATGCAATGGAAAAATGAAGTGAGAACAGCAATCCTCCCAGGTCACCCTCTTTTTCCTTTCCACTGTGCTTGCCAAGCACAACCCATTCCAGTCTCTGCTGACAATGCTCCATGCTGCAATATGGTGTGTTCCAGCCCTCCGGGGCACGAACTGAAAGAGAAACTCCTGGCAGCCCCCAGGAAGTGCAGCAATGAGGAACTCATATAACCTCCACAAGGCTCCTACCCGGCCACAAAAGCTGTGCAGTGTCACTGGTCTGAGATCTGTGTGTCAGGGAACTTCATCAGAGTTGCAAATGACTTAGGAAGACACTATGTCCCATGTGTGAGCACTTCCCTGAGTGCGTGAGAAATGGCAGGGCAGCCTGTGATGAGGTTACTGATAAGCCCCAGGGGGGTTATAGACCAGTCTGTCACTGTTAATCAAAAAGTGATTTTTTTTTTCCCCTCTGCCTGTGCACAGCCCCCTCGACACTGAACTACTTGTTTTTAGGTCTGTCCCAAAGAAGAGCTCCAAAATACAAAATGCTCCCTGGGAGTGTAATCCAAGGCAGAGCCCCAGGTTCAGATGCCTGATCCCTTGCACTTGGTTTTGAAGAGCGTAACTGAATTCTCTTCAGCAAAGTGCCCTTTGACCTGTGGCCTGCAGGCCCTCTATTCTGAAAGGTAATTAAGGAAAGCAAGCTTTTCGATGGTCAATTTAAATTCACTGTGTGGAGCCTGGATCTTCAAAGGGAGAAAATCATAGGAAGATCTATAATCAGAGAAGTTGAAAGTCACCAGTCCAAGAAACTGGAGGCACTTACAGGAGAGATTGCTGTGCTGGCTGTGGTTTATCTTTTTGTTCCCACAGGACAAGTTTTGCCTGCATTTAGAAAGCACTGCAGGACCTGGTTCTCCGCACAGTTCTCCCTTAAGCATTGACTACGGAATAAATAGAGGATGTTTTCCTTCCCTGAATATCTATTTCCTTCCTAAATAAACCATGGGTGAGTCTGTTTGGGTTTTTTGAGTTTTTGTTTTTTTGCTGTTGTTGGGTTTTTTAATGGAAGAAACACAAACCCATAGGGATCTTACAAAGCTTTTAATAGCTGTATTTTGTTCCCCAGTACCACGAGGAATTGGGAAATCACTGAACACAGAATAATAAGACTTTGGGATCAGCTAACTCATCCTCCTCTCCAAGACAAGATGAACTAAACCTGGCCCATGCCTGACAGATGCTTTTTGACATGTATTTAACAGGCCTGCAACCTTCCAGCCAACTCAGGAAGTGATTCACTCACCTTATTATTTAGAGAATGTTAATGGTATTGATGTGGGTCTTCTTAGTGTGTTTAAGGCACATGAGTTTGGTTTTTCCCCTGTGGGAAAAGAGAACAGGTTGGGGTTTTTTCCCCTTGCCTTTTGCAGTCACCTTTCACCTGATTGAAGCCTGTTGCAGTGGCTCCTCACAGTCTCCTCCAGGTTGGATGAAAACACAGCCCATGCTTTCTCACCTCCCACCACAGTCAGAGTGGGGGAGGCAGCTGGGCAACCCTTTGTGCAATTCTTTCACTGTCTGTGATGGTGGTGATACAGAGGGAGTGGATAAAACCAGAATTGGTCAAACACCATCCATGCTGTCTACTCAGAGAGCTCAGCTGAGAGCAGTTCACACACATCAGCCCTGTGGTGCCTTCTTCAAACCATCCAAAGGCCTGAAGCTGTGGTTCTGCAAAACTGCCCTCATCCTGATGAGTCACTGGACAAAGGACCTGCTGGATTTGGACTCTGTTACTTGATCTGAACCCTCTGCTGATATGAACCCTGGGATCCCTTCTGCTCTGACTCTTAACCTTCCTTTTACATTGCTGAGCTTCCAGGAAGGCTTGGACTGAAACCCAAACACCCATTCTGTGTGGGCAAGTTCAGAGACAGGTTTTTGCAAGCTGGCCTTTGCTTCACCCATGGACAATTTTCATTTGGATGGTTTTCCTCCAGCCCCATCTGTTCTTGTGGTCTCACAGAAACAGTTCATGTCTTGTTCTTGCCTCCTACTCCTTGGCCTGCCAAAGTCCCATCCCTGTTGCAGATACCACAGCCCTGAAGCAGCCAGGTACAGCATTCCCCTTGTGGTATTGGAAAATCAATCCTTTTCATCCACAGAGAACTAGAACTGCATTTAACTATTTTCTGAGTTAGCACCACTCTTGAAGCTCGTGAAATGTCAGGATTTGGTCCATGATTTCTGCAAGGCTGTGATATGGTACACTTAGGCTGATACCTTCTGTATAGATGAGGCCAAACTCTGTTTATGACAGGACATTGTTCCATATCTCACCTATTGAACAGGCACACTTCCTATCTTTAATGTTATTGTCTAACCCTCTTACACTTAAACCCAGGTCACCCCAACAATATTGCAGTGGAGTGCAATATTGAATTGCTGTATTCAGCAGGACAAAATCATGTTTTGCAGGTAACAGTTCAATAGCTCTCCTTAGAGCTGAAGCCTGGGGCATTTTTAGGTGCTGGGGAGGTTCTGCTTGTGGAAGGCCCTACAAAGCCAGTAGGAGGCCCCTGCACTGGGGCTTTTGCTGGGATACAATTGCCATTGCACAGGAGAACTTTGTGATTTGCCCCAGTGAATGTGCTCATAGAGGCTTTTGAGAGCAGGTGAGCACTTTTCACAACCACAGAGAGTGTGTGCTGCAGACCAGGGTGCACTTCATGTTGGTGGCTGGGTGCCATCTCCCAGTGGCAGTTTTTGGTTATTCACTGATGTGGGGGCCACGCTGTCCTCACCAACCTACACAGCAGTGCCTCTGGCAGCTTGGCATTACTGTGTTCAGCACCAAATGGCTTCACCTCCTTCCCCAGAGCAACTCTGTCACTGACCTTGGAGATTGATCAAGCCAACCTCACAGGTCCCCACTCAGGCTGTATGCAAAGGAAACACCCTCAAAATCATAAATGCTCACTTATCCCTTCTGTTGAGGCCACAACTCAGAATTCCTACCCTGAGATGGGAGTTTTCCAGTGGAGATCTGTGTGAAGATATAGGGTCTGTGAAAATTCCTATGACGGGTGTGCTTTCTACACGGGGTGGAAAAAGACACATCTTACTAGTCACACATCTGTTGCAGAAATGCAGATGCCACTACAAACTGTCCTGATGTACGTAGACCAAACACTGCCTGTCTTGTTAGGTTCTCAGCTCCAAATGACAAATTTTGAAGCTCCTGGCAGAATTTATGCTGAATTCATATTCTGAAAGAACAGAAACTGCTCATGCATTCCCTATTCCAGAAAAGGCAGAGAAACCCTTGGATGGTGACCTGTCCTTTAAGGTGCTGCTTTTGTTCAAAGGGTTTCTTACATTGAAATTTTGGTGCTTGCACTGAAAATGTGGTGTTTTTTGCTGCTTTGAGCAGTGTGAACATGTTCAATTATGTGGATGTCAGAAAACCATGATGAGGGTTGTCCACTTGGGAAATTTTAGGGACATAACTTCTTTGACTGTGTGAATTATGTTGGCGTAGTTAAACAGATGATAGATATGACCACCTATGACATGTCATTCCTTAGCTAATACCATGCAAAGATTGCTCATTGTGGGCAATACCCTGTTTTGATGTCTTTGGCCTGCATCAAGCGTAGCTTCCTCAGACTGCAATCAATTCCCAAGATTGCACAAAGGTTATGGACTGCCTCCAAACTTGCAGTTTGAGACCACTGCTGTGTGCAGGGGTATAGTAATAGCTAAACTATATAATTACATCTGATTGCATTCACATCAGGGACTTCAGGACCTTCACTACATCTGCTACAAGTCAGGGCTGTGCAAAAGCAGAATCTTTGGTTTGTTGAGATGTGTCAGCAAGCCCCTGCTGTGTTGTACATGGAGGAGCTGAATTAAACTACAACTGGTTGTTGCTGTAAAGCCCCTCATGTTTTGCTGTGCAACGTAGCCGTGAGCTACATTGAGAAGGAGTTTCTTAATACAGACTTTGCGAGACAGTGGCCAGCTAAGAGAATTTTGAAGCTGGCAGCCTGTAATCAGTCTGCATAAGAAAGGACAAGGGTCGGGGGGTCTGAAGGGCAGTATTAAGCCCAAAGCAACTGCATCCCACAAATCCAAGCAGTGCTCAGATCATGCAGTGATGACAGCAAAGCCCAAAAAACTCTTTGTATCCTTCCTGGTCTTCCCTGCCTATGGACACCTTGCTAGCTTCACTATTTGCTGGAGGAAGCAGGCTCCCAGCAAAGAGACTCAAGATTGTCCTCTTCCACCCTGCCCAGTCCCACACCACCTAGCCTGACCAGCCCCATCAGGATCCCAATAGCTCTGGAGATGGGCAATACAGAAACACTAAAATTCTACTGAAGTAGAAATGTCAGACATATCTCTTTTTTTTTCCTGCAGCGAACAAGTAGAATCCAGTCTTTATCATTTGCTTATGCACGAGGGATGATTAGGACAGGGCAAAGCTGGGAGGCTGAGCAGCCCAGGTGTAATGGAGATGCATGTTATGCTAACAGAGAGCCCTGCACACACGGTGCCATTTGTTGTGCCGCTGTTTGGCCGGGCTCCCGCAGCTCAGCCGGTCACGCAACAACCTCCCGCTCTCATTAATGACAGATTGGGTTCCTGCCGCCGCTCCCCCGCTGCTTTTAATTATGTGGCCACCAGCCAAGGACTGCTGGGGAAAACCCTACCCCTCAGTTTGGGTGTCAGCTGATCCTCACTAAAACATATGGCCCTTGGAGGGGGGAGAGGGCATAAAGCAAAACAACAGAAATGGGCATGATTCACGGGAGAAAAAGGATGAAGGTTAGAGGTTAAAAGTGCAAGAACAGGGAGCCAGGAGGGGACACAGAGCAGAACCCTACCATTTCTACCCACCTCACCATACAAGTATACAATGTGCAGGGAGAGAAATAGCCACTGCACTCCCCTCTCTTCATCCTCCTTCTCCTGGGGCTGCTTGGTCAATCTGACCAAGGCAAAGAGGAGGCTGCCAAGGTCTGTGGCATAGTGGGCCTGGAAGTGGAGGTGCTAGTCCAAAAGCAGTGAGAAAAATACACAGCCCTTGGTGAAGATGGGAGAGGCAGCAGGGCATGCCAGGTGCATGTATGCCAGGTTCTGTCTCATGCTGCAGAAGGGATTTGTGTCCAGGAACCCCATAAACCATGCTGTGACAATGCCTGTGCCTGCTGCTTCTGCAGGGTGTGGAGTTGGCCCATGGAACTATCAGTCCCACTGGTGTCCTTCAACATCTTCTGATGTTGGAGTAAAGGTTTACTCCACTTAGGGGTTGGAAAAAGTAAGTGAGTGGAGACTAATCACTTGTAGTTCAGAAAAGCTCCAATTTTGGTGACACCTGCCAGGACTGTTCTCTGGAGAACTTGGGTCTCTCTGCCATTTGGACAGAAGATGTGGAAGATACACAATGGGGACTGATCAAAGGCATCCCCACTCTGCCTCTTGGTGGTTGCAGAAGACCTGGCTGCTCTGAGCTGGAAAGAAAATCAGTAGTAGAGACAGTCCTGGGCACCCTGGTGTCCTGGGATAGCACAGAACAAAGGCAAAGGGACACATATGCTCTGAGCCACACTGATGGGGGCAAGGGTCTCCACATGCCCCAGGTCTGCTCTTCAGCACATGCCAGGAGCAGCCCCTCCAAGCCCCCCTCTCAGCAGCCCCCTCACCTCACTGCACAGAAAGGCAATAGTCCCTGGCAATTCAGAAATCCCAGTCTGGCAAGGCCAGCCCAGAGGCACTTGCTGTACTGGGATATAGCACCAGTACTGGGTGATATTTTCAGGGGCAATGACAGCTGCGTTCCCAGGCATTCAGACACAAGGTCAGTCTGACCCTGGTCCTCCTTCCTATTGCCCAGCCCCAGGCAGTTCCCCACACAGACCCTCTGAATTGCTTACTAGCCTCCAAAGAATCTAAAAAATCCCTTAAAAGTCCCTAAAAATCTCTACTGTTTGCACACAAGGTCTTGGGAAGGAGGCAGGCCACCTGAATGACAGGACAGTGGTGGGCTGACCATGAGCAGCTGCCAGATGCCCATTCAGCCACTCTCATTCCCCCCACCTGAATAGATCAGGGGGAGAAAAAAATCCCCTTGTGGTCAAGATAATTACAGTTTAAGAAGAAAAGCAAAAGCTGCACATGGAAGCAAAGCAAAACAAGGAATTCATTCACCACTTCCCTTTTGGGAGGCAGATGCACTACACAGGCTGCTGTGAAAAAAGTTAATTTCCTAACTCCATTCCTGACAGACCCAGCACAGATGCAGACATGTCTTGTGTATTCTGTGTACGCACTTGCAAGTGCTCACCTTTTTTATTATTTTATTTTTCACACTCCTGCCATCTCACTTGGACCTGGGTCTGTCTCCCAAGTGACACCCACTTCTTAAATGCCACCATATCAGCTCCATCATCTATACAACGAATGAAAACCGTGCTCAGATATCCTCAACAACCTCAGGAGTGCTCCCACCCACAAATGCCCATTTCCCCTGTGCACGTTACCACTAACACCTGCAAATGGGCCATTACACAGTTCTGTGCTCATACACACCCATTTGTTCCTACCACAAATACAGCTCGAACATGAAGCTGAACCTCTGTGCTGGCAAAGCTACTTAGCAACGATCTCTTAACATAAATTAGGCTGACTGCACCGGTGAGCAGCTCTTACAATAAAAATCACGTTACCTTCCCCTCTGGCTTCCCATCCAGACAATGTGGCAGCCTGGGAGTCACGTTAGGTCAAGAGATGTAGAAGTCTGAACTAGCTGCAGCTGCCTCAAACAGCTCTGGAAGGATCTTTTCCTCTTTGTTCGTTTTTGATCCTGTTTTAATAGGCAAGAGTAACTGGTTTAAAGCAGCACACAGAGCCCCTGGGAAACCCACGGCTAGAGCAGACACTTGGCTTTGTCCGGTGCCTGGGCACCTCATGCAGAATGGGGGACTTTGTATTTGCTTTTAGAAGATAACCAATTCATATAGGAGGTTCATGAATATTCAGCTTGTGCTTAGGGTTGGGGAGAACAATCCCTAAAACAAAGAGGCAAATTCTTTTACCCTTCATTTGGGGGAATGTGTTTTTCAGCCTAAGGGCTGCAAGTAGCCTGCGATCCTTTTCTGTGCAGGATCCATTTTAATGACCGGTGTTTTTCCAAGCCTGAGCATGCATCCCTGCTGAAAAATAGATGCAGTCAGCGAGGGCTTGGGGTTAATGTTTCTGGATGAAGGAGAATTTGGAGGTGAGTCCAAGAGCATAAGGAGCCAGGCTGAATCAGTCAATCTTGCTGTTGTAGCCTCTGTGGCTTTGTCCCTTTTCTATGGCTGTACCTGCCCTGGGAATCTCCAGCAGAGAAGTCTCCCAGCACTGGGAAGACATGTGGACATGTCTTTTGCTGCATAGCTACTGCAGATATTTCTCTGTGCAATGAAAAACAACCAGTGAAGATTCTATCTTCCCCAAAGAGGTTTGTCAGTTGCAAGCTATTCCCAAAGTTGCATTTAGCATCCTCCCTCATTTTCCTTGCACAGCACACATTTTAGTGCTTAGAGACACTGTCTAAGTGTGGTAACAAAGTAGCAATAAATAATGATTGTAGCTTGTTTGTCTATCTGCAATGCCCCCCCCCCCACGTGTTGTGAACTTAGACGTCCCACCCCAGGCAACATGCAGGTGATGAGAAAGAATTTGCCATACCACGGTGACCTGGGTGCATTTCTAGGCTCTTGTATACATACTTCTCCACACAAAACACTTGTTAGTGCTTTTACAGGAATTTCCAAGTGAAAGAGGCTTTCTTGAAAAAGTGAAATAAGCTTTCCTATTAAAAGTGCTCCTTTGCAGTATAACTGTACCCATACTTGGGTTGTTGCTGCTCTGAGTGCTGTCTTCCCTCCCCTTCCCAACCCCCTTCCAAAGTGACTACACTGGTAACACTTTTAAATACAGCCTTGTTTTCCTTGTCTTCATCCTCATGGGAACTCTCCTGTAACTGTTCCGGGTTGTCCGACCAAAGCAGCAGAACAAGTTGGGTGACCACTGTGTGACTGATCACCACCCTGCCATGAGGAAGACAAACAGTCAGGGCTGGAGCTGGGCAAAGTGGGCACTGTTTGCACCAAATGAAGGGGGTGTTACTTTTGTGGATCCCTGGCCTGGTCCCAAAACTGTTCCAGCAGTGCCAGGTGAAGTTGTCCCTAACTGAGTGCATCAGTGCTACCAGGCACTTGCCTGGAGCTGTGTGTGCTGGGAAAGAGCCTCTGTGTGACCTCTCATCTTTTCTGCCTTGCCAGGAAATGTGCAACACCACTCCTGTTGACAGGCCCTCCTCCATGCTTCCACCTGCTGCCTTTCTTTTGCAACCATGCCTGTGGTGCTCCTTTCTCCCCTTCCAGCTTTTATCTCAGAACCTCCATTTTTTCCTTCTGTCCTGCTCCAGATTTTCCATCCCACCCCCTGCTGCAACCCTCCATTCCCCCTGCCTCCCTCCAGCCTTGTCCTTCCCTCTATCACCCATTCCTCTTCTGTTTTCCCCAGGTGAGAGGCTGCTCGAGCTGTCCACCTGCTGACCAAGGGGGAGGAACCGGGATTGAGGAGAGATACGGCCCGTGGGCAGCAGGACCTGGTGCAGCAGAGCTCCTTTATAGCCCCCAGCGGTGATGGAGAGGGCTGTCAGCCTTATTGTTGTGTTGGCATGGCAAAGGTGGGAGGAAGGAGGCAGGGGATGGGGATGGGGGATGGAAAGGGATTTGAAACTTCAACTGCCCCTTTGTGTTTTCACCTCCTCCAGTTTATCTGGTGCCCTGTGGAATTTATGATCCTCCCCCCTGCAAAGAGCGGTTGTGTTTCAAGTCACAGAGTGCCTTCCAGCCGGGTGATAGACCAGCTAGCCTGCTCTTTAACAACCTCAAAGGGCATAATGAGCAAAGCCAAACTTTCTCCCAGCAACAGTTTTAGGAAGACTGATTATCTCTCTTTTGCAAGTGGGAAAACAGTGTCAATCCACTCCAAATCCCCGTGGTGGAGCTGAGCAATGGATACAGCCCATGATTCATACGCTATTCTAAGGCCGCTAACAATCTCTTTTCCTTTCTCCCTCTCCATGCTCAGCTGGATATTTGCCCAACTTAGGGAGAATAAGGAGACTGACCCTTGTCATTACAAGAGGCAGAGAACAGGTAAAGCAGAGGAGAACGGGAGCAAGTTTAGAAGTCAGACAGAAAACTCCCATCTTAGCAGCAGGAGTTGCCATCTAGGTACTGCTTTTCAGGCACTCCAGAGAGGGGCTTATCTGTTTCTCACCTCATTGCTTTGGTGTGTTGCAAAGAGGACAGGAGGCATGTTTTGAGAGGATGCAGTCTGTGTGACAGGCAATTGGAGAACCACAGCTCTCAGAGCATCTCTGCCAGTGATGGGTTATATAAACAGAGCAGCTCCTCAGTGTACCCCAGTGCCAGCAAGCATGAGGGGCAGCCCCTCACTCCATTGCCCTGTGTGAGGTCACTGTTCAGAGTGCACCCTTCCCTCTCCTCCAGCAAGTTCACTGTGGGATGGGCCCCAGGTCAGCCCTGGCAGCAGACTCCTGAGCACCTGTGGCATTTTCTGATTAAGGGGCACACAGCTAAGGGGCACTGGGAATTAGAGATAAGGTCCAGCACTGGGAGCACTTCTGGCAGCCCCATAGCACAGTTGGAGAGACAGATGAGTACAGAGATGTGCATTTCACAAACCCTGTACAAGGCTGGAGGCACACCCAGCCCTGGAAGATGGATTTGAGCCCTGAGCACCTGGGGATGTGGCAGGCTGGCCAGAAGCCCCCTGAGGAAGGTGCTGATGCAGACACCTGCACACTGAGTGAAGTACCAAGTGCCCCAGCTCCTTGAGCAGGTGCACAGTTGTGAGGTATCACATGTTCCTGGTGGTTCCATGCCCTTTGCCAGCTCAGCCAGGGCTGGAAGGACACACACCTCAGACAATCAGGATGCCTGGCAGGTATTGCTTTCTCCAACTATGACCAGCCCAGTTTGCTTTGCCTATGCACCTGGGGTGGCTGTACCGCAGTGGCACAAAATGCAGCTGCACCAGTGCTGCTGTGTGCAGCCTGAGAGCCCTTTGTTTCCAAAGGTCACCCCAGACACCCTGCAACCCTCCCTTTCTGTATGCAGCCTGAGGGCCCATCAATCCACCCCTCCTCTCTGCCTGGGCACGTCCTGTGCCTGCAGGCTGGGGTAGGAAGCAACAAGAGTGTTAACGCCCTCCTCCCTGTCCCAAGAGATAAATGCACAGATGAATTTGAGCCAGGCAAAGCCTCCTGGCAGCTGAGATCCACACGGGAGTGGCCTCCTCTGTTCATTACCTGGCACTCCAGATGTGTGAGTCTTCCTCCTGGACGCTAAACTTCAGAGGTCAAGCTGCTACCTGTGAGATTCTTGCTGCCACTTTCTTACACATGCCCTCTCAGGTTCTCAATCACTGTGACAGGGACACACAACATGGAAACTTACTTCAATTGCATTTATCTTTGTATTTATAATGATAAAATGTGAAAGGCCTGTTCTTCCATAATCTCTGATACAGCAGTACTGACATCCTCTCAGTGGGATTTGCAACAGGATAGGCTGGTGGACTGCACGTTTATTGGATCAATTTCAGCTTGCCTTCTTCATGGCTCTGCCACAGCTCCTCTGGTTACCACAGGTAGATGTGCTGAAATCCAGAGCAGTAATGCACACCATGCCTTCTGCTGTCCTTGCTGCTGGGAAAGGGAGAAGGAATGCCACCTGGAAAGGCTCCTCCACCTCTGCTGTCATAGAGAAGTCACGCAGGCCTTGGTGCTGAGACCTGCAACTCAATCTGTGGACATGACCTTTTGGTAAATCAAGCTGAGTGTCCCAAGTTTCTAATTCTTGTGAATTATTTATGTCGTGCTCAGGAATTAATGTGGGTCAGGCTCTGCTTATGGGCCCATGTGTGCATTTCAAGTGTAAGCTTATCCAGAGTTCAAAGATGGCTAAAGGGAGGATTTTGGCTCAGTCTTTTTTTAAAAAAGACTCTATGAAGTAATGACCCAGTAACAATTATCCTTTTTGATTTTGTTTCTATTCCCTCACCAGGGAAATTGTTCACTTAGGGCCACAGCAAGTTTTATGTTGGGGCCAGGATTCAGACTTATGTTTGCACTATATCATGATAAAGGTTTGGAGAGGTGAGCAAGAATTTTAAGAAAAAGCAGCAAGCTGGGCAGAGAGCTCAGAAAACATGACCTCTGAGGAAGATGTGGTAAACTCCATCATGTTTTCCTCTAGACACAACTGTAAAAGTTATAATGCATTATTCTCCATCTCCATGGGTGCAAGGCAGGGCTGACTTGATTTACAATAAAGGTGATTTATGGTAGGCATAGGGGCAAGTTTTTAAGGATTGCTAATCTTCCAGTAAGTACCCACAGACAGTGCTGCTGGGCTACCACCCATCCATCTTTAAAAACCTGTCTCCACAGCTGGGGGAGGGTGAGGTATCCTGGATCCTGCCTCAGAGCAACAGAGAGGCTTAGATCACCATGAGCTAATCGGTGAGGCAATGGGGCATGGCCCGTGGCCTTTTTGGAAGAAGGCTTTTAGGAATGCATTCAATCAGCATCCCCTTCATTCAGCTGGGTGGGGCTGGGTGAAAAGAGCCAGAGATCTCACTGCTAAACTGCAGGAGAAATTGCGGAGGGCACCTTGTATAGGAGTGCATGGTGCAGTGGGGAACTAGAGCTTTCCACTTAGGATATAGCCGGAGCTTCCTAGGCTCCGTGATGAATCCTCATCAGTTAGTACATGGTGTTTGAGACTTAAGTATGGCTAGGAGCAGGGCTAGAAGTTTACAGTTTGATCTCCTTCACAGTTCAGGCCTAAACCCTACCTTTTGGATCAACTTTTCTTTCTCTTTCAGACTGGGTAGAAAGCTAGTCTTGCAATCCAACTCATGTAAAGGTCTAGTAAGACTGAGTAACATTGCAGCTACACAGTGCTAAGCACAAAATTAGCTTCAGTGCTTGGATTACCTTTGTTTATTACACTACAATGTTCCTTCAAGGCATTCTCTTTTATAGAGGCAAACCCAGTTTCTACTCATTAACTCAGGTGGAAAAGCAAGGAGCTTGGCTTTCCTGTCCCAAACACGTTAGACAAACAAAAAATAATCCTGCATCAACAGAGACACAAGCACTGTGTGCCAACAGGAACCAGAGCTGTAACCTGCATCCACTTGCATGGTTGTTTTCCACCCTGGCCTTCCCTGACCATTACATTTGCTAAAGGCATTGCATCTGCAAAAGACATTTTGCAATCTACTGCCCTGTTCCTGAGCAGGGAAATGAAGCTCCACATGGTATAACAGGAGAGTGGAAATTTAAAGAGTCAACAGCACAAGATTGAATACCAGTCATGGCTGCATCCCTCTGCAGTCCTGAAGACCTTCAGGTGAAGAATAGGGAGCTGACATCTTTTAACTGTATTATAGCTTGCCACACCTGCCTCATGCCACCCTGCCTGGTGGCACCCTCCCCATATCTGATTACACACACCCTTCCTTTTTTTTCTTTTTTTTCTGTCCTTGCCATATTTTAGGCTGATTTCAGGATGGCCATATGTCTATATGTCTACAGAGCATGAAGGCACCTGTGTTTTGCTGTCAAGGACTCTGGAAGTGCTGCTAGAACCTAGCTGACCCCCCCCCCCCCTCACTGCTGCCTGTGTTGGCAATATTAACAAAAAGTTATTTCCAAAACTGAAGTGAAGAGCCAACTCCCTGATTGGAAGAGCAATAAAAAAAATTTAAAAATTCTCACTCCTCTTTTACCCACACAGTTTTTTCTTTTTTTCCCCCCTCCTATTTCTCAGGGGGTTATACCCTTTTATCACCATGTCTGTTCTCTGTCTCCTGGGAGAGGTAAAAACCTCAGCATGACAAATCCATCTTTCTTAGGGTGGAAGCTCTCCCAAAAGCCTCAGCACACTGGTGAAATCCTATACCTCAGAGAACCACCCACCTCACTCATGCTAAAACCATTCCTTGGAAGATCACATAAAACAATCTGTTACGCAACTCTCAGAACATCAAATAACCCCCTTATTTATAGTATACACACTTGCAACAATAAACCTCCCTTTTGAACTGCATTGGTCAATATAGATTTAATAGCCTTTTCCTATTTCAGTCAACATCTCAATTTGTTGTTTAAGCGTTCAGTGCTTTGGCTTTGAGAGGAGCTGGTTGTGTGACTTCCTTTAGGACTAGGTTTGCAAAAACTTCTCTGGTGTGGTTGTCTGGGAGGTGGCACTGCTCCAATTTTTTTAATGCCAGCTTCTTGCTCTATATATTCAGCCTACATCAGAAAGCCTATGTTTGGAAGTATATACCTGGAAAATGTTGCCCCAAAAGTTAAAGAAGAGGATAAAGGCTATGTCTTCAAGCTGCTAAGCAAGATTTTAAAAGTATCTGTAACATTTGAAAATCCCTTTCTGCAATAGGTCCAGCCTATAAAGGCCAGCAGCAGAGCACCAGCAGCAAGCAATCCCCTCCATGCCCATCACAGCTCCCTTGGTCAGTCAGCAGAAATAATGTTTTTCTGCAGTGCCCTGGGCACTACATCAGCCCTCAGAAACCACAGGTTTCTCTAAGCTCCCTCCGTGATGGCCAAGAGAGCCAGACAAGCTCAAGCTGGGTTACAGATGCTGGGCAGGTGCAGTGCCCAAGCCATCCCAGTCAGCAGCAGCCTCAGCTCCTCCAAGGGCCACCACAGCTGCTCAGCTCAGGGTGAACTGAGCCACGAGGGGAACCCTCTGCCTCATTTCCCAGTCCTGCTGGCCAGTGTGGAGGTCTTGGCTTCTCCATCACCCAGCTTCACGGAATCACAGGATATTCTGAGTTGGAAGGGACCCACAAGGATCATGGAGTATGACTCCTGGCCCTGCACAGGACCATCCCCAGGAGTCACACCAAGTGCCCAAGAGCACCGTGCAAACATTTCTTGAACTCTGTCAGGCTTGGTGCTATAACCACTTCCCTGGGGAGCCTGTTCCAGTGCTCAGCCACCCTCAGGGTGAAGAACTTTTTCCAAATAGCCAACCTAAACCTCCCCTGACACAGCTTCAGGCCATTCCCTGGGGTCCTGTCACTGGGGCCCTGTCACTGGTCACCACAGAGAACAGATCAGTGCTCCTTATTGTAGTGACCAAAACCCACAGACAATATTCCAGGTCAGCCCCCTGTTATTTCAGTCAAAGAAGAGCCGACCCCCTCTAGATCTTCCTCAGTCTTTTCCATCTCTTCATTGCTGTCGACTTCCCCAGGGCAAGGAAATACTTTGTTTTCCGCCTTGGTACAACACTTAGGGAATGATTTGCATACTTTTATGGGCTGTGCTAGCCCTTGCCTGGAGATGCAGGAAAAGAGGATTGCATGGGTGTGACATGCATTACCTCTTCAGAATGTACCTCGGGGAGGTTGTCTGGTGAGTTAGGCAATACCCTTGGAGAGGTTTGTGTGCACACTGTAAGGGTAATAAGCTTCAAAGAATGAAGGCAAGGCTGGCAGTGTTTGTTACTGTTGTCTTCCTACTCACTGGGGCAAAAATAAGAGACAGGAAGCTCCCTCTGTTTATGCAGGAACTGGAAGCTTTTTCATCTGTCCATTGGGATAGAGTGGAGATTACTCAGGCTGTTTTCTTCACCACCTCTTTGCAATATATATGTATTTCTATGTATTTACTTCAGTGATGTCTTAGTCTTAAAATTTCCAGGTGTAAGTATTCCAGAAGCGCTATCCAAGCAAACCTTCCTTGTGGGAGTACCGCTTTTGCTGTCACAAGAGAGTTCTCTTGGTTTAGCTAATTTCGATAAGTGAATCAAAAATTATTATATATTGGAAAAAAGACTTTTAAGTGGATTCAACTCCATTGCACTAAGGTTCTTGCCATTATGGAAATTTCAACTTCTCTGCCAAAGGAAAAAAAAAATGAAGTTAAAAAAAAAAGCTGTTCCTTAACAATATTGTTATTCTGGCACAAAAAAGCCTGTCACAGGCATGCCTTAAAATTAGTTTTCCCAGATATTCACTGAATTCATGATTATCCTCTCCCACTAAACATTTCCAATTTAAGTGAAGACCAGGCTTGAAACAAGATAATGCATCCAGCAGTCCATCTGAACATTCATATATATATGAGAACAAGATCTGAACTCTGACACAGCCCTCAAACCAAAATAAATTCCTCAGGCTTTTTAGAAGTGAGAAAATTCAGCTTTGAAAATGCTGGGTTTGGTTGGGGTTTGGGGTTGTTTGTTTTTATCTGCAAGAGAGGAATCTGCTGGATTTGAGCACCAGATCAGAAGATCTTGAGGCTTAAGGGTGGATCTCAATTATCCAGCCCAGGTCTATCACTAACCGTAATGGGCTTTTTTGCATCGTTTCTTGAGGACATGCCCATGCAGACAATAGCTATGTGCTGGCAAGCCAAGGTCTAAGTGTATCTAAATACCACACAATCATTAAAAAAACCACACCGGGGGATGGGGAACCGGGCTGCTGTACTGCATGTACTTGGCAGATACCTGTGCTCAGGGCAGAGCAATATCATGGGAGGAGCAAAGCACGTCCTCCTGGGACATGCTGCTCCTCAGAGCTGCTCCCCCGCTCTGCCGTCTCCACTGTAATTGCCTCTTGGAGTGCTAGATGTTAACGCTACGGCCCCAGGGAATGCTGCTTTTTCAGCAGCCTGTGGGAAAGAACAAAGCGGGCAGCAGCAAGAGAGCGCCTGGAGCAAAGCGCACGGGCAGACATCTCGCACTTCATCAAGGGGAAAACCCAAGCTCAAAGTCAGCAGATTGACCACAATTTCAGGTGCTGTTAACAAAACGTTAAGGTCCTGGTATACATATGTGTATCATGAAAGTAAATTTGCACTTGCCCCAAAGCAGCCAGTGCCAGAAGGACACAGAAAAGAGTCATCAGCGTTCTGGTGAAGAGACGATGATATCCCGCTAAACAGAAGCTGGGCTTTCAGGTTTGCCTGGAACTCTGTGATCCTAATCAGAATATGGGCAGATCTTCTCCATGAACTTTCTAAAGAGCTGAACCAAGACAAACTTTTCTCCAATTCACTAACTTTAGTCTGTTGAAAAGTGTAGGTCTTTGAACAGGGCCAGAATCAGTGGGGAAACACGGGGTGTTCTAGAGTGACACCTCACTCTAGGATCAGTGGTGGACATCAACAGAATGAGTTGCTCTTTGGAGAGGTGCTTTCGAGTGAGTTTGGAATCACACACATTCAACCCTGGCCCCTTTGTGCTGTGTTTCTCTCTCCCTCCTGTACTATGTAGACAGTGACACGATGAGGCTTTTAGTATGGGATTACAACTGGAGAGTCAGTTTCCCAGCTGGGTAAATCCAGGAGTGCCTAATGCAGTGCATCAGAGCAGCTAGGAGAGCACAAGTGAGCTCTCAGAAGGGTATACCACGTGTACTTCTTACTCATGGCAAATCATGGCAAATGGGCAGCATCCCATGCTCAGCCTTGGGCAGCCACAGGAACAGATGCACTATAATCCACATGATCTTCCCTGGCAATAATTTGTTCCCATGTGCATGGTATGTGCCTCTACCAGCTGCCAGCTTGTACTTTTGTTAATTTGATCAAACACAGGACCAGTTTTTCTTAATCTGGGTGTAATCCCTCAGACAGAGCTATCACTGCCTCTGGTCTATGTGCAACTCTTATCTAGGGCAGCCAGGAGAGTGTGACAGCTGCATGATAGTCTGCCTGGTACAATGGGCGGCCCCATGAAGAAAGGACATGCCACCCTGTTCCCCTCAGATGCACAGAGGGACCACTGAGGTGCCTTGATGGTGCAGGGGAGTGCCTGGAGCAGCCTGAAAATTGTAACTCACCAGCATGTCAGGATGTGTCACTTGGAGTGGCCTTGCAGCCGCCTCAGCACAGGCTGAGGGCTGAAAATCCCCTTGGCCTACAAAGCCCTCCAAGGCCAGAGAAGGTGGAAGAAGCAATGGAGCAGCATCCTCCCCAGACCTTGCCCTTGGCACCTGGCTCTGCCCTGCCAACATGGACTGTGTGACCTGCAGGAGATAAGGCAGGTCCTTCTCTGGTTTTAGCCTGGGCCATCACTGCTCTGCAGGAACTTTTGGAAAGGTGATGAGCTCCCTTACTGCTCTGCTCTGCAGTCTGGCCATGCTCAGCACATGGCCACGAAGGGGTGCTGGCTTGGCAGTGTCCTGGGAGTGTGGCATACACCAGTGCCCATGGCCCATTCAAACCCTCCCTTTGCAACACACATGCTGAAGCTTATTAAAGTGTGAGAGCCTCTGTGTCCTCTGGTCTTTACGCAGAGTAAGCAGCAATAGAGACAACACTTGCTAGGACTTTGCTCCAGTTTTTACAGATCTAGTGAACTTCATCCACAGTACAGGAGAAACTGCAGGTTTATGCAGGTTCTTTCTCAATTACTGCTAGTTGAGGCTACATTTTAAGGTCTCTTGTTTGGATTCTGAACATGTAGGCACAAAAAAATGACACTTTTGTAAAAGCCAGTGACCTTGTCAACTATGCCTGTCATCTGAGTTCTCTCTCTCACTCAGCAATTCTTTTCTTCTAATTAATTTTCTTATTTTTTTTCCATGGGGTAATATTACATTGTGTTGATAAGCAGCTCTTTTCTTTTGCCCCAGAAGAGTGATGAGTGCAAACAGGGTTTGCAAAAACCTTGAGGAGAAAGATTTTCTGCAAACAGGACTTTTTACAGAATTAAATTGTTAGAGAATTAAAATTCTGTTGCAGATAAGGAAGACTTGAATCAAAAATCTATAGCTGGTCAGTGTTTTGCTTGCTCATGCCTATTTGAGTTGCTCTGGGCAGTAAGTACTGGGAATGTAACACATCCTTGGGCTACAGCCCATCTTCACAGAACAATTTTGCTGCTGAATATGCACTTCTTAATAAGGGTAACTGCTCATCTCGAGACTATAATGATACCAATGCACTCATGCCATGGACTGCAACCTACTGTTCTGGCAGTTCTCTTGTTTTATTTACCCACCGCAGGAGCTGGAATGAAATGTATTTGTTGGTGAAGCTTATTTTTGCTGGCTTTCCATCCCAGGCAGTGGAAGATTTTATGGAGCCATCTTGTCCATTTCAAAACCTTTTTTTAATCATCCTTTCCCCCAAGTTCCATTGTCCTGAAATAGCCCTGTATTTAAACATCAATCATGCAAATGTGCTTGGTGTTTCCCAGGGTACAAAACTCCCTCTGCAAACACCGTAGGAGAACTACTGTGAACCTGCACCTGCTAACCACCAACTTGGCTGGCTCTGGCTGGTGTAGGTGACATTCTTGGTCTTTCCTAGATTCTTGTGCATCTCAGCTGAGATGACAACCAATTTATCTGCACATAAATTCCAGGAGTAAGAAGTACTTCTGAGTTTCAGGGATTAGGACCATACTCAAAATGTCCCAAATCCAGACTGAGGTGACACTTGTGTGTTTCACAGCCCCTTCCCCAACTCTGTCACTTCTGCAGGACCCCATGGGGATCCTACTTGAGGTCCTGCCTCTGTTCCTCAGGAAGACAAGAGCATTTCCTTAGTAATTCTATGTGGGCAGGATGCTTTTTCAAACAGTGAAAGATTTGGTCATTATAAGCTATAGGAACTATAGCTGATTATCAGCAAACCTGGGGACTCCTGTCTCCCACACCGTGGTGGCAATACCAGCCTATGACAATGCTGCCTTGTGCTGGTAGTGCTGTTTGTGTGGATCTGATGTAAGAGAAGATCTCCAAACAAAAGACTCCATGGGAAAAAAAGAATGGGGATGCTTTCTGCATGTTTGTTTCAAGTGGGACCAGTTCTCCAACCTGTTCCAGTGTTTGTCCACAGTGCTTGAGCCCACATAGCTGCTGGGAGAGGTGGGAAGTGCCAGTGCAAAAGGAAAGGCCAGGGGATTGTGATGGTGAGACAAAGTTTTTGCCCTGCAAATGCTGATGGATATTTTGGGGACATCCAGGCAAGTCACAGACTCCTAAATGATGAGATTACCCTCCCTCTTTCTTATTGAGGCATGTACCGGGGGGATGAACCTTTTATCACTTTGGTTTCTTCTTACCACATGGTGCTTTTTAGACAATTACACTTCAGGCACTACTAAAATATCTGCTCTGCAGTATTTGCCTTATCACAATACTTGGCTTTGTTACTTCTGTAAAAATCTTAATGGGGGCTGGATTCTTATAAAAGTGAACCTGCATAATGAGTGACTCCATTTCAGAGTCCAATACAATCAAATTTTCTCTCTTATCCTGAGGCTGTACAGTAGAATTTCCCTGGTTCAGGGAAAGAAAATCTGCAACGAATCAGTGTTCAACAACCAGTGCCTTCCCAAAGATGAAGCACTGCCATGACAGTTTGATAACCAGCTGAAAAATGTGTCTGGTGGAAGATCCAGAGTGGGAGTGTAGGCCTTAAAAGCAGGGTCCTAATCCATAATGAATTACTGTATGCAACACTTGTCCAGAGAGCCCACACAGTGAGGTAGGGTTGCACCATGCTCTCTTTCCTTCCTTGAATAAAAAGTGCCTGCTCTAATGAGAGGCAAGTACCTGATTCAGCAAAGCACTTAAGTGTTTTGATGAACTGGGGCCAAACTGAACATCTTGTGCAGAGCTGAGTTGTCTAGTGAACAATATCAAATATTTTATTCATGGATGCAGACTTAAATGAAAATTAAAGACATGGCTATTTAAGGCCTTAGGTGCCCAAACTCATATTGTTCATTTTTTATTATCTTAAAGTAATCATTTGTACGGGAAAAGAGGCAGCCACCTCCAGAAAATCCATTCCTGTCATGCTGGGAAGAATATTCTCCGTTCTCCCCAGCACCCTGTCAATTTGATGGCTTCTGTAGCTTGCTTAGAAACTTGCCACATTCAGGCTATTTCAGACCAACAAGTTCTAGCCGGTATCCTCTCTTTTCCTACCAGGAACACCGAGCTTTAGTACCCTTATTGGCTGCATAAGGGGCAAGCAAGGCACAGCCTCCACAGTAGGCCAGATCAGGTATTAGAAGTGGCTTAATATTGTGCCATGACCCTTCCTTGGCCATCAGTCCCCAGACAAGGCAGTGAGCTCCGTGCTGAGCTCAGCCTCTAAGGCTGCAGGGTCCCTGTCAGGCTGGTCTCCTCACTCCAACAGCCTTGGGCTGTCCTGCTGAAAGGGTCTCTCCAATTCAGAGAACACCAGCCTTGGAAAATGAAGTGTTATGGCAGGGGAACACAAACCTCAGTCTATGAAAGCTTTTGTTGAACAGTGTTTCACCTGAAATGCTGGATGCAGCAGCATGCTGGGGCTGAAGGCTGCACCACAGGCAGGTGGAGAGAGCAGAGCTTGGACTTCGGCACATCCTGACTTCAGGGTGTTTCTCCTTAGAAACATCATCTTTTTCTAAGGAAAATTTTCAGTAGGACATTATCTATGCCTTTGGTATGTTTGAAAATATTTCCATAGATAGTAAAATGCCAGAGAGAGCTGTTTCTAGTATGGCAACACATACTTTATTTTTTTCTCCTTGTCCACCCTACTGCAACAATCTTCAACTCCCTTTTACTTATCAATACACCCACTTGTCTTCTCAGTTAGGCAGAAAACAGTCAAAGTATGGATTAAAACAAAAATCTGGCATTCTTCACCAGCTTGTCTATATTTAGATGGAACCGCCTCCCTGCCATGGAATATAGGCAGATGTAAATGGGAAGAAAATGGGGGGGGAGAAACAAGAAAAAAAAAAAAAAAAGGAGTACATGTAGACATTTTTGGCTAAACCTTATGCTCACTTAGATTTATTCCCATACAGCTACTAGTGCTCGAATGATTTCCAGAGCATGCATAAGTTACATGGCACTCAGTTTATCTGCTCTGGAATGGCAAAGTGCACACACAGATATACACTGTGGTTCCAGGGAGTCTAGGAATTTCAAAGGTGCTTTATCTCCCAGATAACTCACTGGCAAAGAAGGGTGAATTAATAACATGCTGGTAACTAAAACTGGAATGATAGGTTATGAGTATCAGCTTTAAGAAAGAAGTGTCACTTAAATGCATGTTACAGATTTGTTTAGAGCAAGATATTAAACCTTTCTTTTCTTTTTTTGGTTTGTGGATTCCTAAGCATTTTTTCCTGGAGGACTAAAAATCCTTGAATTGTGTATTTCAATCTACTGGCAATGGCTTTTTTTCTTGTGCTCTCACAGCATCACCCCCCTCCAAGTAGTCTTTGGGGATCTGTGAACCAGAAGTAAAACCTCATCTCCTAGCAGTCAGACAGGAACCACGCTCTCCTAAATCCCACACATTGATCTGATTCACTGCATGACTCTTGTAAGCCTCCATCCACCTCCTCTCTGGGAAAACACAAAAGATCCACAGTTTTTAAGTTCTCGGGCTGAGGCCCTTTGAGCTCAGTACAGAGGAAGGTTGAGCGGCCAGAGTTCCCACTTACGGAAGTGCCAAGTGCACAGGAATTTTGTCCAGGCACTTGAGTGCACTGAGGCACTTGAAATGACGGGAATGTTGTGTACTTGTGCCCTTTGCCTCTGCAGCCCAGGACACCATCGCTCTAAAGGAAGGTGAATCTATTTATATGCAGTGGTGGAGGCTGGAGCCTTCATTTTCACTGGGCTTTTGAGGAGCCTTTGTCATGTTTTTCAACACTATTTGAATGACTTGGAAGGCTTCAGAAAAATACTAAATACTATCAAAAATGCAAAATGTTTGTATCCCTCAGCCAGGGGGAGGGAAAAATGTGCTGGAAGCTTAGCCAAGCCTGACGGGGTATAGTGGATCTTGATCTTTGCTCACCCCATAGTTAGATATTGTTCCCCCCGCCCCCCTTTTAATGGAGTCACTGCCTTATCTCTTAAAGAGTTCTCATAAAGGCAGGGGACAAGACAGCAGAGCGTATGAGGCCTGTAATTACAGATGGAAGGTTGACAGAAATACCGTTTCATACACTTTGTCTTCAATGTTGCCCCTCTGAAGGGGAGTGGTCTTCAAAAAAGCATGAAACCCTTTTGACCACTTCTCTGAACCACACCAACAAAGAACTCCTGGTGGAGATGTCACAGAAAGAAAAAACAGATGAGAGATGGCATTCTTTCCTATTGTGGGGACTATCCACTGCTGGGATCCTAGTTTTCCCAACAAATGTAGCCCTAGGCTCCAGCAGTAGTGAAAGCATAAAGAAAATTTGCTTCTCTGTGTCAAGATACACGTAGTCTATTACTGGAAGCAGGAACATGTTAGAGAGCAAGTTTTCATATCTAGCAGCAGGAGCAAAGAGCTTTCAGACCCTTGGACTCTTAACTGGAACCTGCTAAAGCTTTTCTGCGTGCTGGCTTTCCCTCACTGTGACTGTTCTCTTGTTCTGAAAATGGCCATGATAAAACTCCCTGCTGTAAAACAATCCCTGCTTCTCAAAGTAAAAAATGTGGCAGGAGGGCCTTGTGATGTCCCCAACATTCACATAATGCCCTGCACTGCTTGGCTAAGGCTCATCCTTCTCCTTTCAATGCATCCCATGCTACCTACCCCTTGGAATTCTACTGCTGTGCAGCAGCCCACAACCACACCATAACTGTTGTCTGAGGGGAAAACAATGGTTGCAGATCTGCAAAGTAACAAGTCAAGATTACTCCTGGGATGACCTGGAGTGGGGCACACAAACCAAAGAGCAGGAATTTTCAGGTATCAAAGCCTGACTGGGATTTCACCTGCTGGCAGGAGTGAAGTTCCCTTGTATGTTATCTCTGCTTCTCTCAGTCACCCTGCCAAGGTCTCAAAGAGTTTGTAATTGCTTGTAGATACTGAAAACAGAGCACTCCTAATTTTTCTTAAACTAATCTCACTGATACCTGTTATGTAGAGAACACAAGCATTTCCAATACAAAACACTACCATCTCTGCCTGGTTTGATGTAATAAATTTTCCTTTAATTTGTTTGGATTTGTTCTCCATTTAAATCACTGACAATGACACTGAGACACTGATCCAGGTTTTACAGCACCATGGCTGCATGCTACAGTTTCGTATTATGCAGAAATGACAATGCATCAACGACCCCAAGGAAAAGATGGGACAAACTCATAGTGTGCCAAATCAACTACACTGGTTAGGTAGCACTTCAAGGGCAATATAGTGCAGAAGTGGTCTGGAGGTCTTCTTTTAGTGTCCTGTTGATGATGCTTTTTCACTGCCACATAGAAAGCAAGCCAGGTTTGGTATGGTGTACTGCTGTTCAGGAGTAAAATGCTGTTAAGGAGTGAAAACGAAACTAACAGGTGATTTCATGTACTGGAATTTTGACCCAGTTCCTAATGCCTATCCCCTTCTCCCCACCCACAGGGAAGAGCCAAGCCTTTCCTTGGAAATTTCAGAAGAAAATCTCAAAGGTAAGTAATCAAAGCTGTATGAGTGTTGCCCCAGGGTCAGGTGGGTGCAGCTTGGTAGGGAGGCACCTGTCCAGGTATTTTCTAGGTAAACCAAAAGCTTCAGCCTCCCAATCTGTCAACACAGTGCCAAATCTAATAATGACCATGAGAGGCTCCAAAATGGAGCTTATGCAGACAACTAAAAAGTGTCTCTGAAATGCTGGCCTGCAGTCTAAAATTGCATCTGATCTCACTGCTGGATTTTGCTTTCATATTCAGTACGTTCTGTTGCAGAAGCACCTCAGAACCGAGCGATCAAGATGTTTCTAAGTCCAGCAGGAGTCACAATGATGGAGCATGTTCCACATTTGCAAACAGCAGATCCATCAGTTCTAAAAGCAGGCCTAGGGAGCAGTGACAGGGCCAAGCCCCACCGCTGGTGTGGTGCCTCTACACCTCTATCATGTTTATTTTGTATAAATAAACATGATAGTTGCAGTGGCAGATCTTCCCCTGACAGACCGTAGTTCCATGGGCAGTTTGATGAGCAAGCACTTTGTGCAGGATGTTTAAGGCGTGAATTCAGTTCTCTTCTCCTGCAGAAGGGTTTCAAGCCTTGCTAAGCAGGGAAGTGCTGTAACTATGTTCCTCCTTCCTAAGAAAGTTCACAGCTATTTTTGGGACCCTCAGCAGGTGAAGCTGCCTGAAACACCTTCTAATTTCCAAGTTTACACAGGGTTCCAGGGCTTCTACATCAAGAATAAAAAAAGGGCATCAGCTCATTTTCTTTGCCAGAAAATCTAGACAGAAGTAAAAGCAAAGTCAACAAACTTTTGCAAAATAACCCCAAAACCAAACAAAGTGAACAAACACACAGGCATAATTTCTGCATCTGTCTTTCCCAGAATTTGAAGCATAAGGGAAGGATGACCACAGCCAAACTTGGTCCCCTAGCCAGGCTCCAAGAGCAGCAGAGGGCACAGAAAGCTGTCCCCTAACTCTTCAAGGGGTCCTCAATCACCAGAAGTAGTTGTCGGCAAGAGCACGCACAATCCCATGGAATGGAAGGCGCTGAGGCTCCGGCAGGTTTGGCAGCACGGCAGGGACCATGCCCAGCAGAAAGCGGGTGGGTGGAAAGGGAGCACCGGGGGTCCTGAGCCTGTCAGCAAGCGGCGGCCAAACCCGCACCTGGGGAACCGGCACCTGGGGGCTCCGGGCGGCCACAGGGCCGAGCTCCGGCAGGGGTGGCGGGGAAGGCGCCCGGGGAGCCCCGGCCTGGCGACGGCGCCGCACACAAGACGGGCGCAGAGGAAGGGGCGGCCGCTCCGGCGAGGC
>JBBMKD010000001.1:24905990-25001158 GCA_037834095.1 Argya squamiceps
GAGGAGCCGGCGTCCCAAAGCCCCCGGCTCCTCCTTAAAGCCATGTCTCCCCGACGAGGGGCCTCTCGCCCGCCCGCAGCCCCCGGGGCTGGTGTTATCTGGTGGCCTTGCGGAGCTGGGAAGGGAGCGCGGCTGCTCTCCGGGCTCCTGAGAGTACTTTAGACTTTTCTTGAGACACGAGGGCCCGGCTTGAGGGGGCGGGAGCAGAGGAGCCGTCAGCGTTATTACGGCTGATTTGCCTGTTTGGTAGCAGCGACGGTGTGATGGTGGCAGGAGGGAGGCGGACACCTCTGCGGTCTCCTGTTGATTGGGGTGATAGATTCTCGCAGAAGGCTATGCAGCTGTTTCTGCCCTGTTGTCAGCATTGTTTCTACCTTATAGCCCCTTTATAGGCCTATAGGGAGGAGAAGTCCTTAGCTCAGATCGTATCTTTTAACCAAAAAAAAGTGTATGTGAAGGCTATTGGAAGGAAACAGTGGTGGAAAGCTGTCGGGGGATGTTGTGCTCAAGCACCCGTGTGTGGAGCAGGAGCACTTCTTGGCTTGTTCTGATTTTGTTTTAGGTAAAAAACTAGACAGCAGTTTCTGGGTTCTGTTGCTTGAATTTTTTTTTTCCCCGTCCAATCCGTCCGTGTATATCTTGTGTAGTTGGAGGTGTGTAGATTTGTGTTTACTTTTGGTTTAGACACATTCCAGTAAAATTCCCAGATTTCTCTGCCTCCTGAGGAGAGGGTGACCGTGTAGGGCCATGGCAGCGGCGGTAGCACGTTCCCTGCCAACAGGTGTTCTGTGCTTCCCGAGCGCTGTTCAAACATTGACTTGACTTTGTATTGTCCTCATCAGTGCAGTACAGCAGCAGCAATGTTGACATAACTGCATGAGTAGTAGGGAGAGCTACAAGAACATGGCTGAGTGGACAGCTGCTCGGAAAATGGGGTTGAGGAGTGTGTGGGGTGATCTTTCAGCATTTGTTCTGTATATGGGGTTTCTTTTTCTTTTCCTCAGGAAATCCTTCTGTTGCTTGGCAGCCCAGCCTGTTGGATTTAAATCCAGTAGACAACGGGCAGTGTGAACAGTAAAAGTTCATCTAGGAGATAAAACACTGAGGAGAGATTTGGCAGTGTGGGCAGTATCCTGAATCTTGTTTATATCACCAGAGCAGCCTTTGAGTTGCGTGAGTACATAGGACTGCAGCGCAAAATGCTTCGGGGGCTTAGCCTGCCTTGGTGGGGCTAATAGAAGGTACAAACGCTTCCCAGTGTAGAAAGCTCTCCCTCTCCGCTTCAGATTTCATAGGTTGCACGGATAATAAAGCAATTAGCCTGCAACTGAAGCGCCGCCACAAGGGATAATTCAGCAGGGATAATACGGCTGCCTCATGTTTTCTGGTAGCAAGTCACAAGATTTGCCCGTTCAGCAGTGAGAATGTGTGCGGATAATTGGGGACCCCCTGAAAAACGGGCATGTGAGAGAGCGAGGCAGTGAAAAAGATGGAGTGTGGATGCAACACTGAACGGCATGTCCCTGTCCTGAGTTAGGGTGCCCAAAAAGGAAATCTCTTTCCCATGGGTGCATGGGGTGGAAGAGCAAAAAAGAGCCTAAGTGTGAGAAAACAAGTTTCTTCTCTCTGTGGCTGTGAGAAGCTGAGTGGAGCGTCTGTTTTACTTTAAATGGTAATGGGGCAATGGGAGGGCCATCAGCTGCTGCTATGCAGCCCAAAAAGCAGATTATCCAACAGGGGGGTGTGTAGTGGAGGAAGGCACTCTGGATTTCATTCCCGTTCAGAGCCGACTGGAAGCTGTTTGTAGACAGCAGCATGTTTCACTCCATCTCCCTCACTGCACAGGCATAGCGTGGAGTCGGTGGTGTGTGCTTTGGGTCACTTCTGGAGGTCAGCTCTGCCTTAAAGACCATGGGGAGGAGACGTCTTTGATTCAGATTGTATCTTCTAACTCAAGAAAAGTGTGTGTGAAGGCTGTTGGAAACAGTAGTGAAGACTTTTTGATGCTGTGATCAAGCGCCCATGTGTGGAGCAGAAATACCTCTTGGCTAGCTCAGATTTCCTTGAACCCCAGTTAAGGGTTTTTTCCCCCCTGTCAGAAACTAGGAAGGTTTATTGCATAATGGAACCAGCTGAGGGGAAATCATGCAAATCAAAGCAAACCTTATCTGGTGCAATTAAGACAATCTCAATATATTACCTTCCCCTTCCCCCATCTTCTTCATTCCTTTATTACTATGGCTATTTTATGACGGTTCACTTTTTATTACTATGGCTAGAGAATAGTCCTTTTGCCAAAGAAAACCCTGGGCCTAGTAAACGCATGTTTCTGGAAAAATAAAAGAACAGGTACAGAGATTTCTGGAAAAACAAAAGAACAGGTACAGAGGTCTCTGGCAAGTGACGTGAACTGTACAACCCACTCTGATCCTGACCTGCTGAAAACTGCAGCTCATCTTTCACCCAGGTGTTTCCAAGGGGTGGCCTTCATCAGCTCATCTAGGGGAAAACTGTCCAGTCCACTTATCTTGATGCATTTTGTCAACTACTAGAAGTGTCTGGAGTTATGGTGACTATTACAGGCAAAGAAGTGAGGAAGGTGAATCTTTGTAGTTGGCACAGCACCAAAAAGCCCAGGATGGGCTGCTCAGCTGTGCAGCAATGACATTTGGAAAGCTCTCTCTGTTCCTGGGTCTTCACACAGCTCCAGAGCAGTAGAAATGTTTGTCCTAATACCCAGAGAGGGCTTAAGGTGTGTGGGTGGTCCTTGTTTTATCCTGATGATTAAAAGCCTGATTAGGTTTACATCTCTTCTCATGGGAGAAGAGCTTGTCGTTCTACAATTCGGGAAGCATCAGTCTGTGCACAATTAGCAATTACTAGCTGTTGACTAAAAACTGCCTTGTACTGTCCTGGATGCTGAGTCTGATCAATTGATGCAGCTTAGATTTTTGATTCAAGGTAGGAGATTGAACACGGCTCTTGGGGAGGGAGTAAGAAGGATCTAAAGAAGCCATTCCATCTTTTGCCAGGATTACATAGGGTCATGGAACAGAATTTTCAGTCCAATAGGTGGAGTTATGTTTTATGACTCATCTGGTTAATATATTTACTGTCTCATAAGGCAGGAGGACAGTAACTTTTCTGTTTTCTCTGCACAATTGATTATAATGACATAAGCAGTAAAACAGACCAGGCCTCCAGAGACTGCATAATTTGTTTTGGCTCTTACTTGACATTTCTTGTTGGATTAGGTGATCTTAGAACAGGGTACTTCTGAGCTTGTCTGCTCATTTGTACCCCTCCTGTTTCCTGGTCAATCATGGCTTGTATTGAGAACATCAGCCATGAATGGCTCAATTAGTCCAGAGCGGAAAATCATCAGCTGTATCTGAAAGACAATAGGATTTTCTGGGGGATGTATAAAACTTCTTACGCTGGTGTATACAAATGTTGTGCTTAAGCCAGTGGAAAAAAAATAAATCTTGCATGGAAAAAAAAGAAGCTGCATTGTTTTTTTCTGAGGCAGTTTTGATGAGTCAGTTCTTGGGCTAAGTCAAGGAACAGGGGTGACATTTCTGATGAGACAGACCTTCCTTTGTGTTCAGGCCATGTGATTAAATCGTGATAAGATGTGGATGTGGAGTACCACAGGCCGCCTTCTCTTTGTACAGCAGGAAAAGAAGGGTGAGCAGGGAAATCCTACAGCGCCGAGGTGGGATGGAAACCTCTCCCCCTGGCAGCCCAGCCAGCAGAAGCCTTTGTTGAACAGATTGGGCTCGTCTTGCAGGAAGGGAGGCAATGGCCCCGGAGGCACAGAACAGGGGCAGGACTTGGACTCTGATGTGTGTGTCAAGTTCAGATTTGAATGATGGAGCAGGAAGTTCAGATTCTGCATGAAATGATCTTGTAACAAGAGCTGAAGCTGATTCTCCTGACTTTCCTACTTAACTTTTAGTAAGGGTGGGATGTAGTACTAAAGCAACAGGGAAAGTATTGAAAGTATTGTGCTTTTTTTCTTTTTTTAAGCTGAAGAATTTCTGAGCTGCTCTGTAAGATGGACTCCATTAAGACCCAAATACTTGGGTGCTTAAAGAAACAAGTAACTCTATCCACTCTTTGTTCTGACTGCAGCTGATCGCTGGGTTTTTTGAGTTTGTTTTTTTTAAAAAGCAAATCATGCTTGAACAAAGGCAATGAGCCTTTTCATGTTTGCCCACTTGTAGATTGTTTCA
Organism: Argya squamiceps; assembly: GCA_037834095.1. Lineage (NCBI taxonomy): Eukaryota > Metazoa > Chordata > Aves > Passeriformes > Leiothrichidae > Argya > Argya squamiceps. The sequence continues at coordinate 24,910,226 of JBBMKD010000001.1, forward strand.
GCTGCAGCTGAAAAAGTTTAAGCACTCCTATATTCCTGGATTATTCACTGCCCCCAATGAGCTGAGTAACTTTATTTCTCACAGAAGTTTCAAAGAACCAGGGGATTTTTAGATCACCTGCAAGAGCTTGCCAGGCTTTTCTTGGGAAGAAGGGGTGAAGCTGAAGGTGATGGAGTGGTAGTCAGACAAGGCACTAGCTCCTTCACCTTTGTAAGGAATCATTTCTCATCTCAAGCAGTAACCAAGAGGCATGTGTTTTGTGCAGGGCCCTGTTTGGACTTGTCTGCCATAGCTCCAGCAGAAGTCAAAGTTGTTTCCTTCAGAGGCTGAAGGAGAGAGATGGTTCATGGTGGCTTTTTGTGAATTGCCTTGAGGCAAATTCCTGTGATGCTGGAATGCAAGGACCTTGCTTCTTTTAAGCACTGTGGCTTTCACTTTTTTAAGAAGGGAAATGGGAGTTTAGGTGCAGGGAAGAGAATGTCAGGAATGCTGACAGTCTGTAGCTCTGTGGCCTTTTCCTGGATCAGTAGAGGCAAATAGCTCGGCTCTGCTCCACTTATTAAAAACTGTTTCCATTGCACAGCTCCGTAGTGGTGTGCAAAGCCTGCCTTTCCTGGGCAGGGTAAGGGGAGACGTCTGTGCATGTGAAATGTGTGACTATGGCTGCAGAGTGCTGCACACAGAGCTTTCTCAGCACAGTAAAAACCCTTGTCTAGATGCAACTGACCAGCTCTTTCAGAAAAGTAATGATCCTCTTTTTTTTGTGCAGTTTCACTTTTGGTTTCGGTTTCTACTTCTCTCGAAATAGATAATAAAAATTTCCTGTGCTAGCTGCTCATCAGGACGGGTCTTGGATCTAAACAATAGTTCCTGTGTTCAGATCACTCTCAGGAGTCCAGTTCATGGTTTGGGGTGTTCATGCAAAGAACAAGCAAGGCAATGCCTTTGAAACCTTTTCTTAATCTTGTTAAAGATTTGAGTCTAGAGCCACTAAATGCTGTTTGATCTTAAAGTTCTTCTTGAGGGTCTTATTAGGTGAAAATCTCATCACATAAAACTTGGCAGAGTGTAGGGATGTAATGGGTCCCACACAGAAGGGAACAGAAGGTTGTCTTTTAAGTGATGTTGATGTGCACTAAGTCATGATTTGGTTGTCCTTAGATGCTTTACCCCATTTTGTTTACCCCATTATGACTAGATCTAAATCTTTGCACGATTTCATGTAGAATTAACCATAATAAAAGTGAATAAAAATCCTACTGAATAAAGAGGCTTTAAGCGAATCATCTGCTCTGTGAAGTGTAAGCAGGACTAAGCACAGATTGAATCTGCAAAAGTGTACTGCTGCTTTGTATACCATTCTTGCTGCTCAAACTGCCATAAATTGAAAGCAGATTTCTGTTGCACACTGGCCAGCTAGTTCTCCAAACTGAGAATAATGAAAGTGTTGGAACTTAGCCCCCAGAATCGACCAGCCAGAGGTACCATCTCTTACTTATCTTCAGTTGATAGGCTGCTCCTTCTCACCAGAGGATGTGGAAGGCTGGGAGGGGGGAGGAGGAGTTAATGCCTCAAAGGAAACATACGTTTGCTCTCAGGAATTGGTTTCTTCTGCTCTTCATCACTTTTTCAGCTTGAGCCAGGGCTCACACGTCAAGACTGCCTGAATAGTGTGTAGTTTGCTTTCCACTGATAGGCTTTCACAATGTCTGGCTCTAATCTGTGTATTGGAGATGATACTGAGCAGACTTCTCTGTTCACTAGCTCATTTTTATTATTTATTGTAGTGGCATAGCTTTCACAGAATTGTGTAGGTTGGAAAAGACAATTAGAATAATTGAGTCCAACCGCTAACCCAACATTGCCAAGTCCACCACTAAACAATCTCTCCAAGTGCCACATCTACACATCTTTGAAATACTGCTGGGGATGGTGACTCAACCAATTTCCTGGGCATCCTGTTCCAAGGCTTGACAGCCCTTTCCGTGAAGAAATTTTTCCTAATAGCCACTCTAAACCTCTCCTGGCACAACTGGAGGTAGTTTCCTCTTGGCCTGTTGCTACTTGAGAGAATAAACCAGCCCCCACCTGAGCCTCCTTTCTGGGAGTTGCAGAGAGCAATACGGTCTCCCCTGAGCCTCCTTTTCTCCAGGCTCAACATCCCCAGGTCCCTCAGCTGCTCCTCATGAGACTTATGCTCCAGACCCTTCACCAGCTCCACTGCCCTTCTCTGGACATGCCCCAGCCCCTCAATGTTCTTGCAGTGAGGGCCCAGAACTGGACACAGGACTCGAGGTATGGCCTCACCAGTGCTGGGCACAGGGTACAATCCCTGCCCTGGTTCTTCTGGCCACACTATTGCTGACACAGGCCAGGATGCCACTGGCCTTCTTGGCCACTTGGGCACATGTTGGCTCATGTGCAGCCACTGTTGACCAGCACTCCCAGGTCCTCTTCCACTGGGCAGCTTTCCAGCCACTCCTCCCCCAGCCCATGGCACTGCCTGGGGTTGTTGTGACCCGAGGGCAGGACTTTGCCTTATTAAACCTTGTATTGTTGGTCTTGGCCCATCATTCCAGCCTGTCCAGATCCCTCTGCAGAGCCTTCCTGCCCTCCAGCAGATCAGCCCTCCTGCCCAGCTTAGTATTACCTACACACTGACTGAGGGTGCACTCGATCTGCTTGTCCAGATCACTGATAAAGATGTTAAACAGGACTGGCCTCAGTACTGAGGCCTGGAGAACCCCACTGGTGGCCAGGTGCCTGTTGGATGTAACTCTGTTCACCACCACTTTCTTGGTCCAGCCCTCTAGCTGTTTTTTTACCCAGCACACAGTGCACCTGTCCAAGCCCCAAGCAGCCTGTTTCTCCAAGATAATGCTGTTGGAAACAGTGTCAAAGGCTTTACTAAAGTTTAGGTAGACAACTTTAATAAACTGCAATAATTTTGTCTGCCTGGCAGTCTTGTGTGTATAGTTCATGTCTACTGCTGTGGAATTTGACTGTAAGATGTTTCTAATAATGTTGTGTCTTCCCTTGCAGGTTGGAAGAGACAAGTATGAGCCCACTGCTACATCAGAGCATGGCGGAAAGAAGAAGGGGAAGAAGGAGAGGGACATGGATGAGCTTAAAAAGGAAGTCGTGATGGTAAGAGTGAAGAGCACAGAAAGAGCAGCTTTAAGAATGTTTGCTATGCCCGAAACCCCGTGCCTAATCTGACTAAAAGAGAAACAAGCTGGTGTGCTGACAGCGTGGTGTGACTGAAGGCACTGATCTCCCTTCTCCCCCCCTCTGTCCCCAAGCCAGATGTGCTCTAAGTGTTTCAGCATCAAGATGAGCACACAATAGACCCTGGCAACATCACTTCTCAAAAGGCACTTGACAGAACCTATGTCTGTGCCTGCCTGCATTACCCATAGCACAGTATAGCTGTATCTCCTCAGCCAGGCGAGTGCACTCTGCATGGCAGCATTACAGGCTTTATTGTGCTGTCATGTGAGTGGGACTGCTGTTTTCATTCCAGCTGAGGAGTTGAAGCTGTACAGCTCCATTTACTGCTGGCCTCTGCTCAGACTGACCTCAGTAGTATTCCTTCTAATCGTGTTTAGGGCTGTGGGGAGTGTCTCCCATCTCCATCTGTGAAAGCTGGCTGATGCTAGATCTGTCTGTGAGCATCATGTGGCTTAAATCTGCTGTCCTTGAAGGTGATGCAGGTTTTGTTTCTCTTCTGTGGGTTTGAAACTGGGCTGTAACATTTTTGACCCCTCTGTTAGGAAGATGGGGTTCTAAAGATTGCCCAAAAATCACATTCTCTGTTCAGTAGTGATGTATACTTGAAGCATCTGCTCCTCCATGTAAGTGAAGCACTGCTCTGAACCAACTTGATCCAACTGAAAAATAGCCTGGCTGTGAGAAGAAGCCTCTTTGGGGAAAGAAACACTTCCCCCAAAGTAGTGCTTAATATAGCAACACTAAAAAATGTGTGAAATTACAGGTTTTATCTTCTGTACATTCCTACCTTCCTTCCCAACTCCTTTTCTTTCCATTCCTCTCTCAACCTCCCAAAAAAACCCACCCACTGAGGTGTCACAGAATCTGCTGGGGGGGGTGTAAGGATTGCACTGAGAGAAAGTCAGACTTTTTCAGAAAAACTTTCAAGTACCCAAATAGTCACAACAATGCTAAAGAGAAACTGCTGAACTCCAGAATGGGTTTGAGATTTCTCTTCACAGAGAGGATGAACTAGAGTCCTGCTATCTCACCAACTGTTACAGATAGGAAACGTGGGGTGGGGGGTGGAGTTGCTGAGCTCTTTTCTCAGATTCTTTTCTCTTCCAACTATTTCTTGTCTTTCAGGATGACCACAAGCTGAGCCTTGATGAACTTCATCGTAAATACGGAACAGACTTGAGTCGGGTAGGTGGATGTTGTATTCCTTCCCTCTTTGCCCTGATCTGAAAAGAAACAGCCACAGCTCAGCATTTCACAAAGGGAGATCTGGGTGGTCTGATTTTGGTATGGGTTTTTTTTTTTCTTCTTTTTGTGTTTAATCTCCCCTCCTCCAGTTAAGTTTCTCAGGCTTTCGAAGAGCTGTTGAATTCATAAGTACTTCTCTTTATCCTCCCATTGTACAACTTGACTGCAATGCTTCAGTGACTTTGCTTCTAACAAAGTCACTGTTACCTGCTTCTGAGTTGTTCAAGGTCAAGTTGATCTTGGTGTTATTTTTCTTCTGGAGGAGCACGTAATGAAGACAAATGTTTGTTATGTTGCCAATGTAGTCTAGAGAGCTAACACATGTCCAGAGACTTAATGATGGCTAGTTGCAATTAAAATTTTGCCTTTCTGTAGTAAGAGATATGCAAATGTCCTAGGCTACCTTAGAGTCCAGTGCAGAAGCACTGCAGTAGTTTTACACTTTTGCTGTTGTTTGGTTTGCTTAATGCATCTCTTGTATGATTGCAAATAGCATCAAGTCTGCTCTTTATAACAGCACAGAGATTTGCATTTTTGTGTCCAAGATATTTGCTTCTGAAAGCTGAACTTCCTGGCAGGTTCTTCTAACTTGTCATCACTTTTATGGCCTCCAGGTTTCACTTGTTCCATAATTTGATAAGGGTGGGTGGCACTGTGCTGTTCCTCAGAGCTCAAAGTTTGTGCCTGTAGCCTTCTTGTTCTGCCCTTCTTCAGTGTTCATAGGCCCATGGCCTGCAGGTTCTTCAAGTAGCATTCAGCATCCTGTAGCTTCTGCTTTGGCATTCAGCTTTCAGATCCTGCACTTGTATTGTGGAGCCCTGGCAGGTTTGGACATCTCCATTACCTGTTAGCAGCTGCTTGACCAAAATCACACCTACCCTTTGCATTTGGTCTTGCCACAATGCCTGAAAAAGGAACCTGTCTTGTAGGGTTTGACTACTGCACGTGCAGCTGAGATCCTGGCTCGTGATGGCCCAAATGCCCTCACGCCCCCACCCACCACTCCTGAATGGGTGAAGTTCTGTCGGCAGCTCTTCGGGGGATTCTCGCTCCTGCTGTGGATTGGTGCTATTCTGTGTTTTCTGGCTTATGGCATACAGAGCTTGATGGATGAGGAGCCCAACAACGATAACGTAAGTAAAAACGTCTGGTTTACCTCAAAGGCAGGCCAAGCAGCCTGTTGGGCTCAAGGCTGATTAACTTCCTCTAAGTATTCAATCCAGAAGCTTTTCCCATAAGCACGGGAAATTCAGTGTGTGAGCTTAACATGTTTTGGAGTGTTTCCACATAATGAAATGAACAGGCAACTTCCTTTGTGTTGTGTTAACAACATTGGCTTGTGGACAGCTTTTGTGTTGAAAATGTACTTAGACTGCAAGTACCTTCATGCTTGTGATGGGGCACTTAAATGCCAGGCAGTTTATTTGGACAAACTGCAAGCCTTTCAGGCATATTGTCCTCTGACTCCCTTTCTCTGCTTTTTGTAGCTGTACCTGGGTATTGTGTTGGCAGCTGTGGTTATCATCACTGGCTGTTTCTCTTATTACCAAGAAGCAAAAAGTTCCAAGATCATGGAGTCCTTCAAGAACTTGGTGCCTCAGGTATGGAATAATTAATTTCCTTGAGGTCTAGCAAGCCATAGCTTGTTCAAAGGTTTAAAACATCTCCAATTGCAAGGGCCTGGCTGTTAATGTGGGTTACTAGCTCTTAATATTGAGAGATCTGTGAGACTCCTCTAAGTAACTACACTAATAGGTCAAGATAGTTCCTGAAAACCTGTGGGTTCCACCAGCTTTTTAACAATCGTCAGACAATTTCTCCATAGTCTGGGGAGTTCAACCAGTATAATAAGCACTAAAATTTGGATTCCTTCATGGACAGTCTGGATCATACCAAACTATCACACTGTCACCTTGGTAACAAGGAGCTTTAATATCAAGAAAAAAAATAGTTGTTTTTCTTAAATAAAAGATATACCAGATATAAACATCTTAGTACAAATAGAAACCTTGTAGAAGCATAGCATAACTATTTTAAGATTCTCAGATCTTTTGAGCCTTGTTTTAAGAGTTGCCTTTGACATAGATTGTTTCTTCACTGTCTTTCAGCAAGCACTTGTAGTCAGAAATGGTGAGAAGATGAGCATAAATGCTGAAGGTGTTGTAGTTGGAGATCTAGTGGAGGTAAAAGGAGGAGACAGAATTCCAGCTGACCTTCGGATCATATCGGCACATGGTTGCAAGGTACAGTAGTGACAGGCTGTTGGGAATCTTCATTGTGAAGGAGGATGAATTAGTGTTCTGTGCTGTGAATGGGGGCTGGAGTGGGGGAGAAGGATGGGGGAAGTATCTAGTAGCAGCTGTCTGCTTGTGTATGATAAAGTACTCTCTTTCATGTAGGTGGATAACTCCTCACTTACTGGTGAATCAGAGCCTCAAACCAGATCTCCAGACTTCTCCCATGAGAACCCACTAGAGACCAGGAACATTGCCTTCTTTTCCACCAACTGTGTGGAAGGTATGTGTGTCTGCTGCTTCCCTGAAGTATGAGCAATGATATTGAGCTGTATAGATAAGCAGTGTGAATACACCATGAGCCTACTTCTACCATGCAAGAGCAGGGTGGAAGTTCCCATCAAAGTTCTTCCCCATTCCAGCTGCAGTACTGTAGAATGGGCAAAAACTCCACAGCACTACTGGGCTTTTTGTTTGTGCTTCTTTTAGAGGAGCAGCTATATGGTGTGTCTTCTAGCCAGCCTGTTTTATTACAAGTGAAAAGTGTTGAAGTGCAGACAACAATGTGAACCATGAGGTAGAGCTGTATGAACTACTACAGCTGCTGCAGAAAAGAGGAAGGCAGTCTTTGTGCTGAAGCCCACCCAGAACACCTTGCCCACACCTACAGGATATTAAGCTGTGGTTGCTTTTGTTTTCTGAAACCCATCTCTCTTCCAGGCACTGCCCGTGGCATTGTCATTAGCACTGGGGATCGCACTGTGATGGGACGTATTGCCAGTTTGGCTTCTGGACTGGAAGGGGGGAAAACTCCAATTGCTATGGAGATTGAGCACTTTATCCACCTCATCACTGGAGTGGCTGTGTTCCTGGGTGTCTCCTTCTTCATCCTTTCCCTCATCCTTGAGTACACATGGCTGGAGGCTGTTATCTTCCTCATTGGGATCATTGTGGCCAATGTCCCTGAAGGGCTGCTTGCAACGGTTACGGTGAGTGAAGCTGGAAAAAAGATGGAATTTGCCACATGTGTGGTCCTTAAGGAAGTGGAGTGCTTTATCTCAGTGTGCATTCAGAGAGGTGAACACTAAAGTAATGGAAGGTGAGTGTGTAGGGTTGGGATTTATAAGCTCACTGTATTTTAACTAATCGCCTGAATCAGCATCAAGTTCTGCAGCAGTTTCTCATAAACATGGGTCCCTAAGTTAGACCTGCACAGAGACTTGCCATCATGCAGCTGAAGGGAGCAAGACTAGGCATTCTAGTCCTGCCTTTTTCTGTGGCAAGGAGGTGTTTTCCTGCTACAACCATCAGGGTTTCTACACTCACATACACACCAGCCCTTTCCAACCCTTCAGAGCTGGCAGAGCATCCCGCAAGCCGCACTTTAACCCCCAGCTTATGGTCTGGGATCTGTCAGAGGGTTTTGTAAGTTTGGTTTCCTGAAGAAGTGGTGAGAGTATCTAGGTGTTCTTAGGTGTATGGAGAGTGATGGTGGACAGAGGAAAATGTTCCCATGCTACCTTAGGAAGCAGAGTAACAACCAATGGGTTGAACAGGGAATGAACAGTCGGGAACTGGAATCAGATAAGAGTCTGTAGCAAGAAAGTGAACTGGAGCTGCTCGCTTGCTACCCCAGTAACTTTCAAGCCCTATCACCAGAGCTAATTTGGGCCATCTCATATGTGGCTTGCCTTCACCTATTTTGAGAGCTCCTATGATTAGGAGATGGCAACTTCGACTGAAATGTTACCCTGAGGCATGTTATTTCTTTCCTAATGCACTGAGAAGCAGGAGGCCGAAGCCTTTTCTGGAGGTTTTGTAATGAGAAAAATGTCATTTAAACCTAGCACCTGGGCTGAGGTGTTGCTGTTTATTTTGCACTGGCAGGGTGAGCAAGAGAGTTAGGGAATCACTGAAGGGCATGGAAGCTGGCTGTCATTCCATGTGCATTTTGAGTTGGACAGCAGTGTTGTTACTGCACAAGTGCATCTAACCTGACATCTTCTCTTCTTTCTTGTCCCCAGGTATGTCTGACACTAACAGCCAAGCGTATGGCTCGTAAGAACTGCTTGGTGAAGAACCTGGAGGCCGTGGAGACCCTGGGGTCCACATCCACCATCTGTTCTGACAAAACAGGCACTCTGACACAGAACCGCATGACAGTTGCCCACATGTGGTTTGACAATCAGATTCATGAGGCTGATACTACTGAGAACCAGAGTGGTAAGACTCCCTCTCTGTGCTTGAGGCATCTCATTAAAAAATGGCATTTTCTGGGCCTTCCTGGACACTGGTACTTCTGAGAACCTGTGTTTGTAGCTCTCCAGTCCAAGTGATGTCCACAATGCGGGGACTTCTAATGTACAGTCTAGAATAAGCATAAAAAAATTTGAAATAACACGAAGAAAGCTTTGCACTGTACCACGATTCTGTTTAATCCTTAAACTCTGTCTTGCCTGCCTTTTGTGCAGAATTACTCCATTGGAATTTGAGCCTCTTGAATATTCAGCCCCATATGTTTGTCCTGTACATAGAAATATTTGCAAAGTACCTGATTATCTTTGTTAAAATGTGTCTTGATGAAATTGCTCCATCTTAAGTCTGTTGAAAGTATGGACAGCAGAAGTGTTGGCCCCAGTAATAATTACTTGAGGCTGGATATAAATGAAAAGTTCCCATGTGGAACTAGATGGTTGCCTTTGGACAGGGGTTTTCCCACAACATCCAGGTTGTGTTTGCATATAGTGCCAGTAATGAATGTTAGACTTCAGGAGGAAGTTTCTCCTATTTGATAAGAATCTGAAATCTCAGTGTGCTGTGAAACTGAGAGAAACTCTTATCTCTCCAGAACTGTTCAATACAACCAAATTCAGGAGTTTCTTGGCTGTCATCTACCTTGTGAAATGCTGTGCTTGCAACACATTATTAACATAAACATTTTTCCACTGGTGCTGCTGCTGTCCTAAACTAGTGGAAAACATTGTGCTTATCTGCACTGCTTAAAAAAGCTACTTTAACACTACAGCAAAGTAGCACTATAAATAGCTATATAGCTATAAACTCCTAAAGAGCTATAAATAGATTTTGGAAGCCCTAAGTCTGGCAATGGTTGGCCTGGCTGCAGTGGAACTAAACCTAGAGGATTTCACTTCATGGAAAGTATGTTAGGTTATCGGTTAACTGTCCCTTCAATTCATTTCCTTTAAAGCCAACTTAAGAGCCAGAATGAGAGAGTATCTTTATTTAAGCATTGTTCCTTTGGGAGCTGTTTCATCCAGTTCCTGTGTTGATGGATAAAGTGAGACAACCCGGAGGTAGAGTCTAGCATCCCTTACTCAAGCCATCTGAATGAATGTTATCTGTCCAGAATTCCTTGGCTTTGTCAGCGTGCCCCTCTGTTTCTGCTGGATATGGCCATTACTGGAATCTTGGAAGCAGAGATGTTCTCTTGCACTGCTGCTGTTCCACCCTGTTGTCTTAAAAAAATCAGCTGCTCATCAAGTATCTGGGAAGGGAGGAGGAATGAAAGATGTAGTGATGTTCTAAGTGTATCCTGTTTTGGAGATAAAGGTTTCTTGCTCTTAAACCTGAGGGATTTTTGAGCTTATGTGACTTTCTTGAGGAGTGGCTTTTTGACATTCTTCCTCTGCCATCAGGTGCTTCCTTTGACAAGAGCTCAGCCACTTGGACTGCTTTGTCCAGAATTGCAGGTCTCTGTAACCGTGCTGTGTTTCAGGCTGGCCAGGAAAATGTACCAATTCTCAAGGTGAGTTCCCAAAAAAAAGGTGTTGGTCTTGTTCCTCACCACCATCCTCTCATAATGGTAGTGAGATTATATCCTGTGGGTCACATGAACCTGCAAAGTAGAGGTGGCTGCCACTCTTAGTCTTTTCTGCAGTCTAGCACTCTTAGTGGAAGTGTGCTATGGGCAGGGGAGATGGGATTGAAGAGACACTTTTCCCACAGCAGAATCCTTCCCATTCTCTGCCATTTACACTCAGTTTGGGAGGCCAGATATTTCAGACGGGGCTATGAAAGCCCAGAAAGCTTTCCTAGGCATTTCCCAGTATCTGGCTGTTCCAGGAATTGCTATCTCTGGCATTTGTACACTTCAAAGCTACAAACACCTGGTGCTGGGGGAGCAGTGGTTGTGGGAGACTGGCTAGAGACAGTCTGCTCTCACTGGCAAGTCTCCTTAAGCTCTCAGTGCCGGTGCAAATGCTGGCACAGCACCAGCTCACATTCCTCCTCCTGAACTGTGACCCAGCCAGGGCTGAAATTAACCGTACAGTGCTTATAATCTGTCAAGTATTAGTCATGTTGCTTAGTAAACTTATTCCCAGGGGTGTTCTGGTGCTGTGGTAGTAGAAATGATGGAACAAACTATTTTTCCCCAGCACTCCTCCGTATCTTAAGTCTATAAAATGTGACCTGAAGTTAGTAGAGCTGGAGTTCTTCCCCTTTAAGGAAGGCTTGGGAGAGGGGAGTTTTGAGAAGTCTTTAGATACCAAAAAGTAGTACAGAAATGAAAAAAAAATCTCACGAAGAGACCAGAAGGGCAAGAAATACTTGGTTTCAGTTGCAGCAAAGGAAACTCCACCAGGACATTGAGCACATACAGATCTCCTGGGCTGAGAATCCCCATCTCTACCAGTGTCAACCGTTATGGAGAAGGGAGACATGGACAGATCAAATTTCTCCCTGAGGCTTGATAAGATGGTGTTATATTGGAATGGGAGAGCACATGAAAGCATTTCTGTGTGCATGTCATCACTCTTCATCTCATATTGGATGTTCTTCTTGGCAGGCAGCATACAGCAGTTCTCAAAGTTTACCCTCCAGCCTCACTTTTCTGACTGTACCTGGTTATGTGCCCTTCTCTAACCCTTTAAACAGGCTTCTTGACTTTGTCACAAGAAGACTGCTGCTCTCTCAAATGCTTTCTGAAGTGCAGTATTTGTCGGTACTAGAGAGTAGAACTCTTTGCTTTCATATAATGTTATGTAGAAGCTGGGACTGGGCTGTGATGAATTCCCTCTTGAAATCTGTTTTAAACATCTAGGCTTCTGTGGTTGTATGTTTTGATAGTTGTCTTTTTTCCTCAGCGAGCAGTGGCAGGAGATGCCTCCGAGTCTGCACTTCTGAAATGCATTGAATTGTGCTGTGGTTCTGTCAAGGAGATGAGAGAAAGGTATCCCAAAGTGGTGGAAATACCATTTAACTCTACCAACAAGTACCAGGTAAGCAGGTGTCCTCTTGAAAGGAGAGCTGCTGTGTGAAGTACCTGAGTAAATTTGCACACAGTGTGCCTCAAAACTTGTTCTGGCACCCAAATCTTGTCTAGCCATTACTTGCTTGCAGACTGCTCTGTAAATCTAAGTTAACAGACCACTGTGTAGGAGCTGCACTGACACTAAGGTCTCAGCTGCTAACAAAGGATCAGACCTGCATAGCAGTAGTGCACAGAGCATGGAGTAACTCAAATCTGGGAATAGGAATGAACTGCTGGGAAGTGACCTTAACAGCTGGCACTTAGATACAGAAAAGGTCATTACAACACCTGCAGTTACACCCTAACGCTAAAGAATTCACAGATTCCTTAGTTTGCAAACCTCTTGAAGGGGGGGGTAAATGAAAACTAGAGCAGAATATCACAAATGGCCCTGAGCTGCCATAGTTTCAAAACACTGATGTTTATTACTCGTGTCCTTCACAGTACATGTTTATAGAACAGATTCATTTCTTCCCCCCTTAGCTGTCTATCCACAAAAACGCAAATCCATCAGAATCCCGTTACTTGCTGGTGATGAAGGGAGCTCCAGAGAGGATCTTGGATCGCTGCAGCACCATTCTTATTCATGGCAAAGAGCAACCACTGGATGAGGAAATGAAAGATGCTTTTCAGAATGCCTACCTTGAGTTGGGAGGCCTCGGGGAGAGAGTGTTAGGTAAGGAAAAGCAGCCTTATTACATTGGAAAAGATTTGTCCTTCGTGTTCCTGTGCAGTCCTCACAGATTAAGTGAAGGGTCACTCTGTTCCTGCAGTGTAACTATAGTATTAAGGTCACTTCAGCAATTCATGTAGGGACAGTCTTGCCTTTAATCTAAAAGGCAGCCTGCAGGGTGTGGTCTCTCCTGGCAATGAAGTCGTGTAGATCAAAATGCAGTAAGACATTTGGGACCTTCTGTGGGACCACGGAGTATTGAGTTTATTCCACTGCACAAGAACCAGGCTGTGTCTGGGCACCTAGCAACAGCTGGTGGTTATCAGAATAGGAGCATGATTCCTGTCTCAACAGCCCTGGCTAAACCTCTGACTAAGCTGCCCTGTTATTCTTGTGTAGCTGTTTGCAGAAGCAATAAGTGTTCACTCTCTCTGCCTCCTGATGTGTAGGAGCAGAGTAAATGTGGGTTTGATGTGTTACAGGATTCTGCCACTTGGCTCTGCCTGATGATCAGTTCCCTGAGGGCTTCCAGTTTGATACGGACGACCTGAACTTCCCTGTAGACAAACTCTGCTTTGTAGGACTGATGTCTATGATTGACCCACCTCGTGCTGCTGTGCCAGATGCTGTAGGCAAATGCAGAAGTGCTGGGATCAAGGTAATCTATTCCTGGGTTGAAAATCTCCTCACTTCATACCTGTGGAAATAAAGAGCTTCCTTGACCTCCTGTGTTACTGTAATGTGAGTGGATGAAGTAATTGATCAGGATTTAACTACTACAGGCTTAATTTCTAAGTTAAATACAAATGGTTGTGTGTTCATGAACTGAAAAATAAGTGAAACTCCAAACTGCTAGGGCACAGGCAGATGCTGAGAGCATGGTGTCCCAAAGCACATGATTTGGCTTGGGGTGAGTTCTGCATGTGCCACAATACTGAGTAAAATGATAGGGAAGTGCAGGCTGGAAATGGAGCTGGCTCCATTAGCTCAACATGAACAATTTTTTGTCTTCCATCCACCTCAATCCCTCTCATACTGGTAGCAGTTACTGCCTGTACCTCAGACTTGCTCTGTGCTAGGGCTCATGAGCAGAGCAAAAGACATGTGGCCTGTTCAGTTTAAGGGACCCTGCCTTTTTGGCAGTGTTGCTCTGCAGTACAGGCAAGGCTTTCATGGCAGTCTGTTTGCATTTCAGGTTATCATGGTTACTGGAGACCATCCCATCACAGCCAAAGCCATTGCCAAGGGTGTCGGCATCATCTCTGAGGGCAATGAAACAGTAGAAGATATTGCTGCTCGCCTCAACATTCCTGTCAGCCAGGTCAACCCTAGGTAAGGCCTGCTGGGAAAGGCCAGAGCTGCTCAAAGAATTAAGTATTTGCCTCTCTCCTTGCCTTGGATAATTCCTCATCATACCCCCCTGGACATGAAAAGCTTGACACTTGCCTAGCTCAGCATCTTGTGGCTCTTCAATATGTGTCATGGGTTATGTGAAGAATGCACAAGACTGTCTTAAATGTGCATGTCTTGTGTGTGGGAAGTGCTTAGGAGTGAGATTGTAGGAGAGCAAAGTGAGCAGGACTTACATCAGGTACAGGAGTTGACACTAGTGCATGGCTACAAGCAGGATAAATGTTAAAAGGGAACTCCTTCCTCTTAAGGGTTAATGCTTGCCTTCATAGCCTAGCTGGGACTGAGGCATCCTCAGAAAATGTGCTTTGGCATAAGCAGGCTGTTTGCAGAATGGCTGGGCTGTCTGCATTGCTTAGCTTGACCCAGCCTGTGTTTGAGCTGGAGGACAGCCATGTAGCTTATGAACTGTGAATAGAGACACCCTGTGAAATGAAATTGCTTGGGATTTTTTTTTTCTTTTTTTAAAAGATTTTGAGGGTAACTTCAAAACCCAGCAGTGCAGGCTGGGGTTGGCTGGGCTTGTATGACTGAGCAGGTCAGCAGCTGGCTCTAAGGGTGGGGAAGGAATTTCCCTGTCTACCCTGTCTAAACTGGGTGATGTCAAGAGCTGTGTGGATAGTCTCCTAGACCTATAAGGGATGGTATGCTGGGCTGGAGAGATGGTATTTTGCTGCAGCATGTAGGGTACCAAACCAGCCTAAATATAACATTGCATGCTTTTGTGGCCAAAGGGTGTAAATTAGTTGGAACTGGCATGGTGTGAACACTCTGTGAAGAACCATGTGTCACCAGTCACATGGTCATCAGTCTATTGCAAAAAGGATTGCCTGCTGAAGACAGCAGCATCTCTTGAAACCTTGGAAGCTAACTACCTGAGCCAGGGGTTCCTTTTTTTCATAGAGGCCAAGATTTGTGGAAACAACTAGTCTTTGCCTTGATGCACTTTAGAAAGCTAGGGAAAGAATTAATCTACTTATGAAGGCTTTTTGCCTGTTGCTTGGTTGTGTTTCATTGTCTTTTTCTTGGTGTTCCCCATCTGCCTCTCAAATTCTGAGCATCAAATCTCTGTGCAGAGGCTGTCTGGATTAGTATTTAGTCGTAGCAGAAGTTGGTCTTTCCCAAGAGCACTGAAGAGCCCTGTTTTTATGGGACAAGTACAGCTAACAAGAAATTTATTGTGAAGTAAAACATACTTTCTCTTGCTTGCAGGGATGCCAAAGCTTGTGTGGTTCATGGCTCAGATTTGAAGGACATGACTAGTGAGCAATTGGATGACATCCTGCTTCACCATACAGAAATTGTCTTTGCCAGGACATCTCCTCAGCAGAAGCTTATCATTGTGGAAGGCTGTCAGAGACAGGTAAAGAGAGGGAGAATAAGGGTGTCATATTAGAGAAATGCCCAGATGTATACAGGTAAACTACCAGGCAGTTCTGCTGTTGAAGTGATAGGGCTGAGTCTCCTCAGTGCCCTCATGTGAAGGGCCAGATTAAATCTGTCAGCAGTCTTCAGCTGTTGATGTCAGGCTTCTCTACAATACATAAATCTAAGGGTTTGACAGAAAAATATCTTCAGTTTGTACTGAGACCTTCTTCTGGTCCTAGGGTGTTCATTAGTAAACTTAATTTCTAAATGCTCTGGATGTGCTTGGGAGAGGAGGATCCAACATGTTCATGTATTGTCCAGTGTCTCCCCTGGATAAAGCAGTGTGGCTCTCTGGATGAGCCTGATCAGAACAGGGAAAGAGGGTGAAGGGAGGGAGGGCAAGGAGGAGCTGAGGTCTCTTTACAGCAAAGTGAAATAGTTTTTTGTGCTTCATCTGAAAGGTAGGAGAAAGCTTTTGTGCCCAAAACATCTTAGATGATGATTTCAATCTTGCTGTTCCTCTCTTTGTGCCTAGGGTGCCATTGTAGCAGTGACAGGTGATGGTGTGAATGATTCCCCAGCCCTGAAGAAGGCTGACATTGGTGTTGCTATGGGTATTGCTGGCTCAGATGTCTCCAAGCAGGCAGCTGACATGATTCTTCTGGATGACAACTTTGCCTCCATTGTCACTGGGGTTGAAGAAGGTGAGTCCATAACTTGTGTGGTGCAGTGGTGGTAAAGTAAGATGCTTCAGCATCCCCTCTGAAATAGAGGCATCTGGGGGCTCTTCTTTGAGCTTGCCTCCATGACAAGAGTTTTAAAGAAGTGCAGCACTTTTCCTCCTCCCTTCAAAGTATGATTCCTTTCCATGGGTGTTCAGCATGACCCTTTGGGATGGGTAAGAGTAGGAAGCAGCTGAGTAACAAAAGCCACTTTGTGGTGTTGCCTAACACGTGACCTTACAGTCATCTTTGCCAGCTGGGTGTGACATTTTCCTCCCTGATGGAGAAGTAGCTCTCAAACAGGAGCACAACAGAGGGTCCCTCCAGGGGCTCTTGATGATGTCCAGAAAGGCTTAGTATCCTAGTGCTGTATGCAGTGAGCCCTGATTGCTGTGACCAAAAGTGTCACTCTCCACAGGTGTTGCTGTGCATGGAGCAGTCTCACCCTTACATACAAGAGACCCCTTTCATTTGCTGCACTAAACATTTTTCCATTTGGTGTTAGTGAGGCTGCCTGTGAGCTGCTGAGCTGCCTTCTGCTGACAAATGAGTTCCCTGTTCTCTCTTCCTTGCCCCAGGGCGTCTGATCTTTGATAACCTGAAGAAATCTATTGCCTACACCTTGACCAGTAACATTCCTGAAATCACGCCGTTCCTGATCTTCATCATTGCAAACATACCCCTTCCTCTGGGAACAGTCACCATCCTCTGCATTGACTTGGGCACTGACATGGTGAATGTGGTTTTTTTGTCTCAAGAAAAAATGTGGATGTTCTTAGGTACCCTAAAAAAAGGACAGGTGGAAGGAAAATGCTTAAATACAGTTTTCTCTAGTGTTCTGATTTAAAGTAAACGACCATCTGATACTCCTTTTGTTCACATTCATCTCACGGCTTGTGGGTCTGAGGATCTTTCAGCTCCCTGTAAGGACAAACTGGGGATGGGGCGAGGGGTAAGGTCCTTCTGGAATGTCACAGATGGGGCTTTTGGGGAATGCTGTTTCTTGCACGGAATACAAGGGACAGGGAAGACTCTATACAGTGGAGAATTGAAACTCTTCTAACAACAGTCCTGACACCCTCAGGTCCCTGCTATCTCCCTGGCATATGAGCAAGCAGAGAGTGACATCATGAAGAGGCAGCCCAGAAATCCCAAAACAGACAAGCTGGTGAATGAACGGCTGATCAGCATGGCCTATGGGCAGATTGGTAAGCTGCTCTGTTTTCTCTGGCACCAATTTGAACTTGATGGTAGCAGGGGCTGTAAACAATCTTGAGTCAGTGACTGCTCTGCTTATTTTGGTAGGGTTGAGGTTTGGGGTGTGTAAACCAGAACCTCAGGCTGTAAAGAACTTGCAGTGATTCTTCCCCCATGGCTTAGAGCGGTGGCTTGTGCAGCTTGATCCATTGAATCGCTTTCACAGTAATTTTGTTTAATTGCACAGCGCTGTAAAGGAACTGGCTGACAACCAGCTCTCCTCTGGTTCAGACTTGTTCAGCAAGAACATAGATCCCATTGTTAGTTTAATTAGAAGTAAAGGATTCTCTCCAGCATATCCCTAAATGCACAGCATTAGGAGCCTTGATTAAAGGCAGCTACAGAGACGTGCCCAGTTCACAGGATGGGAGCTCATGCTTAATTGCAGCAGACCTTGGGAATCTTCTTGACTGTATTTTGCAAGGGTTGGGGGTGGGCAAGGCATAGTGAGAATACAAAGGGAGTTTTATCTTGTGTCCTTGAGTACAGTGCCATCACAGCACAGGGCAGAACAGAAGTAACTCTGTACAAAGCTGGGGGCAGAAGCTGCTCAGCAAAAGGGCTGCAGCTGAGTTTGATGTTAGTGTGAACTATTTCTACAGCTGCTGCTTGGGACACTGAGCCCCACAAGGAGTAATTTTTAAGGTGGTTAGGGTTTCTTGCAAACTGTTGTTCTCTGTTATGGTTGCTCTGCACAGTAGCTTTATCAGTTGTATCATCCTTTCTTACCTGTTTAGGTATGATCCAGGCCCTTGGAGGCTTCTTCACCTATTTTGTAATCATGGCAGAGAATGGGTTCTGGCCTTCTGGCTTGCTAGGGATCAGAGTTCAGTGGGATGACCGATGGATTAATGATGTGGAAGACAGCTATGGGCAGCAATGGGTAAGTTTTGAGGCACAGCTTAGAGGCTGGCAGCCAAAATATTAATGGCTGGTGTGAGCACCAGAGAGCAAAGGCAGCAGGTCTGAATTAATGCTCTGTGCTTTGTCTGCTTCCTAGACCTATGAACAGAGGAAGATAGTGGAGTTCACTTGCCATACAGCCTTCTTTGTCAGCATCGTGGTCGTGCAGTGGGCAGACTTGATCATTTGTAAGACCCGAAGAAACTCTGTCTTCCAGCAGGGGATGAAGTAAGTCAGCCTGTCCATGGAGGATTTAGATGTGGACTGTGTGTTCTCCAGCACACAGCATTCTAGTCCTTCATCCCAGCAGCTGTTTTGGCAAAAGTCTTGACCAGACTGCCTTGGTAGTGGGTAAAAGAACACTGGGTGGTCTCTTCCTTGCAGTACTTGCTTGTAGACCTGCAGTTGTCAGGCTGAGACAAAGAAATGGTGGCTTCTGCTGGCATTGTTTGTGGGAGCTAGCCCACCTCAAAGGACACTGACACTCCAGCACACAGACTTGACCTCTTGATCTTGTACATCAAGAGATCTTGTGACGTGAACCCCAGCCACCTCCTGAATTTGTGATGAAAGCAATTGCTGGTTGACTTAATCATGCACTGTGTCTGAAGAGACTTAAAAAACCATCATGGCAACACTGCTGTCACCTTGGATGGATGGCCTGTAGTCTCCACCTGGCTGGACTGGAATGTCTGTTTCCATTCAATCCCATATGGCACCTAGGTGTTTTTTAGAATCTCATCTCTAAAAGTACTTTGTCCCTGACTTCCTTCCTGTCTCTTCTAGGAACAAGATCTTAATATTTGGTCTCTTTGAGGAGACTGCTCTGGCTGCCTTCCTGTCTTACTGCCCTGGGATGGATGTTGCTCTAAGGATGTATCCTCTGAAGTAAGTTGCACATGCTTTTTGTGTAACAGATTGTACCATAGAACAGTAGTGCTTGGGTAGGGAGATGGATGAAAGTAGTTGTGAACTAATGGAGCATCAAACCTAGTCTTAGAAGTTTAGGCTGGAGGGTGTCAGCGGTCCTTTGCTGTCCTGTGGCACACCTGGGTTTTCTTCACTCTGTGTGGGATGTTTATGAGGAGCCACCTGTTCAGTGTGGCATTAAAAATCAATGATACAACCTCAGTACCAATGTGCTCTAGTGCAGCTGCCTCTTGCACTTACTTGCATTGAGTATTTTTATGGCTAGGGTACTGCACCTCCAAAGAAAGCCAGTGGTATTGCTGTAAATCATAGGCCAGATGACTCTTGGGTGCTAAAGAACTGCTGATGACATCTTGTGCCTTTTTCCTGCGTTCCTTGGGAAGAGAACAAGTAGTGAAGTCTTTTAAAAGCTGCTACGTAGATGCAGAATGACCAGTTGATGCACAGTAACTTTCCTAATGGTTGGGAAGGTGCCAACATCTTAAGTGTTGCTCAACAGCATTGCAACACTTCATGGCAGGCTGTAGTCTTAAGCCAGAGGACTACTCAAAGTTTAAGTATCATGAGATCTTCATGGAAAAAAAGAAATCCTGGTACATCTTGCATTCCATTCAAAGTGTTGCCTGGAGTTGGGTGCTGAAGTGTGAGTATTTCCTCACAAGAAAGCTGGCCTCTGCCCAGGGCCTGCAGCAGCTGCATGTTAGTAAATCACGAGGGAAACAATACAGTTCCAGCCAGCAAGCTCTGGGCACAAAGGTTGTGTACTTAGAGGAAATATTGCTTGATTGGTAGGTGGGGAGGTGCTAGTACAGAGATGAGCAAAGGTGCTATGACACACCTTGTGTTGGAATTACTACCCAAAAGTGGATTAATCTACTGTAGCAGAAAACCTGGCTACAGGTTTTTTTGGCTTGGAGAATTCTTGACTGAACCCCAGCCAGGCTGAACTGGCAAGTTGGGTCATGCCAACCTTCTTGCACCGGAGTGTGCCATCAAGTCAGAGCTGTGCCAGGCAAGGAGCATCTCCACAGCCTGTGTTCTCACTGTCTCCTCTCCCAAACAGGCCAACCTGGTGGTTCTGTGCTTTCCCATACTCCCTGCTCATATTCGTGTATGATGAAGTCAGAAAGCTCATCATCAGACGCAACCCTGGCGGTAAGAATATGCTGCTCTTCTGTGTTTCCTTCCCCACCCCTTCATGCTGCTGAGTTCGCCAGAAGCCCCAGCAAAGCTTGGGCACCCATAAGTACTATGTGGGGCTGTATTTTGCTGTGTTTCCCCCTTTTTCAACATTAATGTGCAGTTAGTTCAAATTAAGGATTTCTTGCTGTCCCTACATTCTCTCCCATTATATAAAAGTACAAATACACTGAAGTAGATGGAAAAGACTGACTAATGCTTGGATAGTTCTAGAAAGTTGGAAGAGGTCCTGAAAGCTGGAGAACATCAGTTTGGCAAGATTTTCCCATTGTGATGGATCACTTATTAGCTCAGGCGCTAAGTGCAAGTCTTCAAAAACCTAAAAGGCGCTCTCGTGAGCCTCATGTTTGGTGTGCCTTGAGACTAATTCTGCTTTCTCCCTTTTCCTTTAGGCTGGGTGGAAAGAGAGACCTACTACTAAAAAGCATCTGTAAAACATTCCACGCACAGCCCATGCCACCTCTCCACCATCTCCCCTGTGTGCATACTTCATCTTTGTAAGAGCAGAACTGTGCCTGAGCAGAAGTGAGCTGAAACTAAAGGAAACATGAAGAAACATGGACTGGAGGAGAAAGCAAGGGGGAGGTTGGGGTGGGGGGGAGTGTCTGACCATCAGTCCAGGGGGATGAGAGTTTGAGTAGTTTTATGTGCCTTTATGTTTTTGTAAAAGGAAACTGAAGATTTTATATGTGGATTTTTACAAATAAAGATGGATTCTAAGAGGATGCCCCCACATGGTCTTAGATGGATGTTTTTCTCAAGGCAAAAACTGGTTCAGGGCAGTGTCCCCACCCTGGCTTAGGGTGTGGTGGTGAGTGCAAGGGTTAGTGTCTGGCTTCCTGTTTTTGTAATAGGGAAGCAGAGCTGCTTGACCCACGGACAACAGCATGTGTAAAAGCCAGTGCATCTTACTCTAGCTCAGTGCTTAATGTGACAAACTGCCAGCACTTGCATCTCACAGCCAAAAGCTGAGGAACCTTCCTGGCTTCTGGCTGTGCATCTTGGCTTCTTTGAGCAAATGGAGCATTGAGCATTAAGGCTGGCCTGCCTTAAGGGGCTCTTCACTGGGTTCTGAGTGAGAACAGGCTTCCACTGCCTGGCACTTGGATCCAAGCAGCCTTGTTCTCAAAATTGACACTAATTTTCCTGCTTGCTTAGCCAAGCGAGCGATAGTGTTTCCCAGTGTCCTCTGTGCATGGCACTTGCCCCATCCTGCTACTGGCTTGTGCCTCATGTGGAATGAGGGCAGGGGCCGATCATGGATTCTGTATCCTCCACTTCTGAGGAAGGTGTTGCTGTTGTCTGGGGTCAGAGCTGTCTCTGTGAGCTGAAGTGAGTCATGCTGCTTCCCTCTGAGTATCTAACCTTTTTCTGTATGCTTTGATTTACTGTTCATGCCTGTATGGCTCACTTCTGTGAGAACTCTGTGAGAGAGCTGGCCTTTTGCATGTGGGCAGTCACCATGAAGTCCTAACTCTTCATTGCTCCTAGTGCTGTTATGCTAAAGCAAGCTGGAGATGCTTCAAGCCCTGTTCCTGAACTACTGGTCTGTGCCCCTCTTAGATATGTGTCTACCTCTGCAAAGGATCACTAAACCACAGCACTTAAATGCTCTGCAATTAAAACTCCACGTTGTCATCCCTTCCTCATACCTTTTTGTTTTTTTAAGGTGGTGTTTTAAAGTTGGGTCACTTACCTCATGTACTGAACAATATAAACTCAGCACTAGGGAGGGAAAAAATGAGAAGTTGAGGGTGGCAACTGTTTCAATTTGTCTTGGACACTCTACTGTGGAACCCCCAGTTGGAGATGATTAAAAATAATAATAAAGTCTTCCAATTGTTGGAGTCTGCCCATGCTAACAGTTGAATTCATGCAACTGGGTGTGAGGTGATCCCAGTTGGGAAGGGGAGATGATGAGCTACACTAAGGGAGGAAGAAAAAAAAGGTGGGATGTGTGTTACTGGATCTGATGATGACTGAGAAGTGATGCAGAAATGACACTCAGTCCACCCATGCATGACACTTCCTTGACTCAGGCATTATGCTTCCTTAAACATTTTGGTCAGTGCCTGAGACCCACTGCAATGAAGTTGCAAAATCAGTGTTGGTTGTCAAATGCTGGCAAAAAAAAGAAAGTCCTGTTACTCTACCTGACATTTCAGCTTTAAACAGCCTTAGCAGTGAACTTCTCACTAAGACTCTAAGGTGTAGGTGAGGAGGGACCCCTGAAGGTCCAGCTGCCACTCAGAACATTGAGGCCAGAGCTGACCTCCTGCCCTGTGGCTCCCAGGGCTCCTTGCTGGGCTGTCCTTGTGCTGCAGTGTAGTTGAGGCTCCTTTCCAGACAGGTCCAACTGCATCTTGCAGGAATGCTCTTTGGCTACAGCTGCTGCTCAGGAATTCCACCTCACCTGGACATCTCACACCAGTCCAGGAGCATTTCTTGCACTTCATGCTGTGCCTCACCAGTTTAGTTGCCATCTTCCAAAAGAAAACTACTCTGAAGCCAAGTCTGGACAAGCACTGACTCCTGTTAAAGGAAAGCCTGACCCTGCTGTGACTCTGACCTCCTTGCCTGGGTAAGGGGATGAGGGAGCTGTGACTGGGGTGAATGGAGCAGGTAACCAGCACTGGGGTGGGAGAGAAGACAACGGAGGATGTTTTATATTGGCCCTAGATGCTGGTCAATATTCGCAAGCTAAGTAATGAGCATAATCAGAGACAGCATTTACAGCAGCTTCCCTTTAGCACACTGAGCTCTTGGCACATGGCTGAACTCACCCTGACTTTTCCCACCCACAAAGGGCAGGATGTGCTCATGATGGCAACTCCATCTCCTTTAGCCTAAAGTGACATGGAAGATTTTGCATGAGATGCCCATGACTCACCACCCAGCAAAGGAACGTGAAATTCTATCAGTGCCTGAGTGGATGGACACCAGATGTCTGTGCCAGAATCATGCATATCCTTTGCTGGGGCTGGGGGCCTGGGGCAGAAGGATGAGGGCAGGGCATAGGGCCAGCTGGCAATGGTACCCATCAGGATGTGGGAGCCTCAGCAGACTTGTACAGAGCAGTTACCTCGTTCAGTGCTAGGCTCTTGCAGAGGTGGGTTTTTTCCCCCAGTAATCCTTTGTTTTCACAAGATCTGCCAATTAGCAAGAAGAAAGGACTAGTCCCTCCTGGGGACTTGCTCCCCAGCACCATTCCTCAAGGGATAAAGTACTTTTCTGGCGTACTTGAAAGCAGGCAGCTCTGAGCCTCTTCCACAGTGCTTGCTTGCCCCTGACTCCATGGCCCTGAAAACAGGAGGAGGGCGAGGCATCTCCCTCCAACCTATTAGGCCTCTGAACCAGCTGATTAGCCAAAGTAGAAAGCAGATTAACCCCAATTAGGTGAAAATGTATAAACAATTATATTCAGTAAAGCTCTGTGGGTAGGCTTCCCAGGAGTCTGGCTTTGAACATGCATCCCAGGGACCTTCCATAGCTTACAGTCACAGCTGTAGGGACTCCTAAATGGTACCAATGTTTGGAGCCCCTTCTGTGCCCTCCCACAGCTCACTGCTGCAGGCTTGCTCAGATCCTGCCTGCACTTGCTTCAGATGTTGCTTTTTTCCTCTACCTCTTCTCTTCTCCAGTCTCTGCAGCCCTCCTCTTTCTCCATCACTCCACGTGCCATCCCAAGGGCCTCTGAACTCCCCGGCTTTGCTGATGAAAAGTATGGCAGGAGATCTGTATCTGTGGAAAGTTTTCACTCTCTATATAGGATAGAAATAGGATAGAAGGATATAGAAGGATAGAAATCCCTCTCATCACACTCATCTTTGCTCTCATGACATCATCTATCTCCCTGCTTCTTTCATCTGGATTTCCAAGCACAGTAACATCTTCACTTGTGTGAACTTTTAAGCTCTCTGACTCTTCAGATGTCTGGAAAAAAAAATGTGGCTGATTTGCCCAGCTCTGATAACAGCAGCTGTAGAATCTTTCATTTATGTGCTTCCTTTCACTTTAGGAGGCCCCACATTTTCCTGCATGGTACACAAAACTTTCCCTCTGCCTCTGAGAGGCTTGTGCTGCTGTCTGGCAAAGAGCCAGTTCAAACAGCCCAGGGGGAGATCTGATCAGGAAGGAGATACTGAAAAACCCTCCAGTGAAATGCCACCAGAACTTTCCAACTATAGCTGGAAAACAGCTGTGCTTCCTAAGCATGCTTGGGAAGGCTGGTGTCACCTCCCAGAGGTTTGCCTAGCCAGCACCCCCATGTCCTATGTGCTTGCTTAACTGGATCCCTGATGCGCTGAAATAAGCCAGAAAGTCAGGCATGGTTAGAAAATCACCAGGAATGGGAAACCTCTCCACAGGTACAGCAGCTCAGTTTTTCCCTTTACTGTGGGAGAGGACATTGAACAGCCAGCAGAAGAAAACCCCACAGCTGTTTTTTAAATACTAAAGGATAAAAAGAAGGGATTCTTGACAGTGTGTCACATTCATGGGCTGGGACCCACAGCTGACAGGAATCAGGGCTAAAAATAGACATCAGTGCTAATGGGCTCAGAGCAGCCTTTGGTGAACAAGTCCCAAGGTGAATTATGAAATCTAACACATGTTCTGTCCATAACAAGTGTGGTTTCTATTGAGGCTTATTTACTTTGGTCTTCATACCTGCTGGACATAGGACATGAGTGTCGGGTTTCACAACTAAACAGAGCTGGGCCTGATGGGGGGACAGCCAAGAAGTCAACAGGAGCACTGCTATGGAGGATGCAACTCCACACAACCCAGCAACAGCAATGGCCAAAAGGAGTTCTGGTGGTGGCCCTTGCCCAGATGAACTGACCCAGCTCAGTTGTGACTCCCCTGGTGACTTGGCTTTCACATAACCTCCTGAAACCCTTCATTTATACAACACCTGCCAGTCTATCCACACCTATCCTTGGTAATAGGTATTCTCTGGTGATGATCTGATCATTTCCATCCAACCAATGCCCTCCTGCATTACCCATCCTTATAAATCTGGTCTGGCTGAGGCATGGTGATAGGGTTCCTTTCTATTGTGTGGTGCTCTTGATGGCTTCATCCCATATGTGGGAGAATGAGCAGCACCTGATCCAGAAAAAAACCAGCAGCACAGGCATGAAGCTTGGCTGTGCAAGAACTATTGTCTCAAAAACCCAAGAAGTATTTCAAACCAACAAGTTTATACTTATCTGCCCTGCGTATGGCATGGCTGGGGTGTGTTTGATTTGATGGCAGGAGGTTTACCACATTGTCAAGCTACAACCTGAAATGGCTGAGAATAGTCTTCCCACAGCTCCATGCTGCCCCAGCAGACAAAGCTGGGCCCACAGGCAGAGGAGAAGGGAAAGGGAGTCCTCAGCAGACAGCTGGGCTTTTTCTTTCCAGTTAGGGTATTTTCTGCTGTTTTTAAAAGTTGTATCTACAGCTAATCATCCAGGGATGATTTTCTGTCCCTTTTAAAATGTTTTTTCCCTTTTACAGAATACTTTCTAAAAGTAAATCTGTGTAATAGCCAGTCTGAAACATGATTGTCCCCAGCCTATCCTTATCACACGTGCTTGCCTGCATGCTCTTACTTCTCTGCTCTTCCAGGTTTTTTTTAGGAGGCAATTAATCCCCAGAGAGATTAAAATAGAAATGAAGGGAGTTTTTCCTTGGAGCGAACATTTCCGAGTGACCTTCCTTCTCCTCCACAGTGAAAATTGACCATCTTGGACAAATCACTCCCAAAGCAACAGATACCACTTGAAGGCTTCCGGCAAAGCCTTCTAATTACCTTAGGCCAGGGGTCAGGAACAGCTCAGCTGCACTGCTGGCAGTCAGAGCAAGCTACGGGGAACAGCGTGATCACCTGGAAATAATGAAGGTATGATAGGAAAGAAAACTTAATACTGGGATGACCACCCTCAGGATCTGCTGGGGAAGGTCTATTTTGCTCACAGAGAGAGCAGTCAGGGCAGAGTCCTCACTACCTCCTCTGGAAGCAGTCAGATTGCTACAGTTTGCCTGAGCCTTCCTCTTTTTCATTCTGGATTTCAGTGTGTTTTTTGTAATCAGCTGCCTGAACTCATACACATCTTTAAACCCCTACACGTCATTACTGGAATCAAGGAACTTGCACTGGTGTCAGCAGGGTCCCTTGTCATGCCATGGGTGAGATCCCCAAATTACAACCAAATTTGGAAGAAGCACCCAGAAACTCTTCCTGCTGTCAGTACCTTACCCTTAAGTTATCCCCCACATGAAGCTCTCCACTCAATGCTGCATACATGTGGTTGTTGGATTCTCAGACAATATCCATGAACTCCCCTCCCCAGAACACGCACACATGGTGTGCAACAGCCATGTCAGGACTTTTCTGTTCATATTGTCCTTAAGGATTGTCCTGTATTCACTCCTACCAGAGGAATATTGACACCTGAACACTCAGGCAAGATCTAGCTGCTTAAATACATGCCCACAGATGTCTTACAGCTACAGCTGTATAAATACAGCTACATAAATACCCTTTTGCCTGACCACCTTTCAGGCTTGAATAGGCTTGTCCTGCTGTCTAGGGAGAGCTCAGCAATGCTGTTGCTCCCAGGGTGTCACTGGGGCTTAAGCCCCAGCAGCTCAGCATCCCAGCTGTGCCCTAGGGGAGATCAGGGAGCTGGCTCTGGATACCCTCCAGCAGCAGTCTGGGAAGGCTGCAGCAGTCCCCGGGGACAGGGATTGCATTGTATGTCCAGCAACACAGGGAGAGACATGTATTCTACCCAGAGTTTCACAGAAATTAGCTGAATTGCCAGCAGATCTGAGCAGCAGTTTAGGACATGCCTTGTTGGGCCATAAGTATGTGATGGTTCACCAGGGGTGGGGGAAGCAAAGCCTCCCAAGCCAGTCTTGAGAAAGACACCCTCCTACAGTCAAGCTTGAGAAAGGAAGGACTAAAGAAATGCCTATTCTTTCACAGCTTCATGCCTATCAAATCTTGAGCAGGAAAAGGGAGGTCAGTCCCTCTTTGAATTTCAGGCTAACATCAGTGATTCCACCCTAACAAGGCCTGTCCCATCTTACTGAGGAACAAAAGTGTCTTCAGATGCCATGTGTGTGTTAGTGTTAGAAAAACAGCTCTTCACACGTCTGTGGGATGAGTTTCTACACCCACTGAGTGTGCTGGTGACACAGCTCCCACAGAGGTGAGGGGTAGGTTTGTTGGAAGGAAATGTGGCATGGGCAGGAGAAGAAAAGCCCTTGAACTTCTGTACAGCATGTCCCACCTCAGTCCATTGGTTCCCCTTGGTGCTGTTCCTCCCCCTGGTGCCTGTTCCTGACACCTCCTGTGTACCCTGGACAGTCCTGCTGTAGGCTGAGGCTGTTCAGCAACCCACAGCCCATATCCCCTTTCTTGCCAAAATAAGTGAGGAGGGGGATTTTTGCTTTGCTTTGCTGTGAAGCACTTGGGAGCAGATAGATTTTGCCATAAATGGCAACCTTTCTCTTCTCTGTGGGGAAAGCTATGTCACCCTTGGCACAGGAGTGCAGAGCTAGTCAAATTAGAGGTATTCCTCTGTACTCACATCATTCCCAGCTCCCCAGACCTCCCATCACCACCCAAGGCCATGCATTAGGGAACACAGGCCAGGGGGTGAGAAGCAGGAGGGGAAGGGTTCTTAGAAGAAGATCAAATCTCAAAACATCATATTTGCATTCATTAGGAGGCAGTAAAGAAGCTAGGCAAGCAGGGCAAATAAAGTTAAGGGTGAGCAACACAGTGTTCCCAGACCAATGTCCTGCCTGCTGGTAAAAGTGGGGGTGCAGTTGATGCATTCTTGACATTTTGTTCTCCCAGCTGATGCCAGCTCAGTTCTTATCAGATATCTCCACGGCCAATGATTTTTCACAGTGGATAACACAACTGAGCTGCATAGGAAATAATCATAAACCTCTGTCCAGGCAGCTGAGCAGAATGTTCTCTTCCTGGCCTTTAAATATTTGTGGCTTTACCTTTTCCACTCTTCCTCACTTAATCTCTTTCCTGCCCTGAACATTCAAGGCTCTGACCCACCCTGAGTTACATGAAGGTAATGAACTTCAGACCAGATCTTTCCTCCACTCCTTGGATCCAGTCTGACCTCCTCTTCCACAAACAATACAGACTTGTCTTTATCTTGAACGCACTCTTTGGTGGTTCCCTGCTGGTCAAACAAACCTTAAATTGCAGGGACAGTACAACCAGCATGCAGACTTGGAGCTGGGGGAGAAGGGCACAGCCAGGGCAAGGCTGCCATCAGCCACCAGCAAGGCAACAGGAGAGGCCGTGTTTTCCTGCTGACTCCCCAGTACTCCACAGCAAAAGAATGCCCCCATCCACCTTCTCTACTGAGGAAAGCTATCTCCATGCTTAAGGATGCTTCCAGCTTGATAGTTTCCATGAGAAAAAATTCCACAGTCCTGGCAGTGCTGGACAAGGTGGAGGTGCATCCACTGCCCACCACCTGCTGCCCACCACCACAATTTCAGACTCAACGTGGAGATGATCTTGCAGCCAGCAGAGCCACCTCTGACAGGAATCTGACCTTGAGCACGCTGGCCTGACCTCCCAGCAGAAGTGGCACCTGAAATTCCCTCTTGGATGGATTTTGGCTGAGGCTCAAGGCTGCTTTTGCTGCTATTCTTCTTTTATTCTTCCTTTTGAACTTCTTGAAGCTGGGCTTGCTGTCACCACGCTGTGCAAGAGAGAACACCCTCCTTGTTCTGCTCTGTGTCTAACTCTCTGCTAAAGCAATGGGGAGCTCAGTTATGTGTGCCAAAGCCAGGGGAGCTGAGGATGCAATCCAACTGCTTCCCTTTAGATTCTGCACTCCAGGATAAGGAAGCTTTCCAGTAAGCACTCACACCCTGGTGATAAGGGTGACAAAAGCACACTCCTGCCTAGGTTAACATGTGATGGTTCTGTTAACTCAAGCAAGGTACTACTCTGCCCTCCACATTTGCATACCACAGCTTGAGACTTTTTCAGAACTCCCTGGGAAGAGTCCTACAGATTAGGCAACAAGGAGCATGTTAATTTTGGCCAGGTAGTGCTGGCTTCAACTCACCCTGGGCTGCTCTGCCCTTGGCTGTGTGCCCCAGGGCCTCCCCTTTTGCGGTGCCCTCACTCCCAGGGCACAGAGCACACCCCTCTGGGGCTGTCAGTGATTCTGGGGCTGTTCAGAGCCTCAGGCTCTTTGAAAAAGATTTCTGTGTGCCACACATACATGCACACATTTGCAAACATGCACATTCATACATAGATCTCTGTAATCTGTGTCTGTATTTATGCACATGACATTACACTGTCACATCATAGTTGCTCTGCTTTGGAAAGCTTCTTGACACTGTGATAGCAGGGTTTCTGGGAGATGTGTAGCAAGTTTCTGAGCCAGTTTAGGCCCTTTTTGTGGTCTTTTTCAGAGTAAGCAGGATAATTTCCCATTTTGTCCATTCCTCCATTTTACTGGCAATGATAGGCATCAGCAGCCATAAACTGAATCTCTTCTGTGCTGCATGCTCTACCACAGCCCCACTAAACTAGAGCCAGTCTCATGCACTATCACATTACAGCATCAGCTGTATCCAGCCACGTTCAGATTTTTGTGGCTTGCGTGGCTTGTGCAGGCCCCACAGGTCTGTGTGCAGCCATCCTTCATCCACCACACTGCTCTGCAGGTCCTACCTCCCTTTCTTGCAGTGCTGTGGATTCCCAGCTCTGCAAACAGTTTCAGGACACTGTTGACCCCGGCACAGCCATGTTTTTTGGGGGGATGCACTGTGTTGCTTGGCACAGCCAGGGTTAGTTCTGGCTCTCCAGCAGTCCCTGTTTTCAGTTCCAGCCATGGGCTGGTCTCCTGTAAGGGAGCTGGCTATGCTCCTCTTTTCCTTTCTCCTCCCCTAAAACTACCAAACCTATCAAGCACATCAGAGCCAGCCAGTGTAAGATACAGGGCTATTTCTTGAGATCTTTTTATTTGCTCACACTTTGTGCAGGCACTGAGTGTAACAGTCTTTGACCTTCCTCTGCTGCTTCCCATAGCCACAGAGCTCCTCTGGAGCTTTAAGACCTCCAACCTTCTGCTCTGATATTTTCTTGGTATGTCTGGCCATCAGAGATTACTCAATAATTCAGTTATTAATTTGCAGGACAGAGGCCTGCCTGTGGTCAGTACGAGGGCACCTTCATGTTTATTACATGCAAGCTCTGCCCCTTCTCTGTCCCAAGAAATCCTTCCCAGCTCTAACTGATGGGAACTTTTCCAAACAAAAGCCTGTAAGCACAGGAGTGCCAGTTCCCAGCTCCTTGCAATAGCAGGACTATATCTGCCAGATGAAATCCTGGGCAACCAAGTCACATTCCCACAATTCTTCCCTACCTGACCACAACAAAGATTTTTTTTTCCCCTGACTTCAGTCTGGACACTGGTTTACCCTTGAGTTCATGAACAAAAGAGATCCTTTAGAGGTTTCCCAGCTCAAGCTGTACACATCCCAGCTCATCTCTCTATCTATGGCCAATCTCTAGAACTTCAGAGAGTCAGCCAGAACTGCCCTGATTTTACAGGAATATGCACCAATGGGAAGCAGATAAGCAAGTGGCTTGCAGACAGAGACAAAATCTAGGCCAACAGCATGCCTTCCTCTGGACCATGCAGACAGTAGGCACATCTGTGATGGTGAGGAAACTTCAGAGAGTGATTTTCACACCTGAATAGGAGCCCAAGAGGGAAGGGAAGCTGTAGCTCAGCACCTGCTTCTGTGCACCAGGCGTGCAGTGCTACAGGTGCCACAAGGACACTGGCAGACACATGACCCTGTGACCTGTCCCCTCTCCCTCACTCCACCAGTTGCTTGGGGCCCTGCAAGTGGGAGCCACAGGAACAGGACTGTGTTCTTCAGCAGACAGGGGAAGGCACCATTTTGCCCAGTGTGGATGGGTGGCAAGGGCAGGGACAGCTCCCCTCAGCTAGCTCCTGCACATGGAGCTCCTGGCTGGCTCTTGTTCCAGGGGTTATCTAATGGCAACACAAGGTCACCAGCCAGCAACCAAGCGTCACTCCACAGCCTGGCTTCCTTGCTTGTGTTCCCTGCCAAGACCAGCTCCTGGCAGAGACTTGCTGTGGCCTCTCTCCCAACCCCAGAAGAAATATGGTGGAAGACCCTGATCCAGTGTCTCCCTAAGATCCTGGTAGCCTGAAAGAGCAAGGTGCACCATCCCACTCATTTGGGTGGACAAGACACAGCTGATGCACCCCAGTGGTGGTTTTGGTGGGTTAACATTGTTTGTTTCTCTGAGAGCTGTGTTGGCAAAAACATTTGATCTCTCTAGCAATATAAATACGCAGCTGTTTCCTCCAAAACAGGAGGTAAATGGAAGGGAGAGGAGTGAAAGTGTGTGTGTGCATTTGTGTTGCTTGTGCTACAGAGAGAAAGGGAGAGGAAATGAGGCTTAGTGCAAAATACAGGAAGCAGAAGAAAAATAGCACAAAGCAAACGTTGCATCCATTGAACGGGGACTTGAATTGGTATCTTGGCTGCTGTTTGACTAACTTATGGTATCACTAAATCCCATTCTCCTCACAGGGAAAGAAACCCTGCAACTGTGCATTGTCAGTGTGACGGAAGAAACAGCAGCAGCTGATGCTGGTTGGGTCAGGATCACTCTGGGGCTCACAGACCAGCCTTTGTTCCCAGCACAGTGACAAAGGGCTCCCTTCTTTCCTTCACCTCCCACAAGCTGTTCAGAGGCAAGCTGGAACAGGGCACGTTTTAAGACTATATCAGCTATGGCTGACATGCCCTGGCCAGCTTCCATCAGGACCTGGGTCACCCCTGCCCCATGGGAGGTGTCCCTCTTGTGCACTGGGGCCCTCCATGCAGAGTGCAGCCAAAGGCTTGTTACCTTATCACTTGGTGGAGCTGCCTGCTCCCAAGAGCCTCTTGGTACTAAACATGACCACAAGTCCTGAGCCAGCAGGTTCACAGGATACCAGGATCACACAGAATGCTCCCATCCCTTTCTTGCTGACCTCTCCAGTTACTCTCAGCACACCTAGGCTTGTCCCTTGGACACTCTGCTCCTCCATCTTTCTTGGCAGATGAGCACTGGGGAAAGAGAGCTGGTGTTGGTGAGTCTTAGCTGGTGTTCATCAGGGTGACCTTCTTCTCCCTCCACGTGGAAGAAGAGACTTTAGAAGGCTTGGCCAGTGCCTGAAAAGGGGCAAGTTCTGGTTGTTGGTGTAACCCCAGCCTGTGGTGCATGCTTTTTCTAGAAGAGGTAGGCTCTCAGTCAGTGATTTTTGGCAAGTGGCTGTGCCCAACATCTGGCAGAAGGAAGGATGCAAGGCATTGTGCTGAGTGGCAGAGCTCTTCCAGACAAGGAACTCAGTTGGAAAACACACTTCCTACATTCAACCACCCTCTGACTGGTGGGCCCTCTGCCACCTCTCTGCCAGGGGATGAAGGTCTCCACTCCCAGCATCTGCCTGTTGCAAAGGGAGAGCATTCACAGTGGTGCAATATTTGAAGACCTAAAATGTGATCTTGCACTTGCAAGACCATTTGATGTGATCCCAGCATTCCCCATCTGTGCACTCTGAACAGTTCTAGTGTGAGCTATTAGAGCAGCAGGATTATTCCAGTCACATTTCTAGTGCTCTTTAACTTGTCAGCATAAGGATTTCACCCTCATTATCTTTCACGTGTCCTTGGTAGAGAGGGTTGAACCTGCACAGAGACATACAGAGGCACAAAATATAACCCATGCCCTGATGCACAGAGGTCCTGACATACAAAAAGACACATTTAGAGGCAGATAGACAGACACTCTCTTGCAAAGGGATTCTGTGATCTTGCATGGACAAGCAGAATAATACATGGAAATAATGACACAGGCAGACATCTTCTAGTGCTCCACAAGAAACCCAAAGTGTCACTATCCCCTAAGGAAACCTGGAAAAATCAGTATAGTACATTAGTTTAGAAGCTGATGTTTCAGTGTCTCCCTTTCAGAAAACAGGGAAATAATTTTCAACTTCTGAGAGCATCAAACAGCAGTGTATGGAGAAGTCAACACAGGAGCCACTGCTTCAGCTGTAGTTTTGGTGCAAGAAAAGGCCTCAGCAGGAGCACCACATGCTGGCCACCATGTCTGCACACAGGTCATGCCACTGGGACATGCCTGCAGTCAAGTGATTCCAAATCTTTTTTTGGAAGTTGTGTTTCCAGGTCATGTTTGTATTAACTAGCGCAACCATAAGGAGCAGTTCCTTGAACAAAAGAAGAACACTTCTGAGTGGAAGCTAAACAGGTGGAGTTGACCACATCAGTCTCAACAAGGGCTTGTGACCAATGTTCTCCTCTATCCTTATGCTTCCTGGGAGCTTATTTTTCCCCTTAGGGCTCTGTCTGATGCCAGGCAACAGGACTCTGTCGTGAGACCTCCACAGGCAGCCCAGAAACACAGCTCAGACTCTCTGGTGTTGTTTTTTGACTGAGGGATGAGCCAGCTGACTCCATATAGAGGTAGTGTAAGTTCAGGAGAAAAATGAAAAAGGAAGATAAAAGATGTTTAGGGGTGCAAGAGATCCCTCTTAACCCATATGTGTTTATTTCCCTTACTCTGTGTAATAGTGTCTGGAGGAGCTGTGGTAGCATCTCCACCTGTATCAGGGAGTGCACAGTGTTGAAGGCTGTGTCAAATATGCACATTTTTGGGAAAGTCAGCAGAGAAGCTTCTTCTGTACGCTAACAGGAGCCTCCTATGCATTCAAATCCCAGGAGCACTGAGACCAGGACTGCACTTCATAGCTCAAGTGAAGCTGGGCCAAAAACCATGACCTTGAATCTGTGATGTTTGGAGAGGAGGCGGGGATTGACCTGCAGCAGGAATTACGAGTTGCCTACAGCTTGGTTTAGCTAACATTTCCCACAACAGAGCAGAGGGAAGGGCTTAAGGTTGTTTGAGATTGTTCGAGGGAGAGAGAGAGATTGTCTCCAGGGCAGTTTTTTATGGCATATATCTGAAAACAGTTTACATGTGGCTAGAAGGAAGCCTCTTTGTTATTGTGGTTCAAATGACCTCTTAGTATCTAGCCTCTATTTTAAGCAGGTGATGGATATATGTTCTCATGCCAGTACTCTTCAGCCTTTTAGCTGAAATAGAAGTTCCCTTTCATTGGGATTTACCCATCTGATGTATTAATAGGCAGCAATCATATGCCCTCTTAACATTCCTTTTGCTAGGCTAAAAAAAGCAAAGACCATCTAGACTTCTACTATGACCTCTCTTTTTGTCCAGATCACCCTAGTGCCATTCTTTCCACTTCTTAGAAATTTCTCTCTCCTTTTCCAGCTCTTTTGGAAGGTATTTTTCCCTTTCTCTGTATGAGCGATGCTTCTTTGTTTTGTCTCTTCAGCTAACATTTACATTTTTTATCCAAGGTCATCAGTGAAGATATGAGATTAGCTGGTGCCAAAACCAGTCCCTAAGGAATTTCATTAGCAATTGTCCACAACTTTAGGTTTCAGGATCTCTTCATTAGGCAATTTGTTACCCTCTTTTGAGTCCAAGTGTGTATCCCTGCACTCCCCTGCTTTCACAATTTTCCAAACACCCTCTGTGAAACTCAGATATCTTTCATATACCACATAATCAGTGTTTTAAAATTGTTTATTCTCCTACCCAAATATAAAAATAATAAAAAATACCTTTCATACAGCCACATCGAATATTGTCTCATTGTCTGTGCACTTCCGTGTCTTTAATTATTTCTCTTCTAGGATAAAAAGAAAAGCTGTTCTAAGCTCTTGGGTCTGAAAGTAACTACCTCCATTTTTTTCTTCCTTAATTAAATTTAGGTAAAATTGTTGGTACCAGGCAACTGTCTGGTCCCCATCCAACCTCCACCTGCACAGGTTGATTGTATATCAGTGCTATTGGATTTACCACTTGATCTGTCTCCAGGAACTTTCTGATCTGAACAAATCTTGCAAATTTCGCCTTGACCTCTAAAGAGATTGTTTGTGTTTCCAGAAACCTTTAGCCATCAACTTGTAATTCCCTTCTTCTGTACCTTCTTTTCAGCAAAATGAAGCAAAACTTGTGGTTTCTGAAGCATGCCTTGATCTTATCTGCACTGCACAGAGGTTCTGATGCCTTGCCTATTCTTTTTACCTCTACAAAGAACTTCATTCAACAACTCTGCCAGGTATATCTCGCCTGGATTTCTGCTGACTGACGTGTCTTTTTGTCTAAACTTTGTGACCTCTGCAATGTAGATTTCTTTGCTGACCACTCCCATTTTTCACTGAGGAATTTTTTCCCCAGTCAGCCACATTTTCTATACAGTCTGCTCCTGCTCTTTGTTAGGGAAAGAAAGTTAGCTATTGCCATAGTGAGCCTGAATGCCTTCCACATACAAATACTTAAGAATTTTAACTCAAATTGCTTCATCACATCAGTCTTATAACTCCTCTGACCATTAATGTTTGGAGGCTGAAAAATCTTAGCTGTGGCCCCACGATATTTACTCTTCCATTTAATTGAAACAGAATCAGCCTGGGCACAGTCAAGGTTAAAAGTTATCTTCTTCCACATTGTTCTGCAATGTCTCACTGGCTGTCAAGACCAGGTCAAATACAACAGCAGCTGTGGTTATTTTGCTGCTTCTTTAGTGAAGGAATGTCAAGCAGTGCATCCTATAAATCCAAGGCCCAGCCTTTGTTAGTAGCAATTTTTTCTCCATGTATGAAGTTAAAACTTGTAGTAATGGCAGTCCCTGGTTCTGCATATCATTCTAAAAACGTAAGAGACCATCATCAATATCCAGACACAACTTTGGATAACAGCAGCAGAACTACAGCCGTCTTTCCTCAAGGTGATTTGAGCCCAGACAAAATCTGTTTTATCACCTCTGCTCCTGCTTTCACTTTCAGACTCAGCAATATCATGCACAGGCAATACTGCCACATGCTCCACTGGTCTTTGCTCCTCTGAGCAGCACAAATCTTTCAGTCTCAGAAGTCCAGCCATGCCAGCTGTCCACCCAGCCCCTGAAAGACCTGGCATACACAGTCTGCATATTGCTCATGAGGTTCTTGTCTCAGCGTTCAGGCACTTCCATTGTTTCTTCTATTTCCCCATATACATTGGTTATATAATCTTGGATAGAGTATTGGTTTCCTGTTCAAATTAGTATTACACTCCTGCTCTCATATGTTCCTTTAGTCATCATTGTATCTTAATATCTATGCTCTTCCTTCAACTAAACATCAAAAGCCAGGATGGAAACCATACCAAAGTCCCATCTAAAAAGCCCAGACAAAATCCCAAGCCCTCCTCCTTATGTCTTAGTCTAAAGCCTGTCTTGGGTGTCTCACTCCTGGCAGTCTGTGTTCTTCCACATGCACACTCAAGCTGCCAAGGAGGGTCCTCTTTCTCTGGATGACTTCAAAGAGAAAACACACTGCTGGCAGGAGTTCCCAAAGAATCTGTAATGTCTGGGCCATGGATTTGCCCTTCTCCTCTTAGGACATGGTTCACTGAGGTATGTAAAGTGCCTTGAACAGTATCTGCCATCATCCTTCTTCCATTTCAGTGGGAATCTAGCTCCCTTGTTTGTCTCAACATGAAAGGAATCACTGGGTTATTCTCTTCTCCTGACAAATGCCTTTTCAATTCCAGATCCCCTTTGTAACAGGATTTGTCTTAAAGTATTCCCACTCACATAGACCTATTTTCCCAGGTG
Organism: Argya squamiceps; assembly: GCA_037834095.1. Taxonomy (NCBI): domain Eukaryota; kingdom Metazoa; phylum Chordata; class Aves; order Passeriformes; family Leiothrichidae; genus Argya; species Argya squamiceps. The sequence goes on from JBBMKD010000001.1 coordinate 24,947,461, forward strand.
CTCCTGCTGGTCTCTATAGCTTTGTTTTGTCTCTTTGCTTTGTCTCTTCCCCTTGCCCTTTGCAGTGCTTCCTGCAGCCTCTTCTTCTTTCCAGGTTTATGGACTCATGCTTTCCTGTCGTCTGACCTCAAGCTGTCCCCATCTCTTCTTTTCATTTTCTTCTAGGTTCAGTTTTTCTCTCCTTCTTGTTGTTATTCCAGAAGCTTTTTCTTGAACTCCAAATGAAGCAGTTGCAGGGAAGAACTTGCATGTGCCTGATAAACTCTGCTTTGTTTGCTCAGAAGGTATGGTAGGGATGACTTGAGTGCATTCCTCTCTATACTGAAAACCCGAAATCCTGAAAAGAGATCTGAGATTTCAGCAGCACAGAAATCCTAATTTAGATTTACCCAGATCCCAGCTCTGAAGTGGCCTGCTGATTTAAAGCAGCAAAGCAGGCTGCAGCAGCACAAGGCCAGAACATACAACAGCCTTTACTTCAAGGCAGCAATTACAAGTTTGAATTAAGAATCTCATTTCTCCAGGAGGCAGGCAGATTGTACATCACAGGGACAGAGGTTAAGTAACCTGCTTCTTGTTGTTGACAGAAGCCAGCTCCAGACACCTCTGTTGCCTGCCCCTTGGCACCATGTGAGAGCTGCCAGGAAGGTAGGGAGCTCAGTCAACGTGCCTCCATTGTAGATATCTCAGCATAACTGTGCTGCCTTAGACAGCACAGGTGGAGGCAGAAACGATGAACATATCTTCAGCAATGTCACCCAAGTGTTTGAGCCTCCCATCTGAACCACAGTCCTACCCAAAACTTGGGTGCAGCACTCTTCGGCACAGCACTTTTGGTAGCATTCCTTAGGTGGAAAATGTGTGTTTCCTCCACAGAGTTTCCACCCCAGATAGACAGAGTTGTGTTGCCTAAGGTGAGTGACATGATGCTCCCTCTTGCTGGGCCAAGGAGCATATTGTCACAGCACAGCAAAGGACATTGTTGTCACGGGACCATCTCCCCTTGCCTCCTGTTGCCCTTGCTCAAGGTCATGCCTCATGGCAGCAACAGGAATAGAGCTTGTGAATTCCAGCTCCTTATCCCACTTGAGCCAGAGCCAGGCTCAGCTGGGAAAAAGCAATATCCGTCCAAGCGCAGTGGCGGTGCCCGGGTGTTGTTGTGCAGCTCGGGAACAGGTTAACAACACTCGTGCCGAAACCCCCGCCGTGCACACAATAGGCAGTGAGAGGTGCCAGCTCTGGAAGCTGGAGACCTGGGGACACGCTGTGCTGGAAGCACTGGGGCCTCATCCAGCTGCACCAGCACTCCCTCGCCCGTGGGACTGTGAGTTCCTCCCTGGGAAAGCAGCAACGCCCAGCTGACTGCTCTCCAGCCCTGGCAGGAAAACGCCGATTTTACAGACAATGCCCAGATGGGGTGATTAAACCCGCTCAGCAACGCGTGGTCCCACGGGTGAGCGGTGTGCACACTTCGGAGCACACCTGCACGTCGGGATGCTTTTTGTGCCTCTTTTTCACTACTTTCTGTGTGATAGGGATGCTTTTTCCTAGAGAGGCAAGGGAGTAGTGGAGTGTTTCCCCCGTTACACACCAAGCAGCTTCAGCTCTGCCCCAGAGGCCTCCTGGAGGAGGATGTGGGGTTGTTTTCCCTCCATGAGAGCTATCAAATCTGGTAGCATGGACCTTGGAGAGCCTGAAGGATTTGGGCACCCAACCACTAGGGAGTAAAATGTGCTGCTCTGACTTCAGTGGAAAAGGTCAAGCATCACAGGCTACTACCAGCTAATGAGAAATGAGTCTGGACAATTAATCAATACACAATCTCCTCCGCTAATCATATTGATGGAAGATGAGCTCCATCCCCCAGGAAGGGCAAAGGCCATTGAGCTAAGCCATTTAGCAGCGTTTATTTATATCCTTGGTGGTTCAATAATTTGAGTCTTGTCCAATAGCATCAGGCCCCTGAGGGCTGGGTAGTATTGTCCAGCTGGAAAAAACCCACAACACAACAGGTATTACTAGGCAGAAAAATAGCCTTTTAATGGAAATGAACACTTTTAAGGGAAAATACATTCCTTTTCTCTACATTTCAACCACACAAAAGAAACTCTGAAATATTCCATGTAAATGGTCATAAAAATATTTTCTGGGGGGAATACTTAAAACAGTTGTCAAGGTCTCAGAACATACATTACTCTCAGTTGCACCAGAATGCCTTTCTGTAGAAGCCTACCTATTCTATTAAAATAGGATTTGTCCCCATCATTCATCCTAAAACCATGCCTTTCCTCTGGCAGCCACAACCCATTTTGTAAGAATGCTGGCCCCGTAGGTAAGGTGAGTTCACACTTGTGTAATTAAAGCCTGTGTTGAAACACAGGGACAAAGATGATGTCATGGCACAGCTGTTTCTTCGACACAGCTGGTTTCCCAGCTTCCTGATACAAATCCTGCTCTTTCTCAGCTGCGGCAAAGCGGGTGGTAAAACTGTCAAGTGGAAGTTGCAGATTGTCCCTGGCTGGTGTGTGGTGCTTAGGCTGTCCCTGCAAAAGCTAACAGAGCCCTTCCGCTGCACTACGTAAACTGTGGAGAAAGGCACTGGTGCTCCCAAAGAAGCTGTTTACTTACACAGTTGCCTGCTGGTACTTATTTAGAGAGTACTACTGACAGCCACCAAATCTGCTTCTATAGCTCTGGAGACAGTTCAAACTCTCTGTTCCCAGACAAGTGATTAATGGTGTATGGAGAGAAGTTGGGACTGAGGATAAAACGGAGCTTTCAAAACAAGAGCCTCTGATCTCAAACTGAACAAACATTTCCCCCTGCCTCTGTCAGCTAGTTTTATTTCCAACAAAAGAGCAGATTGCTTGGGAAACCACAGTCACGCCAATGAATTACTTTCCTACTGGCCAGAGAGAGCTCTCCCAACCACCCTGTCCGGCTCTCTCAAATCAGGTTGAAGGCAGAGCTCCCTCTGCAAGCAGCTAGTGCAAATGAAGCTCAGAGGTGGGTGTCCCAGCTCAGACTTTGTAAGGAGTAAGACAAAACTCTTCAGAGCCCCGCCTCCTTATTAACCCTTACTGGCCATGGGGCCACCTTGTGCTCAGAAAATGCACCCAATCATGCCTGCAGCAGATCCAAACATGAAGGCGTCAAGGGAACAGTTAACTCACCCTTTGAAAGGATTACAGAAGCCAGAACAGTATTTTCTCACAGTTTGAAAGCATCTCTAAACAGGAAAGACTTAATGGCATTGGCAAAGAGGTGCTCCCTGCAAACAGGTCTGTGGCAGCAACACAGGCAGCACTGTGATAGCAGCAGCCAAAGGCACAGTGTCAGGTCAGACAAGGCCAGCCTTTCCCAGTGCCCCCTTCAAAGAATATATGACATGTACTGGGTGATTTTTAACTGCTCTGAAAGCCCCTGGGTTTTAGCCTACATGTACAGAACACACATGCAAGTATAGACTCATATATGTTCAGGCGCACACACACACACACACCCCATTGTTCACATACTCATGCTGTGGAAAGTGCATCCAGCCCCAAGCCGTTGCCTCAGGCTCTGCCAATAACTGATGGAATCTTGCTGAAAAGTGCCCTAAGCACAGGTTTAACTCTGTGTGAGCCTCTTCCAGCTGAGCCCAGGGAGAAGGCTGCTATTGTGAGGGCCAGAGCCTTCCTGCCATGCCAGCACACACAAAGGCTGACGTTTCATAAGCTGCCTGCCATCGGGAGGACAAAGTCCCGTTGAGTGGGCATTGGCTCTGCCTTCCCTTGCAGATAGCAAGGGATCAGCTGAACTCGAGTTTGGCAGCCTCCCACGGTATGGCACAAGGCTAGCCAAGCATGTGAGGCAGAGCCATTATCAGTGCCCTGTTCCTAACAAAGTGAAGACATTCTCTTTCATCTCAAACTAATATTTGTCCCTGTTCTTTCCAAGCAGAGGAAAAAAGACGCATGCTGTGCCAGATCTCCTGCTGTGATACGTATCTCCTAATCTCTGGCTTGTACGGTTACAGGGAGGCTGCAGGCATGGGAAAACACTTAAACATCCGAATCCAGGATAACATCCTGAAATCAAGGTGTAAAGTAGAAACAATAAATAAAGGTTCTTTGGGAAGGAGGGAAGACAAAATTACTTAGTTCCATGCGTTTTCCCACCACAATGGCTAAGGAAGCTAAGGTTTACAAAGGGAAAGTGAAGAAGGCTGGTCCAGTTCCTTTTAGGAGAAAGAAGGTGGTGACTGCCCAGGTTCCATATCCTGCTATCTCCTCAGTCACCTTTATCACCAGAGGCAGGAAAGATGAAGTTATGGGACTTTTCTCAGAAGTTTAGTCCTGATTTAGGGCACAGACAAGTCAGCCTCATGAGTTAGCCAAGATTCTAAGCACTGTAGGAACTTCTTTCTGCAGAGAGTAATTCTAATTCTGCATGACCTTTGCGTATTTTCTTTATAACTTGAACCTATCCATGAACTAGATTCACTTGCATTTCTACTTAAAAATAATCCACCTGTAAACACTGACTTAGAGCTAAGCTGAACCTAAGTGCTGTGATGTGTACTGGAGGCACCCTGCTCCTGCCAGGATGCTGAATATTTTACACAGAGCTGTTCTGAGAAGCTGCTTGCGTGTCTATTGGCCATGATGTAGTGGAGATGCTGAGGGTCCACAAAGCCCTGAGCTGCAAGATTCTGGTTCTAGGCAGGCAAAACAGGATGCCTGGATACAGTGGGGCGCCTGTTCCTCTGCAAAGGTTAGACCAAGACTCTAACAAGCAGGGAGGCAGGGGAGAGACACAGCTCAGGGGCACACTGGGAACTGGTACAGAATGACCTGAGGACCACCAGATTGCCCTCATATCTTCAATCACGTGAGCTCTCAAGAAATCCCAATGGAGAAGGCACTAGAGAGGATTTTGCTCTGTGTGTTGGCAGTTCCTTGAGTTGGCCAGTTTTGGAAATTTAACACATTTTGCAGTTAGCTCTTGTCCAGAACCAGTTGATGACACATGGCCTCTGAACTACTTGGAGAGGCAGAGAGGAAAAAGAGAGGAAAGCTCCTGTATGACTCCTGCCAGCAGTAAACACAGAGAAGTGGAAAGCAGGTGGTCTACAGATACCAAGAGGTAGGTTTCAAATCAGTCTCAGGTCTTTTGCAGCTATGTCTCCCCTGAACTGGAGCTATTTCACATCCAGCCAACTCAGAGCACAGGCAAGGAGGTGGGCTTTACCCCCACTCCCTGTGGAAGCATGTGCCCTTGCTTGCTTCAGGAAGGAATGGAAGCGTGCAGTGAGCCTGAAGCAGACCAGACTTTCAGCTGTGCATTTTATTCATGTCCAGGCTTTCCCTAGTCTTTGCAGATATGGGCCCCTTCATACCATCTCCCTGCGATGCTGTCTGGAGGAGGGGACAGGGAGCAGAGTGAAGGAGAGCTGGTGATAAAATGGACCACACAACCCTGGAGTGCCAGGTGTCCTTTAGTCACCAGCTTTCCTTTCCCTTAGCTGCCCACTGAACATTCTTTGCAGGTTACTACAGACCTCTGACACTGCACCTGCTCCCCTGCAGCAAAGGCAGTGTTTGGCTGGGTGATCCTGAGGTGTGAGCAGGTGCCTCATCAAAGACATACATCAGGGATGCAGAGATACCCAGCAGCACACAGGGGACAAAGCCCAACATCACAGGCAAGAGGTTACAGGGCAGGCTGGGCAGTGTGTGCAGCCCGTGGAGTCACAGGTGAGGGAGGTGACCACAGCACAGCACTGCTGTGGTGTGTGACACATGACGAGGTTGGGACAGGCCCCCATCACATGCCTCACATCCAGCTATGGCTGGGCATCAGCAGGCCTGGAAAACACAGCTAGCCAGCCTTGAAGCATGCACATTTCTTGACTCCTCAGTCTATTCCAGCACTCCTTCTGCATGCAGGGGACGAGGGTCACTGCAGTCTTTTCACAGGGTGCCAGTGAAGCAGTAGGGAAGGAGCCAAGGTAAACTCCTGAAGAAAAGCAAGAGCCACCACAAACACAACTGACTGAGCCCAGCAGGAGGAGGCGTGTGCTCTGTGTTGTCCCTTTAAATAACATTCAGAGAAGTAGTATTATAAGCCAGTGCCTGCCTCCCAGGAGGCAGGAGTCCTGGCTGCCATGGCCAGCCCTGCCAGTCCTTCGCTTTTTGGCTTTGCCTAGGCCAAATGACCTCTGTGTTTCTCTTTCCCTGGTATTACAGCATGTGGCAAGGCTGAGGGACTCCTTCCAAAACCTGTGCCCTCTTTGAGAGGGCAGCAAAGGACCAACTCAGCTTGGCACTGGCCAGCAAAAACGGGGACAGCAAAATGCCTGCGTCAAGTACACAGGCTGCCTGCAGGAGTGCTTGGAGAACAGATCCTCAGGAATTAAATCCCCAGGGGAAACAGCCACTGTTGCCCATCTACTCACTTCCAGCCACAGGGCTCTGCCTCCACAGGGCCACTATGCTGAGTGGTGAAAGGCAAGACACTTGGGCATCTGCCTCTACATGGTACCTGGACGTTATGGACACAAGCCAAACATCTAAAATACACCTGAGTCCCATGGCCTCACCCATCCCCTGACAGTATCTCAGCTCCCACCCCTCAGCCAAGGCCCTCCTGCAGCCATCTGCTGGGGTATCAGCCCATGCACCTTTTTCACCACAGTACATGCCCTTCATGAGCCTCCCATGTCTGCTAGGCTGAGCAGCCACAGAGGAGAGACCCGTTCCCCTCTGTGTGAGAGAAAAGGCTTCAAAAAAGCTGCACAGCAGAAGGCTTCACACAGACTGGCTCTCTTCTATTCTCTCCCAGAGCTGAGATGACTGGTTGTTTCCCTGGGTGGCTGGCATCTGGGAATCTCACCTGTAAGTCTTCATTTTTCCCTTTGTGTCAGTCAAACTAATCACAGTGAAACTAATCACAGATGCTTTTTAAAGTACTGGATGCTATCTCACCAGAGACTGTCTTCTTAATTGTGTTGCTGGTTGACAGCCTGCCAGGGCCCCTGCACCTTGCCCAGCAGTTAATATTTTATCTAGAAGTTCAAGGGAAGCTCAATGGAAATTATGCTAGCCTTGAAATGCCAAAGGTAATTTGTAAATATTTCCTTCCGGACCCTGAAATGTTGCTAGTAGAAATGTATTTTCGGAAAGGAAATGGCTCTAGACCTAGGCTAACAGCTGGGGAGATTATTCATGGAAATCAGTGCCCTGAAGCTCTGTATCACTTTCATCTGTCTTTCCAAAGCCCCCCACCTTTATGGAGACCAAATGCATCACTCTTCCAGGGAGGTGAAGTGAGAGCAGCTCTCCAGCAGAGGAAAATGTGCTCATCCTGAAAAGGTTTCTTTGTTCTCGTTGCACAGGATCGTTTTTCTACTGTGCAGCAGATTTATGTGAGGAACAGCAGTGGCACAGGACATAATGACTCCATTTTGTTTAATAATTAACTCACATGGTCTCCGGGTGCCACACGTTCCAGCAGACACTGCAAGGCAAGTCAGGCTGTGCCAGTGAGAGAGCAAAGCAGCAGGTGGGCAATAAGGAAAAACCCATTTCTCCTCCTGCTCACTGATGTCGTGCCCTGAGCAATTCTGGGGTCTTCTTACCTGAAGTGTGCTGTCCCAACAGCTCTTAGAACTCTGCAGGCTCAGAGGATTTTACCAAAACAACTGATACTGCAGTGAATTTTTTCAATGGGGAACATTTAGCAATTATTGCAAAGAGCAAAGCCAAACTACGCAGCAAGAGTGAGTGGAAGCCAAAATTCATCTCACTGCGTTTTCCAGCTGCCATCAAAAAGCTCTGTCTTTCAACCCATCACTGCTTGGTTTGCAGATGGCCAGGAAATGCTTTACAGTGAAAAGATACATGCTTCAGAAGAATTTGCTGGAAATTTTTCACCAAACTTTTTTCAAATTTATTGCCGGTTCCTCAGAACCAGATAATTTTTGGAGAAAAGGTGTTTTCAAAGAACTTGTCAGCTTGAAATACTGCTGAGGGAATCCCTTTTCTGGGTATTATAACATACAGACATTTTTTAAAAGAAAAAAAAAATGTCACTACAGATATACAATACTTAGTTAAAAAACAGAAGGCTAGATATAGTAAAATCGTTCTAAAAAGACCATTTTAAGGTTACTGAAATAAAATATTTCAAAAAGGGCCTCCTTTCTCCTAGCAAAATACCAATTATTTGAAAGGTTAGAGATTTTAAATTTTTCTCCAAATATGAGATAGACCTCTTTCCACAATATCTCAAACCTTTGGGAAAGGGGAAATCTATTTCCCACTCAGCTCGTCTTTTAGAAAAGCAGAAAACAATAAAGTAGAATGGAATTTGGCGGAAAAAAAAACAAAAATCCTTTCCTTGAGTGAAAACAACCCTAAGGTTATCAGAGACACTTGTAGTCAAGTCTGAGGCAGCTGTAGTTTTAGCAGCACTTCCTTTCCTGACCAAACGCCTGAGATGCCATCAAGTCCACATTGCCTGCGACCTGAATTCTGTTCCTATATCTCTGTCTATTTTAAGGCATATCCCATACATGGTCCTTTCAGCTCCTCACAGTCAGGAATGTGGCTCTTCCTGGAAACCACCTGCTCAGGGAGACAGCTGGGCTTTTACTGAGGGCCAGATCTACACCACAGCCCCTCCCAGATGGGTTAAGGTGTCCTCCTCTCACGGTTTCACCACCTCAGCACTCAGGGCAGACCAGCAAATATGGCAGGCACTCTGGTTTACACAATTACAACTTATTATCAGCCCTCAGGCATCAGATCATGGTTCAGGTACAACCTGACACCCACATTCTCCCCACCTGCCCGACACGAGTTTCCTTTGCAGGCCTCCTCTGCCCTCTGCACTCATCAGGCCGTGAGTCCTGCTGATAGCTGGTGCCAGGTGACTGCTGCTCCATGTCCTGTGGAGGCTGCCAGCCAAGCTTTGTCACCCTGCCTCTCCAGTGGTCTGAAATGACCTTCAAGACATTGGCTGCAAGGTGAAAGTACACTGGCAGGTTGAAGCTGGTCACTCAACATCCAGGGATTAGGGCAAATGAGCAAACAAAGCTGGTTTGGTTTGTCTGCAAGACATCTTTGTCTTAAAATCAGATCTGCAAGCCCCAGAGCAGAAGCAAAGAAGAGCCAAGGGCCAAGGTAACTCAGATTCAGAGGACTGGATGACTCTCAGCTGGGCTTTCTGGGATAAGGATGAGAGCTTGCTAGAAGTAGGAGAATATTATTGCAGACCATGTCTAACTGGGTTACTAAAGTGCGGAGGCCAGTCAGTGCCCTGTCTTCTCTCCTACAGTCAGTCTCACGGGAATTCTGTATGATGACATCATCCTTGGTTCAAAGAGGGAGAGAAAATTCCAAACCACTTTGGTAATGGACAGAAGAGATCCTTAAAAATCCCCCCCAGCTGAATGTCCTAGTAATGTTCTAGTGGTTCCTGAGAGCCCTAATACAGATTTTATGTGCCCTGTGACTGCTGAATTGTATCATGTTCTTTTACTTACCCTCTGAGTACCTCAAGAACAGACTGGCTGGGGGGATGCACAACTGCACACAGACACCCCAAGATCATCAGGTGGTGGCTTAATTCCTTCGGAGGAGGGTTGAGTGATCTGGGAAGAGGAAAGTTTGGAGGATCTCAACAGACCTCAACTCCTTGCTTTTTTGCTTAGCAGTACCACATGCCTTCTGCAATGCCATGTCTGTAAAGGTGGTGCCCAAGCTCAGGGCATAGTGAGGAATTATAGCTAAAGTTCTCCCTCTTCAGTCCTTGAACATGCAAAGGGTGGCTCCACAATTCCTCCCAGGGCCATCCAGCTCAATGATGTGTGACTAACTCTTTCATTGACCAAAGACCAACCACTTCCCTCATGTGACCTTACATAACTGTTCATCTATTCCGTTAATGAATGGAGCTTGAGAAAATTTCCATTGCCTAAGGCCCTTAGGGGAAAATGCGTGAGCACCGTCTCCACCTTTTGTGTGCCGATGTGGGATTTTCCTATGGATTAACTGAATACAGTAGTATTATTTTTTGGTTGCTGTCATCGGTGACTGAAATGGTAAGCTAACTGTTGGGTGCCAAGGGGGTGGGGAAAAAAAAAAAAAGTCTCTGCCTGAGCCAGGGGAAACAGGAGACTCCCCCTGCCAGGAGGAGCAACAGGGACATCATTGCGTCACCAGTGTGGTCAGGGACTGCACCTATTCCCAGGCAAAAGCTACTCTGTTTACTCAGCCCTGAGCAGAGCCAAAACACCACCCAGTTTCTCCTCACTCCCTGCACAGATCCAGCAGTGCCAATCTGCTGGTATCCTGGGGGCCAGACCCAGTCCTGGGGCTGGCAAACAGCTCTCTCTGGCCTGCCATGGTCAGGATGGAGCAGTCTGATACTGGGCAGCAGCAGAGAAGGGTGATATGCTCCTCCTGGGTATATTGGCATGTCAGAGGTACCCACCCCAGCATTTACAGCAGGTAGGAACTGGAAGGAAGATGGAAATACCCCAGTATTTCTAAAAGCCCCTACCAATGCTTCAGATTTTCCCATTTTTATCACTTCATTGTGGTGCTGCCTAAGATAGAAATTATTTCTATCATAAAAGTCCTTCTGCCAGTGGAAGACTGGGTAGGGGAGAGCTCAACCTCCCCCCAAGCAATGTCATGCAAAGGTGCTTGCAAGTGCTAGAGATAGACGATTTTCAGAAATAGGATTCATGTTGTTCTCCGAGAATGTGCTTTGGAACCAAGGAATATTTTGGATGTCTAATGTGGACTCCCCATGCTGTGGGCTGCATATCTCATGGTTTAGGAATGTTGCTGAAGCTAATAAGACAGCTAGGTTGAACAGGACATGACTGGACTACCATGATGGATGGAAGTGGCAGCACTGAAATAATAGAGGATGCTCCTTTTTCAGTTTATGGGGAGAAAATGCAAATGTTGCTAAGGCTTCTGTAATGCCTGGTCTGTGCACATTGATAAGTAAATATTTAACTGCATAAAGAACATTACCTTCCAGAGACTGAAGCAGTCAAGTTAATGAGTTCCAGACTATATTCAAGTCATGGGTGTCAAGAGGACAATACAAGTTCAAAAACCTTGAGGATGTTCAAAGTCTGCTATTACACCTCAGCAGTTGCCATGTCTTCCCTGGGATGCTAAAAAGGAGGATATTTGCACCTGCTGAGAAAGCAGGATGATGAACTCACTCAAAGACATGCTTCATAGGGCGGGGGAAGGGCTGAAGATGTGGCAAAAAGGAGTTCGAAGATGCTCTTGCTGCATCCAGATGGTGCTTCAGAAACTTGGGAGAGGAGGCTGCTGCTGCAGCTGGACTAGGAAAGCCCTCAGGCAGGTCTGGAGACATTCCCTACCTTGGCAGCCATGTTCACCCATCAGGGCTGATGACAGAAGTTGCCCTGGTAGGAGTTCTCAGGCTTTGGAAAGTGCTCAGTTTCTGCCAGACCCTCCTCTTACACAACATATTTCCAGTTGTTCTTTTATCCAAGTATAGTTTGTCCTCATCTGTCTCTCCCTTACAAAGCCAGTTCTGTTCCCTCCAGAGATTATGCAGAGAAAGTTGTTAGTACTCGTGTCTCTAATAAAACAAGTTCCTACAGATATGATGTGGTTCATATTTTCATATATGGTCTGTAGGGCTTGTGCTGCACTCCTGGAGCATTGGAAAGAGGCTTAGCTTTCAGAACATTTTCTTCCACCAGTATGAGCAGTTGAGGAGCTGGGATCTTGGCTGCTCTTGGCTGCTAATTCACCTCTGACTTCTGCTGTTGCTTTGGAGTTGGGATATATCTCTGTGGAGAAAAAAAAACCACTCCAAGAATATATTTATCTTTAGGTCCATCTGTCCTCTGATATCTTCCCCACAAAACCCCCTGAGGTTCAAAGCACATATTTTCAGTTCCCTAATCCAGACACTATTCTCTAGAGCCCATTTTGCTATAAAGGGCCTCATTTAAAGTTGGGAGGAGAAAGGAGGGAAGGGATTTGGTGTCTTAGTCCATTTGGATGATGGAACATCTCTTAAGTGCTTCAGCTAAAGCACTCAACATTTACTATTTGGGGTGCTTTTTTGTTAACAGTCAAAAGTCAAGTGTTTTATCATGAAGTTGCACTCTTGGTGTATTATTCAAAGCCCAGCTCCTCCTAGAGAAATGACAAATCAGAATAATGGCAAACTGAATTCTGGCTACAAAATAAAAAAGGCAGAAGTCTGTGTTGCTATTTCTCACTTTGGATTTAAATCCTCTGGACTGAACAGCCCTTACCAAGCACTGTGTAAAGTTTTTTCCTAAAATAAGATGACAGGGGTCAGGGGCCCAAGCTAAGCTGATTAGCACAGCTAAAGCTGTATCACATTGCTACAATGGGGTCATATGATTGATCACTGGGACAAATATTTAGGAAGCTTCCCAAGGGACAGGGAATAGATGGGACTGGCCATAGAAACCAAGAAAAATGGGTTTGTAGCTAACAATGGGTCTGATACCATTCACCTGTCACAATACAGATCAAAAAAGCAGGGGTAGCTCTGCGATGGGCATTACCTCTGCCATCAGCTTCCCCTTTGAACACGTGTTCTGCTCCTCAGGACTCTGCATCATCTTCACTGACAGGCAGGTTTTCAGCATGTGGGACAGAGAGATGTCCATCTGCAGCCACATATCCTGCCAGGCTTTGCTGGCTTAGCTGAGCTGTGCTCCCCTTTCCCTGGAACAGCACAGTGCCCACTGAGGAAGGACAGCATGCTCATCAGCAGGTCAAATGGCCTTTCCATGGGCTTTGATTTTCCCAGGACCCTCCGTGAAGGGCAGGTGGGCCAGGGAGTTTTAAAGGGGCTCCGACAGCCCCCAAACCATGACAGTATGTGAGCAGTGTGTGGGGGAGAGTGGTACTCAGCTCAATTCAGATCCCTCTAAGGCCAGCTTGTACCCCTTGTTGTGCTGGGCCTCTGTTAGGAGGGTGCTGACTGGCCTCAGGGACCAGAGAGGCCTCTGGGCCCTCTTTCGACTATAAATGATGGGCAACCTCCTGGCCTGAGCCCAGGCCTCCATAAGCACAGCCACGATCTTGTTCAGCCATCAACTTGCTCACCTTGAGGCCCTCAGAGCCCTGACATGAAGAGTTTAACTCACAGTGACCAAAATGGTTACTGGGAGGGCTGAAGGGCAGGAGGAAGGGAGGCACTGCCCCAGGGAACACCGTGGAGCCCTGCTGCAGCCCTCAGGGAGGCTCCTTTGTCCTGCTGAGACCTGGGTGCCTAAAAGACAGGAGCAAAGGCAAGGCATGGGAATTTAGAAGGATAAACACGAAGACAAGGAGGTTGTGGGCAAAGGAAAGTGAGCACACAGCCATGCTGGAGAACCTGTATTATTAAACAGGTGTGAATGCCAGCTGCCCTGGAGGGGATGGAGTGTGTTTGTTTTCCACACATGTAGTGCTTTTACAAAGCCTTTCCCCCATCAAACTTAAAAAAAAAGAAGCCACCAGAAGTTAACCTTCTTGTCTAACCCCAGTTTTACCAGCTCTCATTTCTTCACTGTTTGCCTTTCCTGCCTTGTTGCAGACTGAGGTTGTTTGCCAGAAAATAAGACAAAGGCTCGTTGCTGCCAGAATCTGCCCTTCCAACAACAAGGAATAGCAGTAAGTGAGCAAGTAGGAACACACAGAGCTGTACAGAGAGCAGAAGAGAATGGCTCCTCTTATTTTGGTAAGTTGCTGTTGACTTTGAGGCAGGACTCTCAGGGAAAGGTAACAGTTGGTGTTAGACAAATGATACAGCTAGAAAAAACAGAAGAGCTTTTAGACACACAAATCCTTCTTCAGAGCTAAAGCACAAGGTTCTAAACGTCAGCCTAAGCACAGATTAGCAAAATTTCCTCTAAGTGTCTCCCTCTGGGGAAAAAGGAGGCTTCACTGGGAAAGAACTTGCCTTTCTTCAGGGAGCAAAATGGACTGGATTCTTGATCCCAGCTCTTGGGATGGTGCTTCCCCACCTGTAGAAACCATGGCTGTTGCTGAATCCATCAAACAAAACCTGTTATGCTCTTACAATAGCACCCCCAGTACTTGTGAAGCATTGGCAGATGCTCTGCCCCACTGCATTGCTGCACACGAGCAGTTTGCAAGTGCCACTCAGACACAGACTTGTGAAGTTGAGCTGTGATTTACACTGGCCCCAGAGATTTCATGTCAGCTTATGGAATTGCTTCATTCAGTCTTTGGTGCAAATATTCATTGTATTTTACAAAAAAAAAAAAAAGAAAGGAGCAGTTTGCAGGGAGAAGCACCAGGGTTGAGCAGAGCTCAAGAACATTATTATCACTAGCAGAAGCAGGTGAATTAGAGGAGACACAGCATAAAAATGCTTTTGAGCTGAGACATGATGATGGTCAGTGAAGCAAACTATGTTCTGCCAGATTGCAGGGTCAAGCAGCAGCAGTATCTTGACTAATGATGTCAACATGGCCAAAGGACTGGTCTCAGGTACAGCAGACAGTTCTGGGATCTGTACATCTGCTTGATTTGAACTGCAGCACCATTTGTCCTTGGGCACATGCCTTGGTTTTGATATAGAGCAGTGGGGTTCACACAGGGACTGCACTCAAGTATAATCGTGTTGTGTGTCACGGGGGGAACCCACAAGCCTGTGGGTGGCAAACTCTGTCCCTGGGACTGGTGCTGAGCCATACAATTTTCCTATTGCACAGCACAGACACTTTCTGACTTGCTGTCTCAGACCTGCCTCACCTTCTGCCTTCCCTCTGTCGTGAAACCCTAGAGGCATTTCTCCACAACAGCACTATTTTGCTCAGGAGGGAAAAACCTAGGGCTGATCCACCCTGCCATCAACAAGCAGGTGTCTTGGATAGTAACAAAAGAACCAGCATCAATAATGGAGAGGGGAGAGAGAGATAGAAGTGCAATGAAGTGGAGGGAGGGAAGCCAATCAACCTAACGAAATAAGGTACAAGGTTAGTGAAGGGCTATTTATAGACTCCAACTGGTTCAGCCTCGTGCACTTAGAGGCTGGTTCAAACTGGCTCCTTAACAGCAGTAATAATCATTACCGAAAAGAAAGAGAAAAAAAAAAAAAAGTGAAAGCTTGGAAAATTCACTGCCGGAGGTAAAGCTTTAGAGCTGGGTCTGGCTGGAGTCAGAAGTAACTGCATTACTGAGAGATTGAAAGGTTAATAGGAAACCAGCTGACACTGAAAGGGAACAATTAGAGAGGTTAAGGGGCTTAATATTAGATTAATGGTTGCCTGGAGGAGCAAAAGCAGAGATTTCAGGAAAATGGGAGAATGGTGTGCAGAAGACTGGTTTTTTCACAGATGAAGAGCCCCAGGTCTGCTCCTGCCACTCCCTGGATAAACTGGAAGAAGATGGCTCTGCCATTCCTTGCCTGTCTTGCTCAGTCTCCTGTTTTCATCTTTCTTTCTCTTCTCCTATCTATTTGTCTCTTGGAGTCTCTTTAGGTTTGTTCTCCCCAACGTAACCACTGTCTGTGTGGTCTTACCATAGTGTTTTCCTTGTGTTCCTCCTCCATACTCCCACTATCTCCATAATAAAATAAAGCTTAATATTCCCACGGCCCTTCATTCCTCTCCAGCGTGCTGCTCTGCAGAGGCAGGGGTGGTGGGAATGGACACTTTTATCTGCATTGCCTGTGACCAGGGCTCAATGCTTCATAAGAGGAAAAAAAAAAGAGAGAGTTGACAAAGATCAGATGACATATCTGTTCCCCAGCATATTCTCCACAACTAGATGGACAATAATGACACTGGTGAGGTCCTTGACTACGTAAAATGAGCTGTTCTTCCTTCCCTCACATTATGACATGAGTAGCAAAAGATTGGGATGGACTCACAGCATCTGTTCAGACTCTCCAGCCATAACATGTCCTGTCCCATTTCCCCATGGTCACTGCAGGGACACAGTCAGTCCCCCAACAGTCCCTGTACCTTGAGAGCCACCACCAGCTGCTGCTCAGGACCATGAACTCCCTGCATCACCCTAAGGGACTCCTGAGACCCAGGGAGAGATTCTTCCCTCCTGCATCTTCAGTGGCTGCTGCACTCAAGGTTCTTCCCAAATGCATGTAACTCCTCCCACAGGCTAGGGAGAACTTTCCACAAGTGCCTGGCCCTTGATGGCTGCCTCTGTAGTCAGACAAGCTCAGGCTGACTGGATCCATTTTAATCTTACACTGCTTCCCACAGTACAGCCTCCCCTTCGAAAATCTCCACTGCAAGATTAGAAAGCAATGCTCTCAGCACTTCCTTCTAGGGCTGTAAAAGCCAGGCTGGCACTCCAACACTTTGCAGGCACTTGACAGAAAAGTTTCCTTGTTTGTGGTAATGACAGAAAATATCACAGCCTAGAGAAGTTATGGTCATTCATGGAATATTAGCCCCAAAGGCTTGAAATGCAGTGTTCTGGCTTATGCAAACTTCTGAAGGTCACTCATGGGTTCCTGAGGAGAAAAGAGCAAGAAAGCTCTGGGTGGCATCAGAAGGCAACTCAAGCTGTTTGCTTCTTCTGTCCATGACAGCTGAGCACTGACTTCTTACCAGCTGGGACGCTGCTACTCAACAGAAAGACCAGAAAGATGGCTAGAGAAGCATTCACTTGATGTGTTTATCCTCCAGTCTCTCTCAAGCACCCTCATCTGCTTAAACGGAATGAGTCCGAAGGGACAGGTCCTCCTTGTCACCTTCCCATTCTGCATAGGAACATTTCCCAGATCTAAAATAAACCTCCACTATGAGCCTGGCCAGCCACATCCCTGGAGCTGCATGTCTGCTTCAGAAGACCTGATATACTCTGAGTACTGGCCTCACCCAGAGCCTGGGGGTACCCATCATCTGCAGCCTGAAATGCCCCAGAGTTCAAGGCAGATTTCAGCTAAGGATCTTGAAGTGCTGTACAAACAGCCATTAATCCTCAAACCATCCCTCGGAGCCAGGCCTGTAATTATTTAGCTCACAATTTATCTCTGGAACTCTCTGTGCCCGTTCTCCCAGCCTGGGGATGAAGAGAGGTAAAACAATACCTACCATTTCATAACAAACTGCAAATTAAATCGACTGCAGCTCAGCCGTTAAGGGAAATGTTACCTTTTCCATAATCACCTCCTGCAGGCAAGTACAACAGCTATTCTTTAACAACTGGGTAAACTTTGACAAAATAAAAAAAAAAAGACAAGCTCTGAGTGAGACAGCCAAGAAGGGGCAAAATATTTCCAAGAACAGAAACCAGGAATCCTATCTCTTGGTTTCTTGATTTATCAGCTGAATTGTCTTTGCTCCACCCCTCACTCCCCCTAAAGATGGCCACCAAAGAAAAAGAAATGCCACCTATGCCCTTTATGTGACTTTGTAATAGATTAAGAAGCCTGGAGGATTTCAGTCCAATGGAAAAAGATTAAGCGTTTTTCCACTTGTTTTCTTACATTAGAAATGCAGGTCTTCTGGAGCCTAAAGTCTCCAGTCTGTCTAGATCATGACAAAAACTAGGACCAAAGAAAGACAAGAGGGCAAGAATGGGGTGGAGAAGAGGAGAGGGGAGAGGAGATCGAGCCAAAGTCACAACGTGCTGTTTGCAAGCAACAACTGCATAAACAGTAACAAAATGACGCACAAAATATCAGTAAGAAATTACGTGCTATTCAAGAGTTGATTTTCCTGCAGCTCCAGCCAGGGTGTGAGAATCCACAGAGGTCAAACTCTGAGTGCCCCAGGAGATCTGCAGAGCAAGAAGAAGAGGAAAAAAGAAAGAAATCCTCATACCTTTTTTTTTTTCCCTCTCAAACAGAAGCCTTAAGTGGCCTGAGATGTAAAAGAAGACAGACCCAACATACAGGTATGAGGAGAACTGGGTAATAAAAGCAGAGCAATGGCTGGCCTTCTCTGCCTCCTGTGTTGGCCAGATTCATGCAGAGGAATCCCTGGAGAGGAGATGTTGAAGGGAAGGAGCATGGGGATGGGTGGAGTAAAGCAGTAAAACAAAAGGCAATTACAAAGTAAAGTGGAGATGAAGAAAGCAACAGAAGGACAGGGTTGGAGTAAATGTCAGTACACAGAGGAAATGGTCCCACTTCAGTCCAAAAGGCAGAAAGGTCACTCAGATGGTGACAAAGCTGTCCCTTCTCTGCCCTCTTCCTACAGCTCCCTCCCCTACCTGTTCCAGGGAGGCAGCAGGATCCCTGCTCTGATATAAGCCCAGAAGGAGTAAAGGAAAAAATCAGTCAGTTCCAGCAGTACCTGTTTAAACTACGTCTGTGGCTGGGAGGTTTAATTAGAACTAGTCTGCAATATTCAGGCTTTCCACAGCTTTAATAGCCTGGGACCAAAACCTATATGACAGGAGGATGGAGGGAAGGGCAGTGAGGGGTGGAAGGGGGGACAGGGGGGCAGGGGGTGTTGCAGCTGTATTGAAAGAACTGCAGTGGAACAAGTCTTGTCTAGATGTGGCTGAGGAGGACAGAGACCACATTTGCACAAGGGCATTTGGTTGCAAGTCACTGAGTACTTCAAGGGCTGAAATCCAATTCAGTAAGCAGAAGCCTTTCCTCAGGAAATCTGTTTTTCCAGTTTTTGCAGGTAGCTTCTCTGGAAACTTCCAAGCATAGAGCATTAAATAATCACCAGTTAAAATTACCTCCCTCCTGTCCAACTACCAGCCAGCAATGCTTCACTGCTATCTCAATGCATCCTGAAAACCAGGAGAAGTTCAAGAACTGCCTGCAATAACCGAGTGTAAATCTTGTGGCAACCCCTTTCCTGTGTCAGGAAGCAGGTAAATACACTCCAAACTGGTGCCTTGAGCTATAAGGACACCATTCCCCCATAAAAGGAAGCTGGAAGGGATTGTGATGAGCTCTTTGTCAAATGCCACAGCAGCCAAGCAATTGCTGATCTTAGAGCGGTGCCTGCTGGCCAGTCATATCAGAAGCACTTGGAAATATTTCCACAGTGGACAGAGCTGCAGTCAAGTTCAGGAAAACATCTCTAGGGAAGAGGTGCATGTCCAGCTCTGCTGTGCTTCTGCCAGAATTCTGCCATCCAAGTTCCCACCTGCTGCAAACAAACTGTTCTAATTTTCTGAATCAGTCTGGTATTTATTTCTATCAGATCTCCAGCCCCACAGAGTTTCTTGTCTTTACTCATTAAGGTTTTATGATTTTCAAGCCAATCACAAGGTTGAATGACTTTATTATTTTGGTATAACTGATGTTGTCTTGATAATGCAATTCCCTGCAAAAGTTCAGCTTCTCAACAGTGTCATCCCAACAAGATCTTTAGCCTGTTTGCTGTTGGATGCTGAAAACATAAGGCACTTCACATCACTTAGGACTTTTGAAAAGTCTCACATTTTACATACTTTTGCCATACAGAAACATGCTCAAAACGGCAACAATGCCACTTGTGCAGGCTGAGTGAAACAGCTGCCAAAGCCACTGCTCTTTTACTGTCCTTATGACATGCTGGGCAAAAAAAATGAGGTTATGGGTGAAATAGCTCTGATCACAGAGGCAGTCTTGCATTTTGCATGCTTAAAAATAGAAAAACATTAAAAAAAGATGAAATTACAGAGTAATTTTCTCCAGAGATATAATGTAGCATTCTTATGCCAAATCACACATGTATAACAAGGTATTAAACTGGAATTCACCCTCAGACTGAGGATCTGGAGACAATTCAGATATGAACAAAAGAAAATAGGTAGTGTATCTTGTAATTCCTGAACTTATATTATGAGGGAAGATAGAGTTCTATCAGAAGGTTGGAATTTTGTCTTCCCAAGCCCACAGTTCTTGTAGGTAATGACACACACCACTCCATACACAAACAGACACAGAGCTCTACTCCTAAGGCAGGAATTTAAAATGACTAAGACTGGTAATGGCAGAGGGTTGCATCCATCTTCATAGGTCTTCCAGGAGCTGAGACAGGACAGCAAACTCTCTCTCAGACTTATGTTTTCTCACTGATGGCAGGTGGGGCAGCCTCAGGTAGAGATTTCTCATTACTCATATTTGTTTGTTGTTTTGCTGCACTTGAACCGTCAATTTGACATTTTACATCCTCAACATGAGCAGGGCAGATGTAGGTGGGAGGTGGGCAGACAGAAACAACAATGAGGCTCCTAAATGTCTTTCTGAAGAACTGGATGTTATCTGTACATCTGCTTGAGCTTCCCCATGCTGTACCCAAACCAAAACATTCAGCTGAATATGCATTTAAGGTAAACACTGGCCAAATGTCTGTGTTGAACTGGCAACTACACAGATTTCAGCTGTCCTACTGTCTCAGAAGATGAAAGGACCCTTTCCCCACATCCACTCCAGCCTGGGAAATGGTCAGATGCTATGATGTGAACATTATAACTCAAAAATGTCTGAAAGAAAGTGAATTATTTAAAAGTGCATCTCAGGTTATGCACAAAAGCCTGTGGGCTACACAAAGTTAATGCAAAAAAAATTCAAATGAAATGTTGAAGCAGATAATTTTTCTACCACAACAGGAATCTGCTGAAAATAAAAGTCTATTTTCAGAACTGGAGGAATAAGGGAAGTCTGCAGAAAATACTGAATTCAGCAATCTCTGGTCTTTCAGTGTTTGACTTTGCCACTGCAATGCATTTCTGTGATAATTTATTTGGTTTCAGAAAGACAGAACTGAAAAACAACAGATGATAAATAATTATTAATGTTTAATTAATAATTAATTATTATTACTAGTGATTACAATGTTCCAAATCACCAAATGCATGTTACCACTGTGGTACTGTAGTGATTTAAAAAAGTATGTTATGAGTTCTGGTTAATATACTCCAGAGTTGACCAGAGGACTTTCATATTTAATCAGGTGCTGTACAGCAAAACTTATGATTCAGAGCCATGATGGAGCCTGAGAACTGTGGTCTGGCTGCATTCCATACAGTTATTTATTGGAGATCATATAACAGTGATCCCAAATTAGGTATTGTTTCCCATGACCTTTTTGCCTGCAAAGTTGGCCATAGCAACCAAACAGGTCCACACCACTGGAAGCCAGTGTAACTTTTCCCAGGACCCTGGCACACTTCAGAGTAGATGTAAAGGGAGATGTGGTCTGCAGCATCCATGAGCTCAGTCACAAAGGCCTTCAACCTCAATGTCCCACAGCCAGTTCCTCATAGTATTCTTATTAAACCCAAGCTTTGGCCTATCCTGCCTGCTGGCTTTGCATTACCCTAAATCCTAATGATGTTGGTGAGATCATTTCCCCAAGGGTTCAGGCCCCTCTTTGAGATATCCTAAAGATAAGTTAAAATATTGAATGTCTTCACCAATTTCTAATTTCTCTAGGAAAAAAACTCAACTATATTGGCCCTTGAAAATATCTACAACAAACCATTCCACATGGCAAATTATCCCCACACTCACCATACTAACTGGGCAGCAACCTGCCTCCTACAGCTCTTAATGCAAAGCAGCTAATCCACAGGTGATTAATCTCAAGGAGCCTTTTTCTCTCCCTCTGAATCAATGGCATTCCTTGGGAAGCTTCACATTCCACACAGCAGAGGGAAGCTGGGAATAATTTCCTCCACTGCTGGGTCTAAATCCTGCCTCAGCAGAGCAATGTCACCCAGACACACAGAGCTTCAGGCTGCCATTCTGGCACTTAAAACTTCTTGCCCCTTTTTCAAGTGCTGTCACTCTGAGACAATCCTCTGTCTTAAGTGAGAGACACCACCACCATCAAGGTGATTAGTTTAGTTAAATTAGTTGTTTTGTTTAGCTTAAAATTTACTTAAAACTGAGAATTTGAAGCTGGAAGTAAAATATCTGAAAATGTAATTCTCAGCCAGACCTAGAGGAAAATGCTGATATCAGAGAAAAGGCATGGCTCCTCTATACACAGTTTAGTGCAGCATAAGGCCAGCATTTCAAAAGGTTATTCTGGGGTTAATTTATCTTTGCAGTCCTAAAACATTCTGTTTGGCAGGACTCTGCACAGAATTTCTGGACCTTCTTTGCACTTACCCCCACCAATCACTGATTGTTCCATTCCCTTACGTTCCATCTTCCCCATCCAGCTCTACACTCTCTTTTCCCCTCTCTTCCCCAGGAAGCAAAAAAGGAACCAAACTGCATACTTGAAGTGCACCAGTGAAAAGGAATGGTAAACAAATATAACTGGTTATGATAGAAGAGGAAAACACGTTCTAAACTGGAAAGAAGCTTGCAATTTATAAGGCTAGGAATGATTTTTTTTCTACATAGAGAGGCACAGGTGCTAGAAAAAAATTGATAAGCTTTGTGACTCTCAAGCCTATCCTCAGATATACAACAGAGATGGAGAAGCAGCTGCATTTTACCCAAGTTTTATATTTGGGTCATATAAAACTTCACAGATTAGAAACTTCATTGTGTCCTTGAGCAGAGGATAAACTGATTTCTCCCATGACTGCACTTGTTAAGCCACACTGGCCAACACAATGCCCCACAATCAACCCTACTCACCACCTTTTAAGGAGAAAAATTCCCTTGAGGGCAAAGTTCCTCAGGCAAATTCCCTAAGGCAAAGTACCTCAGAATGTTGCTACCTGCTCATTAGGGTCCCTAAAAATGTTTGATGTCCTTGTACCTACCCCACAGTTCAAACTGTACCCACACATGGTCGAGCAGACCTGCTCTCCTCGCTCTTTTGCTTCGGGTGTCCCTAAATCAGGCTGCTACTGCTTGAAGAGGATTGCAGATCTGTGTTCCAGCAGCAGGATGCCACACAGGGTGTGTGTCACTTCCTTGCAGTCTGCCAGGCATAATCAGTCCCTGGTTTCAAGGCACAGATACAAATCTGCTCATAAGGCAACCATGGTGCCCCCACTGGTGTTCCTGCTGCTTTTGTTGCAGTCCTGCTCCTGGAAGCCAATCCTCTCACTTCTGCTCGTGTAGCTCCACATGAAGCTAGCTCTTAGGCACTGATGAAGGTTGTCTCAACTCACAGGACTGCTTCCACACTGGAATCTGTTAGAGATTGTTCCCAACAGTTGCCCAGCCAACGTTAATGGTGGAAGATGCAACTCTTCAACCAGCACAGGGAGACCCAGCACAGTGTGTTTGCAAACTGAAAGCTGGGCATGTCAGCACCACACAAAGCTGCCTGCACAGCTGTGGGTTACCAAAATTCACACTTTCAGCTCTACAGCAAATATCGAGCTCTGATCTCATTTATTCTGGGATTAATTAGGAGCAACACCTCCCGTAGGCACAGTTTTCATAGGTTAAAGCTAGTGTAAAGCAAGGAGAGTCAGGACCAAGGAATCAACCAGGCTCTGTCTTTTGAGCACAAGTACATAGCAGCAGCTTCTACTCACTGTGAGTTTGCTTATTAGCAAAAACAGGTCTTACCACCAGCATCAGGGAGGTTGGAGGGCAGCCTCACTTCCTGGAATACAGACAGCATTTCCTGGATTCGAGTTGCTCACAGGTCAAAAATAACTGCATTTCAAGTGAGCTTCTACTCTCTGCTATTGAAAACTGCCTATTTTTTCATTCACTGCAAAGTAAGATTGAACACAAGTTTTTCACAGAAAAAAAGTTTATTCTTCTTTAGTTACTGAGGAGACATTTGAAGAGAAGGATGTAGGGAATGGCACTGCAAATATTGTCACCAAAACCAGCAGGAAGTCAGATGAATTTATTCTCCCAAATGTTTGACTTCACATCCTTATAGGAAAAAACCTCAAAATCCACCCCTCATAAAACCCAAAGAAACAACAATGCCAATAAAAAAAGAGCTTCACTGTTACTTTGAAAACTGCAGTTTGCACTTCCACCAGAAATTTCTCATGCACAAAAGAAACTGTGCAAAGTAAAAAGGTGAAAGCCTTTGAGTGACTGTAAAGTCTGTAATTCTTGCTCTTATGTCAGCCTGCCATGTAAATAGGTTTTTCTACTTCTGATTAAGCTCCAAAATTCCACAAACTATTTTGAAGGCTTCCAGCAACTGTGATGAATTAACCACAACTGCTTACTATTTTTGAAGGCTGTTGCTTCTTGCTTTGTAAACAATGTCAGTTATACAGGTGTCAAAGAATTCTCAAAATCACACTCTATGAGATCTCTCTGTGTTGTTTAGTATTAAATTGCATGGGACGAATGGACACCATTACACAACGTGGAACAGTTTCTGAGAGCAATTTCAGCCAGTTCCACCAATCATTTTTTTACTAATTTTTACTAATTTTACTTTTTTACTTGTTAAAAAGTTATTAAGAAGCATTATTCTGAGAAATTTATTGAAGGTGGAATGAAGAAGGACACTTGGGTCAGAAATACTGACACCCCCCAAAAAAACCCCAACCAACCAAACAAAAGAAACAAACAAATAAAAAACCCATATAAATTACATCATTTTGGGTTAAGATTATTTTGGGGATCAGTAAGTAACTTTTAAAGTTAAATAAAAATTGCATGTAGATATTACAAAAAAACATGACAAAGTTTTTTACATATTGAGTATTTTTAAAATAAATTATAAATATTTACAGGCAGCAGTAGAGATAAAAGGTCTACTGGTAACAAAAGTGAATTTTTGAACTTTTGAACAGTGTACAAGCTGTACATTCAACACAGCTGCAAATAGCAGAAGAAATTGTGGGAGTAAAAAGAGCATAAGTTGAAACACGGGGAAAGCTGAAGCTTCTTATCTTTGGTTACCAGTGTCAAACTTTCATGATTCTTTACACAAAAAAAGTTCAAAAAGAGCTAAATTGTCTCTGAACTTTCATGAACAACCAGCATGTAAACATAATAAAAACACTCCATAGCTTGGTGTTCTGAAAATATTAATGCATGGTGTTCTTCTTTTTGATTATTTTTGGGCTTTATTATATATATGACCTCAGTTTTTCAAGTTTTTGTTCTAGTCTCAAGCAACTTAAAAACATACTATTATTTCCTAGAAATGAGTAGAAGTGAGCTGACATTCTTAGAAAAATGTGAAAAGCTAAGGCATAAAAAGAAAAGTCCTAAAAGTTCAAAAATATAAAAAACTTTAGGAAAAGTCCAAACCTGCTGTTAATAGCACCTTTCTTCCAGTGTAACAACAAGCTGAAATTAAGTTTTATCACAGAATGAATCATCTCGTGACAGTGGTTCACTGTCATGAGATGATCAGTTTGCCAAATCTAGGACATAGCATTGTGTAGAACCAAGACTAGAAAATGCAAACTTTCACCCATCTGGGCCTTCTGAAGGATGAAGCTTTTTTCTGACTGTAAAATGGCACTGATAAAAAAGTGCATAGAAAGCTGAACAGTTTTTGATTTGTCCATATTCATGCAAATATATAAAACTTCATAAACCTCTAAATATTAACCACAAAGAAGCTTTCGTGTGTTAGTAGGGCACCATTTGTTAAAACCTTATACAAAACCATTAAAAATATTTTGTCCATGAGTTGGCCTATTCACATAGTAGTACTAGAAAAGGAGGCTGTCATTCCTGAGGAAAGAAAAATAGGCACCAGAAACAGTTCAGCCTGTCTTCAGAGTTCTTCTTGATGGATGTCTGACAACTTCATTGCTTGTGGAAGCCCTTCAAGGGAAAAGGTAGCACCTCCTTCATCACTGAATTCTACTGCCTCTCTTTCACAGTTGTTTGGGCAACAAAGCAATTATTTGCCTATGCTTTAAGATCTGAAACAAAAAAATAAGAAAAGCACACAGATAAATTACTGTATTTTCTTCTGAAAATGGAACTAGCTATATGAGAATACTGCAAACTTTAAATACTAATGAGGTGTTGGGAAGATGCACCAAGACACTGTCACATGACTCATAACAATCCAGTTAGAGCAGGTACATGACCAATGGTATCTGACAGCCACTAATTTTACCCAAATTATCTGTTTATGATTAGGCACATTCCTCTGCAACTGGACCAGGTTTAGAACATTTATGACTTACTCCCAGCCATCTGCTTAGCAGCTGGTAACCTGTGAAGTTGTTGTGACCCCATGACTTTGGATCACATAATCAGGCAATTAAGACACCACTTCTATTCAAATGTTTTATACCTATAATCTCAATATCAGCTGTGCATCACACATACATGTGTTGCTGCTGCTATTTCTTCCACACAATGATGCCAGCTGATTTTGGAGTTTTCTGTTTTGAGGATTGAAAATACAGCTCTTACTTGACAAGTAAGGAGACTGAAGACAAAGGGAAGTTACAGTGCACAAAGTTCAAGACTACATGCCTAGCCTAACTCATCACATGCAACAGCCTCAAACCAGGCTGATTTCCAACACAGCATACACAAGCCCACTTACATTGGTGTTTCCATCTTGTTGTACACATAGCAACTCCATAAGGGGAACCACCTGGATGTGCCAGGGCACCATGCTCTTTGGTCTTTGCTCCCATTTTGATAGCACTACCCCATCCCTTCCACTAATCTCTAGCTCAGCATCACTCCAACTTAGGATGTCAGGAGATAGTCTAGGAGAGCAGTGTATGGTGATATATGGTACTCAACTCTGTAGACAATGAAAAAAAGAAAGTTGTCCCTAGTATGGCTCTCACAAAGTCCCTGGATAGGCCTGAAGTGATTTTATGATTTGTGTGTCTAAAATCCAAGCAGGTTTACTGCTTTACCTTAGTGATGATACTAAAGAGCATGATCAAAAAGCCAGTCGTGTGTGTGTGTGTGTGTGTGTGTGTATGTTTGTGTGCTATTTCCTCATGTCTGTGCAGTGAGAGGGTCTGAATATGAAATAGGGTTCTGTCACTTTACAGCTTCAGGGATAAGCATCAGGTTCCACACCCACCCCCAAAACACACAAAATGTTCTGTTCTCACACAGTTTGCAAACAGCACCAAAGCAAGCACAGCTGCATCTGGTACCTCAGCATGACATAACAACACAGCAGTGTCAGATGCTAAACCTTTATGAGTGATGCAGGAGAACAGTTTAGCCCAGCAGAGCAGCACATCACTTGGACCAGGAATAATACACTGAGTTTTACTTCATTTGGCTTTCAGTATTACTCATTGTTAACTAACAGGATCTGACTCAGTTATTACGACACACCACAGCTTCCTCTGTGGCTATACAGCCTGTTCCAAGTCTGTTTCCTGGTTTCATGAGGGGTTCATCAGCAGTTTTGTCTCCATCAAAGTCAGGTTTTTTATCCTCAGTCCTAACTCCCTCCCACCCTCCCATTTATCCATATTTCCTCACATTTGGAGATTTTTTTCACTCCTCTTTTCAACATCGTCTTCAGCAAATATCAGAATTTATAGATGTGATTGCTTGGCTGGTAATTCAACAGAGGTATCAAATTTGGCAGAACAAAAAACTCTGCAGCAGTAAGGTGTCACTTGTTTTCACACAGCTGTGCATTTTGAGAATGTTTAAATGGATTATCTGCACCAGCAGACTCCAA
The DNA here is from genome assembly GCA_037834095.1 of Argya squamiceps. Classification (NCBI taxonomy): domain Eukaryota; kingdom Metazoa; phylum Chordata; class Aves; order Passeriformes; family Leiothrichidae; genus Argya; species Argya squamiceps. The sequence goes on from JBBMKD010000001.1 coordinate 24,974,951, forward strand.
AGTGGGTGTGCACGAGGTAATCCATTGTGGTGCAGGAAAAAAGTATTTTTGCACCAGTAATAAAACTTCAAAAATAAAAATATTATTTACTTCATCATTATAATATCTTATTTTTATTTGGTGCAAGTTTTATAATGTATGTAATACTTCAGTATGGTAATAATTGTATATAACTTACAAATATACATAAATTTAGCGTGCATGTACAAAGTATTTTACTGATGTGGTAGACAACCACAAAAAGTTTGGTGACCACTCACCTACAATACAAAAAGCAGAAACTAGTATGAGATGCCCACAGTTACACCACTCAACTAAGGACTGAATAACAGACAAAATGACATTTTTCCTTTTTTTCTCCAAGAAAGGAAAATTATTCACAGTCACTCTTTGTGTCAGTCAGCACATTCTCACAAGATAGAAAGCTTCACCCTCACATACCTTCTTTATTGCAGCTGGAAGAGTTGTTTAGGTGTTCCCCATTTTCACCTTCTGCATCCTGCATCACTTCTGCAAGGACAAAGGCAATACTCAGACAACCCTGGACCTCACAACACTCTGCCTCTCTGCCCCAGATGGATCAAGAATAATCTGATTGAGATTTGGGACATTTGTTTGGCAACAATAATAATGCTGACCAACATGCCACACTCCCATGGGATCACCATGCAACACCTCCCTTCTCTCCTCCATTCCTGACTGTGCACTGTCTTCACAATCCCTCACACACCCTCACCACTCCCCAGGAAAGTGGTCACAGCACCAAGCCTGACAGAGTTCAAGAAGTGTTTGAACAATGCTCTCAGGGTTATGGTGTGATTATTGGGGTGTCATCTGCAGGGCCAGGGGTTGGAGTGGATCTTGATGTGTCCCTTCCAACTCACCAGATTCTATAATTCTATGAAGGGATCGTGGCCAGTTTGCCTACTGGGTCAGTAGCACTGACTGCTCCACAGAACAGGCACTTACCTTCCTGATTTACACCATTCTCAACTATCTGCTTGTCTTTCAGGGCACTGCCGTCCTCATTCAATGCTCTGTCTGAAAAGAGACCAGACAACAAGTGCAGTCCCTCAGGAGTACATTCCATTGCTTCTGCCTCTCCCCAGCACAGGCACTGCTCTGTGCAGCCCAGGGCTCAGAGCACACCTTCTCCTCTGCAAGTACTGCTGTGCTAGCAGCAAAAGCCCTACTTGAAATTGCTTTGTACACACATTTCAGAGAACATCATAGCCCTGCCTACTGTTTCCCATCCACAGAGCAGTGACTGCCTGTTCCCCAGGTGCTGCTGGGTGCACTGCACAGAGGTGCACTGACTCCCCTTCCTGATCTTCCCATTCTATTCTGCAACAAAATAAAGGATTTTATTTTCTGCATCTCATGTCCAAACTGAAAACCTTTATCTATGGACCTGATTTCTCTCTTTCCTGAACTGTGTGTTTTCCCTCCTTTCTATTTCAAGACAGGCATAAAATAAGCCTCCTTTTCCTTTACCCATGTCTATGCATATGGAAATTGTTACACAAGTGATAACACAATCCTGCAGTGCACCACACCTTCACCATCAGCTACACAATCCCTGTTTCTACAGATGAAAGAAAGCTGTTCTATACCCATTACAATACATGCAGGAAGAATAAGCAGCAAACCCCAGAGGCTTCTGAATTTTTCTGAGTTTCTTTTTCCTTATCGTCATCATAGAAAAAAATTCTTTATAGGAAAGACTTCTGCCTTTTCCAACCCTTCATTATCAGCCACTTGTGGCAAATGGTGGAAGAGGTAGTGAGTGAATGAATCACTAGTGCAACAGACTGGGGAAAAAAGCTGACATTTTTTTCTCAAGCTGAACAATAATATTCAATTTCACTAGCCCTTTGGAGTTAAAAGAAATTCTAGAAAAAACACAGGTCCCAGAACTTCCTTGATTTTACATTTCTGGACTAAGAAAACAAAACTGGAGCTTTGTTTTAACTGCCTGATGAATGCAGTCAAAAAACTTTCCTAAAGCAAGTGGAAGATACAGCAGGTTTTGTTCCTTAGCGAAGCACATTTCTGGATGAAGTATCTCCCAAATACGAATTTTGCATGCTGGTAAGCATCCCAACTCTAAATTGGTGTGCTGAGGCTCTTATCTTTCCTCCATGCTTAGTTCTTTTTCCCACAGATGCTAAAATGGTTTGCAAACCCAGCAAAAGCAGCATCATTCTCATCATATCAAGAGGGAAAGTGAAGCCCCAAGAAGGAGTTTGCTCTGTGCTGTTTACCAAACACCGCCTTCAGGTCTTTCTGATTTCTCTTCTAGTGATCTACCCATCAACATTTACTGTTCCTAAGGCAACAGGTTCTTCTAGGCCAACAGGGGAATGGTAAACTCTATACTGAGAACATGCTAATATGGCTTGGACTACATAGTGCAAAATTGCTTTCCCTCCTCATGTTCCTCTGTTTTAAGGCTCCATCTCACTTGTTACCTGCTTCAGGCTCTTCATCCTCACAACGAATAGTGTGTGAATGTGCAGCTGCAAGAAAACAGAAATCCTTTTCCAGAAACGTGTATAGAGGTAGCACAATAGTCTGCAAAATAGGCAACTCAGCCTTAAAGTGACAACTTCATCATAACACTTTTAACAGATATTCCTGAGAACCACTATGTTACACCACTTCAATGACTCACAATTTATTTCAACTTCAACTTCCCTCCAGCAACCACTTAAGGTCCCAGACCACGACCAACACTGTTTATTTTTATGCCTACAACTTCACCAAAGTCTTGCTGATGTACAATCTATTGGTAAAGCTGCACAAATCTGTCATAAAAAGCCAGAGATAGCTGAGAAGAGAATCTGCATCTACTTTTTCTACTTCATCTTTGTGTTGCACTAACACTGTAACTTTAAACCCTTCCTCTTTGGAGACCTTAAAGAATCTTTTCTAGAAAAATCCTAAAGCAGATTTAAGTGCAGTACCAAAATGAGGGGTTTTGGGGGGTGGGGGGGGTTGGGGTTTTTTCCCTATCCATCCCTCTCCTTTTCTCACTTTCAGATTCATCCATAGTCTTGACTTCAGCAGTCTCTGAACCATGGGCTAGAGCCACAGCTTCAACAAATGTAAGGTACCAGACTGAGCACCCCACACAAAGGCACTGTGAGCTCAACACCAGAACATTCCTAGAGGGCACTGAACCCGTCACCTGATGGCAGGAGCTTTGGCCATTCCCCACTGAAACACTGTTTGGTCTGCTAACAAAGCGTCTTTTAAGAATCTTCCCCTGCTCTCCCCAGTCTGCTTGACTGCCTTGGGGGTTACTTTTGTTTGGTTCCTTAAAACAGACCACAGTCCTGGCAGCAAAACCCATATATGTTAAAGCTAGAACATGATAGTCAAATTCACCCTTATGAAAGGGGCACAGACTGAAGGAGTTGTCCCCTTCCTTAGCTGCTCACTACATAGAGTGATCCCCACACCCCAACACACAAGAAGCCAGAAAACAGTGCAAGCTTGCTACAAATTAAGGAAGTAAAAAAACCCAAAAACACTCCAACAAAACACTAAGAAAAAACAAAACAAAAAATCCACAACCAAAGAAACAAAAAAATCCCCAAAACCCAAAAAAACCTCAGTGCAGATTAGAATGGACAGCAGAAGCCCAGACAGGGATCTGGACAGGAAGAGAGGAATGACAGATTGCCCTACAGTGTGCACTTTTCCAGCCTTCATCCTGAGGCCAGCCCCAATTCTCCATTATTAGAAAGGTAATTCACCTCCAAAGACAGTGTTGACCAGGAAAGTCTCAGGCCATTCACTGCCAGTAACTTTGCCAGCCCCAATAACACATTGACTAGATGCAGGTCCCTATAATCATCCAATATTGGACCTCAGCTGAGATTTTGAGTCTGCACGTGCACACTTTAAAAACCAACTCAAAAACTCAGACCCTGCAAAAAAGGAAAGAGGAAATCAGACTCCCTGCTCCAACCAAGAGCAGGTGTTTAGAAACATTAAACACATTTCTTACCTCCCTCTGAGTTAGGCTGCTGTTGGCTGTTCCCAGGGAAAAGTTGTTCCTGTTCTCCTATAAAGAAATTTCTTTGTTTTAGAAAGTATGTATAAACGACCTGAAAAAAATAACTACACTCAAAGGAAACTTGCCCCTTTACCTCTCCAATGAAAGACTACAGTGACCCAGAATAAAAACTGACAAGCCCAGACCAAGCACCGGTCTGATTTGCACACATTTGTGACACTCTCTTACCTGAGCCATTCACTGGACTGTTATTCTGAGCAGTCCTTCCTGCTCCACACTTAATTTTACCTGCACAAAAACAAATAGAATATCTGGAGAAATTACTCAGAAATAAAGTTTTATGCTTTTGGAAACTTGTTGACAGCCTCCATCCATTCCATCCCCCTCTTCAACCCCTAAACAAAAAAAAAAAAAACCCACTTCACTGAGCACATGAAACTGAATACTTGATTTGGAGGAAGAACAAAGAATGAAATACTGTTTTGAGGGAAAGACAGTCAGTGAGAGATCAACAGAATGGGTCTCCTGGGACAGCAAGTCAGAACACATCTAATCAAATCTAAGGTGGAGCTTAACAATTTCTGATTCTATATCTTGTACTTAAAACAGCAAACTTCTGCTGTTTGATGATACCCGTGCAATGCTTATCCTACCAAGGTATAACAGGTTTATTTTCTTGCATGTTCAAACCCTCATTGTTTCAAGGGAAGTAACTGAATTGGTTTGATTCTAACTGATGGTCAGTTTTGAGTGACATTCTTTGTGTGTTAACAGCAACACTTTGTGTTGTTTAACATCACCAATATGAACAAGGACACAGAAGGCACTTTCTGAAAGTTTGCAGATGACATCAAACTGGGGAGAGTAGGGGACATGCTGGAAAGCAGGGTTGCCACTCAAAACTGGCATCAACAACCTGCAGAAACATGCTGGCAGAAAAGATGTGATATTCAATGGCAAACAAAAAAAAGTCCTGAATCTCTTAAGTCACCCCATGGACCACTATAGGCTGGGCTCTGCCTGGCTAGGAAACAGCTCTGAAGGAAAGAACTTGAAAGCATCAACGAGCTCAACATTACATAATAAAATATGCCCTTGCAGTAGAAGGCTTACAAATACTGGGCTGTGTTAGCAGAGGTGAAGTCAGCCCATCAACACAAATAATTCCTCCTCTCTATTCAATATTTAGGACACCACATGAAGTGCTCTCTCTAGTTTTAGTCTCCCAGTTAATGTAAAAACACCCTCTTTCTGAAGTTAGCCCAACAAATGTCCACCAAGATGTCTAGGGGCAGGAGCTGTGCAAGGAGGCACTGAGAGATTTGGGTTGTTCAACCTCAAGAATTAGGACAAGAGGATGATGGCTAACTGCAGTCTACAACTAACTACAGAAAACAAAGGAAACTCCTCTCAAAAGTACAGAACAAAAAAACAGGAGGCAACGGCTACCAGTTGCTAAAGGGCAACCATTAACAGAAATAAGGAGAAATATCCTTCCCTACAAGAGTGATTCAGCACTTAAACACGTGAGGCTGAAAGGCTGGGAAATTCCCACCCTTGGAACTATTCAAAGTTTGACTGGACCAAGGCCTTAAGCAACCTGATCTAGCTTTGAAGTTGGTCATGCTTTGAGTAGCATTTTGGATGAAACTTCCAGAGATGTCTTCCCACCTAGTTTATTTTATGATTCCATGCCAACAGAAACTAAATGGACAATGAACAGGAAAGCAAAAGGCCCACATGCAGTATATATCTATTTATGTCCTGATCAGAATATCATCAATTAGTCCTTCCCAGATGGGAGATGCATCCAGTACTCTTCACCCTGCAGCCACCTCCAAGTGGTGGCCCCATCTGGAAGCCAACATGAATCTTCCATGCAGAGCATGCATAGGATGAATAAATGTCCCTGTTTGGGATTCTCTCCAACACAAAGAGAAAAGATGGTGTGCCCATCTTTTTCAAATCAGAAGGCAATTTAACACAGAAATCCAAAACTGTGGCAGAAAAAGATACACAGTGATAGCCTGTAATTACTATTTCTGATTAAACTGTCAGATTTACAAAAAAGATACTTGAATTCAGTGTAGGGATGGATTGAAAAACAAATACAGAACTCCAAGATGATGGCAATACAGGGTGCCAGGAGGCACAGAAGGTGCCATTTATCAGTTGACCACATTGAGTTGTCATATTAGACTCAGCATATGATATTCAGATCTGGTATAAGCCTGTCCCAACAGTAAATGTGATCTCCAGGGCATCTTCAGGGCAGCTTTATAATGCTCTCAAAAAGGCTGTAAAAAAACACTCAGGTAGGAACGGGAAAGACTACAAATACTTGGTAAGTAGAAACACGCTGTAAATCAAACACCCAGTCTGAAGGAGAACTATGCAAATGCAAACTGCAGTGTTTCCCAGGACTCAGAGCCCAGTGTCAGAATACAAAAAATTCAGTACATTATTTCCTTCAAATCTATTCGCTTTTAGTCCTAAAATTAATTTAGTCCTAAATTGGACTTGTTTCTCCTACTGTTTTTACACCTGATGGTCAGAAATTTTCACACATTCTACAGAACCTTAGGTGAGTATAATCTGGAAGCACATAAAGCTCAGTTAGGAAGTGTTATATATACCTTTCTTGTGCAGGAGTACTGCTACTAGGATTCCTCCTAGGATAAAAGCTGCAAAAACAGCAATAAGAGCACCTCTGTTTCGTTTGGAAGAACCGTGTCCTTCAAAAAAAAATTTAAAAAACAAAGACTGGTTAGTTAAAAAGCAACTGTATGATACACTAGTTCAGTAGAGATACAGCCCCAAATATGTTTTATAGCTATTTTTTTAAAAAGTAACCTTAAAAAGCACCAGAGTCAGTTATTAGCAAAACCCTAAGCCATCTCCAGGACAGTTACATGTTAGGTACCTAATTTCAGTGAAGGCACATCACCACTTGAAAGGCAATGGCTATTCCAGTTCTTGGCCTATGAAAGGCTGAGCCAGATTTCAAACAAATGAAACTTCAGCAAGTATCTTGTATCGGGTTTGCACTGCAAAGTTTTGATGCTTTCTGTGAGAAGATGCCAGAAGCTGTCTCCATGTCATCAGAGCCCATCAGTGATTGTGGTAGTGTCTCTGGGATAACACTTCAAAGACAGGGGAAAGACTGCTGGACAACAACAGCAAGGGTGAGAGGGGAGTGACAATATGTGAGAGAATCTGCCCAACAGGCACCAAGGCCAGTGCAGAAGCAGGTGCAGCTGCTGGAGCCCATGGGGGGCCCCACATCAGAACAGATGGATGCCTGAAGGAGGCTGTAACCCCATGGGAAGCCCACACTGGAACAGCCTCCTGGCAGGGCCTGTGGCCCCTGGAGAGAGGAGCCCACACTGGAGCAGGTTTGCTGGCAGGACTTGAGTCCCTGTGGGGAACCCACACTGGAGCAGTTCATTAAGAGCTGTGGCCTGTGGCAATCACTCATATTAGAGAAGTTTATAGAGGCTGTCTCTTGTGGGAGGGACCCCACATGGTTCAGGGGAGAGTGTGAGGAGTCCTGCCCCTGAGGAGGAATGACAATGTGCAATGAGGTGACTGCAAGCCCCATTCCCCGTCCCCCTGTGCTGCCCAGGGAGACCAGGTAATGATATCAGGAGCCAAGCTGAGTCTGGGAAGAAAGGAGGAGTTTCAGAGAGGTGTTTTAGATTTGCTCTTGTTTCTCATTATCCTGCTCTGATTTTGAGTGGCAATAAATTAAACTCATTTTCCCAAAGTCAAGTCTGTTCTGCCTGTGACAGTAATGGCTGAATGTCCTCTCTCTGTCCTTACCTCAACCCATGAGGCTTGTCATATTTTCTCCTCCCTGCCCCACAGAGGAGGGGGAGTGACAGATCAGCCTGAAGGGCACCTGGCAGCCAGCCAAACTCAACCCACCACATAACTCATTTCTAACAAGTTTCTCCAGTAAAGGAAGAATTCTACACTAGTAAACCATGACAATTACTTTTGCACAGAAATGAGAAATTTTGTCAGTTAGGGACTGCCTTACGTACCCTACAAATCAGATGGTTCCAAAAATATTCTCACTCCGTGTTTAAAAAAACCCTAAAAATGCAAGACTCAAGCTAAAGGCTGTCCCAAAGCAATAAGCAACAGGAGGAAAACTCCCTTTTCTATTTTATACCTCACTATGAAGGAGGAGGGAACTATGCTCATTGACTCACGCGCATGCTAGATGAGAAATTATTTTATCTTATGGCTGCTAGATGACTCACTTGGAATGGCTGAATAGTTTCACTCCAATTCATGGAGAGCAGTACAAAGACAACAAGTTGTTAGCATTAATTACATAAGACCAGAAGGTTCAGAAGAGATCTTCCAAGACCTTCTAATCTTTATTATTACTCAGTCAAGTCACAGCTAAAGGTTTTATTCTGTGCAGATCCTTACAAAAAGTATCTTTCCAGAGAGATCAAACTGTCATCCTCATACTTTTCACAAACTTTATACACTTTTAGCAGACAAATCACTTCTGATGCTTTTTACTCTTTAAATTCAACTTCCTGGAAAGTCAGGAGAAATCTTACAAAGGCCATGCTGTTTCCCAAACAAGCCTCTCAGACCCATGTTTGCAATATGACACATTTATTACCTTTTTCTTCTGGAAGGCATTGATTCAAAGGGATTTCAGAGCTCTTTTCTGTTTTTGAAAATTTAATGGTACATGTAGCGTTGGTGATAGTATGAACATTCTTCAAAGGGATGGAAAGCACCTGGTTCGGGTGACTGTGTGGATGGTTATTCAGCTTCCAAGCATAATTCAGAGACCCCTGGAAAGGTGCTGTACAGTTTAATACAAGTTCATCATCACTGGCATTGCAACTGATTTTAGGTTCTGGAAGGGAACCTAGAAGGAGAGAAAACATTCTGTATTACTTTAGTTATAAACTATATAGAATTTCAGCACAGGACAAGGGCTGGAGCAACAAAAGCAGCAGGAAAGTGCACAGACAAAACTGTGAGGGTGTGTGCACACATGCATTAGAGAGAAATGTGTTTCTGAAAGTGACCTGTAAACCACCTGTTTGTGGTTCTCCCTGGCCTAGCCCAAGAGTCCTCATGGCTCACCTTCCATTGGACTAATAGACACACTGATCACATATATTTCCCAAAGAATACTAGTGAGGCCGAGTAGATCTGCACAGGACGATGCCACAGGTATTCAGGCATGTATAATATGCCTGCAGGAATATCTTTAATAGATCCATAATGCCTGGGGATTACCTGGTCAGCTTGTTCAAAAACTTTGGTCATCTCCCTGAAAGTGTAGTGTCCCATCTACACACGTTCTCAAAGTCATCCCAAGGTGAGCAATGATGGGCACACAAATGAGATGCCACCTTTGAAAATTTGTTCACAGTGCCTAAGCAACTTAAAAATAGACACAAAGAACAGACCCCTCTGTTTCTATTTGCTTCCCTGACAAATAGACAATGCTCTTTCTAGACATTTTAAAGTCAATAGTGGTTCACAATCTTTATGCAGTTCTTCCAGTACTTACCAAACACATCAAGTACAAAGTTTAAGTAGTTATCTTTCACAGAATCCCGGTACTGTAACTCATAATTGCCAGCATCTTCCTTCTCCAGGTTAACTATAGTCAAGGATCCATTCTCCATGAGTACACTCCTGTTGCGGAGAGGACCAAAATATGTCGGTATGTTTTGCACTTCCCATTCAGCCACTTTATTCTTGTCTTTCTTCCAGACAATTTCCTCTATTTTTTGGTCTATTTGTACTGGAAAAGTAATATTTTCCCCCACGAGGCCAACTATGTTCTGACAGTAGATGTGTGCTATAGAGGGGAGAAAAAAAGAAAAAGTTACTTCAACAATCGTTTTATAAAACACTGCTTGACTAATGCCATAAGCAATACCATATACATTCAAATTTAGGTTAGAAGCACATCACAAAGTTACAAACTAAGGTACACATCAGTTAAGAATTACCCAAACCCAAGCTGTCAGCACAATTGTATGACAGGCATGGCAAAGAAATTCAGTTTTCACATTCTGGTCCCAGGCAGAATAACTGCCCCCATGATCTTCCCTATCCTAAGCCCCTCTATCCTCAGTAATTTGCCTCTGTTCACTTGAATTAGGCCTCCTGCCCATGATCTGGTGGAAAATATTACATGAAGAATTGTCACCATCAAAATCTGTTTCAGCATCTTGTTGCAGAACACCCAGACTGAAGTTCCTGCTGATCAAATAAACTGCAATTTTTCAAGTATGAATATTCACAGTTAGTAAAAAGCACACTTCTGATGCAAAACTGCTACTGAGTTCGAAGCACCTGCTCTGAAGTCATGGGGGTATTAGGGATTTCCCTCGAAATGTCACTTAAGTTTATTTCACAGCCAGTATATGTGAAACAGCATCCCATCCTCTGAGATCTAGCAGAGCTGTTAGCAAGAATGAAGCTGTTCAGAAACACTGCTCTCAGTTTTGAGTCAATTACATTCTGCTAAAAATGCCCAGGCATTCAATATAAATAAATAAACCACAACAGAAGAGAGATAAGAGATTTTCCCTAATTTTCATTAAAAGCAGCTGCATTTGTGAAAAAAACCCAAAAAACTACTGATCTAACAGACAAAATCCAGCTGTGGGGAAGAGACCACAACCTCTAAACCATCAGCATCTCTCTGTCTCTGCTTCAGTTTTCAGCAACCACCTTCCACTTCCAAATAGCTCCAAATGGCTCTAAAACAATTGCAAGATCACTGCAATGGCAGACAGGAACATAGCCAAAAGCACTTTGGTATCAAGTTCAAGTGACACTTGCATTTAGGAATCGATTTTGGTCCACAGTAGCTGGTACCTTTTTACTTGTTTGTTGAAAGAAGGGCACGGTTCAGATACAAATGAGGTCTCATATTAAGGCAGGATTCCCAATCTGTACCATGTAAAACTTCCCTTTAAACAGTTAGCTATGCATGGTGAGACAAATATTTCAGATGTCTACTCCTCAAGCCAACTGGTTCCCAGGGACAGCTAGTATTCTGGGTTTTATCTTTTTTTATTCCTAAATGGCATCAGTTTCAGGACCCACCAATTCCTATATCCTGACAAACAGAAGGTCAGCTGGCCTTCCTTTCCCACTGGTAAAGGACAGTGCTCATCAGCTGTTCTGCCACACCATAGAAACACAGACTTTCTCTGACAGGACAATGAACACAAGCAATAAAAACGCACTTCCTTGTGCTTGGCCAGAGAACTGCACACACATCTTCTCCAAGCCTTACTTTTTATGGAATATCCAATCTGTTTGCAATTTACCCATGAAAGCACTCTTCTCGTGCCACTGGAATTGCAACATCTTGATGTCTGCACTTACACAGTCACCTCTTCCAGGCACAAGAATTGTAGAAGTAATCAGGGTAAGCTATCAACTCCCACATCTTGTCAACACAACCTACTGCTTTCTTTGTATTCTATGCTGTTCAGGCAGATTTAAACATTTTACTTGAGCATCTCTTTCCACCTATATCAATTAACAATTTCCAGAAGAAAAAAGAACTCAGAAACTCCAGACTTTGTGTCTGGACACCACGAGATTGCAAGATGCTGGGTAGAGTGGAATGCTATTTTGATCTGATGAAGCCTGAAGTCTTGTTAGAGACCTTTATTTCATAAACACAGTTTCCAGGAGCTCATATTCCTCAAGCAGTCATCCCTCACTGCCTAAGAACCTATGGTATTCCTAGCATGGAGAAAAACTCCCTGCTCTTCCCACTGTGAAATTTTACCTCTATGTAGCTTTGGCTCACTGACACAACCAGGTTGTGGTGGCTCAACATCAGCATAAGCCAAACCACAGTGGCCATTGACAACAGCCTTCAGCAAGGACAGCAGCTGTTTGCTGGGCACTGAGAACATGAGCAAGGACAGCCACCACTACTCAGCCAACCTCTTATAACTTTCTGCATTTAGGTGTTGATCCAGGTAAATGCTCCATGTCTTTACTCTCTTTCAGTTAGCCATAAGTGCTAGGCTGGAGTTATGAGAGCAAAATTGTTGCTTCTTCAAGCCCATGAGTGAGACTGAAGGAAAGCAGAGCTGAGAAAAACCCACATTTTCTCTCCACAGGTTTTACATGGCACAGGGAGGCACTGCTGTTTTCAGCCCACTCTCTTCTTGCTGGCAGGTCCAACAGTAGGACAAGGAAAAGGTTATTCCCTCAAGGATAACAGCCATCTCTTCCCACCTTAAAACATCCAATCTCTGTTTTTATTTCCCTGTTTCACTGGTCTTGTGAAAATGTGAAGAAGTCTCCCAGTCAGTGACATCAGCTTCCTTTTTCCAAAGAAATCATACAGAAATGTTGCATAAGGTCATAACCACACATCTTCGAGCTTTTGGAAAAAGCATGTGTCATCATGTTTTCTAAATTCCTAAGAAACCCTTCCCCATCTTTTCTACTTCATTTTATATAGAAACATATTTCCCATTTCACAGTGGTGAGCAAAGAGGGAGAAATGACAACCAAACACTCCCTCACACACTCTTTTTGGAAAGCTAGAAATGCCTTTTCTTTCATTTATCTGCTTTCTCCCTCTCTTCTTATTGTAGCCTATTATTCCAAGATGAAGTTCACACAACAAAATAGTGCTGTGCTAAGGCCTCCAGTAGCCTCTACAGAAACCATCAGACTACCTGCTCCTGTACCTCCTAAAACCCACTCCAAATTCCTTCTTATGCCAACTCCTTGTGTTCTCTCCTTCCAATCAAATCACATGCTCAAAGTGTCACAGGTAAAGAGGAGCTAACATTGTGTGGGCAAAGCCTCTTCTACAAACCCACCACCTCACCTTGTCTACCTCATCTTCTGCTCCCACTTCTCCAGCAGCCAGACCCACACAACTCAGTGCTGTACTCAAGTTTTAATACTTCCCAGACTAATTCTCTTTCAACATTTTAGCATGTTAAAGGTATCCATATTCCATAAGACTAAGTAGAACTTAATACTTCATTTACCAGCAATAAATGCTTCAATACTGTATTTGTCTACCCAGTTTGACTTTCTTCACTACTTTTCATGGAGCTGATGTAAAGCCTAGTTATTTTGGACAACATCTGTAAGCTAGGCCCTTTTTATTTTTAATGCTATCATTAATATTTTTGGTCTCAAATACCCATTTGAAATGCATATAGGTATACATTATGTCTATACAGGCAGCAGCTAGGTTCTCCTATTAAGACACTAACATTCCACCTGCTGAAACTGGGTGGAAAAGTCCTTACTAATTAGTTTGTGGCAAGGAGCTATTTGTTTCAGGAGCAGGGCTTTCTAAAGATTTTTCATTTATTTGTTGTAACTTCCCAACTACCCCTCTCCAGCTTTTTTAAAATTCTGAATTCCCCATCAACTGTAACCAGCAGACAATTGTGTTCCTTCCTAACCATCAAACCACCAGCTGCAGAAAAACGTGAAATCAATGTTCAGTCCAGAAGGACTGTGAGAATATTCACCAACCATTGTCCTCTTAATTCCCCCACAGGCCACAAACACAACCACTTCCTAAACTCCAGTAAGAAAGCACTGAGACCCACGGTGTAAAAACACAGGCAAAAGCTACAGCCTGGAGAGAGAGAGAGAACACAGATGACAATAAGATGTAGCAGCAGCCCAGGCTGTTGCAAGATAAAATCAGATTTGTACAAGAATGAATGCAGATCCTACATGTAACAACCAGAGCAGAGGTGCTCTCCTGCATACTGCAGCACCTTCACAGATGTGTGTGTTGCTCCCCTGGACAATACAGGGCTGCATCTACAGAGCTCTATACTTCAGCAAAGGCAGGACCCAAGGGCGGCACCTACCAACAGGCCTGGGTCACTCCCCACCACCAAATCCATACCTTCAGTCATATCCCTCAGCAAGGGCCCAACAACAGGCAGCATTCCCATGTAGAGGCTATCCAGCCATTTTTAAACTATGCTGGTGACCAAAAGCATGGGGATGACTTACCTATTCCTCCTTCTCCCCCTTTTTGTCTGCCCATTCCTGCAGTGAAATAGGCATGCAGACAGTGCAATCTGCCAACTAAAGAAACAACAACAAAAAAAGCCACGGAAGGAAGGACTGTAATTCTGACTCACAGATGTGAGTCACTGTGGAAACACCAGTGCTCGTGCACAGAATGGAGCAGATGTGAGGAAAATGAGGAAGAATGAGGGTAAGAGAACAGAGGAAGGACAGGCAGTGATCTCTTCTCTGTGGTGACCAGAGACAGGACCCAAGGGAATGGCCCGAAGTTGTGTCAGGGGAGGTTTAGGTTCAATATCAGGAAAAAGGTTCTTCAACCAGAGGGTGGTTGGGCACTGGAACAGGCCAGGGAGGGAGAGGATTGGGAACCACCATTTTTAGCAGTGGTGAACTAGTATGGAGAACCTTTGTGTCCTGCAGATTATTGATTATTTACAGTCTCTAGGCTTTGCTTAGACACAGAACAGATTTGCATTTAAGCCTGCCTTGAGCTATGAAAAAAAGCAGCAGTTTGAAAGCAGTCCAGAGACACTGGAACAGGTTTCCCTGAGAATGGATGCCCCATCCCTGGCTGTGTTCAAGGCCAGTCTGGATGAGGCTCTGAGCAACCTGGTCTAGTGGAAGGTGTCCCTGCCCATGGCAGAGGGCTGGAACTGGATGATCATTAAGGCCTCCTCTAACCCAAACCATTCTATGATTCCAAATCCTCTGATCACTTATTCCCAGCATCCAGACAGCAGCACTTCCTATGCTGTATAAGCACAGTCTTCATGTAAGGCTCCTTAAAAAACAGCACTGAGAAAATAATCTGTCTGAGTAACTCTTTCCTTCAATCAGGTTTATTTTCAGCCAGATCATCTTTGCAGTTCTACTTACAAAGGATGGCACAAACTGATGCCATAGACAGGAACTTTTCTTGACCTGTGGCAACACCAGCTTAAACAGATTCCAAATTACAACCTCTGTCTCTTACAAACCCTGTATCACCCAGCCAGCCCACAGTCACACTACCCTGAACATGGCCAATTGGCTCTCCTGGGGCTGCAAACAGAGAGAATGACCAGTAAGGAAAAAACTGAAACCAAACAAACCTAAACTCGCTTTTTTTTCTTTTTTTTTTTTTTTTATGAACACCTTTCACACACTCAGGATCAAAGGAGTCTGTGAATGAAATCCAGAGATAATCTTAGCTGTCTAAAGTCTAAGACCATTAACTACATTAAGGCAAGAAGCTATGAGAAAATTTTTTCACTGTGTTCATCCTGTAGTGTTAAATAGCAATGGCAAAAATATTGTTTCATTTTGGTTTTAATATGACATAACAACCTCAGCCCTTATCAAGAGTTTTTAATCAGAGGACAGAGGTTTGGTTAAACTTTTTTTTTCCACTGTGAGGAATTTATAACTTTCTCTTTATCCAGGAAGATTCAAGAGTAAGGGGACAGGACAACACAAGCAGGTGTCAGCTTTGCAGTGCCGATAACTGATTTTTCCATTTATAGTACTTAAAATAGTGTTTGACATTTCTATTAGCAACATGCAACATAACCACATTCCACAAACAACCTGAATTTGTTAGGAGTCCAGGTTTTCCCACATTCATCACAATGCCTTATGGTGCAGTTCCTATGACATGTTTCATGGGGTGGAAAGACACAGAAGAAACGTGACCAATTCCAATGTGTTTCTGATTAATAAAAATGTAGAAAGGAGCATATATTCGTGTGTACAGAGAAAAAAAAAAGACAGGAAATTTTAAAATAATAACAATAATACTTTAAAAAAAACCAGCCCAAACTTGTTGAACTGTCTAACGACACAGACACAAGAAGCCACATTGAGGGAAGTTTGGTTTCTATGCTGGTCACTCTCAGAAGAAGTCTGAAAGAAAAATCATTTTTATCAGCTCTCAGGTTGTCAGTCTACACTCAGTACTGGAGATGGCAATTTCTGCTTTAGGTGAACCAGATTTTCTCAGTTTAACTCAGTTTTTATAAAGAAGTTAAATTGAGAAACAAAGCAACCATTAATGCAAACATACAATGAAAATGGCATTAAGGAATCCATCTAAATATGCAAGAACTAGAAAGCAGTAACATTGCATAAAAAAAGAGTTGATGCTCAGAACACTGAAAGAGTTCTGTGGCTTTCAGATGAGACTTAATACGGACACAGAATGCTTCTAGGTGCTCTAGTTCATATATCCAGCTTATTTCCCACATCCCCTCTGCTTTTGGTAGGATCCTGATGCAGCTAAAGCAAGCAGAAATTTGGCTGCCATCTGCAGTGCAACAGAACTGCATCCCCACAGGAGTGGCTTGCACTGTGATCCTCCTGTTGGTGTGGTGTTATTTATTCACCTCCTCCACAAGCAGGATGCAAAGATCTCTGTGTGGGTTGCTTCACCAAACTAGGCCACAGATACCACACTGACTTTCTTTCCACTCACATACAACATCCAGGATCCCAAATCTGAACAGAGTTTTGTCTTGAACTTCCAACAACTGAAGGTGCGTGCTCTTGGTAGATCTAAAATCAAAGTCCTTCCACAGCCTTGAGGTGGGGCTTTGTGCTGTAATTAACAAGTCTAAGGTTTCATCCAATAAAAAACTGACTTGGCATTGTGAAAAGCAGAAATCCCTATGTGGTGAGTAGGAATTCTGAAGACACCAGAGCTACACTGCAACTTCTGGCTTCCACAGGGGAGTGAAGAAGGACATCTTCTCCCCTACTCCAGACATTCAGCAATGTGACTGGGATAAGTGCAGTGCTTTGGATTTGGATGGAGAAAGGATTCTGGAGGGGAAAGCTGACAAAGGATCTACCAACAGCATCCTGGTGTTTAGAACAGGTGTTTGCAAGGCTAGAAACTTGCACGCCAAGTTGAACTGCTACTGATTTACTTCATGCACTTGGGCAGATCAGTCTGACTTTCAGGATCTTGACTTTCACATAGAGAGATGATGGATTATTTTACCTCATTAAAATTAACATAAAACATTTATACATAGTCAACACGCACATAACAGCAATAATGCAAGCATACAAACAAAAACATGGTGTGAAACCATGCCTATTTGGTTTAGTGAACAACAGTAAAGTGTTTGCATTCCCTATCTCCTGCCTTAATCAACCACTTCAGAATCAAAGTTTTGCAGAGAAGACAACAAATCTAGCTAAGTTTCCCACTAAAGGAGGATGTTATGTTACTTGCAGCCACAATTACTCTCTCTAGTTGACCAAGCACTTGTATGCTCTTTGGAACCTGGAATCTTTTTCGCCTAGGTAAGTCTGTAGGAGGTGGACTGAAAAGTGCAGAGTAGCAGCGGCATGACTTACATAACTTACATAATGCAAGGTAACAAAGTGTGTCGACTCACATAAAAAGTTACAAAGAAGATACTCAGTTAATCTTGCATTAGTCACACTCATTAGAGCTCTGCAAAAAGCACTGCAGGTGAGAAAAGAAATTGCAGCTAAGGCTTAACGTGGGCAGCCTCAAGCAGGTGAGCAGTGTCCTGGCTTCTCCGCTGGTCCTCCCTGCACACCCCCAGCGTTCCCTTACAGAACAGGATCTCTCCATATCAATTAAATAAAGCAAGCTGAAGACCCCTGGAATAGCATGGGGAGGAAATCACAGGGAGTTGCTCTGAACACCTAGCAGCATAGAAGTTCCTTTTTTAACAGGCGGATACAATAGCTCCTATTTTAGGCACATTCCGGAAACTCCCAAAGCAAACAAAAAACCAAAACCCAAAGTCAGAAGAAATCCCTTAGACTAGAGGAATGATAAGGTCTTCATAAATTAAATCATGCTATCTTGCAATAGCAGCTCGCACTGATGACAAGAAGAAAGTTTGTACATCCATCTTCAATTTCAAAAATGAACAAATTTTGTTTATACTTCTCATGTTCACAGCTCAGTGCAAGGACTACGCATGTAAGGATTACGCTCCTAAGGCACAGCGGTGGCATTTGGATTAAGAAGTCCTTTGACTAGTATTTCAACAGCAGTTATACAGTAATAGTTTACTTCTACCAAAAAAAACCAAAACAAAATAAAACCAACAAACAACACACACAAAAACAATAAAAAAACCCCAAAAAACAAAGCAAAAGTAACCAACCAGCCAACAACAATGGAAACCAAACCAAACAAACCAAACCGCTAAAAGAACCCCATAATCAACACAAAACGATTGAGAACTTGGACGTTTTGTCCATGAGCAAGAACGAACACAGAATATAAAATAAACAGCATTTTCACGTTTAGGGATGATAAGAATACTTCTACAATAAAAGCTGGTTTCTTTGAATTCCTTAACATCTCGGAACCCGGAAGAAAAATGCGCACACCGGCACGGCAAGGAGGAGGCTGCGCTCTCCTCAGCGCGGGTACCACAAAAATCGCGCCCATCCCCGCCGCAAGCCTCCAGTTAGGACAAGTTGGAAAGGAACGGGGCACAGGAACCTGCCGAGAATAGGGTGAGGAGCTCCTGAACGTGCTGATGGGCGATATGTAACTCTAGTTTGAGGTGCGGGAGGGAGGCGGCCGCCCGCTTGCGCCCGCCGGCCCCGGGCGGGGCAGCGAGCGGCCAGGAATGCCCGCCCGGCGCAAGAAGCCACTGTCGCAGGGCTTCTGAGGGGATGGCGGTGACTGGGGCAGCTCCCCGGCCACCTCGGAAGCCCCCGCAGCTCCCATATCCCTGCCACAGCCGCCCCACCCGATCCCCGACACACCCATCCGAATGCCCGGGAAGCGGCGGCCGAGGCTGCCCCGCTCCCGCCGCCCCGGGCGGCACGGAGAGAGGGAGGGAGAGGGAGAAAAGCGAAGGAGTCGGGAAGGGTCCCCAACGAACTCACAGCTTACCCAGGAGGGTCGTAAGGCACAAGAGAAAAGCCTGCAGCCACATGGCTGCCCAAGCGCTCACTGCCGGCTGAGAAACAGAACACGGTGGCGCCAGCGACAAACCACGCCTCGCCCGCCCCGTTCCGTCCGGTCCCGTCCTATTCCGACTTATTTCCTACTCCTCAGTGCCAGCGGCTCCTCCCTGGGAAATCCCCTTGGGCGCTTCTTCTGGGCGCCCTGGGACGGTGGGAAAAAGGGGACTCAGCCGCGGTGACCGCCTCCCGTGCCCTATGCGGTGTCGGATGCCATACAGGGCCTTGGAGTGCCAGCTGGTGCCGCCAAGAAGGTTTGTGGGTTCGGGGGGCACAGCTCCAGCAAGTGCTGGCGACAGAGGTTGTCGTGTTGCTCTTACGTCAGGGAGGATCAACTCTGATCATGGAAAACCTGAAAGTAAATCAATTTAGTGTGGAGTGGCAGCCGCGCAGGTTAGCTAAAGAACGAATTTCACGCAGCTCACCACCTCAAAAAATGATCACAGAATAGTTTGGGTCAGGTCCAACCCTTCTGCCGTGGGCAGGGACACCTCCGGTTCCTCATACTCCCTGTAGCCTGGTGTTTGACACTCATGCTCCCAAAAATGTCCACTGTTCTCTTCGAGGGACACCTGGAAATATCTCCTTTTGAGGGCTGGGCTCAAGGCTAAGCCTGGCCATGCTCTCCTCTTCTGCCCAAGGTGAGGCTGGTCTCTGGGGGTGGTGAGTGAAGGAAAAGAAATAGAACAGAAACCAATTCTGACTTCTAGGGGCTTTCTTTGACACCAGCTGCTCAGCAGCCCATTCACAAACTCAAACACACTTAGATTCTGTTTCATGAATCGCTGGCCTCTTGACACTATTGAGTGTTTTTGAGGAAGAAAGGGAAACTTCCACAACAGTTTGGAAAATGTAAGTACTCAGCAGCTATTAAAAAATTGGTACTCTGACAAATATTCCAGTGGCAGCTGTGAGTCAGCTTTCCTCTCATGGCAGTGAGTTGCTGTGTGGATGCTTCAACCTCCTTCACCTGCATCCCATTCCCAGTGCAATACCCTGGCTGAGAAGAGTCCAGCTGCAGACCCTACAGCCTCAAAGCATGCTCAGCTCAGACATGTTCAGACACGCTCAGCTTGTCTGTCTGTCTGTCCTGGGGAACACCAGCACAGCACAATGCTGTGAGGAATGCTCTCACCACAGGTTTATCTCTCAGTCAGATCTCTCCCAGTACTCTTGGGCCCCCCACTCGCTGACGAGCAGCTGTGTCAGGCTATTCACACCCCTTTGAGACACCTCAGCTTTGCACTCCACACAACAGAATCAGAAAAAAAAAATCGGCAGCCATGGATGTATGTCTAAGCAGAGGTCCTTCCAGAGTAAACACTGAAGCCACTCCAACTCTGAGGGATCTTTTTTCCCCTCCTTCTTGGAATTACTGTAAGCTCCGTTAACTCATCACTGAAGCATGAGCTGGAATGACATACATCTTGAGCTGAGAAATGCTGTCTCATTCAGTTCTTACAAAAGCAGAATAACACTGATCCTTTCTCCATAGCTGTGTTGGAATGTCTTGACATGTAACTCACAAAGGCAGAGAGTACCATCCCATAAATTCCTTTTGCTCAGTGACAGAAACCCACATGGTGCATTTCTGTCCTTTGGTTACCTTTCCTCCTCTGTTCTTAATCTCTGACAAGATCCCTACCCTGTAAGGCTCCAAGTCACAGTGTTTATGCCAGAAATGTAACATGGCCATCTTCCTGCAGCACCCTCATGGCAGGAGCACACATTTTCTGCTGCTGACTCATCCTCCTGTCAGCTAAAATGTCCTCCCAAGATGCCAGAGGTTTTGGATTGAATCTTGTTGCTGGGAGGATGTTTGCACACTACAACTTTCCTGTAGGTTATGAAATATTTGAGAGAGAAATCTGAAGCAGACAGTTTCACTTTGAAACAGGTTGTTTTAAGGTGGAAGGAACCACAGGAGGTCACCCACATGCACTTAAGGCAGGCCTATGCTCTTCCTGCTGAGCTGCTCCATGTTGTAGAGGATGATTAGGGCAGAGAAACTTGAACCTGGAGGCTGGTGCCCTCACCTAGGCTCTTCTACTTTGTAATACATGGTAAGGATGCATTCTGCCTTATGCATACTTATACAGGCATACCAAATGTAAGATCCATAAAGTACTCCAAAAAGGCTCAGATGGCTGGTTTTCCTCCTTTCCTGACAGAGTAGCCAAGCAGACTTGCCCATGTTTTCCCTTCCTCAGTTGCCAAGACAATCTTAAATGTTTACTTCCTGTTCTGTCATTGCTGGAACACACCTTCAAATTGCTTCTTGTTGAGATAAGGACTAATCCCACTTCCTCTGTCAATCCTGGGAAAAATACATGGGAGTCTGCATGCTCAACACAGAGCCATGGTTTCTACTTCACAGGCGAATGACAGAAAATACAGGAGCTCTGAGACCAAGCATTCCAGCAGTAGGGGGAATCCAGAACTTAATGAACAGTGAGCTAAGCTCTGGGTGTCCTTCATGCCCTTCTTTGAGTGCAAAGGCCAGAGGGAGAAGTTTTAGTCATCATTTGCTTAGCTTGCACTTGGCTTCCCCCAAGGTCTGGTGCATTGTTTCCAGTATGAAAAATTAGTTTTCCAGGCTAAGTGAATTTTCCTGTGATCCGATTTCCACTTGACCCTTGGGTATTTGCAGTGCTTATACTTGTAAGTGTTGCTTATATGCAACACTTCTGCCAGCTGTTGTTTTGTGGGTGGGGACTCGACACTTTCAGCTGAGTTGGGCACATTCAGCATTTGCTTGAATGTGCAGACAGCACATTTTTTAAATTTTCTTTTTAATTAAAAGAATTTGTTTAATTTAACTAAAAGAAATAAAATTAAGTTTGTTTGCTTTCACTATCCCTGACATTCTCACAAGCAAATCACACTGTGCTTCATGATTGTGTGCTGTAAGGAACTCTTAAAAGAAATCTAAAGTGGTTTGAAAGTCTTTGCAACAGTGCTCCCATTGCCATTATAATCACTCCCATTGGGAAGCAAACTGAGTGGCATTAAGTTTCTGAATTAATATAACTGTAATTGCTCTGTAATTAAGTTCACAAGCAATAAAAAGAAAACCCTTCGTACCAAAATAGTTTTACTAGTAAGAGCATTTTAAGCACAGAGTAACTTGAGCGGCTTTTGCTGTTTGCATAAAGAATTGCCAAAGCGTGCTGCTATAATAAAAAAAATCCCAGGAATTACTAAATCTGAGAATTCAGAAAAAAATATTGCTCAGAATTTTCAATTTCATTAAGACTTAAAAAAAAACTCCACCAGTTTTGTGCATTTGCAGACTTGTTAAATGCCAGGATGTTGTTTAACAGCTCTGCAAATACACAAAATAAAACCAGATCTGCCCATCTTGGCCAAAGATTTGTTTAACTCTAGGGCTGTAATACTGGTGCTGCTTTATATTACATGGCATTTCAAAATTTCCATAGGACTTGGGAAAGAAGGAATGGGCCTGTTGGAGTGCACAGGTTTTCTCTTACAATCTGAGAAATGTAAGATAAAATAGGATGAATCTGGTGCTGGGGATGGAAAGATGTAGAGTGGGCTGGAAGCCAGGACCTGGCTATTGGCATTGCAGTTTTCAGTCTTGGAAAATTGATTGAGTTGACAAACTCAATCACATATTTGTGAGACACTGAGGACCTGTTTCTGTGACAATAAACCAACTTGATCCTGGAGGCAAGTATTTCAGGGTTAGAAGGTATCTCTGTATGTATCTCTGGCAGGATGCAGCTGGGGTGGGGCTTCAGTAGTCCTCCAGGCTAGGGAGCTGAGGCTGCATAACTTACAGTGAAAACTGGAGAAATTTTTCTCAGAAGACTTGGAAATAAAATGATCTTCTGCCTAAAACAGCCACAAAGCCTTCAGCTGGAACAAACTGGGGTAAGGAAATTACTGCTATCACCAATAGTTCTAAAGAAAAGTAATGTCTGATGCTTTTTGAAACATCTTTGGCCACCTTCCTGATCAGACTGAAGAAATGTCTTCATTTTGTTGTTCAGCTAAGCCACTGTAGATTACTACCTGGACAGGGAACTTTACTTTGCTCGTTACCCTTCCTGCTATTTAGCACAGCCAAGGGCAAAGCTGCCTTGTCCAGCATGATGGACCAACACAGAGGATACAGGTGTGTCCTTACCTGAAAGTCCATCTCAGCCAGGGATATGGTACCTCCACATCATGAATGTCATGTTACACATTTTGGTGTGCACTTACTCTTCTCAATCTGTATACAGCAAAGTGGTAAAGTTTTTTTATTCAAAGGTCTTTTTTTAAGTATTTGCATGCTTATGATGCTGGTGCATTCCTGAAGGGTGCCCCCACCCTAAAAAAAGTAGTCTGGGCATGTTATGGTGATATGCCCACCAGTTACATTTTTAGCCTGCCTTTCTCCTCACTTTTCAGATGTAATCCTCTGTTTTGCCTTTTTTAGACTGTTACGGGCATCTGACCAAAAGTAGAAATACAGGAAAGACAGCAATGCAGTAGGAAAATAAAATGCAAGGCTGATATGAATCTTCCTGGCAGGGACTTACTGTGAAGCCTTGTGATAAACCAGCATCCCTAGTCAGAATTTGGCAGAAAGGTCTAGGTAGCAAGGATAAAGCACTGTAACTGTATCGCTTGCTGGGACAGGTTTCACTGGCTGGTTTCTGAAGTGAGAAATTTCCCTTGAGGAAAGGGGGATAGGGAGGAAAGGAAGGTCAAAATCTCCTTTAACCAAAAAGTCAGTGAAGCCTCTGCTTCAATTTTTGACTAACGGTTAAATAAGAGCAGACGTAGTTTGCTCGGAATCCAAATTTGGTCATTTCCCCAAAAGTGCACAGGCTGATTGATCATTACAGAGTCAGGCTGATCATTAACCACAGCTGTTTTTCCCCTGTACAATCCTCATACTTGAACTGGATGAACACGAAGATGGTTGAAGATCCGAAGAGAAAACTGCTCATTGTTCTTGCTGTCCTCTTGCTGCCCAGCTCAGCACAAACAGGTAAGAAAAACATGAGTGCCTGGCAAGGGATTGAAGGTTTTACAGAGAAGGATCTGAATTCAATTCTCTCTAAACAAGCTGTGTGTCAAGAGGTGCTTGCAATAATCTTGTTAGGTGCCGGGGAGAAAAAGTAGTGCAAGAACAGTCCTTTCTTCTCTTATGCTTTGATTCAATCACTCTCAGTGATTTAATTCTATCAACCTGATTTAGAAGAATGATCCAGGTTTACCCTGAAGTATAAGGACACAGAAAAGGGAGAACTTGGCTCTGGCAGTGGCATCTCCTGCCTCAAAAACTCAGCAAGTGTGATCTGCAGTAGCTGAGAAAAAATAAACAAATGCCGCAGTTCCATTTCTTTCTTTAATTGTAGTGCCAACGAGACTGCCTTAGTGATCACATCTAAGTCCCACATCACCTGCAGCTTCACTGCAGTGCCCCTCCTGCCTTGCCTTTACTGATGATCCCCTTCATCTTACGCAATTTTTGACACTCACCGTGCTGGCACTGGACCCACTTTTGCTACTTAGATTGGTTCATGACCTACATTTTTTCCAAGTCAATCTCTAAAAATATCTCTTTCTTCCTTGTCAGTGCACAGGAAGACCGAAATAAAAACAGCAAGGGATAACCACACCCTTCTAGGGGAATCTGAATATTGAATCTCAGCCCTTTGTGCTGACCCATAGGCTGAGTTTTGTCTAGCTGGTGTAAAGTATCTCCTGAGGGAAATTGGGAAGCTGGTTGTTTGATTTAAAAATACATAAATGAATAATTATTTTATCATATGTCATCTTCAGGGTGGTTTCCCTTCCTCCAGCCCAGAAAGGGAAGGTGCACATATTGTCATTGCAGCAGGATGTCAGCACACCAGCTGTTAAAGTAACACTGCTAGTGACACACACCACTGAACTTTTGTGCTTGCTTTCTAGACTAAATTTGCTTAGGTGTTTTACTAGCTACAGGTTGATGTTTATTTTTTTCTGTCGAGGTCAAAGTGCCTTCCAGCAGCAACTTTTTCCTTTTCATAAAGCATTTTCATCCAGTAAATAAATCAATTGTGAAATTATCATTGACATACTTTTTCATCAGCATTCTCATATTTTATCATCAGCATTCTCATACTTATTTCTGGATTTTTGATGCAATTGTCAGTTAGGCTTGTACCTTCTACTAAGCCTACAAAATTTGAATAGAAATATCCCCACCATTCAGTTGTGACTACCTGTCAGCAACCATTTTTTTAAAGATCTAACAGGCACCTCATAAATGTACTTAGTAGCTGGTGTAGGTGGCCAATTTGCTAAAAAACCCAGCAAAATATCACTCACCTCATGGTAAAACAACTCTGAGAAGTCAAACCTGGTATGACATTCATGGTTATTTTTCCAGACAGAGCTGGAATTCCATCAAAGGACAGAAACAACTTTATCAGTCGGGTAAAGTTTCCAGAATTGTCTCATTTTAATTTATGCTCTACAGTTTGAATCTTTATCAATAGAAGTGAAATTGCTACCTTCATTTTCCTAATGAATTAGAATGAGGGATGTTTTTTTCCCATTGCACAGGCACAGACTAAATGTGCCACTCCCTCCCTCCTGTGCAGGGAATACAGACAGACCCTCAGGGCATCGCTGCAATGACTTCCAGACAGCCAATTTCCTACGGGGCAGCAAACTTAAGGTCCAGTTTCTTCTGTTCACCTCCTCGAGCCCCAGCTGTGGAGAGCTGATTTCAGCTGATGATGGCATCAAGAACTGCAGCTTCAACAGCAGCTTGGAAACCAAAATCATCATCCATGGCTTCAGGTGAGAGAAAGAAGAGCACTGTGACTAAGATTTCACTGGTAAATTAAACACTGCTGGGGAATTCCCAAGCACTGGCTGGGCTGGCATGCAACTCTCCTGCTTGTGTGACCTTCTTACCTCCCCAGCAGAGTGGCTGCATGCAAAACAACTGCTAAGAACAGACTGGGATTCTCATCCCCAAACTGGAGCCAGGAATTTTCTGAGAGGCCATTGATGGAAAATGTTGCTGACACCCCCCTCACAGCACAACTGGAAGTCCTTGTGTTTCACACCCTTTGGAGCCTAATAAAAGTTAGAAATTAGTTTCTCCTTCTTTTTCTTTCTTTCTTTCTTTCTTTCTTTCTTTCTTTCTTTCTTTCTTCCTTTCTTTCTTTCTTCCTTTCTTTCTTTCT
>JBBMKD010000001.1:25001258-25022073 GCA_037834095.1 Argya squamiceps
ACACCCCCCTCACAGCACAACTGGAAGTCCTTGTGTTTCACACCCTTTGGAGCCTAATAAAAGTTAGAAATTAGTTTTTCCTTCTTTTTCTTTCTTTCTTTCTTTCTTTCTTTCTTTCTTTCTTTCTTTCTTCCTTTCTTTCTTTCTTCCTTTCTTTCTTTCTCTCTCTCTCTTCCTTCACATCTTTCTATTTCTTCCCTTTTTTCAACATTTTTAGTTAAGTCTTTTAAGATTCTTGTTCTTTTAAATTGTCTTCTTGGATTTCATGCCCAATAGCCTGGATTAATCAGCCATTTAGAATGCCAAGCAGAGAGATTATCCTTCTATTCTTGAAAGTGTTGGGATTGGAGCCGGGTTTGGTTTTCTTTTTTTTAATTGCCATCGTTCTGCAAGCTTCTGTGCCATTTTTCAGTCAGGTGTGACCATATAATATTATTTATTTTGAAGTGCAAAAGCCTGAATAGAAAGTGCATAGAAAACCAGGATGAGACCACGGCAGACATTGCAGGGTGTTCTCAGGAAACCAGCTGTTGCCTTCAAATGAGATAACACACTATTCACCAGGTGCCTTAGGGAAACTTGGTAGAATAGAGCTTTCTTGGTTTTCCTGGAGTTCTTTGGTATAGATTATTTTTTTGTTATTATTATTGTCTAGAGATGGTGAAATGAGAGATGAGAAAATGTAGCAGTGAAAGACCAGGTGATCTGGCCAAGGACTTCCTGTCAGTGGCAGCAGAGAAGGATCCAGGTGTTCCCAGTCACCTCACTTACTCCAGGTGGGCTCTGTGGTGGCTAAATGAATCACCACAGAGAGAGTGAGATCTCAGTCTGAGCCTTGTAAATGTCATATCATTCATCAAAACATCTGGTTCCCTCCTGAATCAGAGCACTCTGGAAAGTGTTATTACACCACTGCAAAAAACCCAAACTTCCAGGTGTGGTTGTCTGGCACCAAAAATAACTTTCAGCCACTGTCTGGCAGCCTCCTCTGAGCCATGTGAAGCTCCAGCACCAGTGAACAACACAGTGGCACATGCCCTGCTTGGGGAACACCTAACATCCTTGTCTCTGGTGACTCCACAGGGCTTTGGGTACCAAACCTTCCTGGATTGAAGGGCTTGTCCAAGCCATCCTGCACACCAGCCAGGTGAATGTGATCGCAGTGGACTGGGTTTATGGGTCTACAGGAGCCTATCCCTCTGCAGTGGAAAATGTCACACAGCTGGCCCTCGCCATCTCACAGTTCATCAGCAAGCTCCTGGTAAGCTAACTGTGCATTTCCAGTGCAGGGAGCATGGCCAGGGAGCTGCTCCCAGCCTGCTGTATCCCACAGTTGGACAAGTCGATTTTTTGTTCCAGGATTTTTCCTTTTTCCCTCTTTCAATCCAGGCTTGAGCATGCTACCATTTTTCTTTTTCATTTTGAGTTTTGACATTTTCTAGAAAAAATCACAGCTGTCAGCTGCCTCTCCAGTTCAGAAACAACCTAAAGTGTGCCTTGGGTTTCTCAGATCCATATTCACTGGGCAGTCTTCTTCTTCTTCTTCTTCTTCTTCTTCTTCTTATGATGATGATGATGATGATGATGATGATGATGAGAAATTTTGTCCAGAAAGCTGGAGGGAGGGAGATTTGAGGCTATATTATATTTGCTCTTGGCTTCAGATATATTTCCCAGTATGTGGAAATCCCCACATGCATGTGCATTCTGTTCATGCAAAGCACAGCTGAACAAAACTTCTGCAACCAGGGTGATGAATCCTTGTGTTAACCAGCTACATGTAAACTCTCCATGAAATGTTTGCAGTGCTGACCAACCTCCTTAAGACTGGGTTTGCATCTGTGGACCTGAAGAAAGGCTCTGAAAAACAGAAAGGGCAATACCCATCATTTCCTTAAGTATTTTGTTTTCCACTGTACACCTCAAAAGCAATCCCACACTAGGAGAGTTATAGAGCTGCTGTGTGGGCTGGGACACCTTTCTGCTACAACAGAAACAATGATTTGTATTATTGTCACCCTGCAGGCCCTGGGAGTCTCAAGGACATCTATCCACATCATTGGGGTAAGCCTTGGAGCACATGTCGGGGGCCTGGTGGGGCACTTCCACGGCGGCGGCCTGGGACGGATAACAGGTATCCTCACACTGAGCCTGGGGTCCTCACCTGCCCTTCAAGAGAGAGAATGAAAGAGCAAGAAAGGGGAGTCACTCAGACTGCCCTTGGAGTTTCGTAAGGGCTCACTAGATCCAAGCTTATGGGTTTCTCTCCTAGATTCTGACAGTGCCTTTCCAACATCGGTCCCCTCCACGCTCCCAAAAGAGCACAAGTATTTGCAAACAGGCCCTTCCACCTCTGCTGCACTCTTCAAATTGGTGCCAGCTTGGCAAAGTACGAGCCCTCATGACTAGTGAAAGTCCACAACACCCAGAAGCTTTGCTTCCAAATTACAGCATGTACATCTGGTTCTTAGAATTAAAGCCCACAATGCAATTGCAGGAGGAGTAGCAGGAGTGACCTGCTCTGCAGGAAAATGTGACCTGAGAGCCAAGGGGACAGTAAGGTGGGCAGTGACCTCACAGTCAAGGGGTACAGTCCTTCTGTGTCTGGGCAAGAAGAGCAGAGCTGGTCCAGTGACAGGAACCAGGGTCATCCACAGTCCAGAGGTCACCAGGCAAGTTTGTAGTGATAAGGCAAGCCCAAGATCAAGCTGGGAAGTCAAGTCAGGGCCAAGCAGGACCAACTAAGCAAAGGCCAGGCCACGGCATTCCCACCACACAGCTCAGGCAAGGAACAAAGGCAAGACCTGAGCCAATGTTGGGAGGACCCAGATGAGGCTCCTTGCTGTTCTCCCCCACAAACTGGCTGTTTTCACAGCAGGCTGGTCTAATGCCACCCAACTGTACCAAATCAGAGCTGACCTTAAACACAGCCAGATTCCTGGGTGTGAGGAAGAGGCTCCACTGGGGGAATTGCAGAGAAAAATGGTTAAAGGCTGATCCTGTCATTTAGAGTTTTTGGTACACTCAGGACCTGTTCAGCATTTAGGTTTGGAGCATGAATAAAGTCACAGAATCATTTAGGTAGGAAGAAACTTTGGAAGGTCTCCAGTCCACACATCACCACCACCATCACCACTCCTCAAAGTAGGGCTGTGCTGAATGTCATATCAGATTGTCAAGGGTTTTACTGAATTCTGGGAATCCCCAATGACAGGGGTTCCTTTTGATAGGAGGGGAATGCCACTAAGAAGGAACAGACAGTCTCCAGTTCCCAGTCTGCCCCAGCCCATGCTGGTCTGTCTCACAGAGGTATCCTCAGGAAGGGTCTCACTACCCTCTTGGCAGGGCAGTCCAGAGAAATGTTGGTTCAGTTTTCACAGCTACCCATCTGCATAAAATACAGGCATTTCTTAAGAGGAAGTGAAGTTCATGGTGAGACCTTGTTAAAGCTGTAAATCAAAGTTTACCTTAGGAGGAAATCGGAGTAGCCTCTGACCTGCACCAGAATTTAATGATCAGTGATGTCTTCAGACAAGCAGACAAGAGGCAGACACATTTCTATGAAACCACAGTAATTAACTTCAGAGTGAAACACTCTTCCCCTTTATGTTGCCCACAAGTAATAGAAGCTCTGTGAATTTATTTATTCCATTTTTAACTCTGCTAGAATACAATCCCTTTTCCACATTCCTGTTTATCCTATGGTTTTATAGGCACACTGGGCATTGCAGATTCCAGTTCAGATTTAGAAGCCTGAAGACAGGTTGGGTTAGACCCAAGATATGCCTGATCTCATCTCCTGCCTCCTCACACACACACATACACTCACACAGGAATTTGACCCCAGAGCCACAATTTGCTGAAGAGTTTTCAATCACCTAAGAAGAGCTTTGTGTGCAGCAAAACCAGAGGGAGTCTTGGAGGTCAGAGCACAGACTTTACTTTTCCAAAGTGAGTTTCTTTAATCCATGCCTGTTCCAGTGGATATCTCCCTGTGCAGGAAAGAAACTGGAATGAACAGCACTTATCAAACTCTGAAAAGAACACTTTGTTTCAATACTTGCAGAGGAAATGAAAAAGCTTGAAGGAATCAATTTGCATGTAGAGCTCCAGTGAATAGTTTCCTTAGCAAAAATATACATCTCAATGGAGTTTATGCAGCTGGTGCTTGGAGAGGGAAGGGATAGACGAGAGAAGATAGAAACATGCTTGCCTTGGAGCTGTGCTAGAATAGACTGCTGTTTGTATTAGGTTTCTGCCTCCTCACTAAGAACTTCATGCCACACTAAACAACAATTTTCAGTATCTTTTAAAGCTTTTAACTACAACTTGGTCTGCAGAAGTGGGTGGGGAACCTCAGCTTTTTGTGCATATCAAGATAAAAGAGCATTGAAGTCTTATTTTTAGCTTTTATTTATAGAAAGAACAAGAAAGAAGGGTTTTTTCTTCTTTTCCTCCTTCCCTTTCCCCTCAGAAATGCAGACATGCCCTTTCGTATCTTATTGATATTGCCTTCTCCATAGAGAATTAATAAGACTGAGTTCCAAAGCTGGCTGAAACCAGCCAGCTCCAAGTTTAAGTGGCATATGGAGCAGACCTGCTTCCTAAACTATTGTTGCCTGAAGAGTGAAAAAAAGTCTTGTGAGGTTACTTTTCTGTAAAATGAGAACAGGATAAACCTCAGAAAAAGATTTTTTTTTACCTGCTTCTTGGTATTGCCAAGGATACTTCTCTGTGTTCCTTTGAGTCCACAGAAATTGCTCTAGGAGCAAGTTTTAGGCAAAAATGTAGATGAATGCTAAAGAATCAATTTTACTTGTGGGGAAAGGGCTCAGAAGCCTCTGGTTTAAAATTGTTAGGTAGTATGAAACTTCTGTAATTCCTGAGTTGGTTAATGCCTGGGGTGCTGAATCCACCACCTAACTGCTGATCTTCAGTGACGTTTCTCAGACTGTAGTGCTAATAAACATGACAGTACAATTTGGGAAGGCATTAGAAAGTTTGATTCTCTTTCACCAAAACTCCAAGGGACACTATGCACCCACTCTGTCAGAGCTATTTAAAGCTCAGTCATGGCCTTACAGCCTGGAACCTTGAGTTAAAACACTGCTGAAAGGGTGTGGAACAGCAAGGACAATGCAAGGAAGCTGTGGTGGAAGTTGGCGCTGGCAGAAACTATTCTGGAGCTTTATCGCTGAGATCTGGGAATAATTTATTATTTCTGCCTAGCACTAAAGTTTTAGATGAAATAACTGGTCCAGAAATAAGAAATAGAGGGGCTGAAAAGTACTTGTTGTTGAGGTGTCTCATTTTGTTACAGCCCTGGATCCTGCAGGCCCCAAGTACACCAGAGCCAGCCCCGAGGAGCGCCTGGATCCTGGGGATGCCCTCTTCGTGGAAGCCATTCATACTGATGCTGACAGTAAGCTGGCTTCCCTCTTCCTCAGCCTGGGCTTCTGCTCCTCCTGACATCCTTATTGCTAAGGGGTCTATAGGTTATTGTCCTTTTTTGCCAGACTACCTCTAACTCGAGTTCACTCTGAGGAAGTTTCTTGTTAAGAAAGGCTTTGATGATGAATTCATACCCCAGAGCACTTCAAACAACAGACAGGCAGAGATTGCTACAGCAGAGTGAGTTTATGCAGAACCAACTCAGCACGATACTTACTGCCTGAAGGGAATTATAGGTCTAGTTTCACTTTTGTTTTTTCCCACCTGATGTAAGAAAGGTGCCACCTAGAGTGCTGTTGGAAAGTAAGAGAGTCAAACCAACAGCTGGTGCAACAACAGAATGACTTCCCTAAAGCACTGAGGATCTACATAGGCAGAACGTGTGCTAAAGAATAACATGGTGCCTTTGAGTCACACCTTTTGCCTCAGGGAAACCTCTACCAACACAATTCTCAATTATCCTTCATAATCCCACATTAGGGCTGTGGTCAGTTTAGTTCTCCTTTCCATAGAACCAAGAACTAGAGTCACTGAGGTGGTGGTTAAGACATAGTTTCCAGACATTTTGATGGCAGGGCCCAGAGCATTTTCTGTTCCATGCATTAAACCTGCACATGTAGAAGCAGGAAATCTGGCCTTGATGTCTCCAGCATTATAGCTGGCTCCAGTACTACTAATGCTCAACCAATTACTGGGACCTGTCATCAGCATGTAGGGTAAATCCTACAGAAGAGCCAAGCCTGAGAATGAAGTGGCATTTCACCTCCTTTCAGATTTTGGGATCCGGATTCCTGTAGGCCACATCGATTATTTTGTCAATGGAGGCAAAGATCAGCCAGGATGCCCCAGATTCATCTCTGCAGGTAAGAACACTCTCTGGCCAAGCAAAGAGGTTTCATGGCCATTTATCAGGCTATGAAAATGCTGCTTGGCAAGCAGCTCTTGCTACATCCAGGGCAGTCAGCAAAGCGAAACAAACATACTCACAGCCCACATCTCTTCTCAGCAGTACAAGAAGCAGGTGAAATTAAAATCACATACAGATCAAGTGTCTTGGCAGCCCCACTGTCAAGAGATGCAATTTTGGTGATGCTTCTCTGTGACACAAAACCCTAGCTTCAGTAGAGCTGACACTTTGCTAGAAAGGCTCTTAGGCAGCACTAAAAAAAGCTGTGTTTTGTTTTCATGCTGGAAGTTGTGTCTACTTAGAGAGACAATTACTGTCCTTTTCTTCTAGAGAAGAGGACATCCCACAGTAAACAGTGTGGACTCATTAACATTCAAATATGTTCTGTATGAGTCAGCTGCATTGAGGGTCAGCTTACCTGGGATACCTATGTTACTTCATTTCCCATAGCTGGGGTTTCAATGCAGGTGGGAATCAAAGCTGCTGCACCCCCTCACAGAGAGCTTGATTGATGGCCTGACTGATGGGACGTTGACAGAAACATGACAGCCCTGTGGTCCCTCTCTTCTAGGGGACTCAGTCTGAGAGATAGATGCACTTCTAACTTCCTGCAGAACTTTTCTTGCAGTGAGACCTGGGCTTGCAGGCACAGAAATGCCCTGCAAAATGTTATTAATGGGAAGGTGATCACTGCAGTAAGAGTGTTCCTTCACCCCTAGTTCCTTGGGAATGAGCAAAAAGCCTAAAGCTATCAGGAAGGCTCATGGCTGCTTTTCTCTGGTTGATTTTTTCCTTGCAGGCTATAAATACCTGATCTGTGATCACATGCGGGCAGTACATCTCTACATCAGTGCCTTGAACCATTCCTGTCCCATCGTGGGGTTCCCCTGTGCAAGTCATCAAGATTTTCTAAATGGTCATTGCCTGGACTGTGCAGAACCCTTCCTGTCCTCCTGTCCCAGAATAGGTACAGTACCAGCATGAGACCTTCCTGGAGCAGATGACAATACATTCCTGATGGTATCAGTGCAGAGCACAGGATGCAGTCCAGAATTCTCTGAGCAGGATTTGCTTTGGATCTGCTTGGGAAGAGTGAGAAGCTGTTTCATTTTAAGGCTTCTATAGATACATTATAAAAGCTCATATATTGCCCAAGGTAGAACAGCAAAATCTTGAATATTTCTGATCTTTAAACATTTCCTAGGGCCCAGATATGTTTTGAAAGAGAGTTTCAAGAATCACCTGCCAGAATCAGTAGGCAATCAGCTCAAAAAAAATGTCTTGTTGAGAGTAGCAGCGGGAAATTTTAGCTCAAGCCTGAAGTCCCATTCTTCTACACCACTCAGTGTTGCTGAGGCACCTCCTTTTCATAAATTTCTGCCATGGTCACCTCAGAGATGATGGGGTCCAGTCCAGATGATGACCAGTCTTTGGACTGGGAGAAGGTAATAGATGCCTCTTTTAGGCTTCTGAAACTGGGCTGGGGCATGAGGAAAGGAAGTGTCCTCTGCTGCTATTTGCAGTATGGTACCAGAGGAACATAAAGAGAGACCTTTTTTGGTATAGGTTCTCTCAGATCAGCCACCTCTTCCCCATCTGACCAAACCATTTTGCCAGCTATTCAATGATGCAGCCCATGAGTTACAGTGGTTTCATCATTTGACCAAGGAATTCAATTTCCCTTGTGTTTGCACTGTCATTGGCATCTGCACTAAGTTTCCTGACTTGGTAGTCTTCAGTCTTGCTCATTTTGCACAGATGCAATTGATAGCACAGGTTGTTAGTAGAGGAATGAAAAGAAAGACACCAAGAGGTTTTCTGATGATAATTACCTGGGGTAGCCAGAGGAGGTTTCCTGGGGGAATGTTAACCTGTCAAACAGACACCACAAACTGGTACTTGCTCTGATTTGCACTGGTATCAGAAAGAGACCTGTTCTCCAAGACAGGGGAGTCAGGCAGGGTGAAAGGAAGTGACTGATTATATTTCTGTTCTGTCATTTATGTCTTTTCCTGCACTGATTTTATTTCCTCCCACAGGCCTGCTGGAGCAGGCAGGTGTCAACATGAGCAGGCTGCCCCAGGAAGTGAAAGTTTTTTTAATGACCAGTCCTTCACCCCCATTCTGTGGTAAGTAGCATGGGAGAAAAAGGAGCCAGAAGAGTGCCAATGAGGCAGATCCTCTGAGGAGCCCAGGTAGTTACAGCACACTACCCCAACAGAGTCAGCTGCTGTGAGCCATGGGGTCTGAGACACCACTGAAGAGAAATAACTCTGCTCATCTCCTCCATAAAGCCCTTTCCAACAGATTTGTTAGTGTGGGCACAGCCCTGAACTAACACAGCCACATGGTTTCAGGGCTGAAGTAAAAGGGATTGAAAATGTCTGTCTGTTCCCATTGGGCTATACAGACATGCCCCCTGTGCCTCACAGAGCACAGAGACTTGATTCTTTCTTATGTCTGTTTAATCTTTTTTACTGGTGGGGCCAGAGAATGAGTGCTAGAGCCTCTCTTTTTGTCATGGGTAGGTCCTACAGGTAGTCCATGTCCTCACTCCCACATTCTTTGCTTCTTGCTCAGTCCACCACAGCCTGGTTGAGTTCCACTTGCTGAAGAAAAGAAAGAGAGTCACCAGCATTGAGATCAGTTTCAGCAGCAACAGCACCAAGGACACAGCAAAGATCACCATGTGAGTGACAGTGCATGCTTCTGGCCTGTTTTTTCCTAGCTCCATGAGTAAGGATTTTTATCCTAGTCCAGGAAAAGCACAACAACAGTGTATTTCCCTGAGTGATGAACAACTTGTTTCTCGAGTCCCTCCACATTTTCCTTAAATGCCCTCAAGAATCAGGCATGTGTTACCATTACTCTGTAACCCTGACTGGGTCCATGTTTTTCCCAAGTGCACAAAGGAGTAGGAACACCCTGGGACCCCTAAGATTTGCATCCTTTTGTGTGGCTACTCTGATTCCTTTTCCACACCATACCCTGACCTGGCACCACTTCAAACTGCAATCACTGTCAGATAGTTATTAGCCCTGCTCTAGCAGACAGGGGTGGCTTACAGCAAGATCCCAACCCACCAGAGGCTCCAGAAGGATGGCCTTGGTGGCTTTACACATCTCTCTTGATGCCCAAGAGGACAGCAGAGGCAAAGAGAAGACAGGTGCACCCCAGCATAGTCAGAAATCTGTTAGTAGCTTGTTGCAGTAATGCTCTCACTCCCATTGCAGGCAAAGCAAGGGGCAGGGGACCAAGACACACTGTGTAGACAGAAAGATTCCTCTTGAAAGCACCACCCTCCACCAGACCGTGTCTGAATTCAAAGATCAGACTCCACAGCTCTTGCCACCAGGGGATTTCCCCACCACAAGTTCCCCAGAGCCTTCCTCACTTCTTCCTACTCCTTGCCCATTGCTCTGGACTGGGAACCAGAATGCAGCTAGCACATGCTGCTGGCTTCCTCAGGAAGCAGGGAAGCAGCCTGCTGAAGAGTCACAGCCAGCTCTCCTGGGATCACAGGGGTTCCAGTGCTGGCTCCCACACAGTCCTCACTGCTAAGCCAAAATATTGTGACCTGGAGCTAATTGAGTTGCTGATTCAGTCGTGGGCAGAAGGAGGCAGGGAGGGGAAATGGGGAAGGGGAAGCCACACCCTAGGGTACTCTCCAGGGTGACACAGATGTTTGGTCACAGATTTCCAGCCAGGCACCACAATTTGGGTTTGTACTCCAGCCTGGTGGAGCTCAGTCTGTTCAACTCCTCCTGGTTTGGAATCTACCTTTTCCACAGATGCAGGAGGGAAGAAATAGTAATTCCCAGGACCCCTGCGGCCCTTCCATCGGCAGTTGTCGGACACTATGTTTGCAGGGAGTCCAGCAGGAGGCATGTGAGCGCTGGAGGGAAAGGCTGCCCGGGGAAGTGAGCCAGGCAGGCAATCCCGAGGCTTTGCTGTACCCTCCGGTTTTAATGAGACAGTGGAGTTAGAGCAGGGTAACCTATCCAGAGATGCCCGGCGCGGGAGAGCAGCAGCTGTGTTTCTTTTAAACGTCTTTCTTAGAAGGACAAGGCTAAACTGAAAAATTTGCTTACAGCAATAAACCTACAGACTTGAGAGCATAAAATTGAAGATATCCCTTTTATTTCCCACTAGTAGCAAAGGGCAAATTTGCTCTAGGCAAAGCTCAGCCTTCCAGTGCAGTGAAGCTCAGAGTATCAAATGGGCATCTAAACATAGATCCTCAAATCACAGTTCAGACACTGATCGATCAGTGACTTATCTCAGATGATCTGTCATGTATATCATCCTGCAGTTTCCCAGAAGTGCAGAGGTACTTACTTGGGAGTGTTCAGCTAGTCTCAGACCTTCCAGCAAAGGACTCACACAGTTGTGTCTTGCCTCACACTGCCATTCTTGTCTCCTCTCCCAAATACCCATTCCAATTTTACTCCTTCCCACATGTTGCTCAGAATCCCCCAAGAGACACGTCCCCAAGTTCTAGTAGCTGACATGGGCCTGATGAGTGAGGAGTTTGTTACACGGGACACTTCCCAGCTGCACTGCTGTCTGCTTACACATCACTTGACATCATCCCCCATATCCAAGAAAACATACCTCTGAAGCCAGCCAAGTCTTCTAAATCCATCCAAAGGTTGTGTAGGATTGGGCCAAGTGTCAGCCCCAGGAGTGGCTCATTCAACATGGTTAACTGTACTGCATTTCTCTGTCCATGGACAATATGCCATAGAGATGGTCTCCATTTGCTATCCATTATTCACTTTCATAACCACAATTTTGCCATGCTTTTTATTTTTAGCAGCTTCAGGCACAGACACACAAAACCCAGCACCTACAGCTGCAGTCTAAGGGAGGGTCTGGGTGTGCTGGTGTGGGTTGTCTGCTCTGAGTGTTGCTGCCAGCCTGTGCCTGAAAGTTACTTTGGTTAGCAGAATTGTAGGCTCTTCCTGACCCTTTTGTCACCTCTCCCCTTTCCCTGCCATCATGTTTCTGATCATGTAGTCACCCAGGTGGTTCTGGAACCATGCCAAGTCAGCTGCACACATATCATTCTTCATGAGTATAAGGAAATCCATGATCTCCATGCTCTAGGAGGTGCCAAGTAGATCAAGTGTAAGGCCCACTGGATGTACTCCACAGAAGGGACTTAAAATACCTGGGCAGTACAAATCTGTGACACACAACTCATCGGGCTCTGGTCATTGGCTCGTTACCAAATCTCTGTTATTTCTCAGTTCACGTTGCCTGGGAAAGAGCATAGGGACAGACAAAGGTCCCTCTATCCAAGCATCCCACCTTCAACATGATGAAAAGCAAGTAGCTAGAGAAGAGTATAAAAATCTCTGTGTAAGCACGTAGCAATACTTCCCCAAAGAGTTTCCCTGTGTCTAGTTACATCTCAGGGGCTTTCAGAGCCAAATATGAGATCTTTATCCTTTCTAGCATTTGTATTCCACAAACCTGCCCAGTCCCCCTCCCTTGACTCTTAGTCATGCAAACTTCCTGGTATTCACAACATCCCAAAGCAATGATTTTAACAGTTGAAAGGAGTGATACTCTGTGCAGGGTGCATTCTTTTTGAGCCTGCCACCTCTTAGCTTTCTTTGAGCAGCCCACTTTGTGTACTGGAAGAAATTATGAACAACTGATCCCCATCCATGCCATTCACCATTTCATAGATGTT
Source organism: Argya squamiceps (assembly GCA_037834095.1). Taxonomy (NCBI): domain Eukaryota; kingdom Metazoa; phylum Chordata; class Aves; order Passeriformes; family Leiothrichidae; genus Argya; species Argya squamiceps. Next base: position 25,013,318 of record JBBMKD010000001.1, read on the forward strand.
GACTTATTTACTACTTACCTCTCTGTGGCAAGCTGAGCAGTGTTTCAATCAATATGCAACAGTAAGAAGAGCTTGTGATGGAAAGAGGGATATTTATCCAGAAATATTCCCAAATACAGAGATAAAACATGGAAAGACAGCCTGTAAGATGCTCATATGATGCCTTGTTTTGACAGATGAGTCTTCTCACTCAATTTTATTACATGAGGGCTTCACAACAATACTGTAGATTCCTCCAGTGTTTCCATGGATCTGCACATGGACTGTATCTGCAGGTTGGCTGAACACATCCCTCACATCTCTCATCCTGCTTTGCAGACCTAAGGACGAGGAGACAGGCAAACATCTGCTGGCCCACCAAGTTCCCCTCTGCCAGATAAACAGTGTAACCCTGAAGTATATTCCCAGGAATCATTTTTGGAGCAAGGATGAGCCATCCGTTGTGGGCAAGTTCTGTGTAGCACCACTGCCTCTCAGTAGCAGGTAAGCCTCAGGAATGTCACACAGGGATGCACTGAGCCTATGGATGAAGCCTGTGGTTTGAAGCAATGCATTTTACCTCCTATTTAGGGAAACATGTAAAGAGGCCTTTCCCATCACCTCGGTGTCTCTATGTAACTCATTTTGTATTTGTGAAAGAGAAAAGCTACAAAGGTAGTTTTCTAGGAGTTTTCTAAAATTCTTCTCCCAGGATAAAAGTGTTGTGCCATGGAAGGAATAGGGCTGCAACTCACATCACCTGGAAGATACTTAAGTCACCATTGCAAAAGCTTGTATTAACTAGAATTCATTCCTTTGTCTTTGCTTGCCCTCTTCATCTTCCTGTGTCTACAATGGGCCCCCATCTAAAATATGACAGCTGAGTGTTTTTCAGGATGAGACAACAGAAGACCAATAATATATTTCTGTGTCTTATACAGCAAGGTTTATAAAGCACTAAGGTTACAAACAACCATTTTGGCATTTTCTAGGTGAGACATGGTAGAGTATATACCTTCAGCCATAGTTACCTTTCCTGGAGTAAAAGCAGCCAAATCCTTCTCATCCTGAGAGAGATAATTGCCTTCTCCATAATATAATATTCTTGACAGGAGTTTTGCAGATCCAAAGTTCTTGCAGGCAGGACAAAACATCTGGGTCTATACTGACACATTAAACTGTCCATCCACATTGCTTCTGAAATGCTGGCTCAAGGCTGAAGCAAGGCAGTGGATACTTCAAAGCAGGTTCAAATTCTGTTTTGATGGACAGTAAGGAGGCTGTCCACCAAAAATTCCATCAAAACAGAATTTTACTGTTCTAGGCAGTAAAAATATATCCAGTAGGCCCAGAGAGGGGAAGAAAAAAGGCATTCCTATATAAATACCAGGTACTTCCTTGAGTACAAGGGCTATCCATTATTAGCATATTTTGCACTCCAGAGTTGGGGTGCATGTGATGTGTTTTTAACACTTATGAATGGGACAGCAAGACACATTGCCTGAAAGAGGTGCTAACCTGCACCCCTGGAAGCACTGGACTTGGCTTTGATACAGATAGAAAGCTGTAGAGTTGCACAGACTCACAACTGTGCTCCTGTCACTGTGCTGGGAGCACTCAGAACAGTGGTGCTGCTGAGGTCAAGGGAAAGGTGAAGGACACAAATCCATACATGCCCTTCCAGCCAGTTCATCCCAGCCAGGGCACAGCACCCCATTCACTATCCCTTGCAAAGCAGTGCAAGGTCCAGCACTTTGCTTGCTTCTGTGTTAGGATAGCAAACTCCACCTGCCAATGCCCAGCCTGACTTCTCTGTGCTCTTCCCACAGCAGGACAACATCATGTCTGCCCCGGAGCCTCACCCTCCCCAGCAAAACAGACATCTCCTATGACCTCTCTACTGCTTGTGCCTAGCTCTGCCTTCAGGATACACAGAACGAGAAAGGAGTCCTAAACATATTGCTGCTCTCTGCTCCCAGAGGATACTTTCACCATAAAACTGGATGGGTTTTTTACTGCCTGCATTAGGGGCAAGATGTCAAGGACAAGAAGTGCGTGGCAGATTGACAAATACAAGGCTAACTGGTTACAGCAAAATCTTCCAGTTCAAAGACTGGATTGACACTTTTGTCTCACAGGTTCCATACACAGCTCTCAAAGTGAGACAGGAAAGTCATTCAATCTCATGGTTTGAATCTGTATGAAAGAAGGAGTAGATAGTATCATATACTCTTTTTACAGCAGGAGTGTTAGTATAATTCATTAGTGTTTTATATTAAACTGTCCTGAAATCTTCATATTAAAGGTGAGAGGTATTATTTTTCCTCAGCAAGGGGAAATAGTGCGGTCCAAGTTTGGCACAGGAAGGAGTCATTCTTAGCCAGAGCTCCAATGGGAAACTCACTAGACCATCTACAAGATGCTTTCAGATTTCACAGCACATAATTCTCTCTGAAGCTCACAAGAAGTGAAGCAGACACCAGTAGCAGCACAGAGCTCTCACATCCAATTTTGCACTGCTTTCACCATCTGCCCAGAATAGAAGGTAGGAGAATGGTAGTAGGAGAATGGAGCATTGCAGCTACAGGGCCATCTAAAACAAATTAGTCCCAGGAACTCAGCACAGCCAAGAAATGGTGAAATAACTGGTGAAAGATAACAGTGGGATGCATGACCACAGGAACAACACACCCATACCTTTTCCACACCATGCAAATTAAAGAGGTGACAAGTCTTTCATCATTTCTACTCACAAATCACATCTTCTGTTGACCATTTTCTCTGGTTCCCTGTACTGGTTTCACTGAGCGACAGAAAAGTGCACCAGGAATTCCATGATCAGGAGTGAGGGACATGCTAAAAGCATTTTTGCCATGAAGAATCATCTCAAGTCATTTGCCATGAGCTGTCACTCCTACTCCACTAGACAGTGTCACAGCAGGATTAGCTCCTGCTTTCAGTTCACGTCCAAGATTTCAGGCATAAATCAAGATTATGACTGTTTGGAAGGACAGCTAACAAACACCATCTCCAACACAGACTTGGGAAGAGGATAGACTCTGACAACCTGAGAGAGATCCATGTTAGCTGGCACCACAACTGAAGAGTTTTCTGGGAGCTTCTTGTTGAAGACTGGATTATAAGCTCAGCAGACACCTGTGAAGGGCAGTGTGTAGTTCAGCCCAGCTGGTCCACTGCTCCAGGCAGGTGTATAAAGCACCTCAGCACATGAACCCAGTTCCACTGTGATTTCAGTTCCTTTGCAGAAGGGACCCCAGCAGCTCTCGTGTCAATCTGCTGCAGACATTTCTGAGCTGTGAAAGGCAGTGGGGCCAGGCTGGAGCACCAAGGTACTGACAGAGCATGGTAACAACCATGAGCAGGATGATTCTCAGGCCTGGGGCAGCCCCATTCTCCTGCTCTGGTGTGGGGGCAAAGGTGAGCAGTGCAAGGAGCTGCACATCACAGATCCCCACATACCCACCACTCCAGAGGCCCTCGGCGAGAGTGCCAGATCCCAAGGGCACAGGTTTTACCCAGTTGAGACTAGTAAGACAGGCCAAACCAAACACTGGGCCACAGCCCCTGTGTGAGCAAGGCAGGGCAGGGCAGGTGTGGATGTCTCCACCAGCCCAGGGCTGACACAAAGCCAGCCTCACAGGCAGAATGGCTGTGCTCCAGCATGTCTGTGTCAAGAGGCATTGAAGGACACCCTTCCCTGTGCTGACAAAAGAACCAACATTTCTTGCTCTTTCTCTGAGTACCTGCCCTGGAGAGGCTCCTACTCCCATTGCTCAACTTGCTTGCAAGTCAGAGGATTCCTCCACAGGTACTTCCAATTCCCTGACTGAGGAAAGGGCTGGGGAAACTCATGAGACAAATCCTGTTGCAGCTGAACTTGGAAGAGGCCTTCCATAGGCCTTCCATCTCTACACTATTTTCATTAAGGCATTGTACTTCCTACCAATGGCTGCTCTCTTCACAGATGTTTTGCATCTATTGCTTTCTTCATTTGATGTTTGTCCACTCTGAGGTCACATCCCCTTGAATACACAAAAAAAAGGGTTCTTGCCTACACCTGTTCCCAATCTCAATTCCTTCTCTTTCTTATTTCAAGAATCAAAGCAAACAACAAACCAGAAGTCTTTTTTCACCAGCTTCTATCAGAAGTTGTGCTCATTATAAATGAGAAATCCTAACTCCTGGAAAAGTAATTTCTGGTCTTACCAGAGTGGATGCCATGTGAGGTGCATGTCATCAAACTCTCCACTGCAAGCCCTTTACCAAAGGTGGCCCATTTCCCCTTGCCCTATCCACTCTGTGCCTTGAGATCATCTTGAGTGATCTCCCCCTTCAAATTCTCCCTCCCTCCCCCTCCAGCTGTTTTCTCCCTCGTCAAATCCTCAAACACCAGTGGTTTCATCTCTGACTTTAATGGGAATCATTGAACCAAAGGGAACACAGATTCTGCAAGCAGGCTGGTTTTGCTTGCAGGATATTGGTGCACTTTGGTGACAGAGCTTCTGACAACCTCGGAGAGGCAGGACTAGAAAACAAACCGTGGAAGCATGCTGGGGAAGGCAGCTCTGGTGAGCAGCCATGGGGTGGGAAGGGTTGGAGTGTCACACTGCAGTCTTAAGCATGTGCTTCATGTGCTCCTGAGTGTAGATATCTGCTGGCAGACGTCTCTGCATGCTAAAGAGTGTCTCTGGTCAAAAACCTGTGTGGGCATCTGCTCCCTTGGAGGGGCTTTGGGATCAAAGAGCCTGTTGTTCCCTAGAGTTCAGGGGTCTGAGTGGGAGCCAGAGGGGCTCGTCCTTTGCAGAGAGGGTGAGAACTCTGGAGATGGTTTTCAGAGGCTGCAGAAGGAACACAGTGGAGGAGGAAGGAAAAGGGGGCCAGGGAAGAGAGGGGGTGGAGGGGGGGAGAGAGAGAGAGAGAAAGAGAGCAGACCATTACTATCGTACTTTCAAACTTTTCCAAGACACAAACCTCACGGAGCCCACCATTACCTGCTCTTCTCCCCTCCCCTCCTAAATGAGCTTGTAAAACTGTGTAATTCTTCAACAACTGATAAATCAGGAAACAGGGTTATGCACCCATTCTGAGATGGCAAAACAAACCCTTCCAAAGTACCTTCTGTGATATTGTGATGTTGGTTAAAAAAAGCCCACAGCTCCTTTGCTTTTGCTCTCAAAGCAGGTACAAAATGTTAACTACTAACTTAGATACCAAGTTGCAGACCATCAAGCATCCATCCACCCATCTCCCCCACCAAACAGAAAGGCAGTCCCAAGATGTAACTAAAAAAACAGCTACACATCCTGCAAACACTTGATAGCAACAAACTACAACAAATGCAATATGAACAGGAGAAAAAGCAGGTTGATCTTGGTTGTTTAAATTTCCATGCCAGGAATAAAGCTTTGTTTCCTCTGGAGCACTGAGCTATACAGGAGTATACTGCTAAAGTAAGTATTGAACAGAACCTTTGAACCTGCCTGCTTCGAAGGCAGCATCCTCCTTAGAGAAAGAGTGTGCTCATCAGTGGGGTCTCATGGTCCATCTCACTCATAAACAGACTAGAAATGCTTTCAAGGAACTAGATGACATGAACAGTAGGCCAATACATCTTCCATGAATGTTTTCTTGTGTATGACCTTTGTAGCACTGGGCATTCAAGAATAGCCCTCCTGAACTGTAGTGTTGCAAGGTGGCTGTTGTAGTGACAGGAAAGGAAAAGTGACCCACAGAAGTACTTCAGCACGGGGAATTTAGAGAGCTGCAAAGTGATTACCCACATTGGGAATTACCTGGGGAAGGAGATGAGAGCACAGACCAGGGGAAAGCCCCAGGGGAGCTCTGACCTCAGGAACTTACTTTGAACAATGACACTGTAGGGGATTTCCCTGTTTACTACAGATGTAAGAAAAAGTTATGAAAGTGCTTGACCTGAGCCATGGCAGACCTGCTCAGATTATTTGCTGAGCTGTGACAAGTGTTTGGACAGAGGGAAAACCTGCAGCCCTTCTGTATCAATAGTTTTTGTGGTGAGGCACTCAAGTCGTTGTGGAATGTTGTCCAGATGTGACAACTGCTGTTGTGTTGCTGGGATGTGATGTGGGATGTGCTGGGATGTGGTGTGGTTAGGACACACAAGTGCCAAGTAGGGTAACAGGGAAGCTCTCATTCCACCATTATGGACACACTAAACAGAGCTTTTGATTCCTTGTCTAATTACCTTAAAAATTAAAATACCACACTGTCTGTTGTCTCAAGACTGACAGACAAGGAAGATCATTTTCCTCTTCCACCTCAAACACAAGCCTCTAAACATCTGTGCTTTTATTGCAGGACTCTACTGCCAGCAGCAGCACTCCTTGATACTGTCTCAGTCACAAAATCTAGAAAGACAAAAGCTTTCAGCTCACAACACAACTATGTGAAAGAAAGAACAGTTTTTGCTGAGTAGCAAAGTTTTGCCCAGCACACACACCCCCCCTTGTGTGTATGTTCACAGTATTGCCTCACTGCCAAAAATGGGTGGAAATTTTTCAAAAAAGCCACAATTTTACTTGCCTCCTTCCTTTTTAAGTTGCATTTGAAATTCTGGTTTTATTGAGCTTGATCAACTAGAAGAATTCTACCAGTGATCTTAGAATGGATATCTTCCTTCTGAGAAGGCAAAATAGAATCACAGCGCAGGCAAAGTGACTTTGCCATGGCCACAAAACTACTTGCATTCACTTGTGATTGCATGTTTTCACAGACACTCCAACAGCTAGGAGGATGGATGTCTCAGAAGTGATTCAGTGTTCTTGCCTCTCCAAGTAAGGACTGAAAAAGCTGCAAATTCATATCTCCAGCAGCCTACCAGCAAAACCAGGGGCTTCAAATTCCTAGGACAAATGTGGATTTACTTTTTTTCTCTCTGTGCCTCCTTAAAAAAAACCCCAACAACCAGCTACACAAAGCCAAGCAAACAACCCCAACAACAAAACCCTAATCAAAGCTTTTGCTAACTTCATCTGATTTAGCCAAAACCAAATACACTTGTTCTTTCCCTGGCCACATTCTTCATATCCTGGATAATATGAAGAATACTGCAGACTTGTCAGGGCTCATGCCAGGAGCCAATGCTCCCTGCCACTGAGTCCACAGCACTGGCAGAAGTAGACCCAAGCAGGCACAGAGAAGAGCAGGGTGCAATGTTGCTCTGTGTTCAAGGCTACCTGATGGAAGACAGCCCCCCCAGCTGCAGCCCAGCCCTGCAACTTCCTCCCTGCTGTGCAGACCCAACTGAGACACATGCAGGGGGGTCACTTCAAGGACAGAAATCCCAGTCCCAAACTTGGTGCCTGGCAGCTGGATTATTGTGGGTGGTAGCAGGAATGCGCATTTTGGGGTCTGCAGCTGGTGTGTAGCAGCTGACATGCAGTGGCCTAGCTAAAAGTAGCCCAGGGTGGAATTTCTCTCTTGGCCACTTGGATTTGCATTTCAAGCACAAGCCACTCTTCCATCTATTTCTTATTGCCTGCATTGTTCCTCTGCCTCAACAGCCACCAGGCACAAGAATGTTTTCCCTTGTGGAGTAAGGAGCTGGCATTTTGGAAGAGAGCATCTCATTCCCACTCACTGGAAAGCAAAGTTTGGGGCATCTTAAAACAAAGTTTAGCCTGTCAGTCCACCCAGGGTGACAGGAGGCAAGACCTATACCACCCAGGGCAGACTTTTCAACACCTTACTGGTCTGGAAGAGATGAATCTCAGCAGAAACAAGGAGGACAGATCAAATGCTGGGATGAGCTGTTCTGGGCAGGGAGAGGAAGGACTCTGAGCTTTGTCCCCCTGCCCAGACTGAGCATTTGCAGGGTTTATAGCAACTCCTTGCTACCAATCTGTTATAAACCCTGAAGGTCTTTCTAGTCCTGTTGGCATCTCCCGGGATGTGGGCTCTCTCACCTGCAGAGCTCTTGCTTGGCTCAATACTGGAGTATCTCCTGGAACAGCTCTATGTCATGGTCTCTGTGAGCACTTGTGTACCACCTGCCAGCCTGGACACCATTTCAGTATTTCTGCCTCTCTTCAGGGATGGGGAGAGAACTGAGCAGGGAAGAGCTTTCTATGGCCAGGTTACTGGCCCTTCTACCCCACCATACAGCTGGTGCCTGGAGTCAAGCCTCTGCCCTGCTGCATTTCCTTAGGAAAACCACACAGCTTGAGCCCACCTTCTGGGGTTCCTTGGGCAGCAGGCCATAAACCACTGCAGAGGTGCAAACCCACGGCAAATGGGGCCAGAGCTCTGTCCAGGCAGCTGCATCACGGCAACGACTTGCTCTGCAAGTGGGTACTTACGCGAGGGTCCCACACAGGGTGAGGTGTGCCCGTGCCAGGAGTGCCCTCACTTCATATACTCCCCTTCGCTCACATAGTCCATAAAAGACCCCGGCAACTCAGCAAAATCTTCCAAGACAAGACTGGTGGAGTCCTCACCCAGCAGGTCACTGTCGGGCCGGGATGCCCGGGGGCGCGGAGCCGGCGGCGGCGGCGGTGGCTGCGGCGGTGGCTCAGAGACGCTGGCCCGGCCAGAGCCGGGGGACAGCTCCTCACAGTCCTCCGACTCCCCCTCGGAGGAGGCTGGCCCAAGGACGTGGTACAGGCTGGGCAGGCGGATGTCGAAGCGAAGGCCAAACTTGGCGAAGAGCTTCTCGTTGAGGGAATAGAGATTCTCTGAGATGTCATAGCCCAGGTGGGAGGAGAAGAGGCGGGCGCTGTAGC
>JBBMKD010000001.1:25022173-25048832 GCA_037834095.1 Argya squamiceps
GGATGTCGAAGCGAAGGCCAAACTTTGCGAAGAGCTTCTCGTTGAGGGAATAGAGCTTCTCTGAGATTTCATAGCCCAGGTGGGAGGAGAAGAGGCGGGCGATGTAGCGGTCCTTCCTCAGGAGAAGATACAGCTTCTTCCTCGGCCAGGTGATGTAGCTGCAATCGGTCTCGGCTGTCAGCGTCACCTGTGGGGCAGGGAGTGAGTGGAGTAAGTCCCACTGCCTGGGCGGGGTCACCCTCCTTGCAGCTACGTGCTTCTCTCCAGGGAATGCCCTCAACCCCTCTGAATCCTATTCTCCTTGGAGATGGCAGGCTGGAGAACCAGATTGTCCTGGTTGAATGACTGGAAAAATCCTTACCTGCTGCTGTTTCCTCTCCCTAAGGAGGCAAAGACCCCATTTTCCTATGCAATTGGTAGCATGTCCTCATTTTATCCAGCCACGTGGATGGCTACGATTCACCCCCTTGCTTTCAGATGATGCTCCCTATTGACATCTTAGGGATGTAGCTGAAATGAACAAGGCAGCACAGACACCCCTACCCCTCCACAGAAATGCTACAGAGGTGGATATTTTTGCATGCCCAGTCAGTCTGAGTTACCAGCAAGTAGCCCTGGGGGAGGCTGCTGACCCATTCTGCTGGATTGCACAGCCCCACAGGCCCTGCTCCAAGAAGGCCCTGAGTGTTGGAAAAGCCACCTGAAAGGCTTTCCTGGTCATCCTGCACCTGAGAGACATCCTGTCTTAGCAGTTCTGCTGTACTCTGGAGGGCTGAATAGCCTTGAAAGACATTGAAGCACAGCTCAGTGAGAGAGGAAATAAAAAGGTTTTATTGTGTTTGTGTATATGTAGAAAACTCATGAGGTTTTATTGGATTGATTTTGGAGAACGTTTCATTTTCCTTCTGGTTTGGCCAATGTAAAGAGAGACTTTTTCCCCCTAAGTGTAGGACAATTTCAGTCAAAAACATTATATGGTATGTAAGTGTATAATATTCTTATAATTAATTAATAAATAATAATGATAATAATGATAATAATAATAATAATAATAATAGTAATGAGGAGAAATGCAGGAATGGTCAAACTGCCCTGGGCCACAGAAGAACATCCGAGTGTAATGGAGACACTGGCATGTGAACAAGTGCTGGAGCCAAAATATCCCGGGGGCTCCCTTTCACTCTTTGCCCAGGGGTCTCCTTGGTCAGCCACCATGGCAGAGGGCCACTGGGAAGCTGAACATGGCTTGGCTGCATGTCTGTGTCCTTGGGTTTGATATTTAATGCCATTGCCCTGCAAACAGCTGTCTGATGAAAGAAATATAGGAGATAAAACCTGAGAACTTTCCCAGGGCAGGCAAGCAAAAAGAAGGGTCACACAGAAATTGAAATGACCGGAATCTCATTTTCTTAATCAACTTCTGGCACAGTGACCACAAGTGATCCCTTCTTGTAAGGGACTGAGATGCAATAAGCAAACCTGCCACCAAACCAGGACAGCAAGACAGATTTCACTCTTGAATCCCCCCTGACACAAGTGCTCTGCCAACAGCAAGAGCCTGTAATTCAGCCTTCTGGGGGAAAGTGCCAGCCCTGAAATCAAACTCCTTCAGGCACTGGGGCCCAACAGTCCTGTAGGAAGCAGACAGCCAAAGCAGAAAGCTCAAGGAAACCAGCTATTCTTGTAGACTAAGTCATGCTTCTGCCATTTTTCAGTGGGCTCAGAATTGAAATTGTTCAATCCAGACAGCCATGGGGCAAGAAAAACCTCAGGCAAGAAAAACCTTCCATCCCCTCCTCCAGCAAAGACCCAGAGTTCAACATGCACTTTTTAAACCAAATTATTGTGTTGCTAGGAATAAGGTTGAGATAAGCTACAGAGATTTATTAACTGCTCAGGTGAGAGGGACTAGTGGGTTAAACAGCTGCCAAAAGCAGCACATCACCATGACCAAGCATGGCCACCAAGAGTAAGGTCCTTCCAGGTACACGAATGGGTCAAGTGGCACCTGATGACTGCTGGTCTCACACAGCTGCTACTTCTTCATGCTCCTCCATAAGCACACATGGGGTTAGGCATTTCCAGCATAGGGCCTTCCCTACCTAGGCTGACCTCACTGACCAGCCCTGTGTTGCAGAGCTTGAGAGGTGCCAGAGTGTGGTGCTGACAGGGTTGCTGCAGCCTGGCACCAGCCTGCTCCCAAGCTGTCTCATGCACCACAGATAAAGACCCTCAGGAGGTCTGGGAACATTCAGTTCCATGGAAATCAGCTCAAAAAATGCTGTGGATGTCTTTGCAGGTTGCATGCCTGCAGTCAGCCATTGCAGTCAGCCATTTTCCTGCACATTGCACTGGGCAGCCATCCCTCTCCCTGCTGGAATCTTGGGCAAATACAGCCCAGGAGATAGCAGCAGTCTGCTGCCAGATTGAAGACTGTGCAAAACATGAGATACCACCAGCCCTAGCACAGGCATGCTGTTGTTGCTTTTTCTACTTCATTGCCTTGGTCCAACATCCCTATTTCTGCTCACAATATGTAGCCCTGTGCCACAGTCACATAGCTATCTCCTGCAAGCATAATCACTGGTGATGGCACTGCTTTCAGGAGCAATCACCATGACCCTTTCACACATGAGCCAAAATTCAGACCCTTGGAAAAAGATTTGGAGAGCTACCCTGGTTTAACCAAGTCTGCTTGGGGCTACCCTCATGAGAAAGCATCATTCCCTCATGACCATCCCATGCTCCCAAGGGATTAGCTCATATCCCTCCTAATATGCCCTAACTGACATAATCAGGATTGACATCCTGACAGGTATCAGGCCGTCCTGGGATGTGCATTAAAGACAGAGGGATACAGGCTTAAGTAATCTTCTCCAGAAGGAAAGCCAAAGAAACACTGTGGGGTGTTGACAGCAAGGCCAAAATCCCTTCAGTTACTGCAAATGAGAACTGGTCTGGCCTCTCAGCAGGGGATCCTTCTGCTCAGAAAGAGCCATATTCGGGTGTGAATCATCCTTTCTGCTTCTCCACCCAAAACACATGACCATCAGAAACTTCTGTGAGGAACAGGATGTTTATGGATTTACATCACTGCTGCACATTGCCACGGCTGCCATCCTGATGCTAGAACAATGCACCCTGCTAGCAGCGTGCAGGGCAAATTCAGGTACCAGAGAACACCATAAGGGAGGAGAGCTGGCAATCTGACACCTCAATTCTCTGATAAACTGGAAGGAGCACCATGCTCCACCCTCCTCGCTATTAGCAGGTAGTAGGAGCATGCCCTGAGGTCTTCAGAACAAGGCAGAAAAAAAAGGTTAAACAGTTGATCACACAATCTTGTGCTGGCTAAACCACCAGGAAGGAGAAGAAAGCATTCCTGGTCAGCTTTGAATGGCATAATGAGGCCTCTCTATCCCTTTCTCAGACATGCAACAAAGCATCAAGGAGCTGGCATTACCTGGAAAGTTCCTTCCTCAGAGGGTCGCAGCGACTCCCATTCTGGAGAGTCCAGGAACTGGTATGGAAAGACATAATGAAGGAATTGTCCATCCTGGCACACTCGGATCCTGCAAAGGACAGGTGAGGCAGACAGGCTCAGGCCACAAAACAGATGTCACACAAACCTGATAGCTCAAACAGTGTGTTCCACCAGGGAGGAAAGAAATACTTGTCTCACACGTCTTGTACCCTCTTGGGACAGCTGCAGGTGCTTTAGTGATGAGGCTATCTCTCCTTTCTCTGTGGTAAACTATTTGCTGCCACTGCCCCGTACTCCATCTGTTTTCTGTTCTTTGCTACAAAGACAGCCCTCACAGATGCAATGCTTGGTCCTAGCCCAGGACTTCTCAGCCCACAGGACTGCTGCTGCTTTCTAGGTACTTCTAAGCCAGCCTGTGGCTCTTTGTACTTGTATCTTCCTCCTGTCTCCAGGATTGCATGAGGGCATTCCCAGTCTTGGTACTGGGAAGTCATTACACTCAGGATTCCCAAAATCCCACTGCCTGTGGTTCCTCACAGATCACCTCGAGAGCTCATAGTTTGCTGCACATTACTGCTCACTTTGTCTTGGCCTTCTAAGTATCCATTTCACCTACTTTTGCTACAACTGCCTGCCAGGGTCAAGGTCAAATGTGCGTTTAGCTCTGCTGTGGGAATAGAGAAGAACCTGCACAGGCCTGAAACAAGGACAATGTCAGGGCACTCTGGAGTTCTATTCATAGCTCTGCATCACCAGACTTGGGGCCTCTTGCTTTCCTGTCACCATGTACCCCTGTTGTACAATGCATAGAGGCAATTCTTGTCTTCAGGAGTTACAAGACTCTGTTCATCTTTGGCTTCTAATCAGCTGGCAGTGCTGGAAGGGTCAGGGATTGTGAGGCACATTTCCTGATCCAGGCACATTCTGCATTTCCAAGACCCCACTTGCTCAGTTTAAGAGAGAGCACCATAACAGCAATGCTCTGCTGGGTCAGCAAGGACCTCACAAGGCAATAGAGTGGGTACTAAGAAATATAAATCCATTCCCATCTCCATGGAGCATCCTTTACCAGCCAAGATGCATACTTCCCATTGCAAAAGAGAGCCCAACAACTACCCACCATCACCATCTTATTGTCTGCTGCAGCATTTTCATGCCCATAGAGTAGCATCACATTATCCACTGCAGGTCAAGACAGCAAAGATTTCCCCATCCATATTATTTGCAGATACAGAAAACTTCAGAACCAGCTGCTCACCAGAGATGTTTGGTAAGGGGAAGCGCTACTGGAAGCACACATCCCAAATTTCCCTCCAGTGCTTTGCCATTCAACATCCTGCTGGACCCAGGGTGCTCTTAACACATCTTAGGAAATGGACCAACACCAAAAAACAGGAAGGTCAGCCATTCTTCTTTGCACACTCCCTCACCAGAGAGGATTGGCCACTGCAGTAAAACAGGAGCCCTAGGAGATGCTTTGTATTCCCAAAGGAAAATCCTTTTGAGACACACCTCCTGCAGCTCAGCACTGCTCCTATTTAGAGATCTTCTTCCTTTCCCATTCTTATGTAACATTAGTGCCAAGTTCCTGGCAGCAGACTGGAAGCCAACACTATTGCTATTTCTATGCATCTGGATTTTGCAAATCATTAAGTGGATATGCTGCTAAAGGCATGCCACAGGATCTCAGGTGAACAAATGCCAGCACTTAATCAGCACAGTTCATTCAATCAAATCTCCAGTGTGACTGTCTAGAGGTTCCTGAGGTTCTCCTTGGTGGTCCAGAAGAAAAAGGAATATCACAAATGCTTGACAGCACAGGGAAAGAAAGACACCTGATTAGGCAGGAGCCACCACAGGAGAATACTCTCTCTTTTGATGAAATGATGCTCAAAGTGAAAAATGTCAAAGCCTTGAGGGCTGGGGTGTTGGGAACTAGAACTTCTCCCTGAACACTGCTGGTCACGGAGAGCAGGTGAACTGCAGCCTCAGCACACTCATCACGCAGCTCTTCTCATCACAGAGGTGTGCCTGGTATCCCCAGAGACCACAGGTCCGGACACACTGCTCTACTGCCTTGAGAAACACATTCTCACAGCCAATCTACTCCCATCAGAAGTAAGATCGCTTCAAAATGACAGACAAAGGGGTAAGGATTCATCAAAAGTATCACATGTAAGGCTGAGCTGGCCACTACATTGCCCATAGCTTGAGTCTGCAAACCCTTCCCTGAAATACTCTAAAGTCAGAAAAACAAAACAAAACAAAACTAACACCCCCAAAATGCAAATTTCCCCCTTCCCCAACAAACCGATGCATATCTGAGATCCTTTTCAGAGGAAGGAAACAATCCTCACCCCAGTTTCTACAGAGGGTGACAATACAACAATAAGGCACAGTGGTTTGCTGTCAGACTTTGTTCAGAAACAGAGGAGCCTTTACCTGCCCGACAGCAGCAACGAGAGGCGGTCAATGGGCGTCTTGCCCTCCACGGCATAATTCTGGTCTCTGACTAGTGACTGGACCTGCTCTTCACAGCACTTCACGATTTCTTTGTAGACTTCCAGGGGCACCTGCAAGGGCAGGTACATGGTCTTGTAGAGGAGGTCAAACTCTTCTGGGATGGTGTTTCTGCGGAGCCGGTAAGCCAGGTGAGCCAGCTGAAGCAAGCAGGCGAGGACCAGCAGCATGTTCCAGATGAAGATATCCAGCCCACAAGCGCTCAGCCAGCCCCACAGAGCATAGCAGAAGTAGCCTGGGGCCAGGAGGCCAAAGATATAGAGGGACCCAAAGATGCCACTTCCCCCCATGTAACCCAGGAGGACAATGCAGCTGGCCAGCTGGTAGGCTGCTTCCTCCATAATCTCGTTCCAGGCATCACACACAGGGGGCTGGAGAACAGCCTGGTCCCAAGAGGGGCTGTTTGCGCTCATCCTTCCCCACTCCCCACCCTCCCCAGCCGTCCTGCGCTCAAAATGAATTGTCATACACAAAGGGTGCTGCAGAGGTTGGAAACCAGAGCTGCTGGTTGGCTGTTCCTCCTCCTCTTCCTCTTGAGCACTGTCTGGTCCCACAGCAGTGCTTCAGAGCAACATGCTAAAAAAGTGCTGCCGAATGTTTGTGCACCCGGAAAACTCCAAAAGTGTTCGCTTCTCCTCTTTGTGGCTCACAAAGTGTCGGCTGGCCCCCTTCTTAGCCACGACAGTGAGAAAAGAAGCTGGCAAACGTGAGGCCAAAAGAGCTCAGTCAAAAAAAGAGTCGAGGCCATTAGCTGGAAAACTCACAAACAGGACAGAGATCTCCTTGCACTGCCTGTCTCGCCTGCGCTGCAGCAAATGGAATAGCGACCGTGAGAGAGCAGCAGAGGGAGCTGGTGTTGAGTGTGGAATGTGTATCTCTTGGCAGTGGAACGGAGAGAGACCCCAAATGGATAACCATGTTTGGAATTGAAATCCAAGGAGCAAAAGCAGCGAGGAGAACAGAGAGCAAGCATGCACCCGCTACTTACCATAACTCAGGCGGCCAGATAAGCCCAGTGCAGTGCGAGGAGGGGAAAGGAGAAGGGAAAACAACCAGCTTATCGCAGCCAGCTCCAGTCACACATCGGGCTCTCCACTGCTCTGTGCTCCTGAGAGAGGGTGACTTTCACCCAGCAGAAAAAAGGAAAAAGGTCACCCCCTTTTCCCACTGCGGCTCATAACTGTGGCAGGGACTTGGCAAAAGAAGAGAGGCTGGCTCTCAATTAATACTTTCCAGGTCCGTTACAGTCTCCCCTTACTCCAGGGAGCTCCCTCTCCTGGAGTGTTTTAGATCAAGGGGCACAGGAAAAAGCCTTGCACAGCCAGAGAACTGTGAATGCAAGGGATAAAACTAGAGCAAACAAGCCTCTGGCACGCAGTTTCATCTATCATGAAGATGAGACTATCCTGCCAAAACCTTTGTCAGTGTGTAATGGTTGGAAGCACATTTTGTGGGGAAATCCTAGTTGAGGGATTACAGGCTCTGTTGGGAAACACGCTTGAAAAACATCATCTCACATTCTCATTTCTTTTAATAGCTATTTAGAACCTGCCCCAGACCTTCATTTAGTCCAAAGAGGACAGGAACACTTCCCACTCAGGTAGCCCAGGACATAGGCACAAGAGGAAGTCTTTCAGGTCAGTCCTCCATGGTCAGCCACACAAAACACGCATAAATGCAACTCCTCCCCTGCTTCAAGTAACACATATCAGTCACACAGGCAGGATCTGCCCCACTGCCAGGATGCAGTTACATTTCAGGCATTGAAGCAACCCACGTGGCCTCCCAACACAGTATGAAGTCAGCCTGCATGGGTCAGTGGGGTAGAGATAGGGTTTCAAGGGTGGTCGTGTTTCAGGCCGAGCTTGCAGCTGCCCTGCCTAACATGCCATTCCCACTGGCACCATTCAGTTAAAGACACACTAATCGTCCCTCCTAACTAATAGTGCTTGGGAATAACGCTGTCTCCCAGGCAAGGCTGCAGCAATGCTTTATGGCAACCTTAAAGAATTCATCGTTGTCTTGGCCAGTACAATCTTGTTTCTGCAATGATGAGGCCGCAGGCAACACAGAGCTGCATGGCTTCTAAGAGCCATCCTTGACACGTGGGAAGGAAAGAAGACAAATTCAGCTTTGCACAGGGTGAGTACAGTCCATTCAGAAAGGTGCTTTCTGTTCAGGGTAAAGTGAAAAAGGGACCCTGGTCTTCAGAGGCCTCTTAACTAAGTGAAGAAATAAATCCTAGCTACTGAAGCAGAACAACATTCATCTGCAAGAACTATGGGGAAATAAGAGAACTTTCTCTCAGCCTTCTCTGCAAAGCAGGACAGATGATCTTATAGCTAAAGCACCACAATAAAAATCCTGGGATCCAGATTCTGTTTTTCATACCATTGCCATATACTCACTGTATGGTCCCAACAACAACTTGACTACCTTTAGGCCTCTGCAAAAAAATCTGTAAGGAGCCTTCTCTCCAAGATAGGCTGACATCTGATCAAATGGGGAGTTGGGATATCAAGACTGTGAACACTTAGGAGAAAGATACTTTACATAAGATCTGTGAGACAAAACTGAACTGCTATGAATAGAAACATAGAACTACATTAGAGGAAGCATCCTGAGAAGCACCATTGCAATTTCTCCTACCTTTTCATACTACCAAAACCCTTTTGCAGGAACGTCAAAGAAAGTGGGAAAAAAAGGAAGTTAATGATTTCATTCTTCAGTTAGGTAAATTTCTGAGTAAAAAATAGACTGGAACACAGTGTTAATGACTCATTAGGACAAAGAAACTCCTTCAGCTGACATCTTTCAGAACATAAACAGTGGTTGTTGCAGTGATGCTGAAGCCAGCAGCGTGGGTGAGGATGACCTGTGCTGATTTCTCTGTGAAAGGCAGACAGGAAGCTTTCAACCCACAGCAATAACAGCACAAAGCTCTCATTGGAAACTGCACAACTTTTCGGCTGGGTCCCAATGTGACACTGTAGAGAGAACAATGCAGCACTTTAAAAGGTAGATCTTGGAGCACACACTAGAGATTAACTCAGTGTTTTCAGACTCAATTTTCTAAAAGGAAGATTTTTAAAGTGATTGAACCACCAAGACTAAATCTTCCTTTCTCCCTTGACAGTACCATGGCCATACAGATAATTTTCACAGCACTTTCAGTTTTCCATCCAGCAAAAGTAAAAAAAACCCTCTTATTACCAAAAAGACATTTTATTTTCATGCCCTGCTTTGATGAAATTAAGTGTCCTTCATCCAGGGATGCTGGTTCATCCAAGATGAGTGCTGAAAAGCCAATACTGATTCAATGGGAAAGGGACATACCAAAGTTGAAAACGATTTGGAATGAAGACGGCAAGTTCATAGAAAACAGCTGAGCAGATTAAAACCCTTCCCTGAAAGTAAAGCATTACTACAAAATGTGTTTGTGAAGAACAGAAACAGACATGTCAAGCTTTTCAGCACTGAAACAGGCAGCATGGAAACAGGTACTTCACTGATTTCCCCACTTAAAATGGACTCAACCACTAGCACTTAATATTTAGCTGTATGTGATGATGCAATGCAGGTACAGCCTGCACTATGTTTGGCAAATAAATCCTCTGTCCTTGAGACACACAACACAGAGATTATCAGTCCCAAATCTCACAGCAGCTGAATGACAGGTTATTTTGCCCATCCCTTACGAAGTCAACAAGTTCACAACTGATCCCATAAGCTGAAAACTAGTTCAATCACCTGTGTTGAGGACACTAAGACCTTGGTGGCTTGAAGTCAGAGAGGGCATAATCAAACCACCTCTTTTTTGATTTATTATATAGTGCATTGCTGGTGTTAGTCTGCAAAACTGTTACTTATACAGGAAAATAAACCCTGCAGCTCCAAAATCTACACATTTGGTTTACGACTGTTGGGAAGGTCTCAAGCTCACTCCAGACAAGCTCACAGTGAATTACAACGGTTCAAAGATGGCATGCAGTGTATCCAGTTGTGCTGCTCTGTAATTTAGTCAAGTTTCCTGTTACTGCCGTGTTTCACATCCTCAAGGTACACACCACCCTGTGCAGGGCAGTGTCTGTCACCAGCACTGTCGGTAAGCATTAACACAGGAACTCCCACTCCCTGAAGCCCTGAATCCACTCCACACAAATACCATAGGAATGAAGCCACTCAGAAAGGAATTTGATTTGACTACAAGGTTCTTCCATTGTTGCTTTAAATATAGACATGTCCAGTATCCTTTCTGCATCTGTTGCACACAGGTACATCAGCATCCCTCTCATCTCCAAAAACTTTCTAAAGTACTTGCCATGCTTTTATCCTCATGGAGGTCTAAGCATCCCATTTCTTCTATGTGAATAGAATTTGTGTAAAACTGTGCAGGAATGTTTTTTTCTTTTATTGACCAGATACAAACAACACTCCACTCTCACTTGGCCACTTCCTGCCCTGCTCTATTCTGTGGCACCATTTCCACATTACCCAGACCATGCTACCACAAAGCTTGGGCACCTTTTAGCATTCTCTTCACTTCATGCTCTGACACACAATGGTTCAACAAGAAATTACGTTAATGAAGTTCATACCTCAAGACAATAATAAACACCAAGAAGACCACCAGGTCCTGCTCCTCAAACAGCTACAAGTGCCACAGGCAGCTTGGATGCTTTCTGCCAGAGCCACACCTGCATCCCTACTCTGAGCATGGACACAACTCTTGCCTCAAGACAGGACCTCCAGAAAACATTCCCAGAGGAAGAGTCTAAACCCTCCTCGTGCAACTTGTAAGTCTCAGCAGAGGCAGCACCAAGTGTCACATGCCAAACATTGACACTCAAAAGCCATTGCTAGATCAGGATATGCAGGGCCCAGCAGGCAGAGAAACAACCATGACTGCACCCAGCCCTCCCACAAGATCAATGCCAGGAGAAAAATCAAGACAAAACACAGATTTTGTATCTTTAGTTTCTGAAGAGAAAACTCATCACGAAAGAAGTGATTAGCGATACCATCTTCAGGAAAGTCGAATCACCACAGGAAGAGTAACATTAGGGTTGCACAATTACATAGTGTGAAGCCAGAAAAGCCCCACCTGTAACAAACCAAAAACTGCACCTAATGTTTCTCTAGACTGTAAGAAGGAATCAAAGGCAACAACTACCCTCCCACTATCATCTCTTACAAGTGAAAAAAGCCAGAAAACAAAAGCCCACGCATGCACAGCACAAGACCAACACAACAAAAATTCAGCATAAAAAAAAGCTTTACTTTCAGGAAAGTAGCCTGCAAATACAAGTCACTTGCAGTGACAGTGACAGAGCAAGTGACTTGCTCTGCTCCCTTTCCCCTAAACTATTGGCTCAAACGAG
Organism: Argya squamiceps; assembly: GCA_037834095.1. NCBI lineage: Eukaryota > Metazoa > Chordata > Aves > Passeriformes > Leiothrichidae > Argya > Argya squamiceps. Next base: position 25,033,559 of record JBBMKD010000001.1, read on the forward strand.
TTTGAGATGGGAAGTACCTAAATTTCATTATAAAGAATGAAGCTTGGGTAACGGTACTCAAAAACCGTTGTAAGAATTAGAACGTGGGAAATCAAATACAGTTTTGACTCTAAGGAAGTTCATTTCCTAAGACTGTGGTCACATTTGTACAAATATAGTTACAGCTACTGTCATGAACAGCACTACAAGCTCCAGCATGACTGCTGAAAGCTGCAAGAGCGAAATGCTACTAGCATGATTTCACAATCTGCATCAGTGGGAAAACCCACTAAAGTCCTCTCTGTTCAACCACACCACCACAGTAATCAGTGTTTCTATGTTAATGATTAAGCAGGCTTCTCTCATTCTCTCATTCCTGCAGCATGCTCTTTTCAGTAAGGAGGGCACTGTCATTCTTTACTTAAAAAGAAACAGAAGTCAGGAACATTGGTCATCTTCAGGCTTTTATTAAGAGGAAAAAATATATTTTCTATAGCAGTGGTCAAGAGCAAACAGTGGAAAAACTACAGACGTGATGCATACTCTTAAAGACTCTTTATAAATAGATTCTTTGTTTATATTTGTTCTTTGAAGTACTTTGAAGAACTTGCAGAAATAATTTATTTTGCAGCTTTCCAGAACACAGTCACACCAAAGACATCATCTAGAAGAGAGAGGAAACACAGCTTCACAAAATGCAGATTTCTACTACATATTGAGCAACAGTTCAACAATCAACAAAAAAATCCCAGCACAAACCCACAAAAACCAACTCCCATGCACCCTAGCACCAGAAATCTAAACTGAGGTTTGGATCTCTTAGAAGACACCAGAGGCAGCACCATTCTCTACTGCTGAAGGGTGACTCACAGAGGCTGTGTGCTGCCAAGGGCTCCACCACCCTCACAGGACAGCAACACTGGCTGTAATGTCAATGAGGATTCTCTGCCTTCTCTCTTGTAAGGGCAACACCATCATGAACAGTATTCTGAGCCTTCCAGTGGCACCAGCTGAGGTGCCAGGGCACTTGAGAGGCAGAGGTCCTGGAGGCTGTACTCACCCCACTCAGGCCTGCTCATCTCACTCATATCTTGAAGCCCAGAGCTCTCATGCACTCTTTGTGAGCTTCAATTAGGTGCCCACAATTTTCTTCTCCCTTCTCAATAATGCTGCAAAACAAAAAGATTTCCAGGGTTCAGCAATAATTTCTTTACAGTCAAAGAAAAAGAACTGACAAACTGTTGGCGACAATTAAAAATCCCTATTAGGATCAAGCAATTTTTTTTTTCTGGTCTGTCTTGTCCAAGGTAGTGCTGTTTTGGAGAGTATAAAACTATCCCAAAAAGTTACACAACCCTGAAGCTGTGCACTTAAAACTGACAACGGGCATAACAGAACTTCCTATTAACAGGCCAGAGTCTATTCTGGGCAAGTCCGGATGGAGATTTTGTGTTATACAACACAAGGCTGTCACATCATCAAGTATGCTGACCTTGCCAGTTTCAAATTATTCACTAGGGAAGCAATGAAAGTTCTCCAGTAAGAGACCAACACAGAATACATTAATCAGTAAATTATATTTTAGTCCAACTTCAGTTGCAATTTAAGGACCCTGAAGCAAAAATCAAAACAAAACACGACCCCTGCTCAGCTATTGTTGAAAAAATGATTCACCATATATGATAACTTCTGATGTTAATCATCAATCCAAATAAGAGCCTCTCATTGCTGGTATATCATGTATACCACAAAAACAGTTCAAACTTGCTTTCTGACTGAATGACAGAGCTGTTTAGTTTTCTTCTTAGGTTTTATTACAATGAGCATGGACATGTCTCCTGGCTGCCCAGGGCAACTCCATCTGACCAGTAACTTCCATCCTACCACCCTTTTCTTAGGGGGCCCTGGATTCACTTTGACTCTACCATGTAATTAGACATGCTCCCCTAAATTTAGCAAAAACCGCATTCAGTATTATGTCACCTACCATCTATACCACCAGCAAAGTAAAAAAAAAAAGCGATAACTTGGTCATCAGATTAAAGTTTTTTAAACCTTAAAGATTCACTGTCAAAGGAGCTCTATCTTGAGAGTGTACTTCATACTATTTTATAGGTCCTATGATCATGACTAAGCCTATAATTACCAATGCAGCTATACAGGTCACTGTCAGATTTTGAACTTCTCTGGGAAATGTCATCCTCTGAGACCCAAAAAACTCCAGAATATTTTGCTTTATTTAAAAGACAACATAATTTATACTCAGGCGAACAATAAAAAAGTTATCACCTGCTAGTACGTGTTGCTTCAATCAACAATAGTGAGGCTTTACAAGCAGCATTGAAAGCTGATCTTTGAAACCCATTTTAAACACAGGGTATGAGGTTTGAACGTCTTAATTTCTAAATTACCCTTTTAAGACAGTTTCCTCTCCCTCCCCCCCGGATGCTCCAGCACCCTCCGTCCGAGGTGGGGAGAGCTCCCAAAATCGCCGGCGCACGCTGGCAGGGGCACAAGCTCCCGGGAGGGAGGAGCGGGAGGGAATGCCGGCGGGGCAGGGCGCACACAGCTGGGAAAGGGGAACGCCGGGCGCGGCGGGGAGCTCGGGCCGGGTCCCTACCAGGCGTCCCGCGCCTTCTTGGTCTCGGGGCAGGCGCAGCAGGGCTTCAGCGGCTTCTTCGCCTCCCCCGCCTCCCCCGCGCTCTTGCCGTCGCAGCTGGCGGCGGCCACCGAGGACATGGCGGGCACTTCCCGGTACTCTCAGCCCGCGGGGAGAACGGGCCGGCGTTGGCCGTGTGAGCGCGGCTGGTTCCGGCAAAGCTCGCCCGCCCCTTCCCGGCCCGCGGCCTGCTGGGAGGGGAAGGCGCGGAGCCCTCCCCTCCTCCGGCTCCTCCGCCGCTTCCCGGCCGGCATCCCAAGGCGAGGGCGGGCGCTGCCACTTAGTGGCGAGGCGAAAGTGACAATTTCCAGGGACACTCGGTACTGAACGAGCCAGAAAGGGGAGGAGGGAGCGGGCAGCGGAGAGGGAAAATGGCGTGGTCAGGCGAGAGCAGCTGGCACCCGCCGCAGTCAGCAAGAGCAGCAAGTGACGCCCTCGGCTCTCACAGCGCTGAAAGCTGTGGCCAGCCACCTAAACCTCTTTTTTCCTACTCAGCCAGTGGGGAAAACAGAGGATCAGGATTCTGTGTCGTGGTGGCTACACTGATACAGCACAGTCACCATCACTGGGAACATGAAAGTCGCGGTTTCATGGCAGCGGCCCAGTCGGGCCGGCCCTTGGCATTGCTGCAAAAGGATGTGCACTGATGCTTTATCTTTTATGCTTTCAAGCCTAAGCAAGCCTTGAAAGAAAAGCAAGAAGGGACATTTAGCCTGTGAAACAGAGAGCAACTAACAGGCTCCAAGTGCTGTCCAAGCTTGACATGCTTCAGGGATGTCAGACCTGGGGGGAGAGTAACAAATCTTAGAAAGGATGTGCACTGATACTGGACACAAAGCATGCAGAATTTACAAGCCACAAAGCCACCTGACAGAACTCCAAGATAAGGAAGAAAGTAATAAAGCCAACTCGGCAATTGTGTTAAAATAGCTCCAGCTGGGCAAAAGTTAATTTTAGTAGGGGGAGATGGTGACCAACTCATGTACCACTGACGCCAGAAACCCACAAGTAGAAGACTGAGCATGCAGACTATTTAGTATGAAAAGTGAGAAAATCATTAACCAATAGAAGATAGAGTACTAATTTATAAGAGAACTATGTCACTTGTAGCCAATGAACACAAATTCCTTTGTTTGCTAAAACGTGTAAATAGTAAAAAGCTTTGGTAGTTGGTGTGCTTGATCTGTGGAATATCATGGAACACCCAGGCTTGCACAACTCTAAAATAAATAATCAGTGGCTCTCTTGAGTGCGTAATTAATGTGTGGGTTGTTGCACACCAGGTAATGAATCTGACTTTTGTGGACAACAGCATGGGCAATAAGGGAGAAGAGACAGAGCTGCTTTTCCTTTGTAGCCTGTCCCAAACCAAGGCATCAGTAGCCACTCTTGCCTTTTAGATCTCTGCCACAGCTTGACTCTTAGGCCATAGTCTGTTACCTCCCAGTGCTACATTTGTGTTTGCTGCCAGTCCTGAGGACTCCAGCGTGATACTTAAACATCCTAGACTGGCAGGCACACTGCAGACCAAACGGATACCCCACACAGGTAACAGGGGAAGGGCAGAATAGCAATGGATGTGGCTCTGCTGAGACCTTGCAAAGGGAAAAGATTAATATGCCCACTGGGATGCAACTGCTGTGCCCTTTAGTGGGGCGTTGCAGGAGTCAAAAGAGAACTGGCAGTTTATATCGTGCACTAAGGGGATCCGAAATCGTAGGAGCACTGACAAGAACAAGGAGGAGCAGAAAGTGTCATGTAACACTCACTCACTCACCTAATCAGCCACCTACTGAATTATCCATGGATCTCTGCTCAGCAGCCTGTTCCCCACTGTGCCATTTCTCTGGCAAGGTTGTTCAGGTGACCTACACTCACACAGCCTCCTGGTTCAGCACATGTGCATTGTGAGGCCATGCAGCCCGCTGTGATGATCTGGACCATGTACAGGTTGCACTTGTTGACCAAAATATGATTTTCCCAAATTCACACAAACATGCTGCAAGATAAAAGCCGAGATAAAAACATCTATCAAAAGCACACATCAGTTCTCCAAAGCAGTGCCTTGTTTGTTAAACATACTAAGCATGTTTTCCTTTAAAATTAAATAGCTTTGTCTTCCTAAAGCTTTATCTGTTGGCCACTTTCCAAAGGCCTCGATAGAGCTGTTGATAGCAACACAAACTCTGAGGGAAAGACTGTAATAAAACCTCCAAGAGGGTTTCTCAAGTTTGCAGTTGAATGGTATCTTTTATTTATCTGTTTTTATATTAAAAAGGAAGCTTGAAAGACATGGATTTGGTCTATAGAGACCAGGAAGACACAAACCAAAATACATTTTATACTCTGGCACAAGTTATGGAATACCAAGGGCAGAGGGAGGTTAAAATTTAGTCATCTTGAGAGATGACTTCAGATGAGTCTGCACAAAGGTATGGCCTCTGAAGACTAAACATCTCTGGAAGCAGCATTCCACTCTAGCAGCCCTCTAAATAGATTAAGGAAGAGCATGGCTATTTTGGCCATGCTCCTGCAGGGTAAGAGATTGTAAAAGAACTGCCCCAGAAGAAGGATTGTTTCTTGGTGGGATGAAAGGACAGAGTCTGGGAGGGAGGAGAAGGAAGAGAACAGGCATTAGAGCATGGTTAACACATTTTGATACTGATTGCACCAATTTGGAGTACAATGCAGAGGGGAGACCACAGCCATCTCTCTTCTGACATTGCACTGTGCATAAGAATTGATTGTTAACTCAGTGATTTCTGTTTTCTGTTTGTCCTCTGCTTGCTGACAGTGGCAGAAGAATTATGTTAGAGAGCTATGTGTCAGATGAACAGATTTATCTACCAGTCAAGGAGGAATAGCTAAGGGCAGGCTACTGAGATGAGACTTTGAGAAAATTGTCAGAACAAGTACCCAGGAAAAAAGATCCAGTAAAAATCTCAGTCTGAAAGATGTATTGAGAAAAGACCCTCCCTCAAGCTGCCATATCATTTGACAGCCTGGTGCCACAAGTGAGAGGCACAAGGACTGCAGGTGGCACTGGACATTTACAGCTCTTTATTTAGAGGACTAATGAGTGAAATAGAGAGAGACTGCCCAGCTGTCATGGGTTCCCAAATTATTTCCCCTGTACAGCCCTTTATCAGAATTGAAGAACTTAAGCAGTGGCTCATAATGTGCAAACATCACAGCAGCACTGCAGTCATTGCTGTTGGCTTCTTGTGTCTTCAGTTTCACCCACTAAAAGAAAGGTTGTCCAAAAAAATATGTACTTGTCTCCAATGGACAGATTTTTCAAGGAACCTCAAAAATGTATTTACATTCATTGTTACTGTTAGGTTGGGTAAGCCCTTGTCAATGTCAGTTGAAAGTAACAGTCTGGGGTAGTCTGGGGTAGTCTGGGGTTTTCCAGATTTTTTACATTTCTGATATACATGATAGAAAGTAAATTAAGCTGTGGAAATTTTGTGTGATGAAACTGAGCTGAAGGTTTTTTGATATTTTTCATGTAGTGCCTATTCTGGGAACCACTTTATCATCTTGAAAAAGGAAACTTATTCAATATAGTCTAAAGAAGTATTTTTGGTTTTGGCTGAGTATAAACATGAGACAGCCAATGCTCCAGCAGCCCAGTCAACCATATGCTGTGTTTTATTGTCAAAGAAGTTGTTCATGTTTTGTGTCAATGCTTAGATAACATGAAAAGAAAGGAGTTCAAAGCTCTGAGCAAGATGTCTTGTCAGGACCCTGTTGCCTCTTACATCAGCTGCCCAAGAACAGCATAGAGTTTCTCTTTCTGATCAGAATTGCAGACCTGCAACTACCAAATGCTATCAGTCAGCAGTGGGACCAGAGAGAATGAATGCTGGGATAGAAGGACTTGTGCTCCAATCTTGAACAATGGGAGACTCTAAGGTGATTATTTATACCCCCTCTAAGCTTCAAACTCCAGCTTTAGGTGAAGGCAAGGGGTTCAAACACTGGGCTGATATCACCTCAAGAAGCAGTGCACCAGTCCCTTCCCAGACTGAAGAGGCAGATCCTCATGTTTCAGGACTACAGCATGAATTCTGTACACAAGGATTCTGTACCACAGGACTGAACTATTCCCTTCCTGGGAGACCACCTTGGAAGCTGGTATGGAGGAAGTCTCCTTGCATACTGGCAAGCAAGCCCTTAAAAACACAAGAGCAGAATCAAGATTATTTTAAAGGCTTTTGTGTCGCCTGAATGCTCTGCAAAGCCAGCACTGCAACAGATCATCTCTTGCCAGAAACACAGGCAAATCTTCAGAGCATCAGCCTGGAGGTGGAAGATAGTTGGAAAGAATGAAGTCACTTCCCAGTTTAAAACCAGAACTGCTGTCTCTAACAGCAAGACTCGGACCACAGCATCTCAGACATTCAATACTTAAAAGGTATTGATTAATGCCTTCCTCACATTGTTTTCTGCACATCTCTCACCAGTTTGTGCTAGGATTAGGATTATCATCACTTTCATATTATATACCTCCTTGTCACTGTCCATTGAAAGCATATCCAAGCATATTAGTAAAGATTAGGAATTTGCCATGCATGCAACACTGCAAAATCCAAATCAGCAAGTTCAGTGTGCAGTCTCTATAGTAATAAGGCAAAAGAAGGAAGCTGGTGTTTTGTACTGTGCCACAAAATAACCTGCCTGCCCCACATATGTTAGAAGCAGGAACTATGAGCCTTTAGACACAAGACATATGGCAGCTTTTCCACAATGCAGATATGCAGCAGCTGATGTTCAATGTGCATTTAAAGGCTGGTCAGGCTTATTTCAGTGCTTACTGGGGTGACTGACCAGCTGTTCCCTTTGTGGAGGGAACACCCATGAAAATCTGAGCATTTTGGAATAAATCCCATTGCACAGACTCATGGGAAGGACAGGTGTTTGCACTCAAGTGGCTGATTGTGTTACCAACACAACAAAAGAGCATGACAGAAGAAGACAACTGTCTGTTTTCTGATAGTCTCTACACTTCATAACTTAGAAAATTTTAACCTGCATTTGGGAAATAGTAGCACTGGTCCTCCTAAAGACACAAATCTGCAAAGGACTGTCCCTACACTGCAGTCAGACTCACTGTTTTCAGGTAAAAATCAGGAAAAAATAGCCCAGATTTAAAAGCACTTAGGCATGAAGCAGATACACATTAGTCACTCATGGGGATTTTTTTTTCCAGTGTTGCAGAGTTACCAGAGACAGTGGAATATAAAGATCTTTCCAAAGAGGAAACCTCTTCCATTCCATTTCTCATGACTTGAAAGGGCAAGATTTTCAAACTTCTGCAAAAAGACCTATATGAATTGTCAGAACTGACCAGAATCAGACAGCTGGGCCACTGTTAATAAAAACCACTACATGTATGCATCTCCAATTAGTCACCCACAAAAAACAAATGCTGCCTAAGGTCTGTGCTTGTACATCACAGGAAATCTCATTCAGAGCCCAAGAGCCCAAGTTCAGGAGCCTGTGTATCAAAGAAAAAAACATCTCACTATAGTTCCATAAAATCCTCCATAATACAAACTTCCAACCTTGATCGGTTCTGCTGCAAACCAGGCAGTATTTCTGCAACTCTCATGAATGGTGTTAAGCTGTCAGTCAATTGAGAAACAGCAGAAGTGTAGGTCCTTTTCCACTGCACACATTCCATTTGCCCTCTTTCTTCCTGTAAGTGATGCTGCTATTAACAATTCTATTTAAGAATTTTGATGGCATGCCATTTTGATGCCTGTGTCAGTGACAAACCTGGCTTGTTTGAGTCTATTCAAGTCTCTCATGATCATATTTTATGAAATGGGAAGCTCCACTACAGAAAATGGTTTAACATTCTCAATGAAATGCAGGACCTAACTGGAGGCCTGGAAGGAATCATTTGTATTTACAAATACATGAGTCATTCCATATTTGAGATGTCACTGGCTGCAGCTGCATACTTCTATGTACTCACAATCCAGCACCTCACTTCTTTTAAATATTGCATTGAGACATATGCTGTGCAGTGCTGCAAGCTGCTTGTAAAAGAGTCTGCAACATCACATACCTTCTGAATCCATTCAGAATCCCCACAGCTGTTTTTCACAAAGTTACTAGATAATGTACAAAGTTTAGTTACTCTGAAGCTATTTCTTTCCCATCAGTGGTCATTCTAGATTTCAACTTTGAACACCTAATTTGTTTGCATTTATTTTCTTCTGCTTTTCTTCTTGCTGATTTTCTTCTCAAGGATCTTTAGAATCCTGGTTCCCACCAAAATCAATGGGACTTGACTATCAAGTGCTTAATGGTCAGATTTTAAGAATCATTAGGACATCTCCATATGCAGGTAGAGGGATTCTTGAGAGAGCATACTTACATTGACATCTTCCTTAACTTCAGTACAACGATATTTTTAAAAGTGACATGGGAACATATGTCATCTACATGGCAGAAAATTTCATCTATACGCTCAGCTCAAGCCCACATCCTAACTATTTTGCCCTGACTTTCAATATGCTGTGCAGTATTTTATCTAAGTACTGTCTTAGGTTGGTACTTATTCTGTAGAGCTCTACATTTGACTCCCTGCTTCCTGTATGGTCTGGCATTAACTGCTCTAGTCCCTTATTTAAACTGAGAATGGATTCTTCAAGGTCTGGTTCTCTCCTAGGGGTCCATGCGTGCAAAGACTTAGCATCAGAGGATGTTTCCAGATCAACAAGCCAGAGGCTGAGTTGTTGTCATGTTCTCACAGCTGGTATGTCAAGACAAGGATGATGTGCTCTAGATCCTGTTGGTTCAGTCTCATGCACCATGACTGGGAGGTGATGTGGGAAGGACTGTGTGGGTGCAGCCAAAGACAGAGGGGAAAGACAGGGGAACTTTCATGACTGAAGAGAGTGCAGGCTGGGTTCTCTTACATGAGGGAAGTGATACTTCTACATCCTTCCCCAGTGCTTGAAAGGGCTCTGTTGAGACCCCATCCAATTTAGCTTTTTTCTTCCAACGGACCCAGCGTCCTGTCACTGCTTCCTCATCTTTTTATCTCTGGTAGGCCTGAACCTCTGGACCCCTTGAGGTGTGCTAGCCCTCACCTGACCTTCATCTGGTGGATTGCAATTAAAGGATGATAAGAAAATGCTGAAAGCTTTAGCAGATTGTATTATGTTGCACTAATTGTTTAAGAGTAAATAAATGTAATATATGGAAGTTATACTGTGTCATAATAAGCTAAAAATTAATCTCTGCAGCATTCTGTCCAGATACTTAATTTCTGTGAAGGGAGTGGCTAAAATAGTCACAGAAAAACATGAGTTTCTAATGCTTGCTTCAGATCAGGCAAGCACAAAAATTCAGTCCCCAGAAAAGTGTCTTAACACACTTAAATTTGAAACCTGTAAGCTAACACAATGGTATTGGCATTTATTCCTCTCAATATTACATGAGAGGAGTGAGAACATTAGGAATTCAGTAGTTCCCTAAGGAGTTCAACCCAAGATCCTATTCCTACTGAGGCAAGACAACATGCCTGACTACAGCCCTGCAAATCATCCAAATGTCAGCTCTGTTCTTCAGGAATCATCATTTAAAATGACCCAATCCAAGTGAAGTATATGAGTGTCCTCCAGATGATGCCTGCATTATTGATAAAATTTTTGTCACAATTTGAACCATAGGCTGAAAATGTCCTTAATTCTGCCTTCTTTTTAAAATGTTTTTAAGTGCTAATCAAAAACATTAGTCTTTTATCAGGTTTTGAAATTAATTCTTTAACTGTGATCACAAAGTACTGCTACTTTATTTCCTTTGAACTTTGACTTTTTAGGCTATCCTCATCTGTATATTGCTTTTTATTACAGGAAATGTGCCCACAGTCATACTAAGAAAAAGAAGGCAAGAGAGAACAGGTCTCCTATAAACACTTTCATCTTTTTTTTTTTTTTTCCATTTTAGCTGTCATATGAGAAGATGCCTCTCTTAGCACAGCTCTTAGTAAAAACAGTACAGATTAACCACAGAACTCACCTTACTGAAGCTCCATTTACCACGATCAGTACTCCAAGGCCATTTTTACAAAAGATGTCACAAGCTATAAGTGAGGTATCTCACAGTGGTTACCATGCCTTACTATAGCCAAAGGTCAACACAGAGAAAAGGTCTCAATCCACAAAGCTGTTGATTTTATGGCATCTGTCTCCTCACATCTTTTTGAAACTTACCTCTGCTTTCTGATGGGAATAGTGACTACATCTTCCTCCTCCTTTTTGCTGGCTGGAAGGAAGCCTCCCTTCATCTGCATTAAAAACTTAGCAATGACATTAACTGCAGCCTTGTGCTGCTGCTTTCCTTTTGCATCACACACCTGGAAAAGGTGCTTATTATACACAGAGTGTAAATTGTGTAGAACGGATAGGGAACAAACAGGAATCCAAGGGATTATCTTGGATGGGTCCAAATCTGTTTTACATCAATTCACATTTGGATGTAAGAACTGAACTGGTGGCACCCAGGTTAGAGCCTGTGATGGGCAGGACCATACATGGAGGAATTGTGACATCCTGTGGCAAAAATGGGAAATGGCACACTAATGGTTACCTCATTTTAAATAAATTACTTTGGAACTTCCGGATATCAAAGCCTCACCAGTGCTTTTAAGGCTAGAACTTTGTTGCCTGTAGCTTAGATTTTTTTTTTTTTTACTAACTAGAAAATGTCGCCACAAAGTATCAGAGGCATCCAGTACCATGACAGTGCTGTCATTTGACCCCTGCTGAGAAGAGATGACCATCTACCAAATGAAACTTGAAGCCAGATGGATGACATCTTGCCAAGGGTTTCACAGATCGTCATGGACTGCAGGATAAAAGTCACATTCAAGAAACCCAGTTCCCTCTCAGGCTTTGGAGGACAGAAGGAAAACAGACTAAAGACTCATCAGCTGTCTAGCTCAACTTCTTTGCTTTATCCTCCCTAATTCTGCCATTCCACACCGTTCCTGCCTTCCTCACTTTTTCAGCTCCTCACCTAGGTCTCCCATTTCCTTGTCCAAACTTCTTCAGTTCTGCTCTACTGGCTGCTCACCCTGTCTCTCCCCATGCCACACTGGTTCTCTATCATTCCACTCTTCTGCTATTTTTTCTTTGCTCAGCCAGCCAAGTTTCTCCTCTAAAATCACTCATTCATGTCCAATCCATCTTGTCTTTGTTCAGCTACTACTCTGCTCCCAAGTAGTGCCTAATCCTACCCTGCTAAATTTTCTACTTCCCCCATCTGATTTTACAGTTCAAACACATCAGCAAGTCATCACAGCATAACAAGTCCATCAACAGAGTAGCAGTAATTCTTCTTGCAGCAAATTACACCATCTTATCTCAAGGTTAATGTGAGGTAAAATTAATTTGGCTCAGCCTTTGTCACAGGCAGCTAAACTACTGCATTTTTCTGCCATTTTGCAACATGCAAAGTTGATCCACTCAGACACAGTGCAGTAACTCTCAAGGGTGTGGACAGTTTACTCATGCATCTGAGCACCTGGTGTGCCCTACAGCAAAGTGGCTATAAAAAAAAAAATCCAGATAGACAACACCCCAGCTCACCAACATAATCCTGTTCCGGAAAAGTTATTAATTAAATAAAACACACCAAACACCAAAACCCACCAAAACACTATGGCCCACAGATCTAGGCAGAAAGCTCATCAGTCAAGGGTTTTTTTTTGTAGGAAATATGAATCTTTTTTGATTGCTTACAGTTTAGTTGACTGCAGCTCACTTTCACCAGAGCAACAGGATTTGTCCTTGACATACACAGATCAACCTACCAGACAAGCTTTGAGTCCCTTTTCCAAAGTACTGATCACAGACAAGACTGCCAAAGTTTAATGCCTGGGATCAAATATTTCCTCAGAGCCTTGTGTATTTTGGGATAATTTCTTTGGAAATGTGTGGTTTGTATTAAAATCAAACAAATAAATAAACAAGATCCATTCAGACCAAACCTCACCACTTTCCCCTCACAGTGCATTCCACAGCACACGACAGTGTGCTAGGGGCCCTAGCCAGGTCTCACACAGCTTCAGGTCCACAAGAATATGGAGTTTTCAGACAAAGAACACTTGATAAAGTACTAATCAGCACAACTTTTAACACTTGTAAGGCTGACCACTGTTTATACCTGTTGTTCACAGAGATTTCTTAGAAATATAGTTAAAAATTAGCCAATATTCTACCCCCACACACACACTCTAATCAAAGCAACTTCCATGAACCTGAACCTTGAGCTTTTTCACTCAGCCACATATACCTGTCACCTCCCATGAGTGAGTACCAGTCTTCAGGCAGCTATGCAGTGACCTGAAAACTTTTATCTTTTCTTCTTTGACAAGTTAGTTTTCAGCCACATCAGTCTCCAGAATTGGTTCCCTACATAGTCTTTCAGGTGCCAACACTTGACAGATCAGAGGCAGTAGGGCCAGGCAGCTCATGGTGAACAAAGAAAAACGTTGCAACATCTCACATTTAGTCCAATTTAATGCAGTTAAAGTTAATAGTGGGACTGCACATTTTTGGTCGTACATGACTCCAGAGTATTTATCTGTTAGGCTATGCCCTGGCATCTTTCAGTACTCTCAAAAACCCATTTAGTTATTCCATTGTTCCTTCTCAACTTGTTTTCCATCTGGATCCATTCCACGTAAGAAAAGAAGAAGTCCAGGCCATATATATTTAGTAATCTCTGAAAACCTTGAAGTGGAAAAATATCAGAGGGTGGAGTCAACAAAGAATAATTTTTTGGCCAAAGTACAGTTTACACACCTCATTACCCCAAAGCAGATATTCAGCATGGAAAAATTTCAGCATGGAAATCATGGAGCTTTAATGAAATAAGATACAAGAAAGGAAAACTGAACTTGATCATGAGAAATGCCACGGAACTCTCTTAAAAAGTGGCTTTTGTTGCCACATCAGTAATTATAAGGTATCACATTGTAAAGCTCTTCAGTAAAATGAGGGTCTTTACAGCCTGCTGGATATCTTTAGGGCATGGATCAATCCATTGTGGGAAGTCATATTTTACAGATGTAGATGATGTGTGTCAGAAACAAAGCTGTGACAGCATTTCTTAGTTCAGACACATCTTCAGTTGACACACTAACCTAAAAAAGTTGTTGCTTCAGGCATGGGATGGGCCTTTAAAAAAGTAAACCAGCATTCAAAGTTGAATTGTCTACAAGTAAATTCACAGAGCCAAGGAATGTGGAACTATAGTCCTAAAGTTGCTTTCCTGTGATGAGGTACTGAGGGGCTGGTATTTTATGTCAGACTCGACAAGACGTGAATAACCCTTTGATATACAGTTTTATACACAAAATAACTAACATAAGGGACTTGTTTCAAGGTTATAGACAGAGGGCCCATTTACTCTGCTTTTTGTGTCCTATTCCAAGGCAGCATTGCCTGCAAATCTCCTAATGTTCACAAAAGCATTAGTCCTTTCTGGTTTTAACATTTAGCATGAAGAAGCTTCCAACTTTGTTTCATAGAGAAAAGGATGGCCTCCTCCTTGAGGAAACAGCAATGTTTTACAAAGCATGATGTTTATTTGTAGTGCTTTGTACAGGCCTCTTGACATGCACTACAGATGAAAAAAACCCTGCAGCCTCTCTGGGCAGTACATACCAAGCCTATTTTCACAAAAAACAGAGAAGCAATTAGGTTGGAAAATACCTCTGAGACGACTGAGTTCAACCTACGACCAAACACCACTGTGTCTAATAGACCACGGCACTGAGTGCCACGTCCAGTCTTTCCTTAAACACCTCCACTGGTGGTGACGCCACTGCCTCCCCAGGCAGTCCATCCCAATGTCCAATTCCTCCTCATGTCCTATCTAAACCTCCTCTGGCACATCTTAAGACTGTGTTCTCTTGTCTTGTCACTGCTTGCTGGGGAGAAGAGGCCAACCTCCACCTGGCTATACCTTCCTTTCAGGGAATTCTAGCGAGAGATAAGGTCACTGAGCCTCCTTTTCCCCAGGCTAAACAACCCCAGCTCCCTCAGCCACTCCTCGTAGAACCTTGGCTCCAGACCCTTCATCAGCTCCTTGTCCTGCTCTGGACTCGCTTTCACCACTTTATAGCTGCAGAAGTCCTCAGTGACAACAAACAAAGCCAAGAATAAGAATATCCAGGCTTGAATCCTGTCCCTAACCGTAACTGCTAAACCAGATTTCCTAAGCGCTAAGCTTAGGATCCCGGGGAGCATCACATGAAACAACTCCAGCAGCAGCTGCTGAAAAGCAAAAATACAGATGTCCTTCGTTTCCCGGCCTCGCCGGTGCCCTGTGCTCCTCCAATGCAGCCACATCCCCGCGCCAGGGCCGCTCTCCTGCGGGCAGCACAAGATGGAGGCGGCAGGGCGAAGCCTTAGGGCGCTGCGGAAAGCGGGTGCGGGATGCTGCAGGGAGCAGCAGCACAGGCAGCAGCACGCCGGGATCAGCCGGCGAAATCCGGAGGGGCGCGGCTGCCCCCGGGAAGAGCCAAGATCAGCGCAGGGCAGGGCAAGGTCCGGCCGGCAGCAGCGCCCGGCCGCAGGGGCGGGACACTCCCGGCCCCGCCCGCCC
>JBBMKD010000001.1:25049018-25235997 GCA_037834095.1 Argya squamiceps
GGGCCCTCCCTTCCCCAGGGCCCCTCTTGCCCCAGGGGCCTCCCTTCCCCAGGGCCCCCTTTGTGCCAGGACCCCCTTTGCCCCAGTGACACCCCTGCCCCGGGGCCCCGAGCGAGCCGCCGGGCTCAGTTCAAGGCGGGTGCCGCCCGAGCAGCGGGAGGCGATAGAGCTGGCGGCTCCAATGAAGCTGGGACCGTGAAACACTTGCCGGAGCAAAGCCAACTCTGTGTCCCAGAAGGAAGCATCATGTACAGTATGGTATTTCCACTGATTACCACTGCACCATGCCTTCCTTTTAGTGTTGCATGTCATTACGTTTTCTGTTTAAGTTGACGGTGCCTCCAAAGAAAGCAGATTTTTCTACTAGATTTTTCACCTGTATCTTCCACAGAAGGATTTCAGCTCTGAGGCTCATTTGCATGATGGTGACATCTGTTTGCTACAGAGACATATATTTCAGTTCTTTCTTCCTAGTTTGTTTTGTACTCTCTTATGGACAGACGTTTAAAGAGGGAAGTGGAGCCTGATGATTCGTGGTGATTCCTCAAATATGTAATTGGTTCCATTTGTTCACTTGTCTTTCAGACCCTCTGTACACACTGCGAAGTGAGAAGGACCCTCCAAAGTTGAATGTCCATGCTCAACTTG
This sequence comes from Argya squamiceps, assembly GCA_037834095.1. NCBI lineage: Eukaryota > Metazoa > Chordata > Aves > Passeriformes > Leiothrichidae > Argya > Argya squamiceps. The sequence continues at coordinate 25,049,667 of JBBMKD010000001.1, forward strand.
GTGATAGAGTGGTAGGTGTTGGCCAAAGACAGATCACATGTTCATCTTGTCTTTTTCTGCATACGCATGGATAGAAACTCTGTCTCAGTCCTAAACTGCTCCCTTAAAACAGCAAAATACAAAGCAGAGAAAGAAGTTTTATCCACAATGAGACAACACAGGAAGTAGCCATGACTGCTGGCCTATGGTGACTCTGTAACAGCAGCCTAGAAATACCCAGTTTCATGTTCTGAGTATTTCCTATGCTGTGTGTCAGTATTTTTAATAGACTATCTTCAAATGCTATAACTATATATAACAAATGCTTAACTATAGTTTGAATATGTTACTTAGATATAATAAAACAAGTGGGCAGCTGCTGGGCTGTTGTTCAAGCAGAGCTGTCATTCCCCACAGTTCCTTACCTTGGGATATACTTACACTACAGATCAATGTAGCCTACTTAAACTAAAATGAAATATCTAGTGACATCTAAGCAGCCAATAAGGACTGCAAATCCATTCTGATTCTTCATACAGAATTAGCAGAGTTGAACTTCCTAGCTATGCCTTAGCTAGTTAGCCCGAGCTTAGCTTCCTGCTGCGTTTGCTCCCCTGCTGTCAGTATTCCCCTTAGCTAGTTTAAAACCAGTTAGGCCATGTCTGTGGGGGTTGCAGTCACACCTTCAGACAGCAGTGATTGATAGCTGCACAGGATGCATACAGGTAGAATGCCAGAGGAAAACAGACTTGGAGCAACTGCACAATGAATTGGATTTTAAACAGAGTCCTCCTGAAGGTGTGCACGTGACTGAGGCTGCAAGGCAGATACTCTGAACTCAGACTTCATTGCCATACAGGAAGGAGAAAAGCCCTGAGCAGCTTTCCAATAATGGAGTCACAGGAGCTTTTTTTCTTTTGAAGGATGTTGCTGAATATCTCTTACTCCATTATCTCAGATTATTTCTTGTATCTACATGAAAACAAAAAAGTATTTGTCTGCCTCTCCCTAGAGAGACATGCACACAGAACTGGGAACATTGCCTGTCATCAGGGAGACCCGTGCAACAATATGGCTGTGGCAACAGTTCAGGCCAGATGAAGTAAACAAGTATCCTGTCACTAAAGTTGTCATGTCACAGGTGTAATGGTCAGATGGGTGTGGTAGCAGACTCTTGCATAAAACATGTTTTAGAATCAATCAGCAAGTGCATAGTGTGCAATTCAAAACCCTACATCCTTGAATCCTTAATCTGTAACTTCACAAATTGGGATGGACAGAGGTTGTGATACTATTAGTTCATAGGGTATTCCAAACTCTCAAAAGTTGAACAACTTTTGAAGAGAAATGGAACAAAAATGCAGTTTCATGCACAGCAAGCAGCTACTCATGGCAGGGTGCCTAGATCTTCATCAACTGACACTGTCTTACATTCTGGTGAGTACTTGAAATGTCACCTGTATGCATTTGAGTTAGCACCTGCTCAAATCAAAGGGGCAATTCACAACTCAATTCTGATTTCAGTCTTTACAGAAGCTCAAGCCAATAGAGCTACATCACTTATGATTGCAAATATTTATTGGCAACCATAAATTTAGCAATTTAAGGCATATCTACCCAGGGAAATTAATCCTTAAAAGGAAGGGTGTAGATGTTTAATGTGATCATTTTTGTATGCTAGCTCCCTTTGAGTTATTTTTAACAAATGCTAAAATTGTTCCAGTATAAAATAATGTAACTTTACCCTGCCAGTGGAATATGTTACTTAATTTCTAGAGCACTAGAAATAGGAGGGAGTTACATGGGGTAATGTGCTAGAAGTTCACATTGCTGCACATTCACAGTTACTGCACAGTAACTTCTTTATGTAACAAACCGTTAGACCTTTTGGTTTTCAGTATAAGTTTAGCACTGGAAAACAGCCAGAAGACAAATCTGTGCATCTGCTGCTAGTCTGGTATGCTCCACATCTTGAGAAGAACCATCTAACTAGCTGACATCATTAGCATACGTATGCCGCCTTCTTTCCCCATCCCAAATGTGCAGTCCTGTAAATCACAACAGGCTGGATTTCTGATCTCTTTAGTGCTGTTTGAAGTGGCTAAATTACAGCCTCTCTTCTTTGTGTCCACACAAATGCTAGGTGAGGTGAAGGCACTGAAATTCTGAAGCATGGCTGCTGGACTGATTCATTTCCCAGGCTGCAATTTGTGCGTCAGGGGCAAAAATCCCATGCCTGCGTACATTGCTCGAAGATGGAGGGCTCAGCAGCGCCTGGAGGCTCTTCAGCAGCTTGCTGTGTAAGTGTTCCATGGTTGGATAATTTAAAATGAACATACAAACAAAACCAACAAAAAAGCCATGCACGCTGAAGTGGAGATGACTGCAATTTGCTCCTACTTATATTTCCCTTGAAATTAAGAGATTGCAGCTGTTGTGGAGTATGGTTACCCATCTGTTTCTTACAGGGTGGATGTTGCACATTCCTTCATCCCTGTGCTATCTGCTTTGCAGTGGTTGCCATGAAAAAGAAGTGTTATTTCAATCTCTTACAGATCAGATGAGTTATGAAGGCTTCAGTGACTCATGTGTATTACTTCAGTGGGAGCTCTTTGATTTCAGTCCTGTACAATTGCAGCTGGTTAGGTTTCTTTTCCTGCTCCTTCCAGGGTCCTTGGGGCCTGAACCAGGGCATCACATTTTTAGTGCAGGAGTTTCTTAGTTGAAACTAAGTTGTGACACCTTTCTCCTGGTGTCACAATTTGGGTTCTGGTTCAGCAGATATTAAAAAAAAAAGTTTCTGTGTTTTGCCACACCACAATATTTTTTAGAGTCCTCTTGTAGCTGCATTCAAGACTGCACACATCACCCTAGGTTTTTGTTTTCAAAGTTTCTTTCTGCTTTAAGCAGCTAACTTTAGACCATGGGCTTTTCAGGTGGTTCTTGCTCTGGAGTTGCAGGTAACTGAGTTCAACCACATGCCAGACAATAATCAAAGATGCTCAAGAGTGATACAGTGGATTTCACACCTGGTTTTATTCAGTTTCAAAGGCGTATTCTTCTCATTTCCATAATTTAAAAAAAAAAAGAAATTTGGAGTATTTTTTTAATACTATTTTCAGTGTTTCAAACTGTCCCCAGCACATGAACACCTTAGTGGCTTCTTACATTTTGCCTGCAATTCTGTAACAACTTGACACCTGCACTGCTTTAAAGTTGATTTACATTTCAACAACGTGTATTTGCAAAATGTCTTGCAATTAACAAAAAATGAGAAATACATCCCCTCTGTTTCAACCTGCACTGATTGACAGTGCTGCTGATACGGAAGACAGAATATTTCCCAGCTGTCTTCTCAGTAGTTGCATTGCCTCTGCAAGGTTACTGGGAATAAATGCTCATTTATTTCAGCAAAGTCAGCAAATATAAGTCAAGGACATGCAAGAGGCAGGATCTGTGGAATAAAAAGGGCTATTTCCCTGGGTTCCCATTGTGCCTATAACTATACCATAATAGGATGAACAGTTTATGCTAATAAAGTTAGATGGTAAGAATAAGTGCCCACCTGTGCTGAATGAAACACAAATCCATCTGGATGGAGCAACAGTCTGATATGTAAAGAGTCAGCTAGTGAGCTAGCCATCAGCTCAATTAACTCATTTGAATTACAAACACAACTTCACAATAATAGGTTGATTAGTGCTGAGCAAGTGTATCAGGTTACGACATTGCTTCTCAAAATATTCCCTTCTCTTTTCTTCTGTGATGTGGCTGAAAGCCTTGGGAAGAGACGACTTTAAACTTACCTTGGCAGTAAATTGTGTGTCACGGGAGGTTAATGAAGCATCCTGCTCTAAGCTTTCCTGTGGCAGGTAGCCATACTGTGCCTCCCCAGATTCCACAGCAGTTTGCAGGAATTAGATGAGGGCTTGGAAGACAACTGATCTCAGCACGTAATCCTCTGTTTTGATCGCAGCTGTTGAGCAATGTTATGTATTGTTAATTGTATCTCTGTAAATATACCTTTGTGATTAAAATTAGGCATCAGCAACCAACCCCAGCACCCCAAGCCCACACATCTTGAGGTCAGAATTTGTACAAGTTGCCAAAAATGGTCTTACAGAAAACCTGGCCTTCAGGACTTGCTCAAAGAAATAAAATAATCATAGATTCATAAAATGGCTGGGGGTAGAAGAGGCCTTAAAGATCATGTAGTTGCAATGCCCTTGCCATGGGCAGGAACACCTTTCACTCAGAGCCCCATCCAACCTGGTCTCAAACACTTCCAGGGATGAGGAATCCACAACTTCTCTGGGAAGAACTTCTATTTTTTGTCTTTAACAACTGTGCAGGTTGAGAAGAATAAGTAGTTGTGAAATCAAGTAGCAATCCTCATGAATAGGTTTCAAATTTCTCAATTCTACCCATTATCTCACTGACTGCCTTAATGAGGCAGTCATTTCTGTATGATCTTCCAAAGCCTTAAAGAAAACTCTTCAAGATGTTATAGTGAAAAAATTAAACAGTCTGCCTAATTTAAATTCAAAATGGGGGAAAAAAATGAAGCATTCTTGCAAAAGATACGGTTGTTCCAGCATAGATTTTGAAACATTCCCACAATTTTCCTAATTTTTCTCCTCTACTGGAGAACTCAAATTGTAATTGCTGATTGTAAATTTTGAAACATTTGCTCAAAATATCTTTACCTGCTTTTCAAAGGTAGAAAGTGTCTTCTCCTTTGCTCATTCTACATCTTTGCACATTCTTGGGAAGTGTTTCACTCTTAAGATAGTAAGCTTGCTCCCCCCACTTCCAATGAAAGTAGTTTCCTTTACATAGTCAAGCATGTACAAGTGGTTAATCTTTTTTGTACCAAGCTCATAAGAGAGTTTTAATAAAGGCAGCAAAGACCATTTCTTGACCACACATAGTGGGAAAGATGCATAAAGTGTCAAACTGTTTTTGCTACATAGGTAAATATGTAAAGAAAAAGATACAATTGCTTGTATAAGTGTGAGGCTTGGGGGGAATTTGTAAGTGTGCATGTTGGATAGTGCAACCAGAGGGGAGAGAGAGGAAAAAAGGGCATAAGAGAAAAAGATAACTGCTCTGAATGCACTTCCTAAATGATATCCTGTATTTTGGCTTTCAGAGGTCAGCCTTCTCCTCAGATACCTCGGATTGTGTATGAAGATCCTGAAGTGGATGGAAGGAATCGCTACAAATATTTTGGACAGTAAGGAACAAACTGATTTGAAACAGGGTTCAGCTTGTTTCTGTGCAGTTTAAAGACCACCTAAGTATAGGCCAGAGCATTATTTTTTCTGTATTTTCTCTCAGTTCTTTGATCACTGATACAGAAAATTTTAATAGTAACCAGATCTTAAAACGCAAAGTCTTTTTAAATTCACACTATGACAGAATTTTCAGTTATGAGTTACCATATAAGCAAATATATTAGACATTCTGTACTTAATAAAGAAAGCTTTGGGCTGTAGATCATCCTGTGCAAAGAAAGAAGGTATTTACAAAGCCATTGTGGTTCTCCAGACCCGTAGAAAGGTGTTTTCTTAAGAAGGAACCTTTGAACTCCTAGTGTCTGCCAGGAGCAGAAAGGGAGCAAAGGGAAGCCTTGATTAGCTTTTCATCCATATCCCCTGCTGCAGGACTGCTCTGCTTCTTCCAGAAAGACTGCAGTTCAGCAATGGACTCAAGATCTGAACCAGCAGCTACCATAAAAACATCCTTGACTCGGTCACATACACTTTGAATTGCATGCACTATTTTATTCAGCAGCTATTGGCCACTATGCCCACTTTGAATATAAAAAAATTGACAAGTTTAATAAGTTGAAGTCTATTATGGCTCCTTTATCAACAGCTTTAAAAGAACAAAGATGATGTTATCATCTTCAATATGAAATTAAGCTGCAAAGTCTCCCAAAGGCTAAGGGAAATTGATAGAGAACTGCAATATGCAAACTATAAGAATGCCTAGGAAGGAATTATTAATATGTAGTTGTGCCCATATCACTTTCAAGATACCTCATAAAGTATTGAAGAAAAGAAAACAATAAAATTAGATAAGTCGAAACCAGCTTATCAGCTGATTGTAGGAATGAATTTCAGGATTTCAAGCAGTTATTAAAAAACCCCACAACTCTTTCAAAAAAGTGAAAGTGAAGTGAAAAAAATTAAGCTAATTAGTTGGGAACATACACAAAAAGTTGGGAACACACTCAAAACTAACTTTAATAATTGTCTTGTTTTGCAACTCCTGCAAACTCCACTTTCTGCTTTGACTTAAGAATAACACTCAGTCCTACTGGTGACACTTCCTCTGTTCCTCTTAGCTGTGAAAGAGTTCTTTACTATTTAGGCACAATTCTTAAACATGCAACTAACAGAACCGCAGTTGTGGAAAATCAGTATTAACTCCATTGAATTTAGTGGACTGCAGTTTTTCTGAACCGTAATAATCTTTTAGGCTCATCCTTGTTGTCTTACTTTCATTCTCTCTTTTCAGACCTCTCAGCTCTTCTAAACTGCCTCCTGCAGGTGTCCCAGAAGATGTTGCTCATACAAAGACAGAGTAAGTAGTAACTTGTGGAGAATTACTGTTGTGATGGGTAACATGTCACCAGAAAAAGATCAGGAAACTATTTAGCTGGTGACCACTCTTTTTCATAATGAACCAACAGGAAGAGCTTGTTAAGAGGTAAGGTGCTGTTCTCATCATTGAGAGTTCTAGAGGAAACAGGTGATGGACTGTTTCAGAATTTGCTTGCAGGATATAAGTAGTGCTTTGTGAATAAAGGATGTGCCTCTAGTGTGTTAAGACTGTGAGGCTTGAGGTAGAAAGTTAGGTGTCTCTGAATTCTAGAAGAGATACCATTGCAAAGAAGATTCTCTAGTAGAGCAATATTGTTGGAAAACCTTCTGATACTTTATTACAATCTCTGTGATAGTGCAATGCTGCTCAGAGATGTAGAGCATCCATGATGCAGTCTACTGTGGTTTTCAGCAAGGATCAAATTTTGAGGTCACATAATAAAATTCAGTTCCCTGTAGAGTCAATGGACATTGCATGTGCTTATATCAGAATTAATTTTTTATTCTGGAATTGTTGGAAAGGGAAACATGTAAACTAAATTGAAGCAGTCCTACTTCCTGTTACTTCAATGATTTTGTGTCTATTAAAGGCAATGCTTTAGAATGGATACGTATGCAATAATCGTGACAGCTGAAACTAGATTATTTCTGGATTATTTACTTAAGGAGGGTGTTTCAGACTCAGTGTAGCCTCAGTCTGCTTTTACTAAAGATAATGAAGTTAACATCAATGGGAGTAATGTTAAGATAAACTGAAACCATTTAAGACTCCCACCTTTGACTGACGTGTTTCTGGTTTGTTTGCTTGGAGGTTTTCTTAATGAATGTGACCAATCTTCTTCCATCTTGCACCTCTTCTTAGGACAGAGCCTCCTGTCCAGCCAGGACATGCAGGAGACAGCCGGGTCTTTGGCCTCATGCTCCGAACTCTGGGGACACAGACAGATTACAGGGATGGTGAAGCACAGACGGATCCCTACTCCCCTGAGTATATAGTTCGCAGTGGCTCAATCCCTGAAATTCTGACACTTGCTACACTCACTTGGGGTGAGTTGTGAAATTAGGATGAATTATAATAATCATCTTTCCTCTTCAGCAGGAAGTTCTTTTCTTTTCAATGTCAAGTTTCAAGTCTCTTGCCAGCTTTGGCCGTCATTTTTTGTGTGCATTTGGGGCAATTGTTTTATCTGTTTCTAAAATAAGTATGATGTTTCCCTACTTAATGGTGCTGTTCTGGGGCATTTCATGAAGAGTTTTGAGGACCCTTCAGTACAAAAAAGTCATGCTTCACAAATGTGAACTAGGAGCAGTTTTTCCATTTACTCACTGTTCTTCAGCTGCTCTGAGTTTGAACATTGTTTAAAAAAAAGAGTGTGAAGACTGTTACCCTGGAACCTGTGATGCTCATCTCCAGTGTCTCACCTGTAATGATGATGAACACTGCACATGCCAAAGAAAGTGCTCATTGTCAGGAAGTATCTTCCTAGAAAAGCTTTTCTCCCTTTGCAGCCTGCAGTAGAAGAATGAAGTGCCAGTGTTAATGTGCACTGAACTGTAGCAACTGCAGGTCCTACCATGCCTCATACTGTAGGATCAGAAGTATTTCCTTCTGGCTTTTAACACTTCTGCTTGTGTTTAAGACACGGGCTGTGCCCATCCAGCCCTCTCAGACTTTTTGGTGGTGGCTATTTGTAGGATTTGCCAATCTCCCAAAGAGCTCATGCTTCTTGTCCTTGTAAGGTCGGGGGCTGCCAGCAGGACAAGCCGAGATGGAGATCATTGACCGCATCCGGGAAAGGCGCGCTTGGGAAGCAGCTCTGCCGCCCATGGACAGTCCCGCAAACGTCGCAAAGAGGTTGAAGATGATGGAGGCTATGGAAAGGAAGGAGTGGGCCTATAGAGAAGAGGAAATTGATAAGTAGGAGTCCATTTATGCTCTTTTATTTCTTTTAATTATTGGCTGAATAGAGGAGCAAGAAGGTTTAGGGGATTGGCTGAAGGGTACAACAAGCCTTCTGTTTCTGTGAAAATACCCTGATTTTGGGAAGGGATGTTTTTCTTAAATTTAGTCTACGGGTCTACTACCATAATACATTTTACCAGTGGCTAACTCCCTTTTTAAAATGAAAGATTGAATTTGAGATATGCAATATGAGCTATTTGTAAAGGTATGTAGGATTTGGTGGTGACAGCATTGCACAGAACACTGCAGAGTACACTCAATGCTGTCTGACCTTTTCTTTCCTTGAAGGTTGCAGAAGGCTCGAATGGAAGTCTTTAAGAAGCTGCTGCAGAGGCGAGAGGAGAATCAGAACAAGCAGGATGCCGTGCGCTTGAAAAACCAGTGGCAAAATCATCAGAAGGCTAAAGAACAGAAAATGAGAAAGATTCAGCATGACTGTGCATTGAGTAAGTCTGAAAGGCAGATGAGACGGGTATGAGACAGTTTTCAGACAAGCCATTTCTATTTTCACAAGGTTACCATCTATTCAAAACAAAGTAAGTTGCATCCACAATATTGATGTGCACGGCCAGCCTTTGGTCTGTCATGTTTTTATTTTATCTGGCAAAAGCTCTTGTGAATGTACAAAGATACAGCTTTTATGGAACTATTTGTGTGAACTGTCTCATGTTTGTGTTTCCTTTTCAGTGCTCAGGAAACTGATAGCTAAGAGGAAGAATTGGATGGGAAAGCTGGAGAGACGAGATATCATCAAAGAGTATAATGACTATTCATCACAAACATATGCCCCTTTGTCTCGAATTGGTTTTTTCCCAGACGACAATTCTAACTACTATGTGGTAAAAAACTTCTATCTTAACACCTTTGCAGGTAAGGCATTTTGGAAGACTTAGCTGTGGGAGATATTTGCTTGAGATATTAACAAAATACAAGTTCTCCCCCATCGTTGCACTACTTAATCATTGTTTGTATTAAAATCCTTGTATGTATTATAATCTTTCTTCATATTATAATCTTAGGATTGTGTGAACTGGAAGAATCTGTCCAGCATTCTGTCTCACAGATCAAGAATAAAATTTCAATGCCTAAATGGACTATCACTACAACTGGCTATATTAGAAAGTCAGGAAGACTAGAGGCAATCCTAGCACAAGTTCACCAGGTATGAAGCTGCATCCAGCAGCCTGTCAGTTCCTCTTAGATTTGAATTGCTCATATGTGCAATTGGGAAGATGTGTAAGCTTCTTCACCATTTCCTGTGCTGAATTCTTACTCTGTAAAACAGCTGCTAGGACAGAATGGACCAAACATGTAGGCTGTTGTAGCCTTGACCAGTACTGCTCTGATACTCGGCCCATCAGTATTCTCACTCCTGGTTCTGCTCCAATCCTATAGAACACAAGCACAAACAAATCTATCTTCATACAGACCGGGTATTTGGATTGGACCATACTATGTAAATTTGAAATTCCACCTTTTTCTCATTCTTCTTGCTCCATTTTATCATACACTACTGGCTACACTGTCAAGCTTCCAATAATTAAATAAAGTGAATCTGGATTTATATTCTAAAAAATTTATGTATTATTTATTTATTTATGTATTTATGTATTTATTATGTATTTATGTATTAAGTGCATTTTAAGTACATGTTGTAAAAACATCTGCAGCAAAGCATGATTAAAATGACCCCACTCATAAAATCAGGTCACCATAGTGGCTGCATATCACTGTTGTTCCCTAAGAACAGCATCTGATTTGCAAACATGCTAATAGCATTTTGCATATCTTAATTTATCACAACTGTTCATGCAGATGAGGTGTCCATATATGCAATTAACCACCAAGGAAAGAAGTGCCTCATTTGCATCTACAATCACAATATTTGTCAATTATATGTACTTTTAAGTGCACTTCTTCTGATGCTGTTGAGGGTTACCTTCATGTAAAATCAGGAATATTCTTGGCTGGCTGCTGTATCTTTGGAATAATTTGTAAAGCTTGGCAAGTTTCACTTACATAAATATAAATATAAATATAAATATAAATATAAATATAAATATAAATATAAATATAAATATAAATATAAATATAAATATAAATATGTATGTATGTATGTATAGCTCTTTTGGGTTAATGCAATGTAATAATAATTTTCAAAGCAGACAGTAACCTGCTATTGCTGAATTTTAAATTGAAATCTTGCTCTGAAAAATCAATCGTATTATCTCAAATTTAAATTCTGGTGGATCTTGTAAAGATGAAATTCTGCATCTCATTATTATCCAGATAGAAAATTTTCAAAGAAAATCTTGAGTGCTACAGGAATCATTCAAAAGTAAGGACAAAACTCATAGTTTTAAAGACACAGAAGTGTTGAAGGGGTTTGAGTTTGGGTGGGTTTGCATAAAATTCATTAAGTAATTGTGTAATCTGCATCATAACATGGTTCTCGTTATCAGCAGAATGTTAGTCCAAGCTTTTGGAGCTGAATTCCAGTTACAGCAATTTTATTCTGTTTGGTTAAAATACTCCTCATGGTTTGAAAGACTGTGGTGAAGTGTCCAAACTGTAGCCACAGAGAAGAAGTGTGAGCAGCTGAATGCTGGCTGCTCACACAGTAATGTCTCTTCAAAGAAAAACTGGTGGACAAAGGAAGGTGGAATGCAGAATAAATGCAGACAATTCTGCACATTTTTTTTCTTAAATTAGTGTAGATCACTCAGTCTGCATTGATTTATAGCAACTGAGAGGCTAACATAAGTAATACACATTTCCCTACCACAAAAACGCCAAATGTATATTCTTTTAAAATCACAAACTATTTTCTTTGCAGGCAAAATATGGTAAAACAAATCCATTATGCAAACTTTAACTGCTGCTTTTAGATATACAGAAACAGGCACCAGAGTGGTTGGTCCAGACAAGCAGAAAGTACTAACACTCTGAAATGCCCAGACAGCCCCAGCCACTGTTAGATTTAAACAAACTTTCTCTTCAGAGAATCAAGAAATGACTGCCCTAATTAACCCTTGGGTGCTGTTCTTGGTCACTTCTCCCATCAGAGGCTTTTGCTTCTGAAGTTTGGTGGCTATAGCATGTTCTGGCTTAGCAGAGTCTTGCTGACAGGTCCACTTCAAATGCTGCTGGAGCTGTCAAAAACAGAGCAGTAAAGCATGCAGTACTTGCATTAATAGAATTTAGGAGAATCGTCCCTGAGAGGAGCTCTCTGACCACTTGGAATAAGCAGTCCCAATTGTGCCAGCAAACTTCCCATCACACACAGTAGCAAAGAGGTTTAAAGCAGGTAATTAGGGATCATCTTACAAGGGCATTGTGTTGCTTTGCCTTATTTCTATAGCTGAGTAGCCAGATCAGTTTTCTGTTCTAAAGCTTTATTTTAGTGCTGTCCTAACACACTTAATCTATAAATTCTCTCCCATAATCCTAGAAATAAAATGGAATCCTAGAAAATTCAGAAACTACATGGAAAGCTAGCTCTACAATGAGCTTTTTAAATTTTTTCCTGGATTATCTGGAAGCAAGTGACAAATATAGGAGTAATGCTAGATATTTGCCTCAGAAGTAATTAGTTTTAATAAAGGAAGTTTCCAAGGCTTGCTTCTCTGGTCAAAGATGAGGAAAGATGGACGAGTTCTCCTCATTATATTCCTTTTTGTTTGCCTTATTGAGGGTATTCTTAAGCTTAAAGCTTTTTAGAAGGCATAAGTAATAATCCAAGTAACTGCAAAAGAGCTGCTTCTTTCAGACATGAAACTAAGCCAAAAAGAAGTGATTTTGGAAGCAGACTTTTTTTAGGACTATCCTGAAACTTCTTTCAGAAGTATTATGTACATTCAGTAGTCTTTGAATAATTCTCTAAAACAAGAGAACATGGCAGAAACAGGGGTGACTCAAAATTTACAGTAAAAACAAAAATCTTTATCTTAAGCCAGGTCAGTAAAAGGACAAAGAAAGATAGTTTCTAGCCAGCACAGATAACAGTGCTTTAAGGAATGCAAGTGAGCCATTATATAGACAGCCTAGTATGAAAATGCAAGGCATTAAGGACATAACATACCAATACAGACAACTACTGCAGGGAATAAATGCAACTAGTTAGGAGTGGGGGAGGTGGTAGAAGACATCCCAGTGCACAACAATACATGACTTTAGGCAGACCCTCTGTGCTCTGGTGACTCAAGAGGGATGAAGTGTCAGGTGGTTTCAAAGTGTTGGATCAAGATGTGGTCAGAACCAGAAATTTCTCACCTCAGCATTAAGTGCAATTCTCACCATGTCTGTTTTCCTTTATCCGGTTGCTGGAAAGAGGTGAAGTAGAGGGGCCAAGAATGTCTCTGGAGAAAATCTCTGCCAAGTTCAAAGCATAGGAAAAGCTGTTTAAGCAGTTATTTCTTCAAGAACAGATCTCCACACAGTGTTAGTTGGCTCATGCTCAGGCAGGCTCTGAGAGCTTTTATGTCAGTCTTGATCAGCCAAGATGCAGCAGCCGTGCTGCACCACTGAGCAGGTTGGCAGCCTGTCCTCAATGATCCTACCTGAAAGGAGCTGTAGCCAGGTGGAGGTTGGCCTCTTCTCCCAGGAAACCAGTGACAGGACAAGAGGGCACAGTTTTAAACTGCACCAGGTGGAGGTTTAGATTGGAATCAGGAGGAATTTCTTCAGAGATTAGACTTTGGAATGGGCTGCTCAGGGAGCTGGTGGAATCACAGTCCCTGGAGGTGTTTAGAGAAAGACTGGTCATGAAAAAAAAGACAGACTCTGGCATGGTCTGGTTGCCATGGTGGTGTTCAGTCATAGGTTGGACTCAATGATCTCAGAGATCTTTTCCAAACTCATTGATTCTGTGATTCTGTAATCCCACAATTATCATTTGTGAGCAAAAAGGAAGAAAGAGAACCATGACTGTATACTTTGTGCTGTACACAAAAATCAAATACGCCTAGGATCTTGTGGAAAGGAGAAGATCACAGAGAAGATAAATGAGGAATCTAAAGAATGGATTGAATTATTTCCTTGAGTGGAGAGTTGCTTCTTAAGACATTATCCTGTCAAGAGTTCTCCTTCTCTCAGAAGGTGGCTGAGAAGCCAGGGTGTATGGTGAAAAGCGTGAGTGCCATTTGCTGTTCACTGCATTTGCCAGAAGAATGGAAAAAAAGATTACTTATGTTCTTTCACTGTCCAATCCAATCAGATTGTACCTTGATTCTGAACCTGCTACCTGAATAAAGGAATGTAGTCTGTATCAGGAAAACTGGAGTATGATATGTAGGCAGTAACATTTGGCGTATGTTGCTCAGAAATTTAGCACTTTGGTCTTCTAAAAGCAAGTATTTTTGTAGTGATTCTTGAGTCCCAGTGTCCCTGTTTTCAAAAATGAGAATTTGTTAAGTTAGGCAGAACCAGTTAAGGCAAAAGCCCTATTTTTTCTTTTCTTATATCAAAATCTTAAAATAATTTAAGGCATCAAATAAGAGAAAGCAAATGGTAAGCATTTTTTTTTTCTTAGTAAAGATAGCCAGGCTGGCATTAGATAGTGCTGACATGAAAACAAAAAGCCACTTCTAAGAACTGCAATTTATCTCAAATCTACATTAATGAAGATTCCCTCTTATCCAAATTAATCATAGATTTTTTTTTTTCTTTAGAAGTTGTTAGTCTGGTTATATTTTGTTATTCTGGTTAGCAAGAAACATTTTTTTTGGAAGCCACAGTTTTATTAGAAAAATTCTTATGAATGCGAGATTGTACTAATAAACATAGCAGCCATTGTTTTCAAAAGAGTCACAACTACAGCAGCTTTTTCTTTCTGCTTCCCTTGCCCTGCCATGCAAATCTCCTTATAAATCACAGCCAGCACTGTTATAATCTTCATGCTAGACAGCTCTAAGGTCTTCACTTACAAAACACAGGTCAGAAAATCTCTCAACGTTTTTCAGCTATAACAATTTCACATGGCTGAAAAGTAGTTTATAGGCTCTGATTTTGCATTATTAACATGGATCATTTAAGAAGCTTTCAGTAATAAAGTACTTTACCCCTCCACCTAGAAACCTCTCTCCTTTTCTGGAGCAATTCATTATCCTGACCTAAAAGATCAGATCCTACACGCAAGAAGGGTTTTTGTACAATGACCACTGGAGTTTCAAAACTTCATTAATTTCACAATTAAATTCTGTGCAAATGCCATCAGTTTCCTGTTACTGGAGAGATAAATTCACCATTGAACTTTTTTCTAAAGTTTTTCTTTTGATTTCCTTCCCTGTTGAAATACTGTGTTTGAACGTTTGGAAGAGAGAGAGTGAAAAAGGGAAAAGGCACATTTCCCCTTGCTGGAATATGATCTTTCAATGATAATGACTAAAGATCCAACCTATACAGTAGTAGGATTATAGTTTTGAATGGATATACTTTAAATGGATATACTTCTCTCCCTTTCTTTGCAAGCCAAAGTGTGATGTCCTGCAGCAGGCAAGCATTGTCATGCAGTTGGAAATACTTATCTGAATAGCTAGTTCTGAGGGGCTGGCACTGGGAAATTGGCAGGACGTGGGCTTTTTAAACAGTTTGAAATTGTCTTGAAAGAGCTGAGTCTGTGGTGGCACTTCCACTCTAGTCTGCTGACAAAGTGTGGCATCTGCCCCCAATCAGCTGCAAGCAAGATAAACCCACACTTAATGAGCTTTTGCATTTTCTTGGTAGAAGGAAGTTTTTGGCCAAGACAGTTTCTCTTTTGCCCCCAGTCCACCTGTACAGTTGCTGTGGGTGCCGCTGGGCTGCTGGGCAGTTGTAGATTAGCAGAGCAGAGTTCCAAAACATACTTGGTTAGGAAGGGGTCATTTGGTTCAATCTTGTGCAGTAATAGCCTGTCATACAAAGACATTTCACTGTCACAGAACAGTGACAATACCCTCTTCAAGTGACCTCTTCATAAAATCTCCCAACTGCATAACATTTCTGAACCACAGTAACAGGCATTACCTATCATTAAAGGTGAAGAATTAATGCATTCTTAGAAAATAAGTTATTTGAGAATTAGAGATGAAGCTCATACCCATTTTAGATTCATTTTAGGTGACTCACAAGTGCTGATGACTTATTAGTAAATACAGTAAAATAGCTCCTGCATCCTTCTTCCACGTGATTTGGACATTCCCATCAATGTCTTCTGACCAACCAATACCCTCATCTACTGACCATATTCGGTTTTTCAGTTGATGTGCAGTAAGAGATAGAAGCCACAAGCCTGCAAAGTTTCAGCTCCCTGTAGTCAGTGTGGTCAGCAACAGTCAGCATTTAGAAGATTGGCTCAGTTGTTCTGTCTACCCATGTTCTTATTAAATTGGATGTCTTTTGCAGGAACTACTGGAGAAGAAGAAAAAACTCAAGGAGCCAAAGAAGCCTCCCCCTGTCTGTGAAAAAGTAGAAAGCCCTGTTCCTAAGCCACCCACTCTAGTACTGGAAAAACCATCAATTGTAAGTGAGCTGGTTTTAGCACTTTTTTCCCTGTTGATCCCTGATTGTTTCCTGCACAGTTGTTAAAGGAATGCCCAGGGAATGAAAGGAGGGAGCTTTATCTTTTTTGTGTGCCTCAGTGTTAAAAATAGGCATCATTATTTCTTAAGTCTCTCTTAGTCTCTATTCTATAAGGATACCAGCAGCCAAAGATTTGAAAATAATTTATAGTATCTGTTGGCCAAATCCTTAAGTGAACTTTATTTTATAAAGACAGAAATTAGTAGACATGCTATTCCTTTGTTCTTGGGGAACAAAAAGGCATCATCATCATCATCTTCATTATTATTATTATCATTATTATTCAATAGCTTCCAACCTTCTGATCTGACAACAGTATCATATCCAGTGAAGCAATTAAGTTTAGACTTACTGAAGTCAGAGAGACATTGGCTGCTTAGCACTGAGCATGCACTTCATTAATTTTCTGGAGTGAAGCTCTTGTCATCATGCAGGATGCAGTGTTTGATGAGCATGCACCAGTTCACAGATAATGATTCTCCTGCAGAGATTGAAATAGCAGTAATGATGTGTCATGGGGGCTGTGATGTGCTATAGGAAAAAATTACTTTTTAGGGGAGCTGCAACTTCCTTTCCTTTCTTAAAGTAACATATTTAAGAGCTGGTTGCCCCAGTGGACTGTTTTGTCTTCTTACTAACACCATTTTCATGATGTACTAAGAATCAGACAGAATTACCATTTAAACATGTGAATTTAAGAGTCACAGAACCATGAAAGTGAAGAGAGAAAGTCTTACTAAATCATCTGTGCTGCTGTGTTCCTTTGTGCAATATGAAATTCTATGTTTTATGCAGTCTATTTTAAGATGACTGGAACAAGAATTTCTTATCTCCTTGGGGAGAGCTTTCCACAGCTTTACCAACTTTGAGCATTAGATACTGTATTGCAGTGGTGGGTTTACACTGTTTAGATTTACCAGTTTGGCACATTTGTAAGCACTTTGAGGTAACATGTAAAGAAATCAGAAAAATTTTTCTAGCACTTGTAGTCACTCTTGAGTGTGTTTACAGATTATAGTTGGGGTTTTTTATAGAATTCCAATACAATATAATTCCATCTCCATGAATTTTGTCAACATTTGGTTTATTTTCAAGAATCTTTATGTGGGAACACGTAAAAATGGAGCTCTCCAGTGAAGCTCCATCTGTAAAATCAGGACACTTGAGCCACTGAAGAGCGGCACTGACATCTCCTCCCTTGCCAAATCCAAGTGAGGTTTCTCCTACCAGGCTGTGAAGAGCAGTGAAAACAAGGCTCTTCTCTGTTGTTAATGCTTCTCTTCCTGCCACACACGCATAGGAGTACCAACTGCTAAGTGCTTCCCACTGGAAATGAGGATCTTGGAAAGAAACTGTGCCAGAAGAAAGTGGAGAGAGTGGAGGCACTACTGCAAGCATCGTCAGCTTCTCTCTCCCAGTCATTTCTAATGGACTGAAGAGCCACAACAAGCTCACGGAGCACCTCTGAATTCCTTCATTACTTTATGACTTTCTTCCAGCCTCATCTAGTTTGCAGCTATCTCCTAGATTCTTCTATATCCGTAATTTTTCTTTTTTTCCTGCAGGGCATGATAGGCTTTTCATCTCCCCTCGTTCCTTCCTGCTGGTCTGTAGCAGGCAGATGGACACTTGCTAAGGCATCATTTGCAGCATTCAAAACCAGAAGTACAGAAAAATGCTCCTCATAAAAATTCAAACCTAATCTTAGTTAATATCACACCAAGCAGTTTGGCTTACCAGTATATGTGCCATCACCATTTCCAAAACTGTCCTGAAGGCATTTCACACTGTAGCCAGGTGATGCAGTAGAGTTTAACTCTCTAGGACTGGAAATTCATCCCTTCTTTCCAGAGAAGAAGAACATACCAAATCACAAGTCCTCTGCTAGTTCTGCTTTTCTCCTCCTGGGTGCTGGTGTGGAAAGGCAGGAATGCTTCCTTTTGAGTATGGAAAACTCAATCTTCAACACCTAAGAAAAAACATATAACTAAGATTCAAGCCCACACAACTTCTCTCATCCCACACTCTTCCCTGTTTTTTCCAGCACTTCTTAAATACCACATGTCAATGCAGACCTCATAGGTTCTTTATTAAAAAAAAAAGTGCTTCCAATTTTAAGATTTCTTTTTATCTTTCCCAGGCACCCAGTGGACTTTTTCCTTTTCCTACTGTCAACTCCAAAGTAGAAAACCCTTCACCTAGAAAAAATGTTGCCAACTGTGCTTTGTCTACTTCCTCTATTAAAAATAAGCCCTTTTTTTAACCTTCTGTGGTCATGTTCCCTTTCCTACCATGCTCCATCATTCTTTCAATGCTACGCCAGTGAAGTTCTCAAAGAGACAAATCACAATGGACTGTGGTTAATTTTACTTCCAAACTAGCACTTTCTGAGTCTTAAATTTACTGAGTTACTCCAATAAAGATCACCACTGGAATAAATATCAAAAGAAAAATGGTATATGTTCTGTTTTAATTTAAAACCCTTTTTTATGGTTAACAGCTGTCTTGGACATATTCTGTCCTCTTAGTGTCTTGACCTGTTAAATTAATGTAGCTTATGCTCATTTTGCAAACTTAGATTCAGTCAAGCAACAAATAGTACTTAAAATGCATACAGTAATTTTCTCCATCAACATCTCCTTATCATCAGGTTCTCCTCTCTAAAGACCCTGTAAAATCTCAAACAGAATCTAGTTATACAACCTTTCTTCCCCATCCCTCGTAAAACATGGAAGTGCATGTTATTCTTCTCACCTTTCTTTCCCTAGAAATTAGAAGAGTGGTGTTCAGAAACAACCAAGAAAAGATAGGATATGAGTTAGACTGTTTAATAGTTAGGCAGATAATCTACAGAAATCCCAGTCTCCAAAGAAATACTTAATTATTGTGTGGATATTTGTTATGTTTTGGCAGAAGGAAGAGGAAATAGACCTGGCAGTGGTCTGTCTGCAGAAGTTGCTCCGAGGCAGGGCTCTTCAGAACATGGTATTCTGTCTCTTTGTTTATGTCAGCCTTCAGAATGATGGTGGGAATGACTGATTGCAAAGGGTGTTTGCAGTCTTTCTTCCACAGCACTAATCAGGAGTAGTGAGGCTCTTCATAGCAGAATTACTCAAATGGCAAATTCTAGACTAGATCTGGACCATGAGTACATTTTGCCATGGTTATGCCAAGGTCCCAGGCACAGGAAGCCTCCCACATCCCAGCAGAGAAGCTTGTATTTCATACCATCTTTCTGGTAACTACTGGTGGTGAGCTGGACCCCAGATGAGGAGTGACTGCAGCCTACAACCATTGACGTGCAGGACCCATCATTCTGCTTCTAGGGGAACAGAAGGGGGTCTAATTAAACATTAATTCAGTAGCCATGCCTTGTGGGCTTTGTATTAAGCAAGTCTTGTCACTTGTGATGAGATCAGTCCTGAAGGTTTGTTTTCATGTCCACAAAGAGTACAGTTGATACTCTCTCTTGCAGTAACTATTTAATGTTTTGAAGTGTTCCCGTGCAGGACCCTGAGCTTTAGTAAACAATGCAATATTGTGAAAGTGGCTTGAGGTGGAATATAGACTTCCCAAGTGTTCTCCAGTTGTGTGATGATCTGTGAGAAGGATGGTTGAGGCCACTGAAGGATTGTTGACTTTCAGAGCGTGAAATGTCCCACCATTTTAGGAATCTTCTTCCAGCTGCTGCTGGATAAAAAATCTATTACTGAGTTGGAGAATGACACAAGCAGGGTTGAGTGATCTTTTGTTGCTCTTGGAGGTCCTGTTGGAAGAGAGTGGGATTGAAAGTAAAACAGTGTCAGGGAGGGCTGGGCCACATAACCCCGTAACAGGGATGGCAGCAGTTTCAGCAGCCTCCCCACCAATTTATGGCTTTGGGCTGTTGCTGGGCTCCCTCAAAACGAATGTCAGAGGACACTGTGAAGCTTTGACATTGAGGCTGATATAACAGTGTGTGCAGAAGACTATTGCCCTTTTGACATAGGTGGTGTTGTTTCACATTCCAGTGGTCTGAGTTTGGGTAAAGCCAAACAGAATAATAATAATAATAATTTTAAAAAGAAAAAAAAAGAAAAAAAGTAGCAGATTCACCTGACAGCTGTAGTGTTTGCCTAAATGCAACCACAAATTTGGTACAGAGAACTAGGTCTTGGTAACAGCTGACCTTGCAACTCGGAGAAAAAGGGTGTGCTCTGCTGGCAAAAACATGTTGCTCTGTACTCTCCCTTTAATATGCTCAGTTGTTTGCCTTTATTTTAAAGATGTTTGAAGGGAAGGAGAAGCGCGTGAACCTGATCCAAGAGCTGCGCAGCACTCACGCGCTGCAGGAGGAGGGACAGCTGCTCTTGGAGGCAGAGAAGCAAATGACACTGTTCTTACAGCGACAGCAGGACTCACAAATGCGCCAGGTTTGCTTGCAGAGATGGGCAGGTTGATTCACAGCTCTGTCCTGAGCAGACACTCTGTGTTTGCAGCACCACAACACTTTCACGTTTAATTTTTTATGTTTTCTATTATATACAGCACAGAAGGCACCCCAGTAGCAATAAAGCTCTCCTAGCACAGGCCAAGCACTGAATGCCTGAGGGGCTAAAATTGCTCTCTCACTGCTCTGGAGGCTCTGGGGAATCTCAGAAACAGACTGAGGCACCCTGACCACAGCTGCTATGCAGGCTGTGCTTGCTTTGTTTGCAGACAGAGCACTTATTTATATTTACAGGGCTTTGAACAAACTGCAGTCAGATGACCCCCAGTTTTCCCACATTTCAATCCATTTGACTGCTACAATGACCGGGTATCACAATGCGTGCTTGTCACTCACATCTGTCAGATGTTTTCCTGAGTGTTTGTTACTGCTCTGTCATTTCCCTGTCCCTTTTCTAGCTTGGCACCCTCAGGCTCCTCCTTACACATAAAACCTCACAAAGGAAGCCAAAGCCAACTTATTTTGTAAATCCTGCTGGGCTCAAGACTTATAGGATTCCAGAATGGTGACACATTGAGGTACCTGCCACTGTATGCAGAGCAAAGAAATTTTGGGCTCCATTCTTTGCCAGGGATTTAGTGAGAGCCAGAGATGCAAATTCCCATCCTATTTCCTTACAGTGCCACAACCTTCCAGAGCAAAGTGAATGAAATGGCAGATGCTGGTCAGGAATGGATCATGAAGAAATTTTGTCCAGAGTTCACAGCATTTCAGAGAATACAGTATCTATCACATTCCTGCAAGTTTTCTTGTAGTTTTTTACTACTCTGCTGTTTTTTCAATGACCATCTGGGAGGCAATTTGGCAGCTTCCATATTACAATAACAGCATCCACAGGGCAGTTGACCTGGTGGAGATGAAGCCAGACCACTGTTTCCTGCTGGTTGGGCAGCCACAAAATGTCCCCTTAGATCTCAGTAGAAGTTGAACCAGGTGACTGTGTTTATCCTTTACCATTTGGCATTTCCAGATACTCCCTCATGCACAAGCCAAATGTGGAATGCAGGAGTACAGAATATTTCTAGTGAGGAATTAAGAGAAAAATAAAAGCCTTAGGCATTAGAAACTTGAAGTGCTCTGTTACTTCTGGAAGCCCAGGTGAGAGTGAAGGAGAAAGCAGTTCAAACACCAGAATGACATCCATAGAGAAGGAGAGAGAGCAAATGGTAAAGATATTGACCTCTGATTTCAGAATTTCCTTTTTGGAGAGCCACTAACCCCCTCTGCTGGTATTGGCCTCCTCTACTCTCACCTTTTCTTTTCTTTTTTTTTTTTTTTTTTTTTTACTGTCTCTGAAGGTTCACAGTCCAAGGCTCAGGTTTTCAAACATTTTGAACTTCAAAACCCTCTGGAATGCATGTGCAGGAGTTTTCTATGTGTGTGGCTATGTCAGAAAGTCACTGATGACTCTCAGTTATGTAGGGTTGATGGTCACAGGTTTTTTTCAGGTTTTTGACCATTTCAGTGTAAAAGAAATGCTTCCTGCCAAAAGAGGGAGGAAACTCCACATAAAATATGTCAAGATGAGGAGTTGAAAATTTTGGACTCATATATAACAAAAATCTAACACAAGAGTGTTCCTGAGTTGTTTTCCTCCATTTCACACCAGTTTTATGTACAGCACCTGGAGCAATGAAGAGGAGGGAGCACTTCAGTTCCATGTTATCCCTCCCTGTGGGGTGGTGCAATTACTGCATCACCATCTTCCATCTGAAACACCTGTGGGCTAAGTGCTGTCACTTCTAGATGTGTCCAACATTGACAGTCCCACTTCCTTTGAAACACTGCCTGGGCAAATGGCACAGCTGTATTGGAAAGCTGATTTATTATTACTTGTCTGGGATATTTCAGCTCCACTTCAACTTTTGTGTTTAGGTCTAGTCTGTAATTGCTTGTTTATTTCAACAGAACACAGCATCCCAGCCAGTTCCAGACATTGCCTCCTGCCAAGGCCTGTGGCTTCAGAGTCCGTTCTGGAGATAATGAACTCCCCATAGATCTTGTCTCTTTCTGTAGTGCAATCACACATACCCAGCCCATAAAACAGGATGTGTTTGGAACAAGGAGTGAATGGCACAGTAATGCTGAATACCTGGAATCTTGTCTCAGCTCTGTCACAGACTTTATGATTTTCCATTACCCAGAATTTTGAGGTCTCATTTGCGCTTCTGCAAACTTAATATAATTACTGTCAATTTGAATTTGTCAGCAGTTAGTAACTTGTACAATTTTAGGTTCAATGCCTGAAGCTGCAGGTACTCATGGCTGCACTGTGCAGAAACCATTCAGGGCATGTAACACATGGAGAGTGCCAAACTCGTGGGACTGTCCCATGGCTGAGTGGAGGCTGCAGAGCTGTCTCACATGCCTGTGGTAGTCCTGGGACTCCGTAGCACGTTCCTGGGGTTTGTAACACAATTCCTTTGTATTTTTCATTTGAAAGCTGTCAGCACTGGAGAGAGACTTGGCCACGGTAGAAGGAAGGGCACTGGGGAACATGCTTGATTTTCTGTCCAAAGAGCTGGTGAGGCTGCAAGAGGAGCAGAAGATGCATGCTTTGCTCATGCTGGCTGAGAGGCAGAGGCGGATGCGGGAAGCTGAGGAGGCCGGACGGCGGCAGCTGGAAGAGGACCGGCGGGAGGAGGAGGATGAGCTTTTCAGACAGGCAAGAGAGGGAGACTGCTGGGGCTGTAGCAGTTTGTAGGAGCTGCCTCCTTGTGGGAAGGTCCAGATGCATGGGAGCTGCTTCAGCACTGACTTTGTGATGGCTAGTTTTAAAATTGAGGGGGAAAGCTTAGTGAAGAGAGGGTGATTCCTTCCTCAGAGTCGTGCCCATTAAACTAAGGATGATCTGAATACCCCTACAGACAGTCCTGTTAGGCCTGTTATGGGTGTAGGTTTCTAAATTTCTCCAATAAACACCTGTGGGGAACAGATGTACCTAGATCATCTCTAGGGATAATGTTTTGTCAGCACTTGTTTTGCCCAGCAGAACTATTAGGTGCTTTTCCAGGAAGGATGCCTTTAAGCAAGGGTGTGGAAAGATTTTGCCCCCACCCCAGGCCCAAGTGGACTGCAAATAACAAGAGGTACAATATTTATTTTGAAGTAATAATAATAGATAAAATAGCCTTGAAATCAAGAAAAAAACCTACTGAATTACCATATTCCATAACTATTCTATAGTCCTGTTCCTATTTCCTAGCTCTTGACTGCATGAAGTATGTTTCTCCCTGTTGAAAGACATGAGTGGGAATCTAATTGACTAAACCAATAGTTTTCAAACTTGGGTGGTGGCTAATACCAAAAGGGTCTGGCATCATGCTTTTTTTTTTTTTTTTTTTAATTCTAACTTCTCATCTTTTCTGTATTCTGTATTTCTGAGTGGTAAGCAGGTAAGGCCAAGGTGCCATAAGCTTATGCCCTTCAGATTAGCAAAAGGAAAACACCCATTTCTAGAATCTCAGCTCTACAAACATTATAAGAAAACCAATAATTTTATCTTGGTTTGATGGAACTTTCTCCTTCAGGGTTTGCTTGAACGAAAGCTGATTTATTTACTGAAGTCAATACCCATGATTATTACTTGGCAATTGTTGCTCAGGGGACCGTGAGAACTGAGGGAACAAGTGCCATTGCATTCACAGGACTAACCTGCTGCACTGGAATTGCATCTGTGAATTGGTTTTCTTTCACCTGCACTTGTTCAATCAGTTCTCAGAAAGAATTACTAGAAAATGAATTTTTACAGAAAGCATCTCTGAAAACAAATCTCAGGTTGGCCTGCCTGAAACTAAGAGTCTTGTGAAAGTCTGTTGTTCACGCTTCTCTGGAAATCTTCCACTATGCTCCTGGCATAGCAATAGGCAGAGGAACAATATCTTGGTGTTTTGTTCTAGGTGGTGAATGTTCAGGGCAGAACTATTGACACCTACTTGGAAGACATTATCCTGAGCAGCATGGAGAGGACAGCTGAAAAGCAAGCCAGGGAGGAGATTCAGAAAAGGGCTATTGAAATCAATGACATTGCTTACGAAATGGAAAGTCGGTAGGTTGTTAAACAGCACCTGAGGGGCTGTTCACAGCAGTTCAGAACCTGCCTGGCCATGTGCATCTGTGGCTGTGTGCATCATCCCAGCCATGGGAAGGGCAGAGCAATGCTGCTCGTGGTCTCTTCATTAGTGTGGCTGCTGTATGGGAACCACGCTGTTCCTACCTGCTACACACTTATAAATCCATCAGAGCCTTATTTCCATACAGCGTGTGCCAGGTTCCCTTTGCAAATCACTTGTGTGATCTGTGAATCACCCTTTTTAGATTTCTCCACACCAGTGCGAGGCTGTGACTGAGCTTTAAGTGCATCTGGGAACTGCCTAAAGCAATAGCCATTCATACCGATCTTTTCATTTATTTACACTACTGCAGAAAATCCATTTGAAAGAGATCCTAAAAGATACAGCTATACACAGCCTTTCATTCTGGGGTGGCTGTTCTTTAAGGAACTGCCAATTTCCATGGAGGTCACTCATATTGATGGCTGCCTGACAAGGCACTTGGAGTAAAGTGAGTTGTTGAGAACACCACGGTCTGTGTTTGCCTGGGACATCAGCAGTGAATACTTTTTGGGACCTGCCAAACCCCCGGTTCAGTTTCTGTGCTCTTTTTTTGGAACTGAGCCATAAAAATCCCAATGGCACAGTGACTCTCCTATGGTAGAGCAGCTGTGTATTTTGTATCTAGATGAATACAAGCAGAACGTTGGAATCCTTGGGGGAATGAAGTGTGGATAATGCATGCAGCCCCTGGGCCAACTGGGAACCCACCAAACCCTGGCATGGAAAAGAGCAGGGGGGCCAGCCAAGTGCAGAGTCACAAAAGGGAAGAATTTAGCAAACTCAGCAATGGACCAAAGACTAAACTGACAAAGACACAAATCCTCAGCGAAATCTGTGTGTCTAACTCAGTTTGTCATCAGAGGGAACTGAGCTTCTCAGTACCTCTGAGGATAAGAATGTAGGGTGATCCTGCTTTCCAATGCACTGTTGAACACATTGGCAGTGCAAAGGGGAATAGTCACACTGTCACCTATTTGTAGGATAAAGGGAGACCCAGCTGACATCTGCTGTCATGCCAATACACTCCCCTTGGAAAGAGTGAGGATATTTACAAGGGAGATCTGTTTTTGCAGAGGAGGTCTGGAGAGAAAATCAAAATACTAATGTCACTGTGCATCTGTCCTGTAGTCGAACTCGCCTACAGTCAGAAGAGATTGTAGCAGAGCTGGTTTATAATTTCCTGATCCCAGAAGCTGAGAAAAGCTTTATGAGAGAAAGAGGTAAGGAGTCCAGTAACTTTATTTTCTTTGTGAACTGGTTCACTCTCCTTATTCTAGCTCCTTGAAAGGAATGATGCAGCCAAGAGTTGTCTCAGTTCCCTCTGATTCTTTTTTGGCACTCTGCAGGTAGAAAGTTAAGCTGTTTCACCCTTTTTTCACCAGTTTCTCATGAGCTTTAGTCTTTTTAAATGGTGGCTAAAGTTCAGACCTGCTGTAAGGTCTGGCCTGTGCTTTTGCCAAGAAAGGTTGGCTCAAATAATCCTTGTGGTATCTTCCAACCTGGTTTGCTATGATAAATTTGGTGTATCTGCAACAATAAAACTGCATTAAAAGAAGCAGCCCTTTGCACATTCAGAAACAAACTGGTAAAAATCTTTAAGTAGCACAGCTGTGAATTGTGTTATTATATGGCAATTTCTAAAACTCTGGAAGACTTTAATAAGCAAATTATTTAAATATATGTCATACATGGAAGGAAGGTTATACGTTTTCCTATGCTTTCCTCTCCTCCCCACTCGCCTGAGAGCGAGAGGTAAAGTTGGCTGTAATGGCATCATGTTGTAAAGAGATAACCTTGCAGTTGTAGAGGATGTTTCTATTTAACAAAAAAAGGAATGGCATCTGTCAAAAACCAGAGGGGAAGACACTGGAAACCTGTGTCTTACATTAAGTAATGTCATGAATAAGTGGCTGTTCCTAACTGGGATGTTTCCACTGACCAGCACAGGTGGAAGACCGTGACTAAACCAGTCACCCACAGAAAGTGAATGTGACCTGAGTAAAGCAATTGCATCACAATAGAGCTTGGAGGGGTCCTTGCCGCAGTGCACTTCTCTGCCTTGAGAACAAAGGCACTTAGTTCATTGCCTCGTGTATTGCTTTGTGAATGAAAACACAAACCCTGAGTACGCATTTTGTGATCTCTGAATTGTGCAAACTTCCTTCTTCCTGGCTTGTGTATTGCCACAACAACAGGACCTGTTATGCAGCTGGCAGTTCTGCATAAGCTTAAATCAGCTCCCTTCACTCCAGCCCTGCTTCTGCCAGCCTTCCCAGAGCAGGTGATGTCATTGTAGTCAGTGAAGCCTGCAGCTCAGGCACTAACACACACAAGTTAGCCTGTCTCAGAGAGGAGAGCAGAAAGAAGACCTGGAGATGGCTTAGGATTCTGGACACACTGAGGACATACATCAAGGCTCAAAATACGTGCTGGGCTTAAATGCAGCAGCAGCTAATGAACAAAGCACGTCAGAAGCACTCCCAAACAACAGAAGAAAAAAATCTTCAGAGTCTGTGATAGTTACAGTGAGTTTGCCTGGAAAGCAGAGCTAGACCAAATTAAAAATGAAACTGGATGCTGGTGGAATACAGCAGTAGGCAAGTGAGAGAGCTCCTTCAAATGTGATCAGGAGAAATTTCTTTCTTTTGCAATATTCTTGTGATGGCAGAAATCAAATGTCAGGAAGAGACCTGGCTCATACTCTCTTCTGCTATTGCTGCATGGGGTGGAGGGGGCTCCATTCAGTTAACACATTGCATTTTACCAGATGTACACTCTGATGAACACACCCTGCTGTAAACCTCCTGCACAGTGATACTTTTGGAATCATTAACTATTCCAATGAAATCCAAAGGAAATAGTGTCAAAGAATGGCATTGGACCTCATAAACACATTAGTGTATTGCATTTCTGTGGTGGCTTTTAAAGCCTTCCCTATAGTGAGCCAAATTATTCATTATGAAACTGTGTTTTAGCAACCTGGCCCATGCTTGAGCATTTACCTTCCTTGAAACTATCAGGAAGTGATCTAAGAGCACAGTTGTCTGGCCTGTCGAAGGAGAAAATCCATTTGTAGGATAAAGATTTGAGGGCCTGCAGGTTCACTCTTTGCTTACACTTTAGCTTCCCCTTAAACACCTGTGTTTTGCTATTACCTAGTTTGGGATTTTTTTTCTCTTCATTTTGTTGCATTTTGATGCATAAAAGCAGGGATTATCCAATGCTGGCTCACCCTGAAAAACCACTGCACCTCGATTCTGAACCCTGCCTCAGTGGAAGTAGAAGTCACTGTACTGATATGAAAAAACCTCAGTTGGAAAAGGACAGTCCCTCTCCAATTTCACCACACTGTCCTTTAGATGGAATTCACTGTGGATGGAGAAAGGGACTGCAGCAATTCCAGGGGAGTATTCCCAGTATAGTTGATGCAGTTGATGCAAACACAATTGAAGCCAAAATGCCTTGGGCAGAGGAACCTCCTGGGAATGAGAGCTGGCTGGTGAAGGTCAGCCTTTCAAATGCAAGTGAGATCCAGTTGCATTCATTGTTGACAAAGTGGACCTGGGAGATGGATAAACATAAACAGGGTGGGTTGGTAACGCTGAGTGACTGAGACAGGGACAGCAGAACTGTGTGCCAACATGCATGACACCAGTGCTTCAGATTCACAGTCTAAGTGCAGCTCAGCCTTGAAACAGGCCAAAGTTAGTCTTGGACTTCTGTAGGGAAGTGACAGGATGAGAGCCACCCCTTGTTCCTGCATCATTCCTCACACCCTCCATAGGGCACACAGTACTGCAATCCCCGTGACTGAAATAAAGAGGGAAAGGGGGAACAAAGAATAGTGAAGAGCAATAAAGAGAGCTGCAGGGTGAACACTTAGGCTTGGGTAATTATTTCCCAGGAGGTGGGTTGGAAATACATACAAATGACTTTGGATGAAAGGAGGCAATCCTGCAGTAGCTGAGGGGAGGTGATAAGGTAGGCAGGTGACTTCACGTGTCAGTTGTGGCTCCAAGTCTTACTTTGAACTCAGTAAGAGTTTCTCAGTGCAGGTCAAATTCTGGCACAGAAGATGGCAGATTTCAGCTTGATTCTTCCAGGGGCTTGCTGCAATTAACAGACACTGAAGAAGAAGGTATTTTAAAGCCTGATAATAGATCCTGGGCAGTTGTTCCCAGAGCTGGAAAGGAGAATATTTTGGCTGTGATTCCCACTGTGGGGGCCGCCTTCAAAGTGAAATGCAAAGTTGGTTGCTGCTATTAGGTGGCAGTAGAACACTTTCAGCCAAAGTTAGAAGGGCATGATTTTTTTTCCTGAGACAGACTTTTCCACAGCAGGATTGCTGAAAGCTATTCCTCCCTTCTCCCCTGCAGAGAACACTTTGCTGTACATTTCCAAGTAAAAGCCTTACGTCTTTCTATGCACAGTGAGGCTGTCCCAAAGAAAGCACATTTACGCTGCTCATCGGATCATCCACGAGGGCACAGAGAGGGCTCTGGCTGACCTGGCACTGCACCAGGAGGCATCTGCCACAGAGGGAAAGGAGGATTCTCCTGCTGGGACAGCCAGCACAGCTCCGAGCAGGACAGCTGCTGGACCGAGTGCAGCTGACAGCACTCACCCTGCCACAGTTGCAGAGGAACTTGAAGAAGGCTTCCACAAGGATCCCACAGCAATCCCACAGCCTCCTGGGACAGAAGATGAGTGAGGTGAGTTTCCCTTCCCCTCTGTGTTTTGAGTTTGGAGCATTGCGAGGGAAAGGGAAGCACGTTATATTTACTTTTTCAGGACACCCTGAATGGAAAAGCCTCTCTCTCCCTTGGGCTGTCCCTCCTGCTGCCTGCCAGCAGTGTTGTCCTGGAACCATTCTGTATACATTTTGGTGTGGCAGCTCCCTCCACTCCCTCCCCAACTTGCTTTGGACTCCATTAGCTGATTTTTCTCTCTGATTATTTAGAGAAGCTTGAGTGAGAAAGCAGTGTTAACATTCCTTGTTTGTTTTTCTGGCACAGACCAATAAAAATCTGTACCTGGGCTTTTGGTGGTATTTCTTTGCTTCAATAAGATCAAATGAAAAAATACTCCATAAGTGGGAAATTTTGAGTTGAGGCCATCCACAGACAGTTGTGTCCCACTGATTTCCTTAGTGGTGTAAGGCCCAGTAGCTTTCTACATTAGCACTGCTATTAATAAGGCACTGGAGCTGAACAAAACCAGTCAGATTTTGCACCATCCTTTCACATCATTTGTCCTTGGAGAAAGAAAAGGTGCCCCTGACCTCAGCAGGGTGGTTTCTGACAAGCAGCAGTCTGGCACAAACCTGGGTGATAGCAGGATGGCACAGGCACGGCAGGGCTGATGCATTTTCCAGAAATGTTACTCTTCAGGCTGACCACCCCTTGCTTTTTATCACTGCAAAGAGCAGTTCTGGAAAGAATCTTATTTTTCTTGGAACAGTGGTTGTCACTCTCCAGCTCCGAGGGCTACACAGAAAGGATGCTGGCTTTGCCGTGTGCTGGCTTTGCCGTGTTCGCAGGCACGGGGCTGCTCCAGCTCCGGGTGTCGGGAAGCAGCGGGCTCAGACAGGCGCAGTGCATCTGTCACGGAGCTCAAGGCTTGCTCAGCTCTCCAGCACTCACGTGTGAGAATTCCCCAGGGCTGTGGCCTTAGCGCATAAAGGGACATTTACACCAAGCACCGCATTTTGGAAGGGAGGGCACACACACCCAAAATGCTCATTCATTGATGGCTACAGCTTGCACAGCCAACAGCGGTACCGGCCCTTGGTGCTACGGTGGTAACGGGCTAATCTCTCCCTGCTTCCTTCATTTCTCTCTGTGGATGATCTTTTCCTTGTGCTGGCTCTGTAAAGCTCAGGTGTGGTTTGGCTAATCCCGACCATAGTGCCTCTCCTACATAACACGAACCAGCATCTGGTCAAAAATGGTGCTCATTGATGCATTCCTGTAAAAATCTACATCGGGTCTTTGTTTTGTGGGTTAGGCTGGGGCAGGGTACAGGGAAAGGAATCTACAGGGAGGGGAGAGGGAGGAGAAAGGTGTCTGCATGCCCCTGTATTCCACTGGGGAGTAAATCACTGCTGGAGAGATGAAAAAGAGCTGCACAAATCACTGCTGGTCTCCAGGTCGCTGAACCAGGAGCACCAGGGGACTGCTGGGGTCAGGCAGCCTCTGTCAGTGCTGCAGCTTCTGGCAGGAGTCAGAGAGGGGTAACCAGTTTTGGTTAGGACTCTTGTGAGGATCAGATCCCATTAGGGACTGGGGATTTGGGACAATTCTCAGTGAAAAAGAAGGTTGCAAATACAAAAATACAGAATGAAACACTCTCCACAGTGTGGGAGGAGAAGCTGTGCAGGGATCGGCTCTGTAGCCTCAGGCCACCTTGGACAAATTTAGCCTCGTTAAAAGGAGGGGGGATAACATGAATCACAAGATCCAATGTAATAGGAGAGACAAGGAAAACTTGATGCAGCAGAAGAGTAGAACAGGAAGACTCCTCCACTGAGGTATTTGCTGTATTTCTGAAGATGGTCTGTCAAAATAAACATTCTGCATGTGGCTCACTGTACAATTTGATGTGGTTTTAAAAAGATAAGTATTCCAACAGGTGTGGGAATGGACGGAGGTTGCAGCATTTTGGTCTTCTGTAGAGATACAGCTCTGCATGACAATGAGGGGACAGGGGACTCCAGATGCTGTGCACAGAGTGAGCTATAAATGTCTCAGCTTCTATTATGATTTAAGGCACACCATCAGGGTAAAGCCATCTTTTCCACATGACATTGCCTAGCATGTAAACTGAAGGCCACGGCAGGATTCCTGCAGGAAACTCTTCTGTAGAAACTGCTTTCAATTGTCATGTGGGGTTTTTTTCTCAAGCTTTGCAGAATGTACTTTGAGAAAGAAAACGAGCCCAGTGAGAGGGAATTGGGATCATAAATCAACAGCATAAGAATGCACCATTCCCTCTCCTAGCAGGAGACAGAACAACCCTGGGGAGGAGCCCGTACCCGAAACAAACACAGCAGATGCCTCCAGGGCTGCACCAATACAGTGGAAACACGGGGAAAATTCAGCTTGTCCCTCTTTTCTTCCACCAGCTGCCCACAGGGAGGGAGCCTGGCTATGCTGCTCTGCCAGCTCCTGTCTCCTGGCAGGTGGGGGAGACAGGCTGAGCCAAACGGGCCTCTGGGGTCACTGCACCCTGAGAATGGTGAAAAATTGGTCTCTGCAGTAAATTAATGAATGCAAATTGTCCCAGGGCTTCCCTGCCAATATGGCTCTGGTGGTGTGGGAGGAGAAAATCCCATGGCACCAAGTACAGTTCAGCAAAAAGGACTTTGGGTCCTTCTTTACTGGAAACAGTGTCTGCATTTCTGTCAACAGAAAACCACACCAAACCCACACTCCCCCATCTCTCCTGCCTCCCTTAAAAGCAACATGACCACCACAAAAGCTGCTGCCGTAGACCTGGGTGTGGTGCTGTTAAAAGAGTTCCTGCCACTTTCTGAGCACAGCTGTTCCCTCTGCTCCTGGTCTTGCAAGTGTGCAGGATTTGCCTGATACTTCGTTGGACTCAATTCAGCCCTCACACAATGTTTTTTAGGAGAGTGGGATTAACCCTTCAAGTATGGTCCTCATATGCTCTCAAGGCTTTTAACAAGGCCCAATTGCACTATTGCTGACTATCTCCTCCAAGTCATGTTTCCCTGCTTTATCCAAAGTCCTGTTTGTGTAACTTTTCCTGTGTTCTTATGATTGGTGAATCAGTATTGTGCTGGAATCCAGCCTCCTCACCACAGTGCCCTCCAGAATCGGGCCTGGGCTTGGATGGGGAGCTGTTGTTTCCTGTGCCTGCCTTCCACCCCACCAGAGAGGCAGGAATTGGTTTGAACACCTGCCAAAACTGCCAACTCCCCGAGACAGAATGTGTACACCTGGATTAGTAAATTCAATTTTCCCGGGACCACCCTGGACCGAGGCCTGCACCTCTCCTCCCAGCCACTGCCTGGAGCAGAACTGGCAAGGAAAGCATCTCAGCAGACACTGTTTGCATGAGACAGAAAGGGCAGCAGGCCGAGGGGCAGGGTGTACACTGAAACCCGTGGAGCAGGGCAGCTCCAGCTCTCTGCTCCGATCATATCATTCCTTCCCTCTCATTCCTCCTTCTCTCCCACACGCTGCAGCAACCCCACACACCTTTTCCTCCACTTCTGGCTGGAGTCAAGGCCACTTCTCTTGGCCTCTTCCCATCTGCCACATCCCAATCCTTCAAGCAGCACTTGGAAGGGATGTCCTGTTCCCCTTTCTTTCCTGCAGGGCTGCTTACCTGTATCCACGTGTGCTGCCTGGCTCAGCACACCAACCCCAGTGGACCTGAGAGCTGTGGCTGCTCCTGCCAACACTCACTGTTGCAGCTGCCCACTGCTCTCTGCTTGGGCCCACTGCAGAGCCCAGCCAGATGAGATTTATCCCATCCAGGTCCCCCAGGGAAGCTTGCATGGCAGCCTGCACTCCTGGCCCATCCTGGAGTTCCTCAGTCCGTGCTGAGGATGTTGGTCCTTGTCCTCGGGGAGCGGCCAGGAGTGTGCAGTGCCCCTGCAGTGCTGACTGCAGTGAGATAAAGGTGGTAGAGACTTAAAAGCTGCATTTGCTGCTCTCTCCCTGGGTTGCTGCAGGATTGATCCCAAGAATTTCCCTTTTGTTTGTTACTGGGCCAGTAACAGCCTCTCGTAAACACCATGTTGGTTCCTTACCTGTTGAACTGAAGCCTCTCTCTGCCTGCCAACATCATTTTTCTGCCTCCAACCAAATGCAAACCATTTTTCCATTGCTGCGTGGGCCCCAAATCTGTTGTCTCCAGCAGAAACAACTTCCATTGACTTACCTCTTCCTAGGCCTGGTGCTGTGAAACAAAAATCTTAAAAGGGGTGTAACTGAGATAGTCCAAAGAGTCCCCAGCTGGGCAGTCCCTTTTCCCAAGTCTGCTAACTTTAGGCAGCATTCCAAACAACATCAATGATCTCCTTGAGTAAAAACACTCTCAAACCACCTGGGTTTTTCCAGTAAGCACCATCTCCCTCCTGAGCACTCTGGCCTGGCAAGGGATTTGGTTACAGGAATGAGCTGCAGAAGGGGGGAGGAGGGCATGGCTACTGTTATGCCAAAGGAAACAATCATAGAATTGTTTAGGTTGTAGAGGATCTCTAAAGTAACTAAGTCAAATCATTTACTCAACACTGCCAGTCCACCACTAAACCATGTCCCCAAGTGCCACATCTTTTTAAATATCTCCAGGCATAGTGGGTGGCTCCACCACTTCCCTGGGCAGCCTGCTCCAGTGCTTGACAACCCTTTCCATGGGGATTTTTTTTCCTAATATCCAATGTAAACCTTTCCTGGTGCAACTTGAGGCCATTTTCTCTTGTCTTCTTGCTTGTTACCTGGGAGAAGAGACCAACCCTCACCTGGCTGAAGCCTGCTCTTGGGGAGTTGTGGAGGGTGATAATGTGGATCTGGGGAGGAGGATGAATGCCCTGTGCTTCCTCTCCAGCTCCCACCACACACCTGACCCTGCCTCACTCCCTCTGACAGGACCTGCCACACATCCCTCTGTCAGCAGCAGGTGCCTGGACCCTGTCACTGCTCAGCACTTGCAGGTGAGGTAAAGCAGAGGGACGTCAAGCAGCCAGTGACAATGAACAGTCCTGCTCTAACTCCTGCCTTCCACCAGTTTTTAGAAACTTTGCTTAGGGAGAAGAAGCCAACCAAAAAGCCCAAACCCTTCAGTCTCTCTGCTCAGCAATCCATTTCATTCTCAGTTCCCTGGGCCTGCCACTGTCCACAGGGCCTGTGGCTCCTCTCCTGGGACAGCTGCTCGTGCTCTGCCAGGCAGCTCTTCCTGGGCACGAGGGGTTGTTTGCCCACAGGCAGTTTGTCACTGTGCAGCAAGTGAGGGGTCTGCAGACAGCCCTGGGCCCCACTGCAGCTCTCAGGGCAGAGCACCCCAGTCAGAAATGCTCTTCTGCAGCCACTCACAAGCTTCCACAAGGGAAGAGGCTGTTCATTCCCCACCTGTCCTGAAGGACCCAGCTCTACCTCTGGAGTATGTCAGCAGAGATAGGTGATGCAGAGAGCAGGGAATTCCTGCAAGAGAAGGCTTTAACTCCACTGACTGCATGGGACACCTACCCGACTGCATGCAGACCCAGGGAGCAATAGGATATACGAAGAAAATACCTGTGCCAAGGCATCAGGAATTAGCTGGGCGTGCAGAAGATCCAGGGCTGCATTCCTGCACTGACCAAAGGCAGGTGTTTGCTGTGAAGTCCCATTCTCCCTTACAGCCCTGAGCACTCACTGTACTCTCACCTGAGACGAGCTCCAGCAGGAGTTTGTTTTGGGGGTCTGGTCTCTGCTCCAAAGCCGTGCACTGTACAACACTGACACCCAGACAGAGCCTGGCTTTCCTGCCATGCCCTGTGGAGCACTGACACCTACACACCTTCCATTCCTACCACAGCTTGGATTTGGCAGCAGTTGGGTCTTGCAGCCTTAGTGCACAGCTGGTTTAACAAAGCCAGTCCTTTGCAAGGACCACCACCCTTCAAGACTAGCAAGGGACAAGGGCCCAGACAAGCCCTTCCCCAAGCCCTGGGAGGGAAGGGAGGTTCCAGGCTGCCTGATGAGATTGTGTACCATCTGCTGGGCTTGTCGTCTCCAAGCAACTGGACGTGGTGCCTCAGACGAACTGCAGTGCTCCTCTCTCCCCTCTGCAGTTTGTGGCTCGCTTCCCTCCTCCTCCTCCTCCTTTGTGGCTCTTGTTCTTCTCCCACAGAAAGCCACTTGGACCTTCCCACCAGCAGCCCAAAAGCCGCCACCTTCCAGATAACAAATGGTGCCTGCAGCCTTGACACTGACTTTTAATTCCAACACAGATGGCAGCAGCTCGCTCCATAAAGACAAAGCACATCAGTGGAGCAGACTCTGGTGCTGCATTCAGCTTGGTGCTGCTTCACGCTCGGATTAGCATTTTAAATCATCCAAGGCGTTGGTGACCGACCGCTAAGTGGGTTTGACCCTGGTTTGCAGATGGGTCTCAAGAAGTATTTTGTCACAGGGTGACAGAATGATGCTCCCTGGAAGGTTGTGCAAGGACTGGCTCTTGATGCTAAGGTGTTTCGTTATGTCTTTTAATGGTTGATGGGAATATGAACACGATATGAAACTGTAACAGTCTCACTGGCAATGCTTGCAGGAGTTACAATGGGAGGGAATGCTGGATAAACTGGACAGCTGCAGTCTCTGTGCAGAAGGGTGAATACAGTCCTCAGGTAAGGAGACAGACAGGCAGCAGCTACAAGATGCTCTCCAGGGCCTTCAATGACACTGTAGGGGACCTCTGGCTGCTTTTGGCACTCACAGCTTAGGGAGGGTGTTTGAAACAACTGCAGAGACAAAACTGGAAACATCAGAAAGATGTGAAGAAGCTGAAGATTTCCTTCCAGTCAGCTTAGCAAGAAGTTATGAGGTGCTTGAGTCCTGTTCATTTGGCTCTGGCATTCAGAAGAGAGACCCAAGACTGGAGCTGAGAGTTCCTGTGCAAAGACGGCACATAAAGAGAGCCCACAACTTGCATTCCAGGTGAGGGAAGTTCAGAAGAGACAGGAGGCCCCAGAGCACATCCATCCAGAAGTGCCCAAGGATGACTGACCACCACCCCAAATCACTGAGGATTGTGATGAGCTCCCCCACCAGAAGCAAGCTTTAAATAGATAAACTCACCCAGAGAGGTGCTGTAGTTTCAACAGTGTTGTGTTTGCAGGCCTAAAGTGGCCACCCTTAATGCCAGGGCCAGACTGAGCAGAGCAGTCCCAGTCTCAGCACGAGTTGGATGCATCCAGAATCCTGGTGACCTTGTGGGACAGAGCTGAGTGAAGGGACAGCAGCCTCTGCTCATTGTGTTGCTTCTGGGGCAGCCAGGCCGTGGGTGGCCTCCTGGCCTGTCACCCCAGTGCCCCAGAGCAGCAGGGCCTGCACCAGCCAAGCCCTGAGCTGGCTCGGGGAGCCGGGGTGGGCCGGCACCTGCTCCAGGGGCACAACTCCAGTACCGGGGAGGGTAGAACAGCTCCCAGACACACATTTGGCAATCAGGAGAGGATCAAGGGGATCCTGACCCAACACCCACGGTGTGGACCCATCAAGGGCCCCTTCCCACCCTGCTCCCACTTGTCCTGGAGGGCCTCTGGAGTGGAGGCTCCGACCTGGAACCCAGCAGAGGTTTCACGGGAACAAGCACGGCTCGTGGCACACAAACAAAGCAAGAGGAGCCTCTTTGCAATATAAATTTGTTTTTATTGAAGCAGCAGTCACATGACCTCGCATCTAGCCTTTAGGATAGCGACAGAATGGATTTGGCCAGGTCAGCCAGCCCAAAAAAGGATTTTTATTTTTTTTTTTCTTTTTTCTTTTTGCGCTAATAGACATGTCATGTTTAATACATACATTATCCAGTACCGGAAACCCAACTCAGAGATAGCTACGTGCTGATTTGCTGGAGGAACGGTCCACTGGATGTGGTCTCGACAAACTTTACAGATCACCACCAAATAACATTACTAATGGGATCCAATGATTTAAAAAAAAAACAACCCAAACAACCATGAGTGCAGGATTCAAAGCCAGCAGTTTACACAGGTTCTTAAGTTTGTATCTATAGGTGGACGGTAAAGGAAGATTGGTTGGTTTCAATTTGAAATATTTATGTCCCAGGGTTCCTCTCTCCATCAAATCAAACGGTATCATAGACAAGCTGGCATCTCTTTAAAAATAGCATGGAATAACACAGCTCATTTAAGAAAACATGCTCATTTCTTGAGGTTTTTCTTTATTATTACAGAGATTCACGTCCACCTATTCTCGCAGAGTGGAAAGAGGCATGAGGGTGAGGAACAAGGGTCAGAGAAGGGAGAGAGGAGGAGGGAAGAATAGGGCAATTTTTTGAAATAAAGACCACACACTTGGTATTTTTTTAAATTTCATTTCCAGGCTAACCTACTTTTTATTTAATGCAAATTACAGTACCAGTTAACTATTTCCGAACCGAGTCACACAGAACAAAACGTATTTACAAGGGGAACAGGGCGGGGAAATAATAAAACATTAAGCATACTTTCCACAAAAAAAGTTTATATTTAAAATGAAAAAAAAAAAAATCAGTCACAGAGGCATTCAAGTAGTAATAATGTTATACAGGTTTTGCTTTTCCTTTAAATCAAGACAGATTTGCACAAGTGTATGCAATAGTTTGTATACAACCCACAGTCCTTAATATATATATATTTAGATTTCTGTTTTTAAGATGGAAGTGGTCACGCTAATTGGTGTGTACAGGCCCAAGTGATCCATCAGCAACACATTAATGAACGCAAATTTTACAGGCAAGCAAATTATATATATATAAATATATTTTATATATATATATTAAAAATAAATTGAGAAAGACCAACACAAGGAAGCTACTTTTCTCGAGCTAACCCCTTAGGTACTGTTTTCCTTTCCCGTCGTTTTGCCATTATTGCAGTGTTGCAAAACGAAGCCAACTATGACCAGAACTGGCCGAGAGCCCCGTGGAAATCAGCTGCCACCCCAGGGGTACCCGCTGGCAGTCTCCAGAAGGCAGAGCCCGGACCGAATACCCTACTGTGCTTTTCCTCATCAGCTTTTCCTTTTTCTCCGTGGTGGCTGAGGTTCCTAGTACAGGAGTACGAGTCTGACAGGCTGCTTGACTTCTGCTTTTCCAAGTACTGAAAACTGGGGGGGAATTCTAGGTTGCAAGTCGCAGGCACCTGCCATTATTTTAGGTAAAGCTTGGCTTCGAAATAAGGGGGACAAGAGTGTTCAGGGGTCTTCTACCAGTCAATTTTCTTTTGCAGGTAATTTTTTTTTCTTTTTTCCCTAGCAAGGTAGATAAGTTTAATAGTAAAGAACACCAGTGCCTTGATTGAGCGTCCATCGGGGGAGACAGACCATGATCCAGCCCGGCTCAGGGACCCACTACGGCAGGGCTGACGTAAAGGACACATCAAGACCACACTGGGTTAAAAAAGAAGCCCAAAAGAGTGTAAAAGAAGAGAGGGACAGCTCTGAGCAGACTGTCACCAACAGCTTGGCATCACTGACCTTCGTGTCACCAGAAAGAAAGTGCAGCCTCTGCTTCACTGGAATGAACACGAGATGCTTCGAAATAAAACAGCAACCTTTGGTTTGGTAAAGAGTTACGTGTTTTCCCATTCAAGACAATCTTATGTGGAATACTAACAAGGTAGTAAAACACAAGCAAACTAGTTTTAGAAACAAGGCCTTCGTGCTGGGCACAAGAAATCAAGAGTCATGTTAAACTTATCTCAAGAAAACAAAAGTGACTTTGGGGAAGGATATGGGGGAAAA
The DNA here is from genome assembly GCA_037834095.1 of Argya squamiceps. Classification (NCBI taxonomy): domain Eukaryota; kingdom Metazoa; phylum Chordata; class Aves; order Passeriformes; family Leiothrichidae; genus Argya; species Argya squamiceps. The sequence goes on from JBBMKD010000001.1 coordinate 25,088,852, forward strand.
AACAGGGAGAAGGGAACAGAAAGTCCTCCCGGCAGAAAAAACCACCGCAGTCTCCTACAGCGCTGCCCCCGCTCCCACCGCAGCCAAATGGCTCCGAGCGCAGCAACCCTGCGGGATGTGGGGATTTCCCTCCCCGGGGGCCCTTTCCGCTCGCCGCTGCCCCCGGCACAGCCGCAGGGAGGGTGGGAAGGCCGAGCCTCCTGGAAGCTGCTGCTGCCCAGATGCTCCTGGGCACAGGGTTGAGGTGAGAGACAAGCAAAATCTAAGTGGGCTGCTAGGGCAAGGGTCCGAATGAAATCAGCTGCTGCTAGCGGGAGGAGGAGGAGGGCAGGGCGGGCACCTTGGAGACTCCCAGAACAAAGCCACGGCTCCAATGAAATAAATGACGGTGGAGACGGTTTCTTTTCGTTCCGCTACTGATCAGGGTATCACCGAAACCTTGCAGCACTCAAAGAGTTAGAAAGCGGGGCGGGGAGGGGGGAGCAAAGATGTGGGTTTGGGGTGGGAGACACTGTTAATAAAGAAGGAAGAGAAAAAAAATAAAAGGGAAATAAAATTCAAAAAATCATGGAAGCGAAGGCACTCCAAACTATATAGATACACTATACATCGCTAGAGTTATTGTTACAATAATACAGGCCGGTACCTACTGTACAGAGTTAAAACTATATGGCTTTAAAAAGCTCGTCTACATTTTGTCTGATTATTAAACAGAATCACTGCCCTGAACGGTAACTTTTTGCTCATTAATAACAGTTCCTGGGTCCACATATTTACATACAAAACAATAAAACTCAAAAATTCAAAAACAACCAAAAATAATAATGTACAAGCTTGAATTTGGTGAGGAGCTTTGTTTTTTTTTTTTGTTGCTATTTTTACTGTGTTTTTTTTCTTTTTTTTTTTTTCTTATTTACAAAAAAAGGTTGTTCAAAGACCTGGATCTAACTTGTATAAAAGAGTGTGTGATCCTGCTATGATCCTTGAAAACAGAAATAAAACCAGAGGGGCACCCCTGACCCTCCCCCCCGCCTAACACACACACGAGACACACACAGACGTCGGCACAGTCACAAAACCAGAGAGAAACGCTCTGACTCCCCTCCACCAGTCTTTAACAAAAAAATGAAAAAGAAAAGCCACATGTCCTGGCACAAGCAGCAATTTTTCTTCTATATTTTTATTACTTTTTTTTTTTTTAAAGACTTGGTAATTTACTGCCTCCAAATAACAGCGCCTGTGGCCAATGCTTCAGCAATCTTGTCTATACAGCAGATCCATACCCTGCCACTGTCCTACTTTTTGAGTCTCCTGCATGGATTTGGATCACTGGGTCAACCAAGCCCCTTCACTTACCTTTCAGGACACTGACTAGCCGAGCGCATGCGTTAAAAACGCTCTTCAGCCCTTTCTATTAAGTTGCAGGTAAGCATTTGGAAAGCCTTCTGTTTCTCAGCGTGGGTGTGCTTTCCTTTGCAGCCAGCCAGAATGCAAAAAAGCTTTAAAACCTTTTTTTTGTGTGTGTGTGTGTGCCCAACAGCAAATCGCCGAGGGGTATAACATGAGGGTTTATCGGTTTCACGGTAGGTGGTCACTCACCTCTTCAATCAGCTCCCGTGTCCCCAAACCCACCGTGTGCCAGGCAGGAGGGAGAGGGCAGAGCTTTTATCAGTCCTAGGGCTGCTAAGAGACAGTTTCCAAAAAATCCCACGTCAACAGCATAAAAGGTACAAGAAGAAACACACCGAGCTCGTGACCAAGCCCCTGCCGCCCCTGCGGCGGCCGAGCTTCCAAAGCCGCTACTGCCGGTTCCCCCCGGGCCACACGGAGGTTCCGCGTGTTCCCGAAAAGCAACTGCTTGCCTTAGAGATCCGCAGGTCGAGGAACGGCTCGGTAAGCACCAAAGGCGACTACAGTTTGTTTCTCTGAAGAAGGATAAGGCTGGAGCGGACACCAACCGCAAGCCTACCACAAAGATCAGGTCTCCAAAAGTCTCGTTTCCGTGCCGGGGCTGCATCCGGCCGCTCACCTGACCCTTTCGCAAGGAATATTGCTTTGACTTCAGGAAGAGAGACGTGGATGCTCGCACCACACGCCGTCGCAGGGAGGAAACCTGGACCCTGAACTGATGGACTAGAACAAGCATTCACCTCACGCTTCAGTCAGACTGATTCGAGATCGTAGACAAAATAAAAAAAGCAGTATTGTATCTATGTATACATGTATATATTTATATAATATATATACACACACACTCATATAGAGCCAGCTTTCCTACAAGTCAGCAGGTACAAATTACCGTCAAGAGCATTTGGATGTGTATTTTAATATTCTACCAATGTAAAAACATAATGGCGACGTGGCAACACGCATCAATAAATAGAGATCAAAAAGAAAAAAAAGAAAAAGCAAGAGGTTAAAAAAGATGAAAATTAAATACAGATTCTAGCTGTAGATTTAAAATCAGAACTATTGGAAAATGTGGCATCCTGCAAGTTAAAACTGCAGTTAAAAAAAAAAAGTATTACAAAATAAACCAGTAGCCTGTTACAGTTCACATTATAAACCGTGGTGTCCTTTTCCTGTATGCACCTTAGGAAAGGGAAGCCTGTTGAAATCAAGAGCCAAGGAGGGGTGGGGAGAGAAAAAACCCAACCAAACACACTTTCACAGTGGCCACTTCCTAAAAAGTCCCTTAACATCCATCCACCAGCTGGGCCCCTGCCAAGGATTTTGTTCGTCCGCTCTTCTCTGCTGAAGCTGGGAGCCGGCCCGAGACACGGAAAGCAGGAGCTCCGGCTGGGCAGAGGGGATGCCTCGGCAGAGCCGTCCGCTGCTGTTCGTGCATGTGTGTGTATTATATTATATATCACCCACTGGGGCAAGACTTTTCCCACATGAAGCTGCAGATTTCCTCATCACTAGCACTGATTTTTAAATTGAAGGCTTCCGCTAGCGGTTCGAGCCTTAGACACACGGCAAACCCTCCCCCCCACCCCATGGCAGCCTATCTCCCTACCACGTCGCCCGCTCCCCGTGCCGAGCCAGGGCAGCTCTTCAGATAACCTGGGATATGGATTTGCTGACAAGAAACGCTGAGCTCTGTTGAATGACCCCTGCTAAGCTCCCGACCAAATTCAAGCTGTGCACTACATCAAAGTCCAAAACTTCACTTAAAAAGAAAATAATAAAAGAGGGTAAAAAAAAAAGAACTTCAGCAGAGAATGAGGTTTGGGATTTGTTTGTTTCGTTTTTTTCCTTCTTTCCGTTGTGGGAGGGGGTATGAGGCAAGAGTCCTGGTTCTGAAGTACACAACAGCAAACTTCCAACATGAAGAGATTGTCGAGGGGAGACATTGGTGTGTTGTATTGCTCCACTTTCCCTCCTCCCCCCACCTAGTCCCCTGCCCCGGACACCCTGCAGAGTGAGAATACAATGAAACTGGTTTGTATTTATAGATATTTTACAAGGTTAAATAAGAACAACAATAATAATAATAAAAAATTGAACACTAAAATGAACAGGTTGGTTGGTTTGTTGTTTTGTTGAATTTTTTTTTTCCTCTTTTTAATTTTCTTTCCAAATGTGACCAGTGTTGCTGAGCAAGACTCAAATTACTGGTGATTTTTCCTGTGCAGCTGGCTGCTTGGTACTGGTTCAGGTGGAGTTGGAGGCTGATGCTGTAGCTACACTATTGGTCTGAACTCGTTCTCCTGCGTTAACATCTGCAAACAACAGACGAGAAGGGGAGAGAAAAAAAACAACCAGCATTACCTCCAAAACAGAGACACATTGGAAACAACAACTATGACATTGTCCACAAGGGGAAACCCACAACTCCCACCAAGGTGGTGTTTGGTTAGGATGCTCTCCTGACTTCAGGGCATGCAGATGGAACAATCCAATCTGGAGAAAGATGGAAGATGGTCTTTAAGCAAAAGCAACCTGGAGGGCTGCGGGCTGGGCTCCAGCAGGTTTTGCAGTTTGTAACACTGGCTGCGCAGTGCAAAGGCACTCATGTTACGACCCATAACCACAGGACAAGGCACACTGGCATTGCCAAAGCCAACACCAGTGTCTGTGGTCACTATGAGGTTTCACATTGGTGCTGAAGTCTCACATTGTTAGTCCTTCTTATAATAAATCCACCTGTTATAGTTGTGCCAATGAGCGCAGACAAGGAACATGACAAGCCTGCTCCCCTGGCAGAAACAGCTGGTGTGCCAACGTGCAACTCATGCACTTGTTGCCTGAGAAAGTCTTTCAAGTCTGTTGCTGTATTCAGTGTTGCTCAACCCAAGTTGGATCTGCCACCCTCTGAACTCTTGAAGCAGATTAACATCAAGGCCTGAAGCCAGTAATGAGGTTTATGCAAGCACATGATATGTTAGAGGATCAGATCTCTGCAGTAAATGCCTCCAACACCTTCTCAGGGAGGGACAGTGCTTCAGAGACAAGTCACAGGATCAAGGGCATGTGTCAATGTGCATTCCAAGAAAGAAAAGGGTTTGCAAAGAAATACCAAAAGGAAATTCATTGTAACTGTGTTTTCATAGGCTGCATGCACGAGGTATTTCCTCTAAAAAAAAAAATCTTAGTATTAGAAGACTCGGTAGGGGAAAAAAGCCACCAATTTCACCTGGAACCATTCTATGCAGTATCTTATTAGTCAAGTCAGAAAGACTGTAAGATACTTATCTATAAGTGGGTGAACACCTAAATATGTAAAATACAGGATGGGAAAAAGGTATTAAATCAGGTTTCCTCCAAGAGACTGCCATGCATTTCATCCACTTAATTTACGTAGGATTAATTGCAACGCTATTGATACTGCAACAGGAAAAAACATCACAAAGACTTATTATCTTGGTACAGAAGAGGGCAGACTGGGCAAACCATGTATTCCAAAAGACACATGGAAAGGGTTTATAAAAAGCAAGAACAGATTTGGTGACCTCAGCCTGAAGGGCTGTGTGACTAGCAGGAATGCCAGACGTGACAAAACACACTGGTGGACACTGGGTAGGCAGAAACATTTCTCCATCACAGAGGAGCTGGGCAATGCTCTACAGTCACCTGTCAGCAAAACCCCCTTCTCTTCAGCCACACTTAGCTGACCACAGCCACAAACAAAGGCACTGAACTGAATTCATGGACTGTTTTGGGCTGGAGCAGACCTTAAAGAACATTCAGTTCCGATTTCCCTGCCGTGGCCAGGGACACCTCCCACTAGATCAGGTTTCACAAAGCCCCATCCAGCCTGGCCTTGAACAGTTCCAGGGGCAGCCACAACTTTTCTGGGCAACCTGCGCCAGTGCCTCACCAGTCACAGTAAAGAATGTCTTCCTAATATCTAATCTCAACCTCCCCTGTTTCAGTGTGAACCCATTTCCCCTTGTCCTAACTCTTCATGCCCTTGTAAAAAATCCCTTTCTGGCTCTTTTGTAGGCCCCCTTTAAGTCCTGGAAGTTTGCTAAATGGTTTTCCCAGAGCCTTGTCTTCCCTGGGCCGATCAGTCCCTACTCTCTCAAGGTGCTCCAGGCCCTGATGATCACCTTATGCTGGTGGCCCCAGAACTGGGCACAGCACTTCAGGTGGGGTGTCACCGATGAGAGTCGAAGGGGGCAGAATCACCTCTCCCGACCTGCTGCCCAAGCTGATTTTGATGCAGCCCAGGATACATTTGGCTTTCTGGGCATGTTGTCAACTCATGTCCAACCTCTCATCAATCAAAACCCCCAAATCCTCCTCCTCGGGGCTACTCTCAATCTATTCTCTGCCCAGCCTGTATTTGTGCCTGGGGGGCCCTGACCCAGGGGTAGGACCTTGCTCTTGGTCCTGTTGAACTTGGTGAGTTTTGTACAGGTCCCCCTCAAGCCTTCCAAGGTCCCTGTGGATGGCATCCTTTCCCTCCAGTCTGTCAACCACACCACACATGCTGGCTAGAAATGGGCAGCACTTGCTGAGTCACAAATTAAGTAACATTGACAACAGAGACAAAAATAGGAAATCAAACAATTAGCAGCATCCAGAAACACAACTGACAAGTGGGAAGAGAGGGTGATGCCTACTTGAAAAGGAAATGCTGCAAGGAATGTGTGGGAAGAAAGACAAATAGTCCTGTGGGCAGAGGATGCCAGATGACTGCCCTGGGAGTTTCTCATTCCCTTTCATCTCACCCCAAATTAATTGCATCCCCTCCTTTACAAAGGAATGACCACCATGACCAAAAAAAAAAGCTCATGCAATTAAAGCACCAAGGCACCAATGTTATGTGGGAAGCTGGCCTTGCAGGAAAGAGATGCCCTCCTACGTGGAGAATTTCCCTGAAGGAGCAATTCCCAAATCCCACATGCAAGCAGACCAAAAAAAACCCAGAGAAGTCAGAAGTCACCCAGTCAGCCAGATAATAGTTTCTATACTTTAAACTCCACTATACTGTTCTAGATTAATTTTCAAGTGTGGATAAACTCCAGTTAATGCAACATCTGATGGCAGTGCCTGATGCGAGCAGTCCAGCTGGAGTCTATACTGTTGGCAGAGGATTTCTCTGTATGCCTACAAAAAGTGCTTGTATTTCATTTGCTGAAATGAAACGTGTCTTTCGATCTCAATTTCCTGAAGATAGCAGAGGCTGAAATTGTTATTACATTGCTACTACACAGAGATAAAGAAAAAAAAAAGCGGAAGGGATGGAGCTATTTCATGTAACATATGCTCCTTTTCTATCATCACTGTAACAGGGGAGTTCCTGAGAAATATATATGCCACATGTTAAAAGAAAATAAATCAGGTGTTTCAGGCCAAGAACATTTTCTTGGGGCTTCTCACAACAATATACAGAAGTTCCCCCAGGCTGGGACAGAGCGCAGAACAAGCTCAAGGCTGCCCTGGCTCCCAGACTGCAACATGATGCGGTTTGAAATTTTAACATTTCAGCTCATTTCTTGACTCTGCATCAACAGGACATTTGAGGAACAAAGAGGTGCTTATTCCAGCATCACCTTGCTGAAGCATCAGAAGAAGAGCATAACTGGAGTATGAGGTTCTCTGGACACTGACTTCTACCCATGAAAAATCAGTATGTGGGCCTAAGAGAAGGAAATCTAGGCCCTCAGCAATGCTGACAGAGGACAGCAAAGCCCTGCTGGGGAGCACAGCTAGGAGCTGGCACAGCTTTGTGGCACGGGACAGACAAGTGCCCAGCTCGAGGTCAGGGCAGCCTCTTTGTCCTGAACCACCGCCCGACACCGCTGCCTGTGCAGGCAAAGAATCATCATCAGGGTTTAAGTGCCAGCTGCTTCTAAAAGGTCTTTCAAACAGAGGGCAAAAGCATCTCTCATTATTATAGAGAATTTCCTCTAATTCAGCTTTTCCCTCTAAGGAGCGCCTCAGCTTTCTTGGAGGGTACGTGACACTCCTTAAAAACCTCCTGAAAGGGAAAGACAAGGCTGCAGTTCAGAGAGTGACAGAGACGCCAGCTCAGACTGAGAAAGCCCATTAGCACTGCTGACAGCATTAGCTGGGGGCATGTGTGATGCTGACAGGCTGTGCTGCTCATCTGCAAAGACACAGAAACAAAGCTACCACCAGCCTGGGAATCCTCACAGGACAGCTGAGGAGACAAGTGGAAGGAGGAGGACAGCCCGGTTTTCCTATTGTGCCTCCCTATGGACATAGAAATTTAGGCTCTGAGCAAACCTGGCAAAATGTCCAAGTTTTACTTCTCTTGTCATGGATACATCCCTGTTCTGAGCTTGTAGAAGCCTGAGAGAATTGCTTGCCCATCTTCTCCTGCCTAAGGAATTTAAGTTTTCCAAAATTCCTTCAGTGTGAATACCACAAATACACTAAATCTTATTTCATGGAGCACTGTGGTGTTTTTCAACTACAACACACTGGCAGGTACCACCAGCTCTAATCTGTTTTGTTGCTGAAAGTTCAGACACACCACTGCATTTGGGATTACATGGGATCAACGCAGCAGGGTGCCTAAGACGATGACCCCAGAATCCCTGCTGGCACACTTCCCTGCAGATGGCAATTATGCTCTTCCCATCTTAACAGTGACTAACAGAGAGAACTACTACTGCTGGCTGATCCAGGCAGAAAAACATAGTCACACAGGCAGAAATGCATTGCATTCAGCTTGGTCTGCATGCTCCCCTCTCAGATGCTGTGGCTGCAGTTATGAAACCATCCTCTTCCTCCTCCAGCCATCTCTGGGAATATGACTGCACTGGCATTTTTAATCAATGGCCAGTAAAATTCAGAGAAAGCTAGCACATAATTTCAAGCAGGGGCCAATAAATTTCATCTTTATTTTCCCCCACTTTGCTTTGCTCCACCATGCCACTATGTCAGAGAGCTTCTCATAAATGCTTAGGAGAATTTACTAATGCAGCAACATTATATACTCCCACTGCAAAGCCAGGTTCCATTACTAGAGCCAGTAGAGCTTTTTACCTCAAGAGAAGAGGAAATTAACAGCAAATGTAGTGTTTTAACACTGCTTGCTGGAGAGAGGCAAAAGTTACACGCTAATAATGTGAATTACAGTTACATATTTGCTCTTCCCTTTATTGCTTTGAGAGCTACATTCTGCTGCATCATTGCCACTCAGAAAAGCAGTTTCTGAACCCGTGACTGCTTAGTCACACAAGCAAACATTTTGCAGAGAAGTCTCCTGCCTATCAGGATGCCCTGGGTTAGGTGGGAGACTTGTTCCCACACTGCTTTAGCAGTTACTTGGGAACTTAACATTTACTGCTCTGGGAGGTGCAGGGGACGTGGAGAAAGAAGGGACCCCTTGTATGAAAATCTCTTCCTAAGTGTAGCATCAGCATGCAAAGCACAACAGATTAAAATAACTTCAACAGGGCCTAATCCTAAACATCATAACTCTGATGACATTCCCACCACCTGCTGTGACAAAACCACGTGAGTAAGAAACAACCAACTGCAGAAATCCAAAGCTGTCCAATACTGAACTTAATTTCACAATTTCTTTCCAATCAGCAAGAATACTATTTTTGGTTTTGAACCACAAATAGGAGGACATATACCAACTCAGGGCAGTGCTTGCAAATAGAAGCTTTAAAAATGTTGACATCAATACTACGGGATGGGTTGGGGTTTTTTGGGGGGTTTTCTTTTCGTTTTTTTAATACTTCACATTTAGGACTTGGCCTAATGCATTTTCTCCCTATATGAGCCCTTGAAAAGCACTGAGTGAAAACAGATTTCTTAACCCCATTAATTCCTCAAGACTTCTGTCTTGGTGGAGAGAACTCCTTAAAAGGCATGAAATGGACATTAGGTGAAACAGTATTATACAGAAAGGCTTAAAATAATTTTCCATGTTTGTATTTTGTAGTTTTTAAATCACTTTTACTACTTAATCTGTTTTCTCACTTGTTGTTGAGCAACAGATGCATACACGAGGGAAACAGAGAACATGACTATTTGCAAAATACCACCAAGTGCATGAAACAAACATTGAACTTGAAAATAGCAGTTTTGCTTTTTTCTAAATTCAGAGTATATAAATGGTACAAGTTGTGCCTTTAATCTACTGCTACTACAATTTCAGAGAGAAATCTCATCTTTCAAACCTGGCTGCATCTGTCCCAGAGTATGAAAATGCTCTCTGTATGGCACTGGCTGGACCAATTGCATCAAATCTCAGGTAACTGTCCAGCACATCAACCAATATCAGCAAATGCCTTCCTGCACACTTCAAGAGCAGCTTTTGAATCAGGCCTTCTCCTTATCAGCTATCCTATGCTAAGGAAGTGTTCTGCACTGCAGAAGGGCTGACAGCCCCTGTGGGCTGGGCTGACTTGCATGCAGGACATGTGGAAGCACACCTGTTTTGCAGCCTGCCTTTGGCTGCCCAAGCCCTGAGACAGCCTCTGGTGTGCTGACTCAGGGCTGACTCAGAGGAAGAATGCTATGTACTTAATCACCTCTGCCACATCCTGCAGCACCTGGGAGCTTTCTTTGGGACTTTCCCAACTGGTATTAGCAGGCTTAAAGCTTTCACTGGAAACAGCATACAATATGAGGTGGCTAAAGGCCAACAGTGATCTTTTAAAAGGTTTCTGACAGAAACCTGAGAGAGCAGGAGGCAAAAAAAAAATGCACTCAGTGCTGGCCAAAACCCAAAAACATCTGCCTTGTGCCTGAAGATGACACAAGCAAACTCAGCAGGAAGCAACTGCAACTACTAAGATGAGGCAGTGAGCACGCTGACTGAACTCCCTGACTAGACTTTTAGATGCCAATGCCCTTAGGGAAAAATCCTCTCCATGCACACTGCACAGAGCCCACATGCTCTGAGCTAGCTGTTTCTTTTTCTTTCTAGGCATCACAAACTCATGCACCAACTCAGTGTAAATTTCAGGATGGCTGAGAGCACAGAAACTAGGTGCAAACCAATCCACATGGATTGCTAAAAACCAGGTGAGATAATGACTTTTTTTCTTAAGAGTAAAAGCCCAAGTGAGAAGGACCAACACATTAAGCAATCAAATACAAGCTGGAGTGCCCTGGGCTGGGATTTGGCTTGGTGACCACAGCTAGCACCCACATGACCACCTGCCAAGGCCAAGGTTCAGGTGATCCTGAAACAATCCCTTCCTCCCTGCTCACTTTGTGGGCCTCAGCAGAGGGAAGGTGCCTGGGCAGCAGGAGCAAGGGTGGGGAGGCAGTTGCACGTTCTCACCTGAGGCCGCTGTAGCATTTGTAGGGGTTGAAGCAGCTGCTTGGTTCCGGGCATGAGCAGGGATGAGGATCGAAGCCAGAGATGGGTTACTTGACAGTTCTGGAGGGGAGGTGGAACAAACAGAGTTAGCTCATCATCCACAAAGTGCTCCTTATGCAGGATCAGCTCCTAGGGTTTCCCCCTGCAACGGCACCTCAGGTGGAACACATGCCCTTACAGCCCAAGGTCATGTTACATTTTCTTTGCCAACCAGCAAGAGGAAACCACAGTAATATTTAGCAAGGCAGTCTCCAGAGCAAGACTGCCAGAATTACAGATAGTGGTGCAAAGGAGTAATTTCCTAGAGAAAGACAGTGGCTTGGGAGTGAGCAAAGAACCAGCCAAGCCTGTACCTTGTCCACGGCCTGATAATGCTGTTTCCTTCTGAGCACTGGAGAAGGATCCCCTTCTTCACAAGCCCACCTGCAATCAGTCTCAGGGAGAAGGCTGATAACAGTGGTGCTGCTTTGGGCACTGGTTCAGCAAGCAAGCAGCTGCAACAGTTGCTCCAAGAGCTTCAGGGATTAGCTCTTTGGCTCACTCAAGCATCATTTTTTCTCAAGGACCCAGGAACCCAAGACCAAACTCTCACAGCAGTCTCCTTGGGCAAGGCTAAGAACAGGTAACATATCCTTTAAAAGGACAGGGAAAGGCAAAGGGAATTGGTCAGCCGGCCAATTTAAATGGAAAACAAAATGATGCAATCATTAGAAGACAATAACCAGGGAAAAAATAGCCATGTCTTTTAGGCTCCAAATCTAATATAGCTTCAGTGTGTATCAGAATGAGAAACAGGCATCTTAGAGCCACAACTGTGGGAGGATTAAGGGCAACACATTGCCAACAAATGACAATCTTCTGGCACCCTTTCAAGAGAATCTAGTGCCTCACAGAAGGTGGGACTGCGCCGAGACAAGACAGGTCCTGTTTATTTCAGAAACAGGAGTGACTGGCTGTCTCCTGAGAAAGCAACATCCGCTAAAAAGGATGTGAACAGTCACCTCACGGAAGGAGACTGATGACTTCTGGAGCTCCAGGAGGTCATCTGGAGGAGAAATGAGAGCAGGAGAACAGACAGCTTTTTACGCAAGACCTCCAGATAGCACAGGCTGTACTGAAACCCAGCCAAATTGTGGCATGGCTTCAGTAAGGGGGTTTTGGAAACAGTTGATAATTATTTGGGCTCATTTTTAAGAGCCTATTGCTTTTCTTTAATGCTAGCTTTAAACTCAGGGCCTAAAGAGAGAAGTAGTCCACTTGCTGACTTTTTTTTCTCTGCTGTTACATTAAGTTTCATTACTGCTGGGAGGACAAGAGGCAGAAGACTCACTCCCCTGATTACAAGCCTCTTATTACTACACATTTTGAGACTGTGTTTCAGCACTTATGAATGCAAGCAGGTTGCTACACTACCTGCAACCCATCTAATGTATCTTGCAATATTCCATTCTGGTCTAAGCAGACCTGGCCAGTCCTTCTAGAAAGTCTCAGTACTCACAGCACTTGTATAAATACAAAATCCTCAATAATTCATACATGAGTTCATATATTCATAATGTTAGGGACTTGTGAATCTCCATTTTAAATGGAAAAATAAAGTGAAGAAATATGAATCCTTAAGCCTCAAAAGTGGAACACCAGTTATAAACCTACACTTCAATACTATCTTGGGTATTACCTGCTTTGTGCTAGAAAATATTGCTCCCTTAGTATTTTTTCCAAATTTGTTTCCCAAATCTGTTATTTCTGGAAACCTACTCTTCATGTTGCTCTTTTCAAAGTTTCTATCACCCCTGCGTTATTTCCTGCACATCGCTCAAAACAGTATGGGGCTGTGATCCAAACAAAAGCAGAACTAAAACAAGGAAACCCTATGACACTTGTTACCTCCTGTCAGTGTTGCTCTGGCCCAAGAACCAGTTGATCAGACAGAGCAACACCCTTGCAAGGGCTCTTCAACTCCCCTTCTCATTCCTCCCTCATATAACATTATCAGAACACCTCATTTGTATTGTGGCAATTATAATGGCTTTTTGTTGTGTTTAATTCAAGTGCAACCATTTCTCTGAAGCTTCCTTAAGGAATTTTGATAGAGACTAGAAGACTGACTTTGTTCCCTTCTCAAACCTCACATTATCTTTCTTGGTATGAAGTTTCTCAAATTCAACATACTCTGCTGAATTCAATGTCTTGAACTTAAGAGGAGAAGGCCACTTCAGAGGAGATACAAACAAAGTAAAGTGGACTCTCTTGGTTAAAGTTTAACAGCAGTTTTGTTTGAGAACTTGCTTGAATTTTTGCTATAATGTATTTTTGCCTGTCCCATCTGCAAGGATGAGACATGGCAATACTGTGGAGAAAGCTCAACGTGTGATTACCTGCAGTCTACAAAATACTGAGAATCTCTGTCCTTAGTGATCTTCCCCACAGTATTTGGGCAGGGTGTTTAACTGTAGCCTGGTTATGGAAACCAAATGTGCAACTCAAGGCTGGGCTAATTACAACCAATACAGCTGCAAGAAGCTATTGTGGTCAAGGCAATCCAGACAGCTTCCAATACCATGATGTGAGCAGAGCAGCTATCACAATTCAGTTATAAGACTGAACTTATGCACATCAGCTGAGAGAACACCCTGTCTGCTGATCAAATAAAACCATTTGCAGCCACTTAACATCTCCAAGAAGGAGCAGGAATGAAAATGTCCAGTTTTACTAGAAGACCAGATCACTTTCATTCCCCAAACACAAGAAAATGCTGGTGTTGGGATCCAGTGCAGTGCTCCTTTTCAGTATTATTATACTTGATACATCAATATTCCAAGAACTCCCTGGAAAAATTATTCTTGTACCATCCATGGTGTCTTTTGGTCACAACAAACTTTCCATTATATATACACATAAACATATACATATATATATCTCAACCCCCCCAAAAACAACAACAACAACAAAAGGTCACAGGGTAGGGTCATTAAAAATATAAACAAACAAAAATCCCAATGCATTCCTCCTTCAGTAAAAAAGTAATTTATCTTTGAGAAGCGTGATAACCATTCCTAAGTGCTGAACCACTGGAAGAATTTTAGTCTTCAGTGGCCAACATGGAGTGACATTAACTTTTGTGATGCAGCACAATTGCTGACATGCTACAAGTAGTTTAGGAAATGGCAGTCATTTCATAGACTATTTGAAAATTTGGCTTCTAGGAGAAAAATTGCTTTTTGTGTTGCAGATCTGAAAGCCTAAGTGAACTGCAGCTCTGTGGCTAGTAGAGTTACTTCCTTAGCCAAAATAACTTTTTCAAAACCCAATGAGCATATATTTGTTTAAATTAAGAGAAATTTACAGGCAAGACATTACAAATGACCAGACAATGCTCTCCTCAACAGACTTAATCTCCAAGATAAATACCCACATGCTCCACAACTTACAGCTGGTTGCCAAAGACCATGATCTTGATCTTCCATTTACCTTTCTCTGCTCTTTTTCTAGACTCCATTTGAGCAGCATCAGTGCCCAGGTCAGCATATTTGGTATGATGTTTAATTTCTTTTTGAAAATCAATCCAGTGTCTTAATGGTCACATTTATCTTGTAATTTCTAACAGTTCTGCCTTCAAGCCTTCTGCAGTCACCTCCTACTTTATGGTTTTCAGGCAACTGGGTACAGCCAAATCAAACACTTTTAGAGCTTAATATTGCCTGTTGAAAACAAATGCTACTTAAAACAAAATTGTCTTTCATTACTTTTTAAACTACCACAGATGACTTAACATGACTCATTATACATCTAATGATCTGATAAGTTTCCCAGTTGGGATTTCTGCTCTGGAGCAGCCAATTTGATGGAACCTTGCACAGTAAAGACCAGAGAACAGAGACTGAACAGTAGTCACAGGAGAAGCAAAAGCTTCTTGTATATCTTGAGTTCACAGTCAGGACTACTGTACATTTATCAGCTACAAAGGTCTTCAAATCACTGCGCTAAGCAATGTATTCAGGTATTTAAAAACAACTCTGGTTTGGGTTTTTTGAGTTTGACTGGTCAACTGCAACAGAGCTTTTTTGGAAATGCATTAATGATCAGCCTGTGTCCTGCCTTCCCCTTAGAGATGGTAAAACTGGCACCTGTAGATGACACACAGAAATTTGCTTCTTTTATCTTAAGGAAATTGCTCCATAGGAACTGTTTTCTTTTTGGCAAAAGAGGAGCTTTAAACTTGCTTGAGCATTAGGGTAGCTTATCCAGCAGCTTCCACACTACCTGAGGGGAACCAGGGACACACTCCCAATTCATATATCTGTTTTTCCTCTAAGAAAAACATTTTTTGAATTGACTCACTATGGAGCTTTCCAACTCTTTTTAAAACCTTGTTTTCATGCAGTAGATAAGTTAAATCTTAATGTCATCATGAAACAATTAATCAATGCTTTCAAAAAGAACAACAGTGAAGCTGTATTAAGATCAAAACTATTTTAGCTACATAAGATGGCCTTAGAAGGGCAAAACAAAAGGCAATCCAGGAATACAAGGAAGCACTTGTAAGATAACTACTAAATTCCTAACAACAGATGCAAAAATCAGCACAGAGGACAGTGACCTGGAAGCACAAGCTATTCACTTGACCGCTTCAATGTGTTTATGCTTCATAAATGGCCTTTTTATAAAAAAAAATAAAAAGGCTCCACAAGTTGAAGGAGAGAGGTGTTTCACATTTTGGCAGAGGGGCACAGCATGCACTAAAGAGTTTGAAAAATGACTCTGATGCTAACTGGACCAAAAGGTGTTTTGGACTTTCAACAGAAAATGCATACACAACTATTCTTGCTCAAAGGGTGAGAGAGTTGGCAGTTAACCACTTAAACAAAAACAACAGAAAAAGTGCTCCAAAATTAATTACTAGCATATTCGTATGCCATACTTCTCACACGTTCTGTCTTGGCAGGCAAAACTATTCTGGTGGGTATCAGTTTTACACTTCTGACTTCTGTAGAAAAAAATAGATGAATGGTTTTAAAACCTGATACCAGCCTGGCTTCAAATAAGAAAGTTAGCTGTACATTTATTTTTACAGTTTCTAAATTACTGTAATGCCAGATGAACTGCACAGTATTTAAATTCTGGGCAGTGAAGCATCTGTATTTATCTTGCATCCAGAACCAAAATGGACAGCAACACTACAAACCTCCCTGCCAAACCTAACATGCATTACTACTTGGCTATGGTGTTTCAGGTATGAAGAAGCAGGACCATCTCCAAATGCTATTCTAACCTGCATGGTCCACTGACTGTGATATTTCACACAAAGCAGACTCTGAGCTATTCATACTCACACTCTGCAGACACACGCTGTAAGCATGTAATCCTTCCTGATGCAATCCAGTAACAACCACCCTCAGAACCCTCAGCAAAACTGAACTTGGAGGAACCAAGACTCTGAAAATCCTGTAACTTCAAGACCCTTTCCTCTCTTTTAGAAATGGACAGCTGGTTATGCAACTACTTAATAAACTTAGTATCACTCAGAGACTTTTACTTCTGAGGGAGTATCATCTGCATGACAACCAACATTTATCCCGCTGCTTCCTGCTAAAGAAGGGCTCCTTCAGCGCTCCCAGGCTACCTTGAGTGGTGAAATTGAAGAGTGCAGGTTTATCTCTCCCGTTTGGTAACTTGACGTTTGGGTCCCGTAGTTCGTCGAAGAAAGAGTGCGCGCAGGCCTCCAGGGGAGTCAGGCGGGCCGTGGGCGTGTACTCCAGCAGGCGGCTACATAGCGCGATCGCTTCGGGGGGAGTGCGGGGCCGGAAGACCTGCGGGGACAGCAAGGAAACAAGCAAGGAGAAACACGTTGTCTGCCTGGGTCCCGTCTCTTGGTCGACCAGAAGCAAGTCAGAGCAATTAAACCTCTCATTGCCCAGCAAGCTGGAACAAACAAACTGGCGGTTTGTGCTAATCAAAGTCCTGCAGTAAGTGTGGGAAAATCCATTCCTGGGGTTGAGAAAGGGTTAATTGCAACGCCTTGCACTAGAGTGAAGGTGCAATGCCAGCAAGAGACTTCATGAGAGGGCACTCGGAAAAAACAACTTTGAGAATGAAGGGGAAACTCATTCAAAAATCATGACAAACACACACAGGTGCTACCAGCCATGCACATGGGGTGGAGTGAAGGTGGGGAAGAAGGTTCAAATGAGCAGGATTCACTGAATGTAAAAATATAATACAGCCCCGCTACGGTTTTGGGTTGGGGTTTTTCTGGCTAGTGAAGGAAGTCTTACTAACATGGACTTTTGCAGGCAGGCAGGTCAGACTGTTGCTATGGAGGCTGCTGTTCAGCTTTGGAGAACAACAAGGAAAGCACGGGTGGGGTGCAGGAAATGTCTAGCTCCAATTTACAAGTTACTCCTTCTGTGACCTTATTCTGGCAAGCTACTCCCATAACTTTACAGGGATAATTCCTGCACATTTGGCATTTTTAAGGACAGCTAAAAATTGCGTCAAGAAAACCAACTATTTCAGTCTAACAGATTTTTACTTTACGTGATTACAAAAAGCAGTTCTTCACTGCAGCTTTGTTTTAAACCTCTACCCACTGCTAACCACACTCTCCATACTCCTTTCTCATTCCTTTATAAGCAAAATAGGAGGTAATCATGTACATAACCTGGATGGCCTCCTCAAGCACTTGGCTCTTGCTATGTTGCAGGTAAAATGCAGTCTGGGATAAAGGGAGTAGGGTGGGTGCAAGTGTTACCAGCATTTTTGGTAAAAATTGAGGTAATTAATCCAAAATGCTTTTGTACCAGTGCAGGTGAACACAAGCCACACAGCACCACGGAGGAAAAAAATTAAAAAATAAAAAAATCAGTGCATGACATGCTAGTTAATCACAGATGAGAAACTTGCACAGGCACTCCTTTAGTAGGTTTTAAACCAGGCATATATTCTCTCTTGAATGAGAATCAAGCACAAAAGCCAAGTTCTGCAAAGACTGAAATTTCCTGCCCTTGGTACCCAGCTGAGCCAGCAGCACTGGGTTTGCTGCAGTGTGTGCTGTGCTAACTAACTTGTGTGGCAAGGAATCCTGACTAGGGGAGTCAAGGAGCCGTGTACAGAAGACCTGACTTTATTCCTACAACCAGGTTACTGCAAAACAAACTGCGAAAGTTTCTACATGAGGCCTATAATGATAAAAAGAAAGGCTTTAACTTAACACTGCTGGCAGAGAACCTGTACTGACCACTGTGTTACCAGTGTAGGGCCACCTAAAGAGGCAGCAGGAGCTGCTTTGTGCCCGCTGCCTGCAGAGTTTGGATTGCTGAGCACAGCACACAGTGGATGCAATTATAACTCCCAAGTCACAGCCTGACCAGAACAAAATCCAAGACTGTCTCCAGTTAAAAAAAAAAAAAAAAAAGCCTTCTGGCTTCCCCCACCTCCCCATGGTAAGCAGCACAAATGTGTATGTCTTGAGGTAAACCCACAGAAGTGAAGTTGTTCTGAATTTAATGTGAGGTAAAATTACTGAGGTCTCCCTCATGCACCTTCACAGTGATATTTTAACAAGTTTGATTTATCACAGCTTGAAACCTTAGTACTTCACTCTTAGCTGTGTTTTTCTCCTCAGTACAGCTCACATATAAGCCACTATACAGATTTTAAAAAGAAAACCATTTTATTTCCTTAAGGTAAAGATGACAAGCCCTTATACTGAGAAAATTAGTAGGCAGACAGTCACAAATCTGACCCATGTAAAAGGAGTACTTGCTTGTCCACACAAACCCCTCATTTTCAAATCCTTGAAACCCTGACATGTTTCCTAAACCCTGTTATGAACTGCTCAGCCTGCCTTTGGATCTGGAATTAGACATTTGGAGGAGGCAGTTCCCAAAGTCTGCCCTAACTGCTTGAAACCAGGAAGGGGAAAAAAAATAAATATACATATATATATATATATACTAGGAGGCCTCACATGGCCTTCCCTTGCAACAAGCAGTGACTAACACATGAAGCAAGTTACAGGTCTGTGCCCATCTCATCTCTATCAGCTTGTGTTACGTTTGCCTGGCTGCTGCCTCAAGGATGCAGTTTGAACTCAATTATTCCACTTCTAGCATTTCTCTCCTTTTTTTTCAAGGCTAGGCCTAGTAATTTGAAAAAATGTTTAAGTACATACCCGTACTCCTGAGGTGAAATGTCCTGTTCCTGACGAGTCCTAAAGATGATAATGCAGTGAAATAATCCAAACAGGGGGAGTCAATCCAAAAGAGAATAGTCCAGCAAGGAAAAATATAGCCAATATTATAAGAAATCCATGGTGTGGGGGACATAGTAAATGTTTATACAATTAGAAACTTTAAACATCAGTCTCCATAGCAGCAAGTCCAACTTCACCACAGTGTATGCCAAAAAATCGATTGTGCAATGGTGAGGCATAGTATAGAAACATTTCTATATGAAATTTATGTTCCAATGCCAGTGCATTTACTAAAAAAATAAAAAAAATTGAAATCAAAACTCTAACTTGAACTAAAAGGGTAATTGAAATTCCCATAATAAAGAATTTTGAGTCCTCGGTCCCGGATATAAACGTCCACAGAACCAAGTGGCCAGATTAGTTTGTCTCCAAAGATGCATCCCACTTGTAAATCTGTCCCAGACACACAATGTAAACTTTTGGATGGTTTTGGGTTTTTCTCAAAAAACCCCAAATCCCTAGCAATTTGTAATTTGTGCTGAAGACAAAGTAAAAATCTGAGATCTATACTTTAAATTTGGATACTTTTAATTTGTGTGCACTACGAGTACCTCAGGCCGCCGCGGATTATTCTCCATTTTGGATTGACTTCCCCCTCCACTGGATTTTGTTTGCTGGCATTATCTCTTTAGGATTCTTCAGGAACTGGACGTACCACCTCAGGAGTGCGGGTATGGACTGAATTTCTCTCTACTGCGGGTTTATTCCCCCTCATACCCGTCGCACCCGTTACTTAAGAAATTTTTTTCTCCTCAATTTGTCCCCTCCCGCCTCCCTTTTGAATAACACCCTAAGAAATAAAAGCAAAGCCATCTATGGTCTTTTAGCTCTTCCCATTCAGCAAAGTTCCCCCGGGAAAGCTGCCCAATTCACCCACCGAGAACTACACGAGCAGCTGCCGCCCACGGCAGTGGCTACGCCGGCGCTTCCATGCCACGGGGCACCGCCGCCAAGGCAATGCTGGGCTGGTGCTCCGTGGTGGGAAGGGGCGGGAGGATGGACAGACAGTGGGACTTGAGCCCCTCACAATGTACATCTCAGCAGGAGTTTAAAGTCTCTGTAGTTCTCAGTGAGGGAATCAGTTTAGTAAATAATCCGCGGATTATTTTTAGTCTGCGGACTAAAATTTAGTGCACGGACTAAAATCCGGCCCATCAGAGCAAAGTCTGTCTCGGTCTAAAATACATTTGGGTGAAAGCAAAAGAAAAAAAAAAAAAAGAAAAAAAAGGAAAAAAAAGGAAAGAAAAAAAGATAAAGGAAAATAAAAGGAAAAAAAGCTAAGTGCACAAAGTGTTTGGGTAGACTAACATTTAGTATGCAGACTAAATACGGCCGGGCAAAAGGCACAGCAAGTCCACAAATGAAATAAAAACCAAAAATAAAACACTGACAGGAACTTTTAAAGCAATCAGATACTACCCCACCGGCGCAGCAATTCATTTTTCTAAAATGAAACAAGACCTTGTGTAAGGCTATTTGTCCACAGGAGGGACCGAAGGGTCAAGTTTTCATTTTAAAAAATGAACCTGTTTTGGAGATAAACAAATGCAAAAAAAAGGCTTTACATACAATATTCTTCAAGAAAAATTTGCACTTGAATAACTCAAAACCTCTTGTATCTGCAAAGCAAATGAATTTCAGGCTGAGACCCAGGTTGCTGGTTTTTTCTTCGGGGTTTTTTTTGGATGAGTTACAAAAATCTCTGGATGATCATGTCAAATGGAAATGCTGACTCATCCAAAGCCACAGCTTTTGGTGCTTTTGTTGGTTTTTCCCTCCCCCTTTCAGATCCCAATAAATCTATACCTCACCAAAAAGCTGAGGGACCAGTGCGAACTGTTTCTTTGTTCAGGCATGCTAGTGATGCTCAAACACCGACAGACCGTAAGAGCGAGTCAGCAAGGCCTGACACACTCCTCTCTCCTTCTCCAGTTGAACTGCTATCAATGCAAATCTTTTTTTATGTTACGCCCCCTTCATTTTTCTAGAACTACCACCTTCTTCAACATTTCAGGCTTAAGTGCCCCTGGTGCACTACACAGCTCTCATCCCCAAGAGACTTCAGTTCAGATGAAGGCTTTGTGCACTAGCAGAGCAGTCACATTTTATCCTACTAATTTGAAATAGTTCCTACCAGTGTAGCGGAGTTTACACCCCTTCTGAATTTTATTTTTCTGCACGTATGGAAAGATGAAAGAAAAAGGATGGAAAGCACAGAATTCTCCTATTTCACTTCGCTCACATCACCATTCAGCTCTCAAATAAAACCACATGGGGCAAAAGCTAAGTATTGTTTTAACAGAATGGTTGCTTTGACTTTGAATTCATTGACATTCCTCAAACAAACTTTCCATGCACAACACGAGCTCCATCGCCTTGGCATAATTAAGTCCCAAAGCCAAAGCTTCACAATGTGACACCAAGGTGCTCTTCCAGCCAGTGTGTGTTAAAAGACATGATTTCATGCCATCAACCACTGTGTGTTTTGCATGCAGATAGTGAATACTGCCTGCATGCTGTGCTACCTAAGAGAGCAGAGGCTTAGGAAAATGACATCTGTTGCTAACACATCAAGTTTGTGACACCATGGTTAAAAATTTCCTCACCAGCTTCAGACTCACACACTTTGCCAAGAACCACCCACACCACCGATTCAAGGCTGACAGGCTGTGCACATCCTTTTGGTTTGTAAGCACATTTTTTATTGCACATGAACATTAGGTAAGAGAGAAAGCTCCTCCCTTCAACCAAAAGCTTGTACTGTTTACAAGCTAGGTAATCTATGTAGAACACAAGCCTCAAATCAACTTTTAAAAAATGCTATCATACAATACAATTACTATGAAGCGACATTTTGATCACCCAAGTTTAACACATTAAGGGGCTCACGAGACATACAACACATTCACAAACAAAAGGAGAGAGAAGAGACAAATGCAAGACAGCAATGTATGCACTGAGCTCTACCTGACACAAAAAACCCCAAGGCCACATCTGAAGCTTTTGGGACTAGGCTTGTTCCAAATGCCTGAGAATTTCAGCATGGGATTTCTGAAATATGCCATTTGGCTATTTTGAAGCGTGTAAAACTCACGTGATAAAAAACAGAAGTTAAAAGATGTCCAAAAGATGTTAAAAGAGGCACCGGTGTTAGGAGATATTTTAAAATATGTATAAGCCCCCCAACTTTTCTCTGATTAAGTCCCTCTTTTTTTTTTCCTAAAAGCACCTCAGAAATAATAAATGCCTGATTAGTCAAGAATTCCTGTCTGATGGCACTTAGACAGGGAAAAATGAAGTAAAGACAGAAGGGTTAAGTGGCTTACAAATGAACCAACACAGAACTGGGAACAGGACCAAGAACCTGTCTTCAAAGCTACTTCTTGAGACCACACACTTTTTACTGGGCTCCTTCCATTGAGGACCCTGTGGAGACAGAACGAGCTCGCGTTTATTACCCAGTGCATGTGCTCTGCTTCTGTTGAGCTCCAAAGGAAAGCAACAAAGCTAAGAGAAACAAAACAGCTCCCCTTCTTCTGAGAACACCCAAAAATGTACCTCAGTGCTCTCAACCTCGCTGGGACAGCTGCTGTAGAAACCTAGACAGTTGTGTTGCAGTGGGATGGCTAAACAGATGGTACACTGCAGAAGACACGTTAAAGTTAGCATTTGATTTCTGTAGTTGCACTGATGGAAATCCTTTCTTAATGTTGCATTAGTGCTCACTCATTTACTGTTAGGCAGCACTTTCTTTACTGCATACGAATTGGGCAGAGGCAGGGCAATTTACCATCCAGCAAACCTGGCTTCTTTTCTCAGCTATATAAGATAAGAGACTTACACTGTCAAAAATTATTGTTGCTACAAAAGGAGCTGGCAAATATGAACTTGCTAGGAAAACTTTTTTTTTCTTTTAAGTTAGTCCCCAGCAGAGCTGTTTTCACTCTTTGCTTGTAGAGTCATTACACATCAAGTGAAAAACAGGGCTGTACTCTTTAGAAAGAGGTCAGGGCACAGTTTCACAACAGGCATAAATCAAATCCAGTTCATGCTGGAAATGAGAGTTCTGCCCTTTCAGACATGCAGGTCTGCCCTGGCCCCTTGTCCCAATATCTGCATTCTGGGCAGAATGATCAGTCAGGTAAAGGAAATTGATCCAATTCCTGAAGATATGTTGGTCAAGAAGTTTTTACCACTATGCAAAGCATAATGCATTTCAGCAATATGAAGGTGGGAGGCAGAGAACTGACCCAGCTCCATGATGAACTTAATGCCAACTACAGAACTGCAACCAAAGAAACATCTCATCCTCACTGTATCTTTGCTCCTCTACAAAAGAGCAGACTTAAACCTCAGAAAGAAGAGTTTGCATTTTCATCTTGAATCCAAATCCAAGTCCATTTACAAGATTCCTGACAAAAGAGTTTTCACTTTCTTTTGTCATCAGTTATAATCAGAAGTGACAAAATGAGCTGTCTGTTTATCCATTTTACTGTTTGGTATTCTTCCTTGAATCTACGTATGAGCAGTCACTTTGGAAGCATTACAAGCAAAACAATCTGCTTAAAAACTAGACAAGGACAAGGAGAGCAGGAGTAGGACAGGATGAAGACATAAAACCAATTCTGGAGGGTGGAAAAACATGTTTATGAGAGAGACCAGGCTCTACATCCCAGTCCCAGAGTGTGGGGAAGACAACAGGACTATCTGCTACAAGCACAGAAATATTCAACATTCAAGGTAAAGTGATTGGTATGGAAAAACACATATACAGAACATACATGCACACAAGAGGACATCAAGACTAAAATATTAGGCAAGCATTTTATAATATTAACAGAAATTACTTCATAATATAGGCAGAAATATGAATTTTTAAGTCAATATCCAAAGCTACTCTTTAGCGCAACCAACTGCGGTTCTGCACAACTTCAGCTGCAGCCAGAATTGGCCAATAGTTTTGGAAAAGTGCCAGAAGGGATGACTCCAGAGTTGGAGTCTGAAGACTCATCTTAGACACTGTTTTCCTATACTATAACCATTTGGTTTAAGGACACAGACAAAAAAACCAACTTGAACAGTATAAATAATGAAAAAGCCCCTAAAACAAAAAGGAAGAGGTTACAAAATTGGGAGGGATCCTGCCCGAATCTCCCACAAGTTTATTATGAAGGCAAAGTGATGCAGAGAAAAGCCCTTGTGTATTCATCCACAAGAGTGCACAACAGAGGGGCAGAGATGCTCAAACTAATCTAAACATGACAGGGTCTCTCCCTGTCTCCTCCACTGTCAGGCACATGACTCCTGTCTTTTTCCAACTCAACACTGACTTGGAAATTATTATTCAGGCCATTATTATTATACTAGCCAAGTATAAATTTGGGGATGGTGAATAAAGCAATTCTCTTGAGTGTACTCAAATTTATCTCACCAAAAGTATATTTTAAAAATGCCTGCATGTTTGAAAAATCTTGCAAGTACTTTCAGAACAGGAGAAACAAAAGCAACCAAACCACAGCACACAGAAGAGACTCGTTGTCCATTTTTAAGAGCTGCCTGCAGTGGAAACTGTTTCCCTGTCTATACAGTGGAGACAAGGCAGAGGTTATGGTTAAGTGAAGAAAACTGCCTTTGCTGTTACAACTTGTATTGTTCTGCCATCATGAAACATGGGCATATATATGCCTACATATATTTCATTACCCTGACATCATACTGGCAAACATGTGGCAGTATCCTTGGGTGGGGAAAAGAAAAAATTCAAGAGTCATTTTTCCCCACACAGAAAGGGCTTAAACTACATAATTCTCATAATCTTAATGAGATCCTTTACTAGCTAGATATGAGAGGAAAGGTAGGCTGTCACAGTTGGACATTTTATATATTTCTGGAAGTTATCACAGCACTGCCTTTGTTTTTCATTACCCCAAGGATCTGAGACCTGAAGGGAGCATCTGAGTAATGCCAGGATAAAGGGCAGCTGTAATGGGGCCATGGTAAGCAACACCAATCTACCACGAGCTTATGAGGAATGCCTTTAGACCTTTTGTTGGCCGTCTCACTGTCCCTCCCCTCCTCCAAAAGGGCCAAAAGATTCCCAGAAAACTAATCACCAAAGTTGAACTTCAACAGCCCTGTGATTTACAGTCCTGCACTTGATCCTGGATTTCCTCCTTGGCTTTCCAGTCACAGAGTTATATGGTATAGATGCAGCTTAGTCAGAAGAACAGAAACAAGTATAAAGATTAGTAGCACAGATCAGACTGCACATCTGAGAAGAAAGAAGGCTCAAGGAGTTGAGGTGGCTGAAAGACACAGAAGCAAAGATATGATCCAGTAAAAACAATAGCAGCCAATATCCAGAAAGGGTAGTAACTTTTATTTTATGAGCTGACACCACTGGAAAAAATGGACCTGTTTTCCAACCCAAGATATACCTGAAAGACAAAACTGTGTGTTTAAAAGCCTGCATATTCTTTTCTGACTGTTTTAAGTCAGCCATATTCACACCCCTCTAAAACACTGCTTCTCTTGTAACAGGATGTCACTTACTTCAAAAACCAAGGTAGACAAGCTGTAGGATGCACCTCCATGAATACAAAATACTCTATACAAAGTGAAAATAAAGGGAGGTTTGGATGAAAAGAACATTTAAGTTACTAAACACAGTGGTATTCTGAAAAGGACTCCCTCTTCCAAAGCACCAAAATGTCCTGGATTCCTCCTGTTGAGACTGGGGTTGTAGGGATAGGTGACAGAGGAAAAGAACAGGGGAAGCCCTGTTTCTAAAGAATGGTTTGAGAGAGTCCTGAAAATTCAGATTCTCTTTTCTTTTGCTAGCCAGGGACATGTTGAACTTCCATCATCAGATGCCTCATGCATGTAAACTGGTATGAAAATACACACATGCTTGGCCAACACAAAACTATGTTGGAGATGAGAGAGAAGCCCCTGTAAATTTTATAATGGGAGACTCCAACTCTTAAGTTACAAATTTACTTCAATGTCAAACAGTCAATGGATTGAAAAATCAGTCTGAGAAGAGTTTGCACTGCAAACCCATACTATTGCTGCAGCATAGAAAAATACTTTTTAGAGTGTTAGACTTTTCTCATAATTTAAGAAGGAACTTATCAATACTGTATTAGGATAATACCAATCCATTTCTACTGAAAAGCCTAAGATACATCTATTAAGTTAGGCTTCAAACATCCATAAAACTTGTGCTCAAAATTCCAATTTTAGCCCAAGATGTATTGAATCTGAAAAACAATATTCCTCCATAGATTGGTCTGTCTCCAGAGTTAAATAATCTCTGTCTCTTTAAAAAACCCAGGATGTATTACATTGCACTATAGCACCAGCCACCATTCTTCTTCACAAGTAGGTAACAGCAAGTGTAGCAGATCACACATCATCACAGCAATACTGAGTAGGAAAGTAACATATCCCTGCCTCCCAGAAATGCCTAAGAGAGCAGACCAGAAGCAGATACATCCAGTGCAAGTCAGCACCACAGAATTTCAAATGCAATCTACAGGTACTACAGCTTCCAAAGAGAATTCCTGATTATTATCTATGCACACTTTTTGCAGACCAAGGAAGTTCTCTGAAAACAAGACCTTATATTTGTATAGATTACTGGCCTGGAAACAGTAATCTATATGCATGCAAAGAAACATGCACTGGGCACCTCGACTGCATAAAACTAACTCCAGGCAGGGCCTACAAACCCAGCTTTGGCAAACACCTATGTTCTATTAAACAGCAGAGTGTGACTATATTCTCAGCAGTTCTCTTTCAAACAGGCTGAAAGTAGATGCCTAGAAGTTATTTCACACATACAAAAAAATTCTGTCTGCCAAGTGGTCTGGTCATAACTACTCAACAAAAATAACACTTTCTATCTATTGTCATCTTCAGTTAATTCTTCAGCTTGGATGGCAAAGATTTGTGATTCTGAAGCTGCAAGTTCAAGTCCTGTTGGCAACTAGCTGTAGCAGTCTAGTTACATACAGCTGTAACAAAGAATCACAAACAACCTACAACATTATCACTTTCACTTCTTTAGTCACTCCTGTTTTTTCAAAGCCAAAGCTCTAAAGAGGTTTTTGTCGCTATTCAATTCTAAGATCCTCTGAGAGGATTGCTTATGCCCACTGAAATGTCATCAGATGTTTTATCACTATAACTGGGTAAGAAGAAGGAATTCTATGTAATACTACTGCTTAAATCTATCATGGCTCAACATGCTCAAAAAGTTGAAAGGAAAGGATCTTGAGAAGTAATACACGGAGAAGATGTGAAGATAAAGAGATACCAGCATCATGCTGGGTAATTAATTTTTTAAATTTACCATTTGTATGGTAAGTACAGATCTCATAAATAAAGTGTCATGTAACCCAATTGTAATAAACTGGTTTAAATGCTCTTCTACACCCAGCTGATATCAGCAAGGGCTGTGTGCAGAATGACTTGAGAATGAGAAGCTATGCTGAAAGCACAACTCTCCTAACCTAATGGAGAATGCAAATTTGATCTTCCACCACATTCGTTTCACTTCTTAATCTCACCTCTGATTCTCTACAACTACCAAAAGAACATTCTTCATAAACAGAAGGAAGTTTCAGTCTTTTCATGAAGCTTCCATTTGCTAAAATTGTGCTCTAAGAGGCCATCAAAAGTGCACACAGATGATTCGTATGACTGTTCAAGCTAAGATAAGCATCTAAGCTAACTATGCAACTCAACTCCACGTCAGCTCTACTCCACTGTATATTAATTTACCTTCCCCCAATCCAAACACCTTCAATGCAAGAATTCAGATGTGAGCCTGATATTCGGTGCTACAAAGTTTTTGGCTTATTCTTGTGACTTTTACCAGGGTACAATTCACAACTGAAGAGATCACTCCCAGGGACTTCATCTGCTCTATTTTCTTCCCTCGTCAACATAAGGTATTAAAAAGCCTTGCTGGATTTACTAACCTCCCATACTATTATACATCACTTAAGCAACACACAGAAAGTAACTCTGATATGAAAATGCAAACCATGGATTAGTGGAGAAAAGCTACACAACTCATTAGAGAATCTATCACAAAAACAGTGATGTGTAGTACTACCCTGGCATGTACCTGTCAGGTATATGGCCTGCTATCAATTAGCTCTAATTAGTTTATTCAGTGTTTCTACTGCCATAGAGTATTTGGTCCAAAACAATCTGCCCTGAACATGTGCTCAGCTAGGCATGCAACCCCTTCACACACAGGTATTACTTTCTTAGCAGAAGGAAACCTGAGTGCTGAGATGGAAATACACCGTGACTATAACAGACATTTCTCAAGCAGCAAGAGGAAATGCTAACTACCCAGGCTTCAACTGATTGAGACTCAATATTTAACTTATCCCACACCCAAGAGGCTGACTAAATGATTGTTACTCTGTCCCAAGTCAAATATCCATCACTGATATGTGGAAGACCAATTAATTGTGCAGCAATGTGTTTGTGTCATTGCTAGCAGTTTCCCCTTTGGTCATGGAGCTCATAATACTGCTGGTGTGTACTGCACTGGTGTCTCCCTATGAAAGCTAGATAACAAGAAATCTTAGGAAGTAACTCCAAGAAAAAAAATCTCCACTCAACAGCACACCTACAGAAGTACCAATAGAATATCATCTATGAGAGAAGCATTTCTGAAAGTGACTGTCAGCCCTCATCATGTTATTTAACAGCACTACAAAAGTGCCACAGACATACCAGAACACTTTCCTCATTTCTGTGTGACTTTTCTGAGTATCAGCTATTGATAGCATGACAGTATATAGAATATTGCAATCTGCTACTAACACACACACCATTATCAAAAAACAAAACAAAAAACAACCCACCTATAGGCAACTCCCAGACAAACAGATATGACAGTGTACTGCTTCAGTACCTCCATCTCCTCAGCTACATCAAAAGTCTGCAGGTCCCCAGCTTAGTTAAAGGCACCCAGTTTAGACTGAAAGCCACCAAATCACTGAACAAACTGAACCACTTGAATTTTTACTTTCAGCCCACATCTTTATTATTCAGATCATATAGACTCACCTTAGTCCATGGATGTGCCTTAATCTGAGGAAATTTGAATTCAGTATAGTTTGGATTCATTTCTCTAATTTGCTCCCTTGTAGGCGTTCCCAGAACCTATACAGGAAAGAAACAAAAGGGCAAATTGCTTAGATATGCTTCATATGGAATTAAGACTGAAGTATAACCTATCAGACACTGAGACAACTGAAGTCAATCTATGTAACTAGTAAGTTAATATAGTGTTGAGAGCAAAACAACAAAACTTTTGCACCCAGGAGAAGGAAGCCCTTTCTCTGGGCACCTTTCTCTAGTCTTTGACCACTGTCCAGAGTAAAAAATGCACTGTACTCTGTGCTGCTGCCACTTGCCCAGTAAGAGGGCAACACTAAGAAGGTTCTGGTTGTTTCTTCATTCCCTCAAACCACAAGGCTTTTATACACACTGATGAGACCCCTCCACCCCTGGCCAACCTTCTCTGCTTCAGGCTGAACAGTGCCAGCTCTTGCAACCTCTCCTCATATGATAGATGCTCCAGTGCCTTAATCAGCTTTGTGGCCCTTGCTGCAACATCAGTGGTCTCTTGCTGGCACTTCAGCTCATGTTCCAAGCCCAGTGTCAGAAATTTAATTATCTTATGAAGTTTTTCACAAAATTAAAGCATCTGTCTTAAACGTAGCGATATTTTGGTGGGGTAGAGAGTTCACTTTAATTAGATTTACATAAAACAGTACTACCAAACTTCACTACATATGGTTGATTAAGGATCAGACAAGCAGCACAGACTGTATTTTACAAGTCACAAACAGCAGTCCTCTGACAAGCTTAAAAGATCAGCCAGATACTGCTGAGTGTCTCCTGCTCTCCCCACAAACAAAACCGTGTGGGTTTGGGCGGTGCTTCCTCATCTCAGTAATTCCACATGGACGAGACTTAGTTTAAATCTAACTTGGAAGTATCTAAAAGGCACATCACCTCTGGTTTACCCTTACCAAGCTGTATTTCTCATTCCCAGAATCTGCACAATGTTATTTATGGACGCAAATTACTTGTATGAGAAATAACAAACAATTGCACATCTCTTTGTAGGGTTGGGTACATTTGGAAAGATTTCAGAAATCCCTTGAGGAAACATGCCTGACGATATGGCATTAGTGCTTTCTTTTCAGTTAGCACCAAATGTGAGAAAGCCATTGTCTTCTAGCTATATATAAAAACTGCAAAATATCTTCAAGAAATCCCATTGTTTTTTGCTTGCACCCAGTTCTGGGCACCTTTTTGCTCTGCTGAGAGAAGGGGAGATGGCAGAAGGCAGGAGTCACTGCTCTATGCTGGGCACAGCCTCATCTATAGGAAACCTGTAGTGGCACTATTTTGGCCCCACGACAAATCCCTCCACGCAGCTTAGCGTAATGTCATCACCTCATCTCATCAGACTGCACTGTCACCATCAGGCAACAAATGATCACACCGTGCTGGCACTCTACCTTGCTGCTTGATAAAGAAATACCTGGCTACAAATTCTGGTATCTGTGTACATTTTCATTCTGTTAGAAAAATGGAAATTACAAAAATGCACTCCAGAAAGTCAGGTAAGGAGGTAAAAGAGAAAGGTAACTGCAGTTTGAGTAATTTGTGGAACACAGAAACTACCATCAGGTATTATGAACAAAACTTGGTATCTCTTTGCTATTTAAAATAAGAGTTGCACAACACAAAAAAAAATCCTACCCACAAAGCAACCTTTTAAATAAAGAGCAGCAGCAGAGGAAATAAACTCTGCAACTTGTTCAGACAGTTGCTTCTTGCATAACAAATCTGACCAACAAATTGTATAAAATGAACAATAATTTTTTGTAGATCACATCACTCAGGAAGATTTAAAACCCACCTAATTCTAAAAGCCAAGGGTTACTCTCAGAGATGCCTGCAGATTTTTTTTGTGCATGTCTGAAAACACTATTTTTGCACAGGGGGTAAAAAAAGAGAATGTCTGCAGATTCCTTATATTTTGCTCAACTTTCAAAGGAAAAAAGAATTGAAAAGAAAATGTGCCCTTTCCCTGCTGGTTTTCTGTCTGGCACCCACCAGAGCATCAGCCACCCCAGCTGCCAGCCCTGCCAGGATGGTGCTGCTCTAAAAGCTTTGATGACCATCACTCTCAAACCTTTCCAGTTCTAAAAGACGAGGGAATTTCACATCCCTAAATATTATTTTCATCACAATTCATGATAGAAGTAATTTTTAAAACTTTGTTAGTTTTTTTGATTACTTTTCTTTTGATTAACTTTCTGAAAAATGATGGGCACCTTCTATTGCTCTCTCATCTTTTCTAGAAGTTAAGTTTTCAGGCCTCCCTAGTATAAACAATACTTTTTTAAAAGCATGTTTACCTTCTTTACCCTTTTTCTCCTCAAAAAATTTCTTCAATAGTTTTTCTAAGAAGCAGCGAGTAGATTTATTTTTAATATAGCCCAAATATATCAAACTGGCTCGGTTGCCAAGGCTGCTCAGAACAGGAGCCTACACAGTGCAAGTTTATTTAAAGACCACCTATGGCATCAGAGAACTCAGATTAGATAAGCAAGGGCAATTTCATGGAAGAACCCACAGACAATGTCTATTCATACATTTCATTAAAAGCACAGCTGTAACTCCAGATGATGGGAGAGGGCAACTCCTAAGCTCAAGCACAGGCATCTAAGCAATAGCATTTAAGGTTTCATGAATGCTTAGAAAAGAAGGTACTGAGAGGGATCATGGTAGCTGAAAGAAGGGATTGTCTGACCTTTCAGCTACAGAACAGCCTTAGACACATGAAATAACTGTACAAAAGGAAAAGTGACTACTAGTAGCTACACAGTGTATTTATATTTACTCTACTCTCTCGAGACTGTAAAACCAGATTGCGCTTTCAATTTGTACTGAAAGCAGATTAATGGGGGGAAAAAAAATCAACCACAAAACATACCCCCCAAAATCCAACCAAAAACTGAAAAGTAGTTTGGAAGGAAGAACAGAAGTTTTAAAGACTGCGTCAAATTCAAGTTACAAATCAGAACAGTGGGATGAATAAAGTGATAAACTGTAAAGCTGTAGCAGTACTTGACTTATCTTGAAGAAGTCCTGTAGTGGATCTCTCCTCACCCCCTAACATACCAGTTCTGTTTGCTACATGATTTGAAATTGTACCTCACTGATTCATAACAAATTTTCAGTATATTAGCAGTACCTTCATGCAACCTTGGTAACAGCAATCACTTAAGCTGCTGCAAAAATTGGTCAAAATTCTTCTTTTGAGAAAGAAATATGAATTATTGTGCTCATTTTTGGCAGAATTACTCCATGAAACAGCTGCTCTTGGTGTATCAACTCTGAAAATACTATGGAGCAGACGTTCCTTGGAGAGCTTTTACAGAATGGTTGAGACTGGAAGGGGTCTCTGGAGGTCATCTGGTCCAAATCTCCTGCACAAGCAGCATTGTCGAAAGCCAGTTGCCCAAGACTATGTACGACAGGTTCTGACTATCTCCAAGGATGGAGACTCTACAACCTCTCTGGGCAAACTGTCCCAGTGTTTGACCACCCTCACAGCAAAAACTGGTTTGTGTTCAGATTGAATTTCATGTGTTTTAATTTGTGCCCATTCTTCTTGTCCTGTCATGGGATGCCAAAGAAAAGAGGCCAACTCCCTCTTTGAACCTTCCCTCTTCCCTTCACATACTCTGTACACTGGTAAGGTCCCCACTGATCTTGTAAAAGTCAGAGAGCTCTTAAGAGATACAGGGTCCAATATTGAATTATTCAGAACATACTATTCTCCTTCCTGGGGAGGCTTATGGAAAGTGTCTTTATCAAGGAAAAAGTTGATTTTTTTTTTTCTATTTAACATTTGAAAAACAGAAAGAGAACCAAAGTAAGTACTGTAATAGCAAAAATGCAGTTGTCTGATGGAATCGACTGTAACTAGAATGAAGACTCAACTTTCAAATGAATGAAGGGGAGGTCTGTGTGACACTACAGAGCATCTTCCTGCAAGTGAAGATGCCAGGTCAATTAGTTTTGCTCTTCATTACTGATTGTCATCATTATCTCTTAAATAAAAATAAAGAAGCATTATCTACTAAGATTTACTGAAGAATACACCTGCTGAGAAGCAGACACTGCACTCATTCTCCTAGGACAAAATTTGAACACAACAGGTTTCACAGTATATTCTGTCAAGTTTTTCCCTTGACATGAATCTGTAATGGATGAAGCTCCCCAAAATATTTTTATTCCATGAACAGGGTTTGTGAAGGTAGGGTAATGGTATGTACCTCCTGCACTTAAAAAAAAGCTATGATAAGGAAATGCTCTCAAGAATGTCATCCTTAGCAAACAAGAAGGGGGGATTTATGAACCTGGAATAAGTCCTGAACTTAAATAAAGATTTTCAGTTTATGTTCTCCCAATCAACTTTTATAGGAGGAGAAGATGGATTATTCAGCTCCAAAAGACACTTCAGTTACACCTCAGTACCAAGACAGCTGCTGCCCACACCTGCTTCACTATGCAAAACTGCGCTGAGTCATTTATGACCAAACCCACACTGTTGCAACAGCAGAGGAAAGGGAAACTGCAAGAGTTTCAACAAATCCCAGTGGAATAAAGGCCCTTTATGACAACCATTGTTACTGCTGAACATTTGCCAAAATGTAATCAGTTAGCAGCATAGGGACCTTGGTTAGAACCAAGGGTTCAGAAGTTCCAGCTGGTAGTAACTAAACTAGAGAGGGGAGAATGTGGTAATTTAAATCAGAAACCTCTAGAAAGTCATGGTTGCAGTGGTACAGTGGTTTTCCCTGGGAAAACTGTGCAAGTTTATGATGAAATGTATTCCTAAAAGTCTGATGTTTATGACTTACCAGATGGCATAATTAATACTTCTGCAAACATGACTGCACCTCTTCAGAAAGTTGTGAGAGGTGTGCCAATAGTTATTTAAAAAATTCATAGTGTAGCATCTCAAGCAGTTAACATGGCTTGATACGATACTTCAAGAGGTCTGTGGTAGAAAGTACAATAAACTTACCCAGTTTATATACACTTCCCTTCAAAAACACTTTCTTGTCAAACAATGAAAGCCAACTAAATATAGGTATTTTTTTTCTATTTATAACACAAAAGGAGCTATACATCAGGAATAGGAAGAAATCCATTGTCACTGCTGACATGAATATAATTGCTCATCAACTTTTTCTACTGCCTGCCTGCAAGCACTGGAAGTGATGAATTAAATGAGGCACAGGAACAGCCAAGTTGTGATGTGGGGGGACATCAGGGAAAAAATGCCGGGAGACTTCCCTTAGGGCTGAGGGCAGAAGCCATGTGAAAGCCCATGTCAGACGTCTTCAGCACAGGACCACAGCCAATCAAATGAAACACTCTCCTATGGCTTACTCTCCCGGAAGACAAGGCTCCTCTCTGCCCATTAACTACTCTGACTGGATTTATTTTATTTCAAAAACTGAGCCCAAAATAGTACCTTGACATTTGAGCATGAGCCATATATTATAATTGCAGTCTATACTTAGCATTAGGCGCAGTAAAACTGTCAAGAGCCCAACAAGTTACACATGAATAGGATTCCTGATACTACTGAACTTGATTTTTCATACATTTTTTCCCCCTTGCTCCCCCTTAGCCAGGGAACTATGAGAAGATGATTTTATTATTCCTCTTAAATTACCATAAAATGCCAGTTTCGGTGCGAGGAATAATCACAGTGCAGCAACAACCAAAAAACTCAACGCTAACACCACTCCCACCCCATAACCCCCACTTCTTTCCTGCAGTTTTCACAAGTTGGTTGATTCATCTCATACTCCAAATAGCAGCATACAGAAAAAATATTTCCGGTAAAGAAAACACCAGGCAGATTGGCTGATGCTGTCCTCCCCATGTCCCAGGGCTGCTCAGATAATTATTGCTGCTTCGTTCTTTTAACAGGTAATTTTTTTCCCTGCTTTTGAGAGGAGGGAAGGTACTAAACAGAAACTTGGAAAAGATAATTATCTTAGAAACAAACTCATTACCTTTCTGAGATGCACTTCCTGAAAGAGGAGTAAAGAGCAACCACTGTCTGCAGGAACTGTAGTTGAAGCTGTTTCAGTTTGGAAAGCACATGCCAGCCAGATTTACCGTGATGGTTCTGGGATGCTGCTAGAGCTTGTGGGGCCAGGAATGTCAAACTCCCAAGCTTTCACAGGGAGCATGGCAGTCCTGCAGCCATCACTGCTGCACTGCAAGCTGTGCACCAAAGATTTACGAAGTAGTCTGTCCTGACTGCATCTCAAAGAAAAATCATTTTGTGGTCTAAGTGCTCCTTCTTTCATACTGTATTCAGCAGGGTCCCACTTGCACAGTGGATTTTAAATAGTAAAGTGGCAAGGGCAACCCTCCTGGGCTGCTGGAAGAATCCATCAGGTACAAGGCTGTGTGACTGCTCTGAGGCGCAGTGTTTACTTGTACATAATTTCTTTATGGGATCACTGATGAAATCCACACTACCACCACTGTGACTGTTTCAGAAACTGAGCACATTTCTGAAGGAGATGTCATTTGAAAGCCAGTAGGGGCATGAATTTTAATGAGTATATTGGGTTACCCACTTGGGATATTCCCAGTGATGGGACAACCTAACATTTGGAATAGCAAGCAAGAGCTAAAAATAAGAAGGGTCACCATTCAAGATCAAAATTTGGAAAAAGCACAGCACATGATTTCTCTGCTGTAATAGTGTAAGTATTCAAGAAGAGTATACTTGGGTTAAACTATTTCTTCAGAAGGAGCTCCAAGACAGTATCTCCCTGCATCAAATATCATTTTGTCAGGGCTAAGTGGTCAAAGTTCTCTCCCAGACAGACAGAGAACATGAGGAAAGATCATATTTAAAGAAACAGGAACAAGAGGAAAAAATTTAAGAGGACTGTCTTTTGATGCAACTGAACATGATGCTGTGGTTCTACAGGGGCACAGTTTGTCAGAACAGTTTGCAAATACACAGGAGGTCTGGAAAAACTCCAGGTACAACTATATGGAGAAGATCTTGCAAGACTGCTTGAAATGAAACCACATGAAGACGTTGAAAGTGCATCAAAATCTGTCAAAAGCCAAAAATGCTAGTGATGCATCAAGGGACTGCAGATGCTGCGCATACGGCCTGCAGGAAGGGCAAGCTGTGCCAACCGATACATCACCATGCACACAGCTAAAGAGGGGATGTCATCAAGAACTGCATGAGAAAGGAGAACTAATTTAATGTGATAGATATTTTGAAGTCATTATCCAGTCTAATGCAAAAAACTTCACAGCCAGGTGTAGCATTCACTTGCTGTGTTGGGAAATAAACTCTGAATAATCACAGCTGAGTAAGCAACTGAAGAGAAAACTGAAAAGTTTATCTTGGCTCTAAAAAATGCCTCAAGTGTGACTGTGACACAATCATCTTGAATTGATAAGAAGCAGCAGTAAAGTTTCTAAGCTGACCTCTTCCTGCAGTGCAATCAATCAAATATAAAGTATTAAAGTCTGACGTATTTGCAAATGTGTGGGTATTTTTTTACCACAGCCCATTTTTGGGAGTTTAAAATACACCATTGTCCCTGCCCCTAGGTTTCAGACACACAGTTCCAATGAAGCTATCTGAAAAGCAGGAGCCCAGATAGTCAAAGAGCAGCTCCCAGTTCCCACCCTGCAAGCTTCTACCAAGCTCACTGCTATTCTACAACTGTCAGATCCCACGGCTCTGCTTCGCCCACAGCCAGCTAGCATTAAAATAAGTCTGTATTACAATGAAAACTTTAAATACTGGTTTTCTATGGCAGCAAATGGAAGAGGTGGATGCCATCTGTCAAATTTTTTTAATGAATCCTACCCTAAAGGAAACTTTACACAACATCACGTTTTACACGTTGTGCCAAGATTTAACATTTCTGGTAATTTTTATGCTGCAGAATTGCATGTCCTCAACTGTACTGAGGCTATGAAACTTAAACTCACTCATGTGGTTGCTTCTTTTATATCATCCTTTCAAATCTAAGTTGAATTTCAGCATCATTCTGGAAGTGCATAAGAGCAGAATGTTTCATGTCTTCTTTGCAGAGCTAAAAAACAAATCTGCTTAGTTCAATTATTGGTCATTTTTAAAGGATACACAGTAGATAGGACAGATCCCTTCCAACAGCTGGCAGAATGGAAAAAAATTGACCTTTCTAATTTTTCCCCATTTTCAAAAGGTGAGGAAAAATTTGAGGTAAACACACTTTCTTCCCTCTAATCCCACCACGAGAAATACTTGCAGGTAAATACAGCGTTACAAGGAAGCCCCTTGTAATCCCGACAATTTCTCATGGCTTGATCTTGAACACAATAATCTCAATTATAACTCTTCTCTATACTCCCACCTTCACCTTCTGCTAGGGCTTTTCTGAATAGTTTTTACAAAACTTCACAACAGAAGATTAGGAGACAAGGGTACTGAAAAGCAACCCATTTCTCCAGCTTGCACTCAGCTTCTCTTTCAGTCTTGCCTTCAGAATATGTGCTGCATAGATTACAAATACTGTCTGAAGAACATGGTACCTTACCATTCAGGCTCACATTCTACATTACACTTGCTTCAAGTTTCAGTGAACATCGTTTTTTGTGATTACTGCTGTAAGACTTACACTACTTTTCTGCCAGACTTTCCTAAAACATACTGTGTCAGTACATTTTGATTCACTTCACTTCCATATGTAGTGGACTACATAGGTAACAGCAGATGAGAAAACCCCAGCACAACACAGGTGTGAATGATCGTTAAACATCCCCCTTTCTATAAGAAATTATTCAGAAGTTTGTTTCTGTGAGGGTGAATATCATAACTTCAACCTGTAATTTACTGAAATACCCTTTACACTGGGTACTCCTTCCGTTGCCTTGAGAAATAACATCAGTTTGCCAGCACTGTACATTGTCGTTACTATGAGTTAGTCAGGAAAAGTTACCACCACAGATGGTGCAAAGGCTATCAGCAATTTTACTGAAGTACTCCTCTGCTCCAACACAACTGAAGTGTAGACAAGTAAGTGCCACAATTGGAGCACATACGTGCTATGAAATTACTGGTTCACAGATGTTTTCTTCAGTAGTCCTGAACTGATGTTAACAGCTTCTCAGCAAACTTCCAACCAAACCACAAATTTCTGCTTGCCAAGCATGTCAATAGTAAGAGACCATCTATCTTCTGATTGTTTTACTTTCACATTGTGAAATCAAAGCAATGGTAGGACAGAGCACTACGTTTTCACCAATAAGGCCTCTCTACACTCAGAGTTCTGATCAAGTCACCATGATATAAAGTTCTATTTACAAAAATTCAGG
Organism: Argya squamiceps; assembly: GCA_037834095.1. Taxonomy (NCBI): domain Eukaryota; kingdom Metazoa; phylum Chordata; class Aves; order Passeriformes; family Leiothrichidae; genus Argya; species Argya squamiceps. The sequence goes on from JBBMKD010000001.1 coordinate 25,127,353, forward strand.
TGGAGGTTGAGCTCTTCTCATGGACAACAAGCGAAAGGACCAGAGGACATTGTCTCAAGCTGCACCAAGGAATGTTTAGGCTGGGTATGAGAAAGCATTTCTTCACAGAAAGGGTGATTAGATATTGGAATGGACTGCCAAGGGACGTAATGAAGTCACTGTCCCTGAGGGGTTCAAGGAAAGACAGGATGTGTCATTTAGTGCCATGGTCTAGTTGACATGGCAGTCATAGGTTGGACTCCACCTCGGAGGTCTTTTTCAATCTTGCTGATTCTTTGATTAGCTTTAGTTTTTCAGGATTTTAGACATTAATCAAGAAACAAACCACAGCTTTTCAGAGATGTCCAAAGGCAAACACCACACAAAATCCTGAGGAGGCCTGGTCATTTAATGTGGACCCCTTCACATGTCACAAAAGCAGTGTAGCAAAAAGCAGCACACCACTCCAAGGCACTTCTCAAAAGTTAAAAGTATTGTCACTTGTACCATCATTGGCCCTACATCTGAAAGCAACTCTGGTTTTTCAATAGTGTTTCCTATGCAAACTGACCCAACTTGGATAAACTGAGTTTGAAATATACTGGGCAGAAAGGCAGTAAGAAGATATCAAGAAAGTCATAGGAGAAATATGTGCAAGACATGGAGTCTCCAGAGGAAGCTGCTGACTGAAGGATGTTCAGCAGGACAGACAGAAACTCACTGTAACAGAAGCCAGGTTTGCATGGTCAAAACCTGGAAGAGATGGGGTGACAGTCTAGAATGTCACAGCACACCCCCAAGCCTCACCAGCCCATGTCCTTCAGGCAGGAGAATGAATGACCAGTCAGTGTTGGTTCATGTCATACACTCTGTTAGGACAGGAACAAAGACACCAGCAGCACTTCTAGTCAATGACACAAACAAGTAGGAAGTTCTCCTTTATCACCCACAGATTAGGGTTTTGAAGGGCTTTTCACATGCATGCCACGCAAATATTTATGCATCAAGGCAGTGGCAAAATCAAGGAGAAAATTCTCTTACTACAATCCCCTCACGCTGATGAAATCAATAAAGCTGAACAGCCTGTGTACCCATCTTATCCTCTGCAATAACGCCATCTTCTTATGTGCATAGCATAGATGCAGAGGAAAATTATACTGCTCTCTCTGGAAATCTTGTTTCCTTACTGCAGAAGTTGAAAAAGGTAGAGTAAACAAGGGTGCTGGGAAGTCAGACACCCATCTATGAACTGTTCTTCCATGCCTCTAATTTGAGAGTCACAGAATAGTCACAGCTTTCCAAATGAAATCAATCAAAATGTGCTTGGATGTAAGTTATATGTAAGTGTTATGTATTCTGACACATTAGTTATTTTACCTTAAAAACAAGACTCTTCAGGTGGAAGGTACCTTTGCCCTATACATCCTGATTCTCTATCTGCAAAAACAAGTGCCCTTTTCTACCTTTCATTTTAAAAGAGCTAGGAGGAAGGAAGAAGAGAAAGCAACTACATATGTGAAGAATCTGGCATAAGGAATTTAACAACACTGTTTTTAAAGCCAAGTATTAACTGTGTGCAACAAAAGACAAACACTCTTAAAGAATGAAAATCATACATTAATAAATATTGGCTCAGTATGTAAGCACTTTTTCCAAGCACGCTGGAAGTGCAATCCTTCATGAGGGAAAAAGCCCCAATGTATCTTGCATGACTGCAAGAAGAGAAAGCAAAGATCATCAGGATCTCAAAATAGCATAAGAAGTGTTTTCAAACACTGTTTACATGCAAAACCCTGTACAATCATGCTGGAATGTAAGTATGTTCACCAGTTTATAACAGTGCATGTTTTCACACTGATTCCCAGGAAATAATGCAGTCAAAACAACATTTAACATTCCATACCTTGATTATTTCCACCAACTGATCGACACCACTGTCACCTGGAAAGATCGGTTGTCCTAGTAACAGTTCAGCCAACACACAGCCTGCTGACCACACATCTGAAAAGGGAAAGGTGGAGGACAGGGAAAGGTATCAGTAAAATATACATATTAAGCCATTCATAAAAAACCCAGCCATTTTAAGCTGCTTGCTTTATCCTTTGCTATGTTTGATAGTGAATGCAGCACAGCTAAAAATAAAAAAACCACTCCTATGCTAGTGCTACCAGATACCTGGTATAAAACAACAGTGTGCAGAAGTCAAACTGTGAGATAATGAGAACTGGAAAATCATGTTAAATGCCATAATATATTGACATTAAAACTTACACATGCAGGGAAAAGACCATAGCTTGCCATTTGTAAATTGAGAATTTCCCCAAACCCTGTGTTGGTTTGAATCACACTGATCATGAACTATGCATAGGTATCATCCAACACAATGGTTGATGTTTGTACAGCTTCCAAGTGTTGAACAGACTCAGTTTTTCATACATATATTGAAAGCATACACACACCGACAGATGAACCAGTAGTGCAAGTATTACTGGTATCCTGAAGTACATGATGATTAAGGGATCTGGGGGCAGCCTCTCTAACAGTCACTTCAAGATCTAGTCTTCATCCCACTTTCATTTGCCACCTTCTCTCCAAGTCATAGGTCACACGTCAACAGCATCTTTAGAAGAATCCTTTAAATAACTTTTGTATGCACACCAAAAGCCTCAAGTAGTCCTTAGGAGCTATTCCTCTCCTATATGTAGGACTTTTTCATCATCTATTGCAGGTATATCTTCTTAAATAATTAGGCACTTGAATAATACAGAAGCAACTTAGGAATGTATCTAAGTGTACTACAGAATACAGCATTTTATTTTTGGAATGTAATTAACTAAAATGAAAAATCTAACAAAGCAAATGCAGTAAACACTGTTTATCAAGTGTTTGTGAGAATCTAATGTAATTACACAGCAAATAAATGGGATTTTAAGCTGCTCAACACAGTAGAAGTATTATACTTGGATGCAGAAAACTGCTTCTCCCAAAAAATGATTCACTGTAAGGTTTTCTAGGATGACATCAACTGCTGAATGAACACCTGAAACCTTACACTAAAATCCAATCTCAAACAAACCATCAGCAACAGAAGATCTGTAAAGCCTATAATATAAAGAAACACCCCAAAAGGGAAAACCAGTCCTCTTCCACCCATATTTCTTTAACTCTCGCCTACTTTTATGAGCTAGCCTTGTCCCCTAGGAGAGTTTCTTCCGAGGCCTTTTCCACCTGAGATAATCTAGGCTGTGGCAGAAATCCCTATTCCTTCATGTATTTAAACTATGTCCCATCCCTGGATGTGTTGAAGGCCAGCCTGGATGGAGCTCTGAGCAACCTGGTCTAGTGGAAGGTGTCCCCACCCATGGCAAGGGGTTGGAACAAAGTGATCTTTAGGTCTCTTCCAACCTAAGCCATTCCACGACTCCACGGTTCTGTGAAGCAGGATACACACAACCCTGCCAGTTATAGCTAAAGGTCTGAGTAAGGAAAACATCTCTGACAGCTCTCCAAGCCATCTATCACTTTGTCACAACCACTACAGAGTGGTGCAAAATAAAATCAAAAAAAGCTTTCAGGAATTTAAGATTTTTAACAAAATAATCTGCATGTTAAAACACAGTTTTCCCTCCCCTGTTTCTAAAGGAAAGAGTGAGAAGGGTGTGCAAAAATACTTCCCCTCCTCAAGGCCATGGTTTAATTGGAACATACAGTAGACAAACAGCACTGTCAATACTTCAGTTTTTGAAATTATTCACTGCCAAATCAAATGGATGCACTAACTTATGTCTTGGTACAAACACTGGATTTTTTGCACTGCATCAGGGTTTATACTAAAAAGTGTAAAAACTATCCAAAAAAATTACTTACAATGTAAACAGTAACCAGAAATAATTTGAAGTTTGAGTCTTGAATTTCAACAAGCAAACATACAAGATGATGTTTTTTAAACTTTTAGTTACATTTAATAAAAGCTGATATGGCCACCGAGGTGCTAAGAACTCTTTTGGACAACAAACTAAGAAGGAATCATGTAAAGAATGTTTAATTGCATCTATCTGCTAATCAGTGACTCTCTGATAGCTCCTGCTGTTGGACCAACACGTACAGCAACACCAGGATGCAAAGCATCACTTTTTGTGTCTCCCATGCACAATGGGTTTACAGGAATTCCACAACAGCTCAACAGATAGCACAGATTTCTTCAGAAGTATTGAAGAGATAGATCAAATGTACTAAGCAGTCAGAGCACTGTAACTTAAGAGTATATTTAAAGATACCTTTAAAGGGTTTTTAATAAGCTGAGTCCTTTACACTGTTCTTTACAAAACAAGTAGTTACACCAAATATGTAATCATTACTTACAACTCAAATCCTTATTTTGCACTGAAAAGGTTATATATGGCAAGGAAAAATATTTGACAGAATATATACAAACACAAAGCTGACAGGAGAGTAAGTCATCAGTCACAATTCACTTCCTTTTAAGATTTTGAAACTATGCTAGCATTACTTTCTTCAGATTAGACTGTGGCTTTTTTAAACTGTTTTAAATAACCTTCTGGTCTGGCTGCTCCATGAAGTTGGCCTTGAGCTGTTTTTGCTTTTCCTATTTTCCCTAAGTGCTTTTGCAGTCCACCAACCTACTTCAGACAAGTCTGTGGGGCAGAAGTCTCAAATCCAATACAAACATTTTATAAAAACAGCAGGGAGCATCATCAGTGTTGCTGCCAAGGTGAGGAGGGCTCTGTCCCTGGGGGAAGCCAAACTGCAACTGCAAACAAGTCAGACAATGAGCAGGTCCTTCCCCAAGAAGGCCAAGCACGAACAGCAGAGGGCACATGAGAAAGCTGAGGGCATCACACAGGAGCAAGAGAAAAGGCAAGGATGTAGGTCATGAGGAAATAGGTGGCAATTGCTGAGGAATACTTGCTGCATTCATGCTGGGTTTAATCCCTCAAACATACAACAAATCCCTCAGAAACCTATGTAGTAGTTCCTTAGGCACTGAAATCTTTCAAACTAGGCAATTTAATGTCTTGTTAAAAGCCTATTTACTTTTCCTTTATTCTACCTGCTAACACTTTAAATACACAGTGAAATAAAACACAGGCATTTCAAAATCCCCATCTTTTCTTAAGACATGTAATTTCACCAACTTCATCAAATTAGGACTTGAGCAATGTTCCCTGGCAAGGAAGTTAACAAATCCTGGAAGCATCCTCAACAAAATCCAGAGAGTAGAGGCTGCCTTGAGCAGCTCCAAGGAGGGACAGAAACAAAACACAATATACACAGGTATTCATACAACTCTTGATAAGCTACGTACAGTAAGGAACAAACTAAGAAATTTCATTTCTGCTGAAACTTGATGGAATTTATGCCATTGACTAACATTTGGTTCCAGGACAGTCTGCTCCTTTTTCCCCCACACCATTTATATCTTGTGTTTTAAAATTTATCTACCACATCAGGATGGTAACATTTTTCCTCAAGCCTGAAGTAAACAAGTACTAATTTCTGTATTTAAAGACATGATACTTAAAGGAAATGATCAGTTTTTGATAGTTCCTTCCCAGACACTTTTCTTAGTACAGAGTGAGAGCTAACTGCTACAGATTAATATGTGGTGTAACTACCTGCTCCCACGGGAGATGAAGCATTTTCTGAACTATTTCTTTTCACTATGTGCAAGTTAATTAAAGCAAACTAGAACTCTCATTCACATGCTTTAAATTAGCTAATAAACAAGGTAAGAGAGAATCTCAAAAGAAAATATGTCAACAGATGGTCCTTACGCCAAACTAGTTGGAGAAAATACTGAAAGATATTCATTTTAAGACAGCAGGCAAGGGTACTTTCTTCATACCTTCAGTGAAATGTAACCTACACAATAAATAAATACAACTGCCAGGCAACAGCAACCTTCAAATAAGGTTATTTCAGATAGTTTTCATATATTATAATGGTAGCTAATGCCAGATCTTTCCTAGACTGAAGAATTCTTAGACAAATACCATTATCACCCAACCTACCTCCATTAATTTAAACACAAAAGAATCATAGAGCCTCCACCTCCATTAATTTAAACACACAAAAATTCATAGAGTCTCTTGTACTACAAAACTTTCCTTAAATTAAGTTTCTACTACTTTATTGATCTTCAGAGCTGTTAGATGGACATTATGTAATAATATAATTCGCCATAATGCCCTTGCTTTTGAATGCATGCTAGCATGACAGAAGGTAAGAAAACAAGTATTTCTCTTTAAATCAGGAAGAGGCATCTGGGAGGACCACTTGCAAAATACAGTCCTTAGCTTTAATTCTATAATGTGCAGTGGCCATTTTGAGTCGGAAATTAATACCCTGTCCACAAATTTCACTTTTTCTGATCTCAAGCTCTGTCCTTCCAAGCTGAGAAGCTGGCCCTCTTCTTCACAGAACAAGCACCATTCACTGTATTACACTCTAGCTCCTCTAACTCATTTGGAGGACATGGAGGAGGAAGGGGGAAAAAAGGAAGGTTTCTCTCACCCACTTAGTACAAATTAAGAACTTCCATTTATCTGATGCTTTATGGGGCATATTTACCTTCCTCCTTTTTTTATTACCTTCATCTATTAATCTCTGCCTCACTATCCCTTCATCTTGATGGACTTCCTCCATCTTGGAGGTGACTCAAAGTTGCTGCTCTGGAAACTGTGGAAACAGCTCAAGAGTTAGAAAAGCAGCCCTGGGAAGTCATAAAATCAACAGCTTCTAGTTGCCAAATGCCAGACTTCAAAGGGCTTTTCACTGCTGCTGGTTTGAAACAATATTTGGGATGTCAGAACAAGAGCAAAATTCAGGATTACAGGTAGGCAGGCGTGCTACGTTGGTGGAAGTTTTGCACATCAAGCCACCACAAATCCATGGACTGAGGAGAAGGAGTAAGGCTGAAACATGAAAATGCTTGAAAAGACATGTTTGTTCCAGTATTTGGAACAAAAACTAAACACAGGTATCTCTGTTCTTCTGCAATGAAGAGATGAAACTATGACAGGTGGTAGAGTAGTTCAGTAAATTAAACACATCTGCTTATTTTCAGCATTGGAAGTTGCCATCTGAGAAAGAAGCAAGGCCTTCTCACTGTTTGGCAACAGTTCTGGGACACACCTGCTGGTGGTTCTTCCCCAGGAAACTCTGAGACAGGCCAACTACACAGGCCTGCAGAAGAGCTGCTCCAGGCTGCTGAGGTGAAACGCTTGAGCTTGCTAGGAAAGTGAATGAACAACTTCATGGTACTTATTTTCAGACACCCCAAGAGAAGCCAGCAAGGGTCATGCAGATCAATCTTTCCCTGCCAGTGGCTATAAATGTTCCCTCTGGAATGATCCCAACTCCTGCCAGCACGAGCAGTGCAGCAAATGCACAGACCAGCAGCCCCTCGTTGTGCAGAGGCACCACCAGGATCTGGTGGGCCCTCCCCTGCCCTGCCAGACTGAGGCAAAGCTCAGCTGCACAGCTTCTTTCCATACAAAAGAAACATCTGCAGCCAGCCCTACTCCAGTGCCTGTCCCAGGACAGTGTAGGGGAACGTGGGCAGCCATCCCAGGGTTTTTCAGCAGCAGAATCATCTGTATGACCAGCACAGCCAGAACCCTGCCATGAACATACTCTGGGATGCTGTAACACACACAGACCAGCAAGGAGGAAGCCTCAGCCAAAACACTGTCAAGGCACGGCTGAAGGGCCTGTTCTGGGAAAAAAACAGCAAACCAGCCCCTCACTTTCCTCTCCCCGCCTCAAAAAACCCCAAACAACTAACAACAGTAACAAACTCCTGCAAATCAGCTGCAGGAAGTAAAGTATGTCCATTCCCAGCAGGCTTTAGGGACAAAACACACACACTTGCAGAATTCGTAGCCAAAGGTGCACAAAGGCCCAAACTGTACAAGCTATGAAGGCACTCAATTGACATGAATATTTGTGCCTGACCACTGAAAGTCCTGTAAGGATGTAAGGCAGGCACACAACAGAGCTATTAAGGGTACGGATTTGCAGCTATTTGGCAACAGTGACTATTTAAAAACTGGAATAGGTAATTTCCCAGGTCATTATTTTAAAAATAGAGTCCCAGGTCTGCTGGAGGCACTAACTGCAGTAAATGTGATTTGATGCTACTCCTACTATGGTATACATTTAAATGCAGCACTAATGTGATACTCTACAGAAGTGTAACAAACACCACACCCCTGGCTCAGTTATTTTTTAAAGGGACCTTTTGGGTTTGAATTGAAGTCATGCACTTTAATGAAACAATCAAGATCATAGAAGTCAAATGCCAGTTTACAGGTTGTTGTGACATCCAGGATGAAAAGACACATCCTGGAACCAATTGCTACACTGAAGAGCCAGCAGTGTCATGAGGGCAAATTCATGTGTTTAAAGACAACCTGGATGAAGCCAGACAGCCTAATGCAACTCCTGGTTACAATGCTAAAGATGACTAAAAGCTGACATGGCCATAATGCAGCTGGCTGTGCTGTCAAGCCAAGGGCCAACAGTGTCATCGCCTAGTCTTAAAAAGCACTTCTTGCTCAGAAATATTTCCAATAATTATCCTATTGCAGCACACTATAATCATAAGCCCTGCAGTAACATTAACAAACAACAAAAACCTTAAAAAAAAAAAAGCTGGAAGCCTTGCAGACAATGCAGGAAAATTTCTACTTAGAACATTTTTTAGCTTTGCATTCTTCACTGATGTAAGTTTTACATTAGTTTTACTAGAGGATATTTAACTGGGGGAGTAAAGATCCCTGCCTTACATGTAAAGCTCACTTTTTGTTACCACACACACACAAATGATTCTACTCTAAGCTATGGATAAAGCACTAATAATTACATGCTCTTTCCCTTCTTTTAATAAATCTCTCTGTGCTTATTGATTGGTTTTCCAACAAGCTGGATGAGTTTGGATGAACAGTCCCAATCCCACGTGAAATAAGGAAGAGTTCTCACTATGCACCATTGCTGCCTACGCAGGAAGAACTAAGGAATACACAAACAGCAGCACCACAAAATTAACCCTTAGAATTTCTAGCATATTGCAGAACACTGGGAAACTGTAAAGCTTGTAAATGCATTTCATTCCTGCTCATCTCCCAGATCCAAAGACTGCTGAGAAAGAAGCAGAAGGCAGATAGGACAGGAAGGAACGAAGGAGTATTAACTTAATTTTCAAGCAATTCAGAGCAAATTTCAAAGAAAGGACTTGGAAGGGCAGGTGGGGTTTTCTGGCACAAGAAAGAACAATGACTGAAATTCAAGATATTTTTGGAGGCAATGAAAAATTGCACTTCAGAATGGAATTTTTATTCGAACTATTTCAGAGACCAGCAAGTAAAACAACAAAAATGGGAAGTGTAACTTGAAAAAGGGTCTGCAGTTGGAGCAAGCGACACTTCACGGGCTTATCTATAAAGCAGTTTCTCTTGCTGGCACATAAAATACTTGTTTTATGCAGTTATCCTCTGAAACAAGAGGTCTCAGTGCATTCTGATAATGCAGCTCAGCCTATCTATTAGCTCTCAGCTGGCAAAAAGACGTCAAATGGGATCAGCCACCTTCCTCTCACTCATGAGCTGACAACACTTTGCTTTTACCTGGGCTCTGCTGCTCACTGGACTGCACAATAATGCTGACTGCACTCACTCCCACAGCAGGAAGTTAACCTGCCAAAATCTCCTGTCAGCTGATGCTGCATCAGCAAATTAAACAGCAAACTGAGAGCCAGGGTATCCACGGGCAAGAGCAGGGGTGGGGCTGCCACTTTTGGCAGCAGCCAACAGTAAGTTCTGCCCTTTTATCTTTATTGTACCATTATTTTTTCCCAGACTACTCTTGGTTCTGCCTCTTTTTCTTACCAGGAAGATATGCAAGAGTTGCTACAATACATACTGAATAGAACCTAATGGGAAAAAAATTAGTGACAGCAGGGAAGTCTTCAGGAACGTGTTGAGGTGGGGTTTTTTGTTCCTTTTTAAGAACTTCAGAGTTAAAACAAGCCAGCCAGCCACTGAGTTTCACACTAGTTCAAACATAATAAGTTTAAATATACTGATTATAAACATAGTCTGCCAAGAGTCGATCACGATCTCCAAACCCTTTTGAAAACATTAAACCTTGCCTAGGTGAGTCAAGTCCCTAAGCAAGATAAAAGGTTCTCCAACATTGTGCTGAGAGCCAAATCTACTCTCTTTTGCACTAGAACTCAGAAGGAGCCCAGCCAGTATCTTAACTGAAAAACTGTAGTAATTACCAACAACCAGCCAATGCACTGTTGTCCATTTCCAAGATTTTAATTTTACTGTTCATTTTTAGTTCTCTACTCTTAAGAAAATTTGGCTATTCCCTGATCACCATCAAACCTCCAGCTTCCCCCATGTTTCCATGATACAGCTACGTGTCACGTATATAGAGAGTTGTTTGTGTCCAAAATTAATGACTAAAGGACAGCAAAAGCTAGCAGAATTAGTTGAATTAGAAGGACTGCTGCACACCATATATTAAAGTTGTAAACAGAATTTAAAGTCTATCATTAGACCACACCTACCTCCCCCATAAACTCTTTACTGAAAGCCAAGTGAATAAATTACAATTTATGTCTAAACCACAGCACATCAGAAGCAGTAGCTGATTTCCTACAGACATTCTTTACAGTTACTTCAAGCTACTAAAATGCTTTTCTGGCTTGAGATGTCATACCTACTTTTAAACTAAATAGCAAAATTACATGGATTTTTGGGTTTTTTTTACTTTTAATCAGATTTCACCCCTCGACATTGAAAAAGGTCCTTTCCTAGTGTAATTGATGCTGAAATCTCAAAAGGTGTAGAAAGCATAGCAGCCATCTACAAAACATCTGTATTTCTTCTTTAAAAAGTACTTCTTTAAAAAGTGGTACCTAATAATTTACAACCAAATTCAGCCCCTGGGGATTATATTTGAGATCTCTGGAAACCTTTGCACTTCAGCACAAGACAAAACCTGAGGCAGCTGGTACAGATGTCACCCAAATGCACACACGTACCTATACTGGAGGTATAATCGGTGGCTCCAAAGATCAACTCTGGCGCCCTGTAGTACCGAGAGCAGATGTACGACACGTTGGGTTCTCCACGAACCAGCTGTTTTGCACTGCAAAGGAAACAACAGCATTTCAGTCATGAACACTTTCACAATATTGCTGTGCAGACCAACATTAAGCTTTGGCACTCTTCACCCATTCCCAATTCCCCAGTGTTGAAGTACAATGTTCTTCTCAGCTGATGCAAACTGACTCCTTGATTCACTGTGAAATCAGTCCAATCCATCAAGCACTTGTACCAGTGACAGCAGAGGAAATTCTGACTACAGTCTAGGTGAAAAATGGGGTCAAAGTTTTGGCTGCCAGTGTTCTTCTGCCAGACACAAAAGCTTGTTTACAGTGGAAAAGAGGACAGAAAACAGTTCAGTCAAATGCAGTCACGTTTCAAGTTCAAAAGCTCTGGATACTCACAAGGACTGAGTGGGGTATTTTTTGTTTGTTTGGGTATTCGGTTTGTTGGTCTACTTTTTTGTTTGGTTGGTTTTTAATTTCCATCACAATATTCTGCCTCTTTGCTACTTAAGGGAGTGTGGTATGAGGTGACAAAGAATGAAAAAAAAAAGCCTTTACCATTGTAGTCACATGTTAATAGTCCACGATTAACATGAGGGTTTCTTTTATACTGTAATCAATGAGCCACAAAGGATTTAACTTACAATATTGCATCAATATTTCTCTTTCAAAGAATCCAAGAAAGAATGTACCACAAGAACATATTACTTTGGGAACATGAGTCTATGGACATATTACACTTCTTTCTTAATTAACAAGTGCTAAATAAAAATGAGCTAGAAGATAAAACTTCCCTTTTGGAAATATGACTTTCACTTGAACAGCACCAAACACTGCCGAGGGGCAAGCCAGCCACACCCAGTGTTCTGCTCTCCAGACATTCCTCTCAGCCTCCAGCAAAGAACTTTCATGACCCATTCTAAAAAGTCTCATTTTTCAGTTTTCTCTATAGAAACTACAGTTAACAAATTCCCACTGATAAAAAATAGTAAGTATTCCCTTTCTATATATTGTCAGATTTCAGCTTCAGCATGATTCCTACTTTGCTCCAACACTGGTGAGGTAGAGCTGAGGACGAGATCCTGAGGCACCAGCCATGATGATGCCCTGCTTGAATAAGCCCCATCTGACATTCCCACTCACTATGGGCAAGCAAATTTAGCAACAGCAGCTTCTGTGACCTCTCACACATATACCCCAACTATTTTAGTCTGCAAAGTTACAGCACAACCTGAAGACTGAACCTTCCCAGAGAGAAATCTATGTCCTGTCTCACTGCAGACTGCCAGAATTTCTCTATCAGTTCTAAGATGAGGGCTGGACTCTAAAGGTGATTCTGAGTGGATACTGGAAATAAACATGCCTTTGGAAACTAGAACATAGATGTTCACTATCCAAGACCTTCAGTTGGAAGTGCTGCTTCTGATTTTGAGTTTCTATGGTATTTGCAACATTAAGGGAATTGTTATGCATGCAAGTAGACTGACTAGTTTAACATCAGCCTTTTTAAGTTACAATGCCACCACACCTGTCCTCTCCTGTCCAAACACATTTCACTGCAATAAGTGGTTCTGTTTTTCCATGGTGCAGTATTTTCCCTATGTCATGGTGTATTTATTTTGTTTTTCTAATACCTGCAAAAATAAGAGATGTGAAGTTTAATTCCCTCCCTCTTAACATCCTTTTCCAGCTTTTCCGTAACACTCCTTTGAACTCACTTTGGGGAGAAAACAGAGTATCAGTAATTCCTCTTTTAAGCTACAAATAAAGACTTTCTAAGGGACACAGAGAATTTCTTGGCAAAGTTGCATCAAGGTTCACTTTGAAGGAAGATCTTTTCCCAGGTTTCAGGCCACAAGCGTGCTTACCTTCCGAAATCGCAGAGTTTTAGAACGGCTGTATCAGGGTCCAGCAAGAGGTTCTGTGGTTTTATATCCCGGTGGCAGATCCCAAAGGAATGGATATAGGCTAAACTCCGGAACAGCTGATACATGTACAACTGCAACACAGAAACACCAGTCAAATCAGGCTAAACAGTTAGTTTAGCACAGACCCTTATTAGAAGAAAAACAAAACCACTGAGAAAAGGCCATAATGTCTCTTAGGGCTATGAAGGTGGGAAAGCTATTTGCATACCTTCCCCACACACCCTTTGCTACATACACACACATGTGGTTAAAATTTTTTTATGTGTCCTTTGAGATGGCATAATTAGCATAATTCCAAAGAAATAATTGTGCCAGTTTTCCAACATTTGTAAATAATGGCAATCATACAAAGCATACACAAAATAAAGGTGTCTCAGTTTGCTCTACAAACTAGCCTCTTCACAGCAGTGGAGTATTCCAGGTTATTAAAAAATCCAAAACAAACAAACAACAAAAAAAAGCTTTAGTTGATGAAGCTATATTAAATGTTGCCCAAAGACAAGGATAGTGTCTCAGCCTGTCACTGAAGTGAATCTCCCACTGTCTCTTGCTGAGGGGACAGAGTCATTTTAATTTCAAATCTCTGGACAAAAACAGAAGGCAAAGAAAACCAGCTGTTCAGAATAATTTTATGCAAAGCACAACAAACAAATACACTGAGGGAGAGTTTTCTCTGCCCACTTTCCAGAGTTGGCTAACCCCTTAGCAAGAAAGAACACAGCAAGGGGAGATTATTACAAAGCCAAGACCATCACAGGACAAGCTTACAGGTCAAGGGGAGGATGCCCAGCTTCTGAAGCTACACACCTTGGTTATGGATAATAAAAAGTTGCTGGATACAATTAAGGATGTGTAGCATACACAGTCATAAAGGCATGGAAAACCCTATTCTAAGGTTGACAAAAGGCTGCCAGGTTATTTTTTGGTTTTGTTATGTCCCTACAATTTTCCACTTGAAATCAAGCTACAGGCAGGCAGGACAGTACACCAGAGATGCATCTCCACACTTCTTTTACAAGCACATTTTGCACAGTTCATCTTTAACAGTCTATATAACCAGGAGCAAATACTTGATATTGATATCAAGTCATGTTTGCCTCTCTTTGACCATTATCTTTGGCATCATACTCTCTCTCCCCCCCTTGTTTTTTGTTGTTTGTTTGGCAGTAAGGTAGGAGAGGGAAGAGAACTGCTTGAATTCTGGCTCTAGGCTGCTGGTTTTCGTACATGTTTCTGAAAACCACAACTCTGCACAAAGAAAAGCCAACATTTTTCCCGAATTGCCTGTTCTAGTCCCTCAAGTACGTATTGTGCAAGTGTATTGCAAAATAATGCAAAAGACTGCTCTAACTTGAGGGGTCAAGTCAACACATGTGGGATTTAGAAAGTATGCCTTTCATCTCCACACAGCAAACCCAAAATTTCCAAGCACTCCTTACAGCAGGTTAGAAATTACAAATAAAAATTAACCAGAAGATTACTAGAACAGCTTCTGTGCAGCTTTAAGTTTCTTTGTTACCCAGGAAAAAGCAGCTCTCTGCCTGCCTAGCTATCCACCAGAAGTGAACAAATAGGAATGATCTGACCTTTTTGTAGCCAAGATGCCTGGAAAATTGCAAAATCCTTAATGACATTAAGGTAACATGATCTTTGTAAATACAGGATTCTATAAAAGCCTTGTCTTGCCAGAAAAATAAGAATACCTTTCCAGGCTACCTGGAACAGGAAGTCCCAGGCATCCTGCAAGATGAAAGAGCTGAAGCAGATTTTTCTCTGAAAGTGTAAGGAAGAACAATTTTCTCAAGTTCCCATAATAGAGAACAATTAGGGCAAGAATACTGACAAAACATATATAAACAATTTATCAAAAGCCAAGCCTACAGATTTTGAGGAGCATATAACCTGGAGACATGCTGCTCCACCAAACAGAATGACCTTGAAGTCCTCTGGATGCTAAAATTCTGTGCTTTGTAAAAATCAGGCAAAAGTGATGCCCATTGCAGAGACATGCCATTTATAATTTATGCATATTGTTATGGCACAAAACTTCATTACTGAAATAATTACAATTTGTAGTTTTCACCTTTGAAACTTGCATCTTCTTTCAATCGAATAAGTTTTTTTCTTAAACCAACCCTTATATTAAAGCATTATTTGGGTTGGACTCAATGATCTTGAAGGTCTCTTCCAACCTACACATTCTATGATCCTGTGTGATTATAGTTTTAAAGAGGAGTCTGAAGAAATCCATATGCATCAGGAAAATTTGTTGGTAATTTCCATTAAATATTACCTGTATGCCATGTTAACAGGTCAATGCCACAAGAAAACATCATCATTCACTAGTGTGTGGATTGTGGTCACCACAATATATGAAATGGAACTATGAGGCCCCAGATGGGTCCCATGTCTGATAGCAAATTAGAAATTTTATTTATTTTAACCCCTGTGTAAAAGATGCAGACAACCTGAGCAAGGTTTTGAAACTACAACGTCCATACAAGCACCTCACCCCATGCAGCTTTTGAAGACATAAGCCAGTGAGCTTCAAGCGGAGACACAAATGTGCCTTTCATGACCACAACAAAAGCACATGAACTCTTACTCATATGCCAGGAAAAGGGGAAGATAACAGATTAGAGAACATCCTCTTGACATCCTCTTTCAGTTCCTGACCTTTGTTCTATTATGTCTTCACCATCTCAGGAAACTGAAAGCTGCTAATCTGGCTGGGGTCGGTCTCTGTCTAAGCTGCTTCAAAAACAAAACACTCTGCCCCCCTCACTCAGTCTCCCCAACCCATTCCAAGATTTCTGTAAGGTCAGAAACTGGGAGTGTTTAAGTCTCAACCCTCTATTCTTCCTTTGCCATAACAAGTAATTTTAAATTTTTTCCCTTGCCTCAAGATGTATTTGCTTCTAAAAATTTCTGGAAATTTACTATTATGTCAGAAAAGAGTATCCACAGAGTTTCTTCACCTAAGCACATCTGCCAGTTACCTACCTTGACATAAATCATAGGGAGTGTCTGTTTGGCCCGACTATAATGTCTGGCAACTCTGTATACTGTTTCAGGAACATAATCCAGCACCAAGTTGAGGTACACCTCATCTTTCTGAAAGAGAACAGAGAAGAAAAACAAATCAGCACTAGTTTTGAGGCATGGAGTACAATTAAAGTGTTCAGAGAAACCTAAAAGATGAGAAAGCTGTGGACATTTTAAGTCCCATCTTTAGTGTGTGAACTGCCACGGAACTATTTAGGCTTTGCACTCGTGCATTAATACTTTTGTCAAACTTATGCTTGTCATGTTAATTGTTCTGGTCTCCAGTCTAAGGTATTTTCTGATTATAAATGGAGACAAGGATAGAATTGTTCTGCCCAGTCAATATTTTCATTAGGAGAGTATTTCAAGGCAACATCTGCATAATTAGTTAAAGCACCCTATTAACTCATTAGTTCCTTACTTGGCAAAACGCAAGAAGTGCAAATTTAAAAGTTCCAAATTCAGCCCCCAACAACAACACATCAAAAAAAGTTCAAACAACCTTCATCTTTCAGAAATGTTACTTTGATCTTACTGAATTCCCAGCTATTAAGAGATTAATACATATTAACCTTTTGTATACAGTATGCCAGTGTTAACATTTGTAACCATTCTGTTTACAGGAATTTCCATGTCCCAGTTATCTCCAACTTAAACACACGAACTTATTCCTGGCAAAAGAGAACAAGCCAAACCCAAAGTCTCCAGTATAATTTTTAATATCTAGGATTAAGTTAGAGGTTCATGTGAACATAACTGAGAAACAACAAAAGTAGCTTTATAATAACGTACTTTGTTACATTATAAAATACCTTATTATACATTAGAAAAGGAAAGCAGGAACAAAGAGGACTTAAATTACAAAGTACTATAAACATGTAGTGCCTAACTGCAACAGAATTTTCAGCAGTAAAACAAGTCTTAAAGAGACTGATATTTTAATGCAGTCTTCAGTGCAAATCCTATCAGGATTGTGAATACTTTTAATGTTGTGGGGTGGGTATAATTAACTATATCAGCATAAAAAATTATTTTGAAAGCTAGTGAATGCACAGAAGTAACCTTTCCTGCACCTGCTATTTTATCACCTAGACCTTTCTATAGAGAAAGACAATACATAGAGAATTTACATGGATGGAAACAGCACAGAGCTCCCAAGGCTTCGACTGGAGCCCTTGTCAGAAGATCTCCTGGCTATCTAGATCTTAACACCTAAACCCAAACCTCATTTAGCTACAGCAATTTAATACTATACTCTGCTGTGACTTGACCCATCACTTCAAGCAGAGTGAGGTGTGCTTCTCTCACAGTGCTCTGCTGTCCTGACACAGAAAAGAGCAGCAGCCTGGCACACGGTAACACGCAAAGGAATACACACCTTGAATACAGAATATGCAGAAAACTGCTGGTTTGGTGGGTTTTTAAAGGCTCAGAATTCAGGATCTCTGTTCACCATGATTTGACAATAAAGGCTTGTATTTTCAGGACATTTTCATAGCACTTACCAATACCTGCTAACAGACCAAGCCACCTTGCATGGCCCTGCCTACATATTTCCTCCCTTTAAAAACAAACAAACAGACAAACCAAGCTCTTTCTTAATATCATTGCTTAAATGACAGTGGCAATAAGCACCAAGGAAATGACAGTGGCCCACCAACTTTTGTATCTATCTGGTCTTATCATACTTCTCAAACACAGACAAGGAGCAGATCCCAAAATCCTGCTTATGCTGGTGCTTCTCCCAGTGCCATCCCAGGAACTGGGAACAGTGGGAAGGCTTCTGGGGACCAAGCTGGGGAGAAGAAAATTTTTGAAATGGATGATAAGAGACAACTACCAGCAGTGCAGAGGAAGTACCAGACAGCTCTGGAACTCCACAGACGTGCAAATGTATGCAAGGAAAAAAAAATAATAAACTTGTATTTTAGCACTTTCCCTGCAAAAAGAAAAGTTCTTCCTTCCTTGACTCTCACTTCAAGCCAATAAAATTCATCCACCACCTCTTCTTAGGTTAGAGCTTTCAAGGTTTAGTTATAAAATACCCAAAATAAATGTCCTAAAAAATTCCAAGTTAGCTTATGCCTGGTAAGGCAATCTGTAAACCATGAGAGAAAACAGTTTCATGAATATGAATGTTTTTTGCTACAGTGTAGATACAACCTGATGAATATGCTAAATGTCTGCCTCTCAGAGGATGGGAAAGTCTTACTGGTGACAAGTCACTTCACCGAGTACTGTTACTGAGGTTGGTGACTTTGATCCAAGGATTCATGTTTCATGTATCAAAAAGATTTAGATGAGAGATTAGAGGAAAGAATTGAGTCAAAATTAAATTATAGTGATTTTATAATCCTCTCATAACACAAACAAAAGGACATATGTAAAACAGTAAAACATATGGTCGGTAAACCTTGTCTACACTACTTCACAGCAGAAAGCTTTGAGAATTACAGAACTACTCTCTAGTTGACATAGTCTTTGCTTTTCTTTTAGTGTCTCCAGTTTTATTTCTAATTTTATGTTCTATTAAAAATGGGACCAATTCAATAGCATGACATAGCACAAGCACAAAAAAACCTCGAGGCGTTTGCATCTTTAGCGATGGAGGCTTCACTTCTGAGTTTTGATGCCAACCACAGAACCTGAACAAAGTGCATGGGTTTTGTGTGGTACTGCTCCTGTGTAAACGTGTGTCACACAGAACACAAAGGCATATCAACACCGTTCCCCCTCTCACCAACTTTTAAGTTCTGCTGTACCATTTGAGGGACCCAGAACTCCAACATGCAGCTATAAAGGCAAGGCTTATGCCATTGGCCATGTAAGTAGTGGCATATTCCACTTCTACCACATGCAACCCACTCCAGAAGTTCTCTTAATGACTGCTTTAATGAATTAAAGATTATTCAAGTGTTTTGAGTGACACTCTCCTGATGCCATCTGGCACTGGTCTGATAAACGTACAGGAAAGAGTCTTCATGAGCCCTGATCCTTCTCAGTGAGCATGAACTGGATGAAAATAATATCCAAGTTACCTGGATTCCCCTGAACAATATTCAGGACAAGCTAGGAAGCAGTCATGGCCTGACAAGCTCTGAGCATGATGTAACCTGGTTTGTCTACCTCCTGCATTCCTCCCAAACACATATTTTTCCAGTGACCCAGATGTATTGCAGTAGGAAACAGGGTTAGCTCAAAGAGCTTGCCAAATGAGGGCAACTGCTCGAGGATCAGCTGGGACAATCGAGGCTTATCTTTCCATTACAGGAAACCTCACCACATATTCCACAAGTGACTTGTTTCCACACTGCTCTTTCAGAACTGCTGCTCTGGGAACAAACCAAGGTAACCTGACTGTCACAAGCATGTCTGAAATGACTACAGAGAACAGAAAAGTCCAGAGGAACCTGATGCATACGAAATAGAGAAAGCAAACACAAGATGTCATTAAATAACTCACCTCTCCTTAAACACTTTGGGCTTACTAGCTTTGTGCTGCAGGTCAAATGTTTATGTGCATTTATATATTCTCCTGTGCTTGCTGCTAAGGTTATGACCATGTACAGTTCAAAATAAAAAGGGGAAGGGCAGAAAGCCAGCTCCTGAAACCAGGATCAAAGTATTTCATTACGATTTTGACTTCAGCAATGCAGCTCCATGTACCAGCAACTGCATCAAGTGCTAGAAGCTGCTTTTTGTCACTTGGCAGATAAATCCTCAGTTGACAAACACTGCTCCAAAAAGGGCCATAGCAAAATTACCACTGCTTTGACATCAAATTGCTCTGCACCTCTCAAAAACCAATTCAGGCACTACTTCACTTTGGTGGGAAATACTTAATGCAAGTAAATACTCACACAACCTGTACCATAATAAGAGGCATCAGAAAGACTAGGACACAAAACCCAAAACATTTCAGCAGCTTCATTTTTTTTCTTGCCCCAGAAACTGGAGACAAAACAGAATGAAAGTACATGAGTATTAGACACAATGTGGCTGAGGACTGAGTGATATTGAAAACATTGCCTTACTGACAAAGGAAAGGCTGATGGAGGTCTCAAACTCCACTTTACAACTCATCTTTCTTTCAGTCCACATAAGTAATCTCTTTAAAGCACCCTCCAGCTGTGCTTAATTGAGGCAAATATAAAGAAACAACTATTGAATTAAAATAAAGCAATGGCTATTGAATTCAAAAATTACTTTTCTAGATTGTTCCTTGCAGTGACAGTTAAAATATTGCTTCTCTGTGATCATCACCTACCTCAACAAACCTCAAATTGATCCTGAGTGGTTCCTACAAGCTTTTGTTTTCATGTATCAGACACACTACATTTACAACGTCCACATATAAATCAGCAACCAATATTAAGTCAGTCACAGTCCAACTATTTCCCCTGTTTATCACCATGATGATAGAAGCCAGGGAGGTCATACATGCTAAACACCAGACTGACAGCAAAAGGAAAATTCTTACTCTGAAAATATGTCAGCATCTAATAAGACATTGGAAATATTCCTGAACTGTCAAGGCCTATGTGGAATCTAAGGAAAACTTCTCAGAACATCAAGTAATAAGATAAAAAGGTCAAGAAACTATTCTGGGTGCTCTTTCTTCTAGGGTGACCATATTTATTGCTCAGCATTTGGAGAAAGTGATGAACATGCTCATTTCAGTTTGTATCTCCTGGCAGATCAGTAACAGTGTGACAGTGGTTCTGGAGTGGTTTTTGCTGTTTGGATGGACTCCACCTCATCAGCTCTAGGAGTACAAATGAGTGGAGAGGAACAATACAGGAGTTTCTTAAACTAAATTTGCATTATGAGATTATGAGAAATAAATGTAGAACTGCACTCTGAAGAAATTCTCTTTACATGCCTATCCCAGCTAAATGCACACATACAAGTGATACACCTAAAATTAAGTAATATGCCTCCAAAATGTACTTCTCCTTATTAAAATTACCCCAAGGCTTCAGTATTAGAGCTGTATGAGGTACATAAACCAACCAGTTTACTCAAGAGGATGTTTTCTTTACCATATGACAGCACCCCACTGATGGTGTTTCAGAGGTAGGTGCTGCATGGAGCAGTTACTGACAGGATGCAGCTATGCAAGGGTTCTCTCAGAGAGCCCCTGAGGGATGTACCTTTGAGTTGGAAAACAAGAAAATGCCTTTCAGCATTTCATGCAGACTATGCCTTTTTTGAGAGTGCATTATTTGAACACTAGAGTGTCAGCATGAGGTAAAATATGCCCTTCACCCTGACTTAGGCATCTAGGTTTAGACAACACACAAGGTTCAAAGTCACAGTTTCTGCCCTAGATTTAAAAAAAAAAAGTTTTTTTACTTTTCTTAAAGCTACAACCAGCAGACACTTCACATCCCTTTATCAAGCACCATGTGAGACCCGCCTTCCTGCTCTTATCTTGAAGGCTGACACTGTATGTTAAAGATACAAAGGCTTTGGACACACTTCCAAAGACAAAGCAAAACCTTGTAGTGTTCCTACTCTAACTAATGGATAGACATGAGACAGAAGAAAAATTTGAAAATGCAAAATATGTGCTAGCTGACCTTATTTGTATGAAGGAATGGTGACATCCAGTGGCCACGTGTGTCTGTTTTTAGTTGCAGTTTACAGCCACATCTATTTCAAAACAGAGCTTTGGCTGCCACCAAAATAAAGGGAGTGTAAGCCTAGAGATACAGTTGCAGTTTCACACAGATAAATCCAGGGGTGTAAGAACAGTTGAAGACTCAACTTCAGTGTTCAGAAAGATACCAATACTTTTTATTAGTACTGCAAATGTTGGGCAAAGTATCTCCTTTCCTAATCCCTCACTCTTTATGACAGGTTGAGAACTGAGATCTATCCCAAAATTTCTGTTCCTATGCCTGTTTGTCAAAACTTACCAAATTGCCCTGTAATGCTCATTACTCCTCAGCAAAACACAGTCATGTTATGTAGGTGGGAACTGCCAAGTGGGTCAGCTGTGATGGCACCATAAGGCCAAAAGTCAACCCTCTCAATAAAATTCATATTTAAGAACTTTCTTGGGTCTTGTTTGAAGCCAGCTGGTTTACACTGTGTACCTTTGATCACTGAAAGGGTAGATGTTCCTAGATGATGCACAAAGACATCCTTTGTCAGAAAAAAAAAAAAAAAGGACATTTTCTGACCTAGTTTTCCCCCCTAAAGAGTGGCTATTGTAAAGGAAAAGGTCACGCATTAAAATAATTTGGGAACCCTTGATGATTCTTGTTTATTTTATGCCCAGTGAAGTCCTTAAGCTTAGAGATATACTTCCAAGGAGAATTTCTATGAAGTTGGAAACACCTGCCCCACCCATCTAAAAGGCAGGCCTGAGCTATCATCCTTGACATAAGTGATCTGTGGCTATTTGAACTGGCCATAAGTAGATGGTGCTGGGATCACTGGAAGGCCCTGCACACCTCGTAAAGAAACAAAAAGCAGAGTCTTTGGGGATCCACTGTCATCTTGACTGTCCACTATCTTCCAGAGTGAGTAGGAATTTCTCCATCAGGATATATCCATGACAAACAGCTAGGCAAGACAACAGACAATAATGGTTCAAACTACATGCCTGCCTCAGGACAAACATCACAAGCTGCCTTCCTAATGACAATCCAACACTGGGAAGATGAGAGCAGGAGCTAGAGCTGGCAGAGGAATGACTTGAGAACAGAAGGGAGACCAACCAGATGTACTGGATGGCTCACTGGCCTACAGAGAAATCTGAGCTTCCTATTTTCACTGCATGCACCTCCCACACGAAGGATCCAGCCACTGCTGCCTACTCTGCTCTTGTGAAGCCCTACCACAGGCAGACAAAACTGCTATTTCTAATAACAAAACCTACTCAAAACCAGAGATTGCTCACAACTACAACTAAGGAAATTCCCAGCCTGTTGCAAGCCCTAGCAGCAGTAACTGATAATCATTACATGATGACTGGTGCCCTTTGTGAAATGAGCTTGGCAGGCCTCAGGCAAGGACTACAGAGATACTAACATCACAGAACTCCTCATAATTGGCATTAATTGCTTCTTTGTTGACAACACACAAGATCTGCCAGGGACTGAATGAATGGTAGTTACTGAATTCATCTCTAGTGATGGCCCTTCAGCACATTACTAGGCTGGTGCAAAACATTCACATAGACTGTCAGTGCAAAATTGGGCTCAAGGCTCTGTTAATTGCCCGTTTTATGCAGCAACTTTTTTGTTGGTGTTTTTTGTTTTTTTTTAAGTTCAATCAAGAAACCAAATGGTTCCCATTGTAACAGGAACAAACTGGATGGTTCTTACATGAGGACTCTTCTGAACATGCCTGCAAGGAATATGGTGATGTTCATGCCTCTTTGAAGGTGGAGGATGTAACAGGAATGCAATGAGCAAATCAGAGTTGCCCCCTTCTTGCAAACTTCTTCACTGCTGTTTAATCCAGTGCTGCCAAAGCACACGAGATAGTGCTCATGCAGCTCAGCATGGATCTCCTGCACGTTTATTTTAAACTTCAGCCTAAGTCTATGGGAGTAAATTTCCATCCTGAGTCTTCATGGACTTTTGGCTACATGCCCTTATAGCTAAGGCTAAATAAGACCTGACATCAATTAGAGCATGCAGAAGGGCCAGCTCAGCCTCCAAAAAAGCATCAGCATATTGCCAACTTGTGATCTCTCTGCTTCCATTTTTGCTTTGACTCCTCTGAATACTAAGCCACCTAAGGGAGGAAAAACTAAAGGACATAACCACAGGTACAATTACTCAACAAATGTTGTATTTACTTTTAATTTGATTTGATTTAGAAATAAATTCCTCCAGTAATTTTTCATCATCTTTTGGACACAGGTATGGATCAATCAGTCTATTCAACACACTGAAGAATCCATACAAGAAAAACTGACAGTTATGAACTGCCACAAAGATCTAACCAGAAATAGAGAGGGATAAAAAAGGCAGAATTAGAAACTCATTTCAGATTTTACACAGCTGAGTAAGTTTACTTGACAGCCACTGATTTAAGAAGTTAGGTCATTCTATAAAACATCAGAGAATATTCTTAGCAAAGGAGTCAGAGGAATTATTCCCTATATTCATGTTTGCCCTGCCTTGGAACATGGCTTGAAAGGTTCTCAGCAGAACTAGGCTAGAAAGGACAGGCGGCAAGACCATCTCCCCCTGCAAAAGCAAAGCAATACCTACATTGTTGTATCATGGTAAATGCAAAAAATTCCTGAAATAAAGGAAATGTAGCAAAAATCAACCCTGAAATATATGCCTTCCTAATACAGTCTGATCTGCAGTGCAAAGCTGACAGGCAAACCAGGCATCTTGCTCAAGATCTTATCCTAAGGCATAATATCAAAGCTATCAAACAGTGGAACTGGCTAGTCCTAAAATCCTGCTCATTTTCTCCAAGAATTACCTAGAAAACCAAAAATCACAGAAATACAGGATGGAAAAGCTTTCATACACAATTCAACCCATTATTTGGTTGTTTTTTCTTTCTCTCTGGCTCATTCCACTAGATATAATTACACATTTTAGATTACTGAAAAGCACATTACAGCTATGAAAGTCAGTGCCCTGCTATCAGATATCTCACACAGCCTCAAAAGAAGAAAAAATCAGAATCTACTCTAGCAAATTCATTAAGGAAGAGGCTTTTGCAAAAACTGAGTTATCCAACAGGTCTGACAAATGTCTGCAAACTTTCAAAAAGAATGAATCAAGGAGGAAATAGTTTATAGAAGCAACTTGAATGCCAAGCCTGTCAATTGTCATCTTAATATAAATTACATCCCTTCTTTGAGCTCTTTTAGACTAGAAATCATTAGTCAAACATGATTAATACTTAGTACTCAGAACAACTTTTTATATCTATATATACACATAAAGGTATAAATACATGTGCATGTATATATATATATACACACACACACTTTGCTATATAAAGGCAATATAAATTCAAAGATGCTCAGACAAGAGGGAGCCACCCAGTCACAGAAAAGAAAGAAGAAGAAATCAGTCAAAGCCACGTTTGATATAGGATTTTCATGCTGCTAAGGCTTGATGGTTTTTGTTCAAAAGCAGGAAAGAAGTTTAAGCAAATGGGAGATATAAAAAGGAGAGTTCATCACAAGGACAAAGATAAGATAGAGGGCTCAAACCCTTCAAGCAGTTCCACACAGCCTGGAGGAACAGCTGATGGAGAGCTCCAATCTCTACAAACTAGAGCTACAACTTGGACACAGCTAAGGAATGGTCTTACTAGCAAGTGGTTTTCAGACTTGTTTTTCTATTTGATACTTTTCCAGTATTCCAATCAAGAATGAAACCTCCTGTTTTGCTAGAATGAAGCCAGTGTTAAGGTTCCTCAGTGTCTAAAAATACCTAGCAATTGAAATGAACTGAAGTGACTGCTGGGCACATGGCTTTCAAAGAGTGCCAGTCTGATTAGATACAGAGAAATCCTTTGAGGTATCTCTAAGCCAAGACAGATTTAAGCTTCCGGGACACTGGAAAAAAACCCAAATCTAAACCACAAACAAACAAAAAACCAACCAACAAACCAAAAAACCCACCAAAACAAAACAAAAAACAAAGTTTTAAAAAAACCCAAAGAAACAGGAGTCTCTGGGCTTAGAGATGCTGGTGTCAGGCACCAGGGAAGAAATTCAAGCAACAGGAACAGGTGGAGTAAACAGTGCATGAAAATTTTTATGCAAACCACATGTAAGAATCAAAATTTCATTGAAGAGGTCAACAGTACTAGAGTGACCTCTGACACTTTCCCATCGCTGCTAGACTTGAGTTAATGATCACAAACATAGAGAAATGGCAGAGGATCATCAAGTCCTTCACAAAGACAGTCAACAATTGCCAGCCCAACTCATCACTGTACCACCACATTTTCTGCTATACAGGTCTTGGATTTTTATATTACTCTTCCCAATGGACTTGGCTTCAATAATCAGTCTATACAAACCTGTGGGGACATACCACTCATATCTGCAACTGCTTCCTACACATCCTTCCTAGTTACCAGATGGGACATCACACTTTTCTCCCTTCTCCACTCCCCAGACAGTTTCATTATGAGGGTAATATGGAGAAAAAGATGTTATTGCTTCCCAAAACTGACAAATGCATGGAAAAAAAATCAAAAACATTCTCCTTCCTTGCCACATGAAGCTCAACATCACTTAAAGATTTCCAAAAGAGTTTTTCTCAAGTTACTGTTACACAAAAGCTCCTGGGACATTGTTCTGAGCAGTTTTAATACTCCACTGTTTGCAGGAGGTTTTTGAAAGCCTTTAGATAGGGCAGTTGTCTTCTGTTTGTCCAGGAAATTCTACTTCACTCCATTCAAGTTACAAGCTGTCTTAAAAAACCCAACCAAACAACCAAGAAAAAACCCAAACCCAAGCCCTCCTTCGCAGTATTTTCCTTTTTGTACTCATGCTGCTTGAGAAATTTCTGTTTATGAACAAAATAAAGCTTAAAAAAAGACACTGCACTACCAACAAAAACAGACACAGCTGAAAATGCTTGTTAGCACCAGCAAAGGGCAAGGAAGGAAAGGGAAGGTTGATCAAAAAAATAATTAAAAACCCCCAAAATATATTTCTCCTTGAATGCTGTAGTTTTGCAAGCTTTCTACAGGCACAGGCAAGGTACAGGGCCAGGTCACCCACAGAACACCTCTCAGAGAGGTAACAGCAGATTTATCCCCCTGTACACTGCACAAGACAAAAGCAACTTATCCTGGAGATGTCAGCTCCTTTTCTGGCTCCAAAGACATGAAATGGGTGGGTTGCCTCTCCCAGTCTGCTGACCCACTTCATGACCCTGCAGCTAACAGCCTGCCAGGAGCTATCAGCTCTCATATACAGCCCTTTACAGCACTGTGGACGAGTCTATCAGCATCTGAAGACAAGGATGCAATCTGTCTTAAAAAATGAAAAAGAACTGGCACCATTTATATAAATTATCTAAAAATTATATAGATATGTGTAACAATATATAGAAAGATCAGAGAAAATTCAGAAGGTCATCAAGCTCATTTCCCAACCTCACAGCTAACATTAACTCCCACACAGACCACAATGACTTTGTTTTTACTCCATGGATGATCCTGCTTTAAGGATAAGGTTGGATCAGATGCCAGCTTGAAGTCCATTTCATCCTGAATTCTCCCATGATTTTTAAAATGCTGATACATACTTAGATAAGGAATACATTATCATTTCACATTAAAACTAAACCTTGTAACCCCTTCTTAAAAAAACAAGGAACTTTTAAACCTGGACTGAGCAAAAACAAATGTCAGTATGTACTTCTTGAAAGTTATTAAATTTGCTCTTTCTTCTGGAGCACAAACATTCTGACAAATGTTACCATCACATGATCATATATTATTCTTTCCCCTGGGCTCTGAAACTCAGCCTGCATCTGGACCAGATGCAAAAGGAAGGGGGCAGAAGCATACAAAGACTGGTTCTGGGAAAAGTCACATAAATGCTTTAAATCTAAAATGCTTAACACCAAATCCTAGAAAACACATATATCTGCACATACAGAAAGGTAGTGCTAGAAGACATAAATAAAGCCCAGCTGTGATCCAGTAAATTAAGAAAGAGGCAGTGCATATGCAAATCTACTGCAGTCTTGTTGTATTTTTAGTGTAACACTACTCCTTATGGACCACACACTTCTGTACTGAAAAACATCTGCTCCAGAAAGACCTGCTGGGCACCGTTACAGCATTTGCTCAGTGTTATATGTCTAATATCTTCACATTTCTGTCTCCAGACATTCAGACAGCCCAGCTGTACCCCAGACA
This sequence comes from Argya squamiceps, assembly GCA_037834095.1. NCBI lineage: Eukaryota > Metazoa > Chordata > Aves > Passeriformes > Leiothrichidae > Argya > Argya squamiceps. Next base: position 25,155,325 of record JBBMKD010000001.1, read on the forward strand.
GCTCCCAGGACACATTCCTTTGTGTTTTGCTCTCACCTTCTCTCCACTGGAGTAGAAGAAGTAACGCAATCGGACAATGTTACAATGATCCAACTTTCTCATAATCTGGAGCTCTCTGTTCTGAAACAAGAGAAAAGCAAACATTAGAAAAGCTTTCTGTGGAAAAAGGTTAAGGTGCCATCATGAACACTTTGACATACAGATACCGAAGCTGACAAACCAAGGAACAACTAAGCTGGAAAGGGGCAACAGCTTTCACATGTTTATTAGTATTTATTGCAAGTGCTTTATTATTGAGAATATTGTCAACTTTGACTACATTTTCTCTCTAAAATAAACATCCATAAATCCATCATGTAATTCAACAATTACCTATTTGCATTATCAAAGGGTCAGTGGTGTAAGGCAAGAAGACATTAACTTTTCATTTTTATTCTCTGATCTTGTAATAACACAATGTGTCAACCAGAAGGATAGAAAGCCTATCTCCTTTGAATACTGTAAAAATAATGCAAGCATTGTGAAAGCAAACAACATTTCCACCTACATGCCCACCTTCTCTACAGTGCAAGAGAGGTTTCTAACAAAAGATCTTTTCCTCTACCATTCTTTTTACAATACCAACAAAAAGCACCTGAAATTGATTAGGTAACTCAATTTCCACTTTTGTTCAACCAAGGTTAAACCAGTTTAGGCAGAAAGAATAACAGCATTATTTTCCCATTTTATATCAACCTGAAAAAGCTGTTAAAATAAAATCAGTTCATCACATGCATGATAAACTGGGAACTTTACTGCAATATCCGTTGCACAAATGAGGCCTGAACAAATGAAGGATCTTACAGCCTAGCAGGTAAAAACAAATGAAGTTTTGAAATGCAGGTATGAGTAAAAACAAGCAAGTAAAATTAGCACAGCTATGTTTGTCACACTTCATTCCACAGCTGTTGCTACAATACTTTTTCCTCTAGTCACATTTACACATCGCTGTTTTTTCCTTTCTCAATTAATACGCAATCTGCAGCTACAAAAATAGAAGGTATTCCACTTTTTACTTTGATCATGGGATTGCTAATCACGGATCCTAAACTAGCAAGAACTAATACACTAGACTAATTCACTGCTCTTTACTAGCATCATTAACTCTGGCCAAGTATAGGAATATTTGGGAAGAGAACTCTTTAGCCACCACACATTCTCACACTTACATGCACAAAGCCAACACCCACTTTGTGCAGTGCTGCTGTCAAAACAATGATTTCAGATTCTGTGTTACCAGAGGGTCACATATGGTGCCTGTCACTACAATTAATTGCTAAGGAACTCCACAAGAACCACTCAGAGCTTCTAATGTGAACACGGCTACAAACTCTGCTTCTAATTCCTCTAAGCCATGTAGCCTCAGAAAAAAGAGCTGCTACATAAGATGCAGTATCACTAATCCTATCAACCCTGCCACCCGCTGACTGAAAAAATACTTCAGTATTAGCCAGCTCTTCACAAACACGAGTGACATCTCACAGTTATCAGCTGGCAATTACCCAGCCAGTAGTTAAGGAAAAGGCAAGTCCCTCCCTGAGCCTGCCTGGCCTCTGAACAGATTAAAGCTTAAGACCATTTGGTGTATACCAAGACAGGCCTATTCTATACTGCAAGATGAAGAGAGACAGTAAGAGAAAGCAAGGAGAGACCTGCAAGACTTTCATGCAGCTCCTGAAATCTTATGGAGTGAATTTGTGAAAAAGGAATACAGGCTTCACCACATAACCTTGTCAATATGCTTCACATTTCACAGAATAAAGCATTCTCCTGGCAGGAACAGGAGCTCACAACTTACACATTCTTTACTAAATCCAACAGAAAAAGGTCAATTTTGGGAGTCAAGGCTGGGGTTCCTGTGCTGCATAGCACAATTCAAACTTAAGATCAACACAATCCTATCCTCTTGTCTTGTCCAAACCACTGCTGGCCAGGGGGTATCTCCCTGGACCTTACAACATGGGGCAGATTTCAACTAGTGAGTCAAGGCAGGGATGGCTCTAGATCCCACTGGTTACAGAATCACCTGTTATGACAGAAAATTAATTTCTCCTGTTGGCTTTTATGGCATTCAGCAGTGTTAGTACAGGACTAAACCTAACACTGCAGGTTCTATAGCACCTCAGCCGAATCCCACCAGCATTGCACAGCCCAACATACTGCAACTAAGTTCTTCTTCCCTTTCTCCTACTGACTGTGAGATGGGAATAATACTTTTTATCTCATGGATTTACTGGAAGAAACATGAATACACTAAGCATTAATGTGCAAATATTATTTTGGTAATATCTCTACTAGCTTCTTAAAATACCCGACCACACTCTAAGTCAGGTTATCGCTTCGTGTTCTTCAGATAGCGTGTAAATGCTGATTGGATACGCTGGAAAAAAGAAATCAGCAAAAGTTATTCTAATGCTATGCTCAAGTTATATTTATACTCTGGTATCTCATCCCAGCACAAGCACAGTTTCTGCCTACTGTGATGCCTTCCACTTTGATCCGTCTCCTTCGGCTCTCATCCTGACCATCTGCTGCAGCTGCACAAAGAGTGTTTCAAGAGGTGCTAATATCAGGGATAAGTCATAAACCAGTTACACAGTAACCTATATCTTGCATCCTGTGACTAGGCAGAAGGAAACATATCTAAACTGCAATCTTAGCCAAACAGTCACCTCAGCTATCTTAAAACCAAGCTGATTTCTAATCACCACTCCCTGGTGGAGTTAAAACTGGAAATACTTGAATAGCTGCAAAGCTCAAATTGGATATGGCAGGGGAACAGCTACTGATGTTCGTGTTCAAGAATTACTTCTTTCTCAGATGAATACTTCTGGTAGTCTCACTTCACCATTTACTTCCCTGTATACATCTTAAATAAGTAACAACCTTTTCACATTATGATGTGGGCTATTAAATACCAGTGCAGAATGGCATGGAGGGGATGGGGAAATATCAGATTATAACCAGGGAACCTTTAGTGAAATGAACAGTGACAGATGTCATGCACCAAGTGCAAGAGACAAAATGCATGTCTAAAGATAATGCAAACTAAAATCCTTACAAAACATACTGATGAGAAAGGCACACAGTGCACATTCAAAATACAGGATAGATGAAACCTAAGGCTCATGCCTATCCTTAACTCATCACTTTTGTCTCCCAAGAAACATGGATGCAAAATCAAAGACTCAAAGAGGAGGAAGTTGTGTTACTTCCCTGTTCTCCCACCCATTCAACATGAAGGAAAGGGTTGAGATTTCTAACTGAACGAGTGTACCAGGTCTGGTAAGCAGCACAGAAAGCAAAACCCTTCAGCAGCAGCCTTGCCACAGGAGAGGGCCCAGCAGACACCCATTCCCACCAGAACGTGCTGCTGCGGCACACGTTCCTTTGAGGAGCCGCAAACCAAAGGGACTGTGAACACATTACTCAGCAAATTTTCTGCAGTGCCATTTCTTTATCTAAAATAGATTTCTTTATCCAGAAGGCAAAGGCTGCTGATGTAGACTGCTTTATGATCAGTGCATTTAAGCCCTTCAGACTGAAGCAAATGCCACGTGGCAGAACCCTGTCCATCACTTATGAAGAAAACTTTCCTACACCAGACTGCCTCTTATCTGTTCATTATATTGAAGAAAATTGGCAGCTCATCAAGGTTAAAGATCTGGTTAAAGATTGCCAAGACATCAGATTTATAACTTCAAAGCACAGCCAATAAAGTTCATGCATGAAGATTCATGCCTTCTCTCCGAAGTCACATTCCCGATCCCTCAGAGCTGTGCTAACACTGCAGGTGATACGATACCAACAAGGCAAGGTCATTCCTGCCTCACTGCTGGAATCTGCTATGACTGACTAGGATAACCATCACTCCCTGCCACACACACTCCCTTTCCTCCCCATCCAGGATTTCTAGAGCTAAACCAGTTTGCATTCATCATTCCTAGCCTGATTCTTTGCCTTCTCCCCGCCTCACACCCTCCCCATCCCCTTCTCCCTCCCCTTCTTACAGCAGGGGATAAAATGACTGGTTCATCAGAGATAAGGCTTTATGGACTTGCAAGTTCCTGAACTGGACTAGGGCAAATGAAGGTGAAAGGTTTTGTACAGCTCATGTCAGCATGACATCGTCAATATACACCCAATGAAGTGAAGAAATACAACCTGAATCCAGTTCAGAAGAGACTTCCTCAGTTTCTTTAGCTGAAGGGCATGATGGATTTTGATTTTTGTTTTTCTTCTGAATTGCCTTTTTGAAGTCTCAGCAAGGTTCTTTGAAGATTATGTTCAGTGCAGATGAAATAGGAGAAATTAGGAATTTATATTTTTGCTTTGTGTCACACCAAGGACATAACCTGGTTATTTTAAACAGATGAATTATGTATGTCTTGAACTTTTAGAGAAGATATCTTTTAGATGGAGAGGCAGGATAAGCTACCAGTCTAATTCAACAAGTACCTTCAGCATCAGACTTCTTGCTTAAGTCAAGTAGGACCAGCAACTAGGGTTAATGCTCATTTTTGCACTTTAAAAAGTAATTGTTATTACTCTTGGTGTAATACCTTCAAATGATGAAGCTCAGTTCCTTGTGTTCTTCTGTCAGATTGAGAAAACAGGAAATTGCCTGAACTGTGGCATTATAGCTAGATGGAATCAGCACAGGTAGATCCAAATTTCTCAGTATACACCCTATTCCTCCTCTTGTATATGTCATGTTTACTGTTTCCTCCTCTTCTCTGCTTCCACTATAATCTTCTCCATTCTACCACATTTCTCATCCTTCATAAAGGTTTTCCCACAATGAAAAGCACAAAGAGAAAGCCATGGACAAACTGGGGAAGAAAGCAGTTTCCAGCAGGAAGCATGAAGACGCTGATGAGGCAGCAGGCTTCTTTCCTCCCCCTGCTTCTTCCCACTTCTACATCCAGAATGACTCATCACATCTACTCACCTTCACCTATTGCTCTGCTGAGCCTGCCCTGAGAACAAGCTCAGGCTGAAACCTTGAGAGATTTGAAGCATTTTTCACCCAGCAGCAAAAACCCTCCCTATTCTGACCCTCTCCCACCACAAGAAAAAGGCTGGACTCTAAAGCACAGGGCAGCAGGCACACGCTGAGAGGACTTTCAGTGTGATCCCTAGGCAGCTGTGCTTGATGCCTTTGCAGAAACAGCTGCTTGCACAGCAATGAAGCCATCCCTCCTAAACTAAGCTTTGCAAAACTTACTGAAACGAAAAGGCTCAAGACCACAGAGTATTGAAATAGCACCTTGCAGGTAACCGAGGGGTAGTGGGATCACAAACCCCGGCATATTTAGCACATTTTCACTAATATTGTTAGTAAAGCTCCAATCCTAGTACCTGTGGTTTGTCCTAAGCTTAGTAGTCAGTCCACAAAATAAAAGCTGTACCATATCTTCTCTAAAAACTTCTGAAGTTGCCTGACCCATTCCTCAAAAGACAGATTTCAAACTCCATCAATCACAAAAACACTGTCCTGCTGCCAGCAAAAGTTTTACAGAAACTACTCTCTCAGAACTGACTTTAACAGATATATAATTCAGGCATTTTACAGAATAAAGGCCAATTCCTACATCCATCTTGCCCCAATACATCACAAATACATCAGTGCTTAGAGGAAAACGCAGTGCAAAAGCCTGGGCTGGGAATCTGTCCATGCTGGTCATCAATAGCTACCCACCCATGTTAAGTCCATTTTTTAGGCAAGCAGTTTGAAGCAGAGATAAATGTCAAAAGGGATCACAGTTTTCCTCATTTACATTTGAGGTGTGGATTAGGACAAAGTCCCAGTCTCCCCCTCCCATCAAGTCACAGCATCTTTACAGCACCAGCAGATCTAATTTGGGGTGGTCTCCATTTTTAGCACATATGTTAGTCTCAAACTCATGCAATCATGACCTTTAATCCAAAAATAGAGGACAATGCCAACAAACAAATGCAACCTATGAAATACCTGCACCTATGATATACCAAGAGATGTAATGCCACAACACCCACCACCCAGTTCCTGCTGTCCCATCAAGGACTGTTAAATACTTGGAACTCACCAGGTCAGAAAATCCACACACCCTGTCCTGCTGCAACCTCTACCAATGTGTAACACATGCACAGAAGCAGTTTTGAGGGTTACAAATGGTAGAAACACTTCAAATTTGTAAGCCCCAAAGTCCCAGAAACATAGATCAAATACTGATTTATGTATTGCTGACGTTCTCAGATTCCCTAAGGACAACAAAAAACAAAGAAACTAAACAAACAAATTGGTGATAGCCATCAGCAGGTTACAGTTCAAATATAGAATTGCTGCTTTAAATACCCTCACCCTCCACCTCTTCCTTACATCTCTTCCTGCTTGCCATTCACAGGCATCCCAAAGGGAAAACCCAGAGGCTTAGTACCTATACAACATGAGAATAACGAGTGCATGTGCACTGTGCCTTGCAAGGGGCACGAGCAGAGGAAGCTGCCAGGGGGGCCAAGACACAAAATGCTTGTGTATGCACTTCTGTGCAACTCAGCACATTGTGGTTGCATCGTGCTCTATTTTACTACACAACCAGAAGGAATCAAAGGCTCCAAACCCAGCTGCACCCCGCTACCAATATCCACAAGGCTGCTGCACTTTTCTCTGTTTTTCATCCCGTAAAAATGCCATCATTAAGACGCTGAAGCCCCAAAGGATGGAGGCGCAGAGCGAGGCTGCGCCGCAGAGCGTCCTGATCCCCCGGGCTGCCAACAGCCCCAACGAGGCGCTGGCACAAAACGCTGCGTCAGCCCTGCCCCGTCCAGAATTCATTACCGAGCACAGCGACCTTCAGCCTTGGCACGGCAACAGAGCAGGGCAAAAAGCCCCGGCTCTGAACGCGGCAGCAGCAGGCAGGACCCGCCTGAAGAAGCCAGTGGGGACAGTGTGCTGGGCTGCAGCTGCAGCCAGGCCAGGGCAAGCTGAAGGCACAGGGGTCAGGCAGGCACAGGAGGGGCCACCAGAACACTCCCAACCTGCAAACCTGTGATTTATTAACAGCTCCACTGAAATTAAAGAGCAGGCAGGGGCTGCAGGAGTCAAAAATCTGCTTTAAACTAAAGATCTAGAATAATGAGTGAAACAAAGAGTCACACAGCTACCACATAGGTGGGCTAGATTTCATTAGCCCCTTCTGAACCAGACAGATTTGAACCACAACCACACAGTAATGAATGAGCTTACAGGCACATTGGATGAAAATCTGAACTACTAACACACACCTTGTTTTCACCCTATTAATTCCTTCTATTCTATTACTGCTCCCAATAAACTCAGGCATTACATCCCTTCTCAGGAAGGGACCATGTGCTCTCCAGTTCCTAACTCTTTCCCCAAGGCAGTCAGCAATGGCACATGCCATACTGTGTCATCTCCAGGCTGCTCTTTCCAACACAGAACACAGTCCTTAAAGCAGACAATTTGATCTTCATACAGCTATTGCACATAGTTTCCTATAATTGGAAACAAAAATCACTTATTTGTGTTCTTAAGAGATAAAACAAGCCTTGATTTCTCCTGGAAGAACAGAAGAAAAAAATCTGGCTTTTTTCATTTTCTTCCTGTACCTCAGCAGTTAATTGAACAGTGGAAGACAAATTCACTAGCTCACTGTTGCCTCTTTGAATGGAAGTGGAGTTTAAGAGCCTCTCAGAGACTTAATATCACCTCTAAATTCCTTTTCTGCTTTGGAAGCTTGAGACTAAACTTGGAAGACAAACTGATTTCCAGCATCACATCACTTCTAGACCACAACCTGAAAAGCACTATATCATTTTGAAGTGGTTGTTTCAAACACGGTGACCTGATGAACATCTTGGTTCTACACTTCCATTCTACAGCATCTGCTGTGCTCTGCCAGCAGCAAGTCCAGGTGTAGGAGGAATTGCAGTGCACCCAAGATAAAAGTTAGAAGAACACTACTAAGTCTGAAACTCAGAGATTGTTCAAGTCCATTATAAGATTGAAATAAAGTGCAGTAGAAGAAGAACTGAAAAGTATTTCGTAAAAGGCAGCCCTATGCTTTCAGAGATAATAACAGCCATTCTTTTTCAGTGGAAGCACAGAGGATCTCTATTGAAACGCTCTTACAGTAAAAATCCTTTTCCTTTCATAGAAATAGCAGTCAGATTTTTCCTCATGTTTTGATTTTTAACTCTTCAACTAAGAAGAAAGCAAGTATAGAAATGCCTTTAACATCAGTCCTCAGGGAGTCTGCAACATCCATAGAACCTTACACCTGCAATCGTAACCAGAACAGGTTGCAATTAATCTACTAATCAAATAAGTTCCAATCTCCCACGGGCATAAGACTTTTGCTGGGTTGCTAATCACTATGTTATTAAACATTAATGAAATGTTTTATTACTCTTGGCCTTCTCTTCTTACATATGATGTAGCAGATGTTTCATGTAAACAGATTCCAAAGGACTTGCAAAACAGAAATAATTTCTGCTCACTGTCAAAAAAAATATTTATTTAGGGAGCAGGTAAGTGCTGCTTCCAATCTTTATTTTTCCTTTGTCTCAGGTCTATTGCTACATGACATGAAAATGCCTGATATTACAAGTCATGAGGGGCTTTTATTTCAATCCAAATGACTCCCTTAGACCTGAGAGTCAAGGTTCAAATTAGAAGACACAAAAAAGGGAAACATCAGGTGAAGACTGAGCAGGGAGTAAAGGGAGAGTGGAACTGGCAAGTGAAATTAGCCTGCAGATGATTATTTGCCAAGCAGAATTCAATTTTCAAGAAGTACAATTTCTTAATAATGAGCTCCCAGATAACTAAGCATTTAAAAGGTTAAGCATTCCCTGCTGAATTCAGAGGGAGGTTGGGCAGCTCCTCCTCTGGGGCTGGGGGAATGGGAGAGGAAATTGGCTCAACTCCAGGAGTGAAGTTAAAATTGGAACTGACACTTCTTACCTTGCACATATTCACAACAAGTTATTCTCCCCACATTCATGTTGGGTTTCCCACCCCCTGGTTTCCTAAGTTTGTCAGGAGTACATAACAAAATTTATTAGCTACTGCTATTACTGAGAAAACCACCACATGTGAATACCAGGTCTAAGATAAACCTGAAATAATAAATACTCTACCAAATTTCAGATGATAGCCCCATAAATAAGAATGTTTCAATGTTTCAACACTCCTTCATAGTTTTATACATAAAACCAATTCAAGCTTCCCCAAACATGTATCTTCATATTAAAAGGCAGCAGCAGCACATTTTTCCCAGAGCTGCAGAATAATCTCACCAGATGACCTTTGCTAGATACAAACAACCTATCATACACTTGGAAAGGGAAAGCCAGTTGTGCCAAAGTACAAATTTACTATAAGCTATTGAGGAATTAGTGTTCCAAGTTTGATAAAACAGTTTATCAGTCTTTGTGCTTGAGGGTTTTTTCCTTAGTCAGCACTAACGCTTTTCAAACATTGTCCCATTTTTCAAGAACTCATTCCCTTCGGCAAAAGGGTGTCACAGCACTAAAATGAAAAGATTAGGAAATCTTCACATTCACTTCTAGCCTAAATTGCCCCAAAAGAAAAGCAGAGAAAAGCAGATTTTAATAACTATTTGCATAACAAGGTGTGTGTTTTTAATGACAAATTTAAAAGCAGAGACACAGCACTGTGATTAGATTCACAACTTAGTCACACTAAAAAGTATTCTAATAGAGGTCTCCAATAAAAAGAAAGGTACAGAAAGAAATTATTTCATGTCAGGTGAGCACCATGAATTTAAAGGGGCACACTTATAGCAAATTTCAAAAGGCTACACTACCACCTCATGGGCTTCCAATTTCTGAGTTTCCCAGGCATAAGGTCGAGCTGGACCAACACAGGGCAGGGACAACCTAATTACCATGAAGCCCAGTCCTCCTTCCTCCAGTATGTGCAAATATCACAGTATCAGGATGGCTTGGGTCAGGAAGGACCTTTGAGATCATGTAGGTCCAACCTCTCTGCCGTGGGCAGGGACATCTCCCACTAGACCAGGTTGCTCTGAGGCCCATCCAAATCCAGCCTTGAACATCTCCAGGAATGAGGCATCCACTTTCTCTGGGCAGCCTGTTCTAGTGTCTAACCACTGGCACAATGAAGAATTTCTTTTTAATATCTAATCTAAACCTGACCTCTTTCAGTTTAAATCCATTCCCCTTGTCCTATCATACATGCCCTTGTAAAAAGTCCCTCTCCAGGTCTATTATAACCTCCTTCAGGAGCTGGTAAGCTGCTCTAGGATCTCCCTGGAGCCTTCTCCAGGCTGAACAGCCCCAACTCTCTCAGCCTGTTTTCATAGCAGAGCTGCTCCAGGTAGCTTTGTGAGCATCCTGACCTCCATCTTGCTTCCAGAATAAAATAAGAACTTGCACATAACCCCGCAGCAAGTAAAAGGAAGAGAACTGCTGAAAACAAAGGGACTGAAGGAACAAAGATGATTTGGTCAGACCAATCATCTTGGCACCACACCATCCAAAGATTTGTCAGCAGCCATCACCAAATGCTTCCAAGGAAGGTCCTAGCCATCTGGGACCCTAAAACCTGAAGACATGGACATTTAACTTCTCTTACTGAACCTGTAAGTTGTTTCCAAAAATGCAATTGCAGAAGGCAAGAGGCTCAATGCAGGTCAAGCACAAATTATGTCAGAAATTGTTTCCTACACCACCTACCACCGTTTCAATGGACTATGCATTCTTTTGTGTTAGTGCTAGAGAGGATCTCATAAACTAATTCATTAAAACATCCACTGTTAATAATAATGCATGTAGCAAAACCTTCACTGACCTTGCCAAATATTTCCCATTACAAGATCTTATTTTCATTGTTTAAGATCATCTCCCACTACACACATCACACAGAACAGACGTGCTGTGGAGATGCCCTAAGTTGAGTAATGATCCTGCCCTTCCACTCAGCTTCACTAAGGCCACACCTGGAGTGCTGTGTCCAGTCCTGGGCTCCTCAGTCCAAGAGAGACATGGAACTCCTGGAGTGGGCTGCCTCCAGCAGAGGGAAACAAAACTGGTGAAGGCACTGGAACATCTCACTTAGGAGGAATGGTTGAGGGGTGTGGGCCTGTTCAGCCTCGAGAAGAGACGACAGAGGGAACCCCATCAATGTCTGTAAGCACCTGAAGGGAGGGTGCCAAGAGGATGGAGCCAGGCTCTTCTTGGTGGTGCCAAACCATGAGACAAGAGAAAATGAGTACAAACTGATGCATAGAAGTTCCACCTGAATATGAGGGAAGAACTTCTTTACTGTGCCATTAACCACACACTGGAACAGGCTGCCCAGAGAGGCTGTGGAGTCTCCCTAAGTGGAGATACTCAGGAACCACTTGGAAGCAATCCTATGCCACGTGGTCTGGTATGACACTGCTTGAGCAGGGATACTGGAACAGATGACCCACTGTGGTCCCTCACAACCTTAACCATTTTGTGATTCTGTGAATTAATGTCCTTGCCCCACACCTAATCAGTGAAAATACCTTTTTCACATTTTGTTGAAATCAAACTCTCTACAAAGGGTGCTGAGACCCTTTTGCATTCCAAATCCCAACAGTATGAAATAATGAAGATTATTGTCTGCTGAGGATGTGATACTGCCTGCCCTGCTTATGTAGGCAAGACAGTATCGCTCCCTACACACTCTGCACACAAGGTTAGCTTAAAACAAGAGTCACCACACCTTGTGCTCACTGTATACTGACTTTCAGGAAAATTCAAATACATTTTAAAGGTGAATCAGTTAAAACTTTCCACATTGTTTAACTGGACAGCTGAATTCAGAAAGGTCTCAGACACATTCAATTCTCTTGGAAAGTTCATTATCTACTCAAGAAGCCAGCTACAGCATTATCACCCACAAGCAGATCCATGCAGACAAGCCAGTAGGGCAGCATGCCACAGCTCAGTGCTCCACCACAAAGGGACTTTCTGCCACCACCTGCACACAGTGTTGTGCCTTTGGACTGTGTACAGGCTGCTCCCACTAGCAAGGAAGATTCTTTCCAAGAGATATTCATCAGTTTAAATCCAAACAAGAGTCCTTGCACTGTTTACCCTTCCTGTTAATTGATGGCCTTCATGCTGCCACAGAAATTGTTCAATGAATACAGTGACTCTGTTATGCCTCCAACACTCCAGGCAATCCTCAACATGCCCTAGTTTTCCCTATGTCTCATACTACTTTCTTGTCCTACTAGATCTGTTAGCCCTGTGTGAGAGCAGATAACCTTTATGCCTGTTATGCAGTTACAGAAACAGAGTCATGGCCTATCAGGAAATCCAGCATAATATCTGCAAACTGTGTCCTTTCTTGCCCTTATGTTGACTTAATTAAAAAAAAAAAAAAAGAAGAAAAGAAGATAGCACCAAGTTCTTGACTATTTGCTGTGGCTCTTAAATTGCTGACTCAAATCAACCTGTTGTGGTTTCCTGCACACTGGGAAAGAACATTTCCATTTCATATGTTCCCATCCTGCTGCTTTTGCAGATACCCAAATGACAAGTAGATAGGGTTAATAAATCCAGTATAATCAAGAAGCTCCAGGTCTCACAGGCAGGCAACTCTAGTACAGGTTACTGTGATGTTGCACTACCAGAAGAATCTAACCTAGAAAGAACACAGAACTACTTTTTAAAAAACTGCAGAGCTTCTAATACCATTGCCTCAACTAAAAATTATCTGTTTTTATAAGCTGTTACTACCTTCTAATTTTATAACTCAGAATTGCTCACTATTTATAAAATACGTTCAGCAGAGCACTACAAAGGAGAAAAGTATTATCCTCATTTTTAGGAATTCTTCAGAAATCTGTGCTCACCTTAGTTCTCCTGCTCTACGTCCTGTTACACCTGCCAGACTTCAGCTGCAAAGTGCTCACAAAGTCACTCAGCATCAGAAAACAAAGCAAATCCATCCACATAAGATACTGAACTGAACCTTCCTAATGTTCTCTAGCCCATGCACTACATTTTGGAGTCCCAAACTGCTATGTCCTCATTTCCACACCTGCACACTTACTATTAATTCCCATGGTAGTCAGCAACACATCTTTTTAAAGGTTCCTCTATTATTTAACAGCAAACCTGAATTTTCCACTAAAAGTGCCCACAGGCAATGTCAACATCCATGATGAAGTTTTACTCTAAAAAGTAAAAAAATAAAAGAAAGGAAAAAACTCTCTTCTGTCCACTTGCAGCAAGAGCAGTGGACAGCACAGCAAGTAGTGTTCATGTCTCACCACAACACCCAGAAAAGTTGCAATGTCTCACTGCAGGAACTAAGCAGCCTGCAACAAATTATTTCATTTATAATCAATGAACACACTTACACTGTTAAACTCATCTGGTATAAATGAGATGCCTGTGTTCAAGCCCAAAAATCCTGGTACAATCTTGATGACTCAGTGTGCCTATTGAGATTAAAGGAAGATGAATGCAAAAAGGGCTGCAAACTCAGTCTGATAAGCAGATCCTTGGACAAATCTTTGAATGAAGAAAAAGATGAAGAATCTTTAAAAGACATCAAGTTATAGATTGTCTTCATCACTTGATAAAGCTTAGGAGGGAAAACAAGGAGCTTTTTGTGACAGTGATTTTGAAATTCAAAAAAAAAAAAACACCCTGAAATTAGATCCAGCTGTTGTTTTCCACATGCATTGTTATCCTTCAGTGATTCAGACTGGATGTTTGTATTTTGACTAGTTAGCTCAGGACCTAAGCAGTCTAATCAACATGGCCAGGCTTTCAAAGGAACAGCACAAATGAAGATGTGAAATGAGCACCTTTGTTGAGCCTGTAACAATTAGACCTGGCTTCAAATCTTAGAAGAACTAGAGAATATAGATGTCTGTAGTCTGCTTGTTTGCATCATGACACATATAAGAGCCTCCATTACTCATCCCAGTTCACTGTACTAAGCACTACATAAACAAAAACCCACCCTGAAGAAAGCAGACTGCCTTCTCCTTAGTTAAAAGTCTGTAACATATATTTAAAAATATGATAAACATCACACCTCACATTTCACCTTAAAGAAGAGTGAGTCCCTTCTTTGCTCCTGGCCAAAAAAACATTACAAATGCTCAACGACCACTTCTTTGACATCACTCATTATATTTTAAAATAAGTATCAACACCATGCCCAAGCATCAAGGACTGTAATTAAAATGTTCCTTAATAGAATAAGTTTCTCATTACCTTTCCAGAAATATTTCTTATTTTGGGTTATTACATAATACAACTCTTACAAAATCACTCAAATATAAATCAGATTCATTTTTATTTCCTGTGGTAGATCATACAGGAGAGTCTGGGTCATCCAACAAAACCTCAGTCCACATTACCCTTCAAATGTAATCTTCCAGTGTTCCAAATGGGCCATATTTCACTGCATAATGCAGACAGAAAACGTGATGGAAAAAAACAACATGGAACAAAAAGCCCAAACAAGCTTTCCTCAAAAACGTGCAAAGTAAAGTAGTAGAAAAGTAATTCTTTGTCTTGTGTGGACTGGAAATAATTCTGTTGGTCACAAACAACCTTCTCAGTCTTCTCACCTTCTCAGTCATCAGGGACCAGGAAGTATCCAAGTCACACAAAAAAAATGGCAGCATTGCTAATTTTAGAACATGCCCAACAGTCTGAACTGCCTCTGTACTTTAGATGCTTGACAAAATATTAAAAGAGCTTCCTTTTATTATTGTCCCATGTCTTGGTACTACTTTTCCAAGAAGCAATGGGTGGTGCAAATATTGCCTTCAACAGCAAAGAAAACAACCCATCACATGTCTCTCAAAGTTATGAACACTTCCCAGAAGGAACATGCCATTTGGTTATAAAGTGTCAGTCTACTCAAGAAAACAACTAGAAAACAAAAATTGTTCCCATTTTCATTTAAACCTTCCTCATTTTGTTTGCTGACTATCTCCTTCAAGGAAGAGTCACAAATAAAAAAACCCTCAATTACAGCTCAATTAAAAGGTTTTAAACAAAGCCAAAAGGGCTGAACTACAGCACAGTGCCGGAGGGTAGGGCACAGCTGTCTTGGTGACACATAAATGAGAAGATCTGTCCCTCTTCTTTGCTTCAGGAAGCCTCCATGGAGCAGCAGGTGGATCTCTGTCTTTTCCATGACTAGCATTTTAAAGTTATCCCTTCTTTCCCCTCAAGCATAATAGCTGCCACAGCAGGATATTTGAATAAGAAATACTGAGTTCAAAAAGGACACAGAGTTTGCCACTACCTGATTTAGCAGCCATCAAATTTAAAGACAAAAAACCCCAGTGTTCCCTGGTAAAAACTGAAGACAAATTACTTAATGGTAGATTCCAATAATGCTCCAAGACTGGACTGTTGCACCAAAGACAATTTAACCAAGTAAGAATTCAGTAAGCCAGAGCTACAGGTAGGTAATGTTGCTAGATATAAAGACTGTTTATGCCAAATCTTCCACAGCCAGGCAAGCTCACCCAGTGGGACTTCCAAAAGAGAATAAATACATAATGGTACAACCAAGAGCCTTGAAGTGTCTGCACACACCAAATATCCAGCTAGTCTCAAAAGCATCATTTGCATCCCATCAAGCTAATCTTCTATTTATACCCTACACAATACTCTTCTCCCTAACCAGGAGACAGGTGTGGAATGCTCCTCCTGGGACACCATTTCCACCCAACACCTGCATTAATGCCCAAGCTCTCTCCAGCAGCAGCATTACCAAGCTCTCAAGAGCATTAGATGAGCCTGCTCTCTGCCTGATCATCTCAGCTTCTACTCCAAGATGAGAAAAGATAAAACTAGCTTAGAATTTATATACAGCCTCATTCACAGTCAACCACTAAATCCCTGAGCTTCAGAAGGACTTCAGGAATTTTACTGTGACTTTTGAAATTACCAAGTTCAGGCTCCATTCACAAAACAAAGACTGCCCTCAGTTGTCCCCTGGCATTGGTTGCACACTTAGAAAGTCTACTCCATTGCTACACTAAGCCATTAAATATTTTATTTTTAGGCAAGAATGAGAGAACCCAAATCTGCTCCACCAGCCTGTAATCTGCCAGCCTCAGAAATGCAAAGATATAGTCTCCATGGTAGCCATCCTGAAAGGCTACCAAAGATCTCTCCATAAAACATCACAAAATGAAGACCATTGAAATCAATTTTCACCCTTGTTACACAGACCTACAAATCCATGCCACAATCCTTTAAGTAGCAGGTGTGACCCAGATGTAAAACTGACTTATAAAATGGAGAGGTTATCCCTACTGTATTCAGGGTTACTGTTTTTCTATGCCAGTCCTTCTCAGGTATTTAGAGGCAGCAACGTCAAAGGAAAGGAAATAATCTTTCAAAATGGAACTTAATTTGACCACAATCAGGAATTCTGCAATGTCCAAGTACACTCTTACAGTTATAATATGCTGTAATACAGTGTGTGGCAAAGTTACAGCTATTCATGTGCTTTAAACTATACACTTCCATACCTTGATGGGTTTGGAATTCTTTTAAACTGCACTCTCCACTCTGAATGTCACTATTTCAGAATAGCATCCATTTAACCTGTGTCTCTCAAAACGGTCTCTAGCTAATTTAGGAATGTGTATATACAGAATATATATTTCCTACACTATATATAAATGTATGCAATTTATGAGAATCAGACACATGAACTCACTTCCTTTAGAAGACCTGAGAGACAACAGGAAATAAACCAAAGCATTACTGGAGCAGCTGTATGAGTTATCTGGACTAGGGAGGCAAAAGACTTTTTATAAATGTAATATATCCTTCCAGTTCTTTTTGTTGGTCAGCAAATTCACATAGGACAGACAGGTTTAATTTTTTTCTCAAGTTATAACACCGGAAGTGAGCAAGAAGAGAGAAAACTGAAAAACAGGCATCTTGTTTTAAAGTCCCATCTTGGTCCTAGTCTAGGGAGTACCACAGAAAAACTCATGGAAATAGAAAAGCTCAAAATCCAAAATAAATGCACCACCTAATCCGTGGCGTGGATCTATAAAAGGCCTCATGCAAACATCCACAGGGTAGGAGCAGAAAAGCCCTCAGGAGCTCTTTTGACTCCTCCCTTTACAAAGAACACATTCCTAGGGCCTATTTCCCTACTAACATGTGGGTTTCCACATGGCATCACATGGAAACACATTTCTAAACACACACAAAGCCACGTCTGCAGATGAGCAGCAGCTCCTCCTCTTTCCTAGGCCAGCTGTGGCTGGATGACACTGCATTCCCTGGACATTAATTATCAGTCCAAACTCCCCAGCTAAAAAGGAGAAAACTGAAATCAATGTCCATAGTACAAACTCCATTTCATCTCATGTGCCAAACTGAAGATCTCTTTTGCACCGACAGCTATCGTGTATCCAATTCAGTTGTCAGATTTGACAACACCTGCAGGAGCAGCCATAACTACAAATAATTTTATTATACAGATTTTAAAATAATACAAAGTTAGTTTTAGAGTTCTTGATCTTGTAGGCCACTGCAGTATATACAGGGAGGTTACAGCTGATACAATGAACAGTACACTGCTTTCTTCAAAGACTGTCAAGAGCAAGGGTAAACAGATTTTTTTATCCATTATTAAAGTTTGAGAAAATTGGAAAATGGAATGAAATACACAGTTGTGAGTGAGAATTGAGATCTCTACCCAGCCTTTTTGGCTGCAGTGAACAGACAGGCACTGCAACTGCAATTATAGCCAAATGACAGAACTGGCTCCAGTGAGCTTCCAGGAGAGAGCCAGATCAAGCACTGCTGTAAGAAAAGCTGTGATCTTGGTAAATGCCTGATAATCTGGCTAAACTAAGCTGGACCAGAGCTACAAATCTGGCCTCTATACAAGAGTTAAAGCATAGATTAGAAAAAAAACCCTCTGAAAGCAAACATAGCCCTCCAGCTATTTAGAAGATGGAAAAACAACCTGAACACATGCCCAGGAATCTCCCATTCTGGAAATCTTATCTGATAGCCTCAGTCTTAAAGAGGGACTGTGTCCCCTTAGATGAGGACAGCCAGGAGTACAAGGGCAATTTTGATCAGGCTCAGTTATCTTTCTACTGCTGCTTTTACAAATGTTTGCAATATTTGCTGAAGTCACAAATATTTTCAGCCTTCCATTCCCACTTGTAATATAAACACAAACCATCTCATTAGCCAGAAGACAGCTCTATTGTTCTGGGTGCTCATTCCAGCTGTTTAACTCTAGTTCTTTGGAGAGTAACACTGCCATGATAGTCTTATGAACAGTGATTCACTATTCCTCACATCTTCAAAGTAGCTATGATGTGCAAGTCCTCAAAGACTTAAAGGCAAGGTGCTTAAATGTTACTAATTCTCATCACCACGTTTTTCCTTTGTGACTTTTTATCCCATGGGTGCTTCCAACTCAACTGAGATACAGTAAATAAAGGCATTCTTTAAGGGAAGGCCTTAGAGACTAAAGTTTGAATATTCAATGATCCCTAGATGGAGATATGAGAGAACTCAGCTAGCTCACACACAGATTAAATTAAAAAAGGAAGTTCAGTTCTTAGTTCAGAGGAAATCTGTGCAGATAATGAGAGGTCACAGTGAAAGATAATCACAAATACATCAGAGCAAACCCAACCTCCACACTGCATTCAAGACTTTAAACACTGACGTAAGATGAAGACAGCATTCATTCTGAACCTCTGTGATAACTTTCAATTCCCTTCTAGGAAGGAGTGATGTAGGAGGGAAAAGGAGGATCTGGAGTGACCTTATTGCTCTCTGTAAATACCAGAAAGGACTTTGTAGTAAAGTAGGGGTTGGTCTCTTCTCCTAGGCAAGCAGCAAACAGGATGAGAGGACACAGTCTCAAGCTGCACTAGGGGAGGTTTAGGCTGGACATCAGGAGAAATTTGTTCACAGAATGGTTATTAAAGTTTGGAATGGACTACTCAGGGAAGTGGTGGAGTCACCATCCCTGGAGGTGTGAAACATCCAGGAAACAACTGGATGTGTCCCTTAGTGCAAGGGTCTAGTTGACAAGGTGGTCACCAGTGCAAGGGTGGAATCAATCTTGGAAGTCTTTTGTGTGACTTCAAAATCCACTTGTGTGCTTGAAAGAAAGGGCCCACAACTCAGGCACATACAAAGGAAGTCAAGGCTTCTGTGAGATATCCAGCACTAACAATGGCTTCTCTTCTACTGTACCCTTAGCATTCTCGTGACAAAGCTACAGCACATGGAAATAGGAGTCTGCATGGATCTGCTAAAACATTAAAATGCAAAATGATGCACACACATCCTGTCTGAACCCAAACCTGCACAGGAGAGACAGTGATACCACCTCCCTAAAAGCTTTACAGCTGGGTTCCCCAACACATATCACGAGGCTGGGTGTCAAACTCCTGTCTGCTTGTCAGTATGGACATGGCTATTCACAGCCCAAGCTTACAGACTGCAAAACAAAACTTGTTTTAACTCTTCTTTCAGTCAGGTTACCCCAGTAACTGGAGTACATCCCTCCTCAGAGCAGCTCAGATACACCAACAGGGGCCTTAACAGACTGAAGCCCCTGAAAACAGAGCCTCTCTTTCCAGTATAATGCTACTGTCTGTTGTATCTTTACTGGTCATGGGTAACCAAGAGCTAATAAACAAGCTGGGGGGAAGTCAGCAAAAGTGGAACTAATGCAACCAAATCTGAAGTCATATTCTCATAGTGGTTTGTTAACCAGATTCCAAGAGCAAAAGATGCAAATCATTAATCAACAGGTTCACTTTTTCACATGCATATTTACAGAATTAGACCTTCAACCATGAGCAGACACACAAAACCTATTAAGAAAAAAACTGGGTCAGCTATAGATTTCTGAATGCTTTAAAAAGAAAAGTCTCTTGAAAAGTTAACAGAACTTAAAAACCTAAACCCTAGTCATCTTTCAATGGAAATTCTTCCTTGTGGTTTTACATTTTTCATTGGAGCTGCTGTGATCAAAGCTGCTGTAAATAAGTTAACACAAACAGTGGATATGGGCCACTTTGAAAAGGATCTTTTTATACTTAGCAGCTTGATAAATCTGAGGCAGGAACTGAAGGAAAGCTGTTGCTTTCAGAAGCATTTCAAACAGCTCACAAAAGTATACACACCAGCAGAGAAAGAAAGAAACCAGAACCTCAACACAGACTAATCTTTCCATCCTGCTGCTTTATTGGGCTTTAAGGCTCAAATTAAAACTGAGACTTTATAGATAAAAATAAACAAACCAAAACAAAAACCAATAAATATGCAAATACTCACAACACCTATTCCTTCTGTAACTGAAAATAGGAAAGAGCACTGCCTACTATTCAGTGGCCTCAGCTTTAGCAATGCAGTGCTTCACATTTATGGACCATCAGGGCCCCAGTGTGACATCCCCTCACACTCCAGAAGTTCTGCCTATTTAAATAACTCAGGCAACTAAGCCAAGGGCACACACGGTTGGGTGGCTAAACCAAGGCAGTCCCTGAATGATCTGACAGACTGGATGGCATGAATGGTTCCCATTACAGAATTTGGCTTTCTCTTGCTGCACACTTTATGTCTGTGTGAGCCATTAACAAGAAATGTGATGCCCAATCTAGACTGTTTGAAAAGGTGCAGGAGGAGTACAAACTCCCTTCATCATTTAGATTTCAACAGCCCAGTGCTAAAAGCAGAAACAAAGTACTGCAAGAAATTTAACTACTTATTCCCACCCAGCTGTGAAATATTTCTAGCAATTTGCACATTCATTCCATTAGGATTTCTTAAAAACCTTAATGGGATGACAAATAACAAAAAATAACTATGTTAACATGCCTCTTTGCTTAGTATTGGTTTTTGCGTGATTAGAGAGCAGCATGACAGACTCTTAATCTGAAGAATATTCCAAAGAAAATGCTAACAAAAGCAGTGCAAGAGGTTTTTATGCAACCAGTATTTTCTTTTCAAGCATCACAATTAGGCTGTGTCACTTGAGGGCCTGCACAGACACATGGATCAAAATAATTGAAAATACTATGAATCTTTTAACTGCACCTATTGATACTTTGCATAAGGAGTTATTTTTTACATTTGTGGGATAGAAGCAGAAACACAGTATAGATTTGTGAAAGCCAGGTCATTGTCTTTTGGAAATTTGCCATTTGAAAGCACTTTGGCCCCAAAGTTTGTGAACTGCTGACTTACACTATTTTTCAAAGAGAAACATCCCTCTCATCCCTGTTAAACTTTTAACTGAAAAAAAAAAAATCCAAAACCCACCACCCCAAAAATA
Organism: Argya squamiceps; assembly: GCA_037834095.1. Taxonomy (NCBI): domain Eukaryota; kingdom Metazoa; phylum Chordata; class Aves; order Passeriformes; family Leiothrichidae; genus Argya; species Argya squamiceps. The sequence continues at coordinate 25,176,713 of JBBMKD010000001.1, forward strand.
TAGCCTTCCATAAGAGATGGTTAATTACATTAAACAAATTAAATTGTTTCACAGATCAATGACAAACAGCACCTAATTTGTGAACTACTCATTCAAGTATCAGGTAATTGCCCAAAATTACATTATTTAATTTCTCACACCTAGTATGGAGAACTACCTTACTGAAGGCAGAACTACAAACTGAAAATATGCATAAATGTCCAGGTGATATTTTATTTATTCCCTTCAATGACTTACCATTATTCTTGCCCATACTATTGCTGTACATTACACTGAACTCTACACACACACTCTAAAATCCAGAACAATTCACAGACCCTGTTTAAAACACAGTCATGCATGAACTGCAATGTCAAACTGAAGAACCACTGAACTGCAATGAGGGAGTAGAAAGAAGAAGGAGCAAACTATCTTTACCATCACAGAAACTCTAAGATTCAACTCTTCATCACTGATTTAACACTCAACTTCTTTCTAGGCTAGGAGGCTGACTTGTCATAGTAATGAAAAAGGGAAAAAGAAAAAAAGGCAACTCCCCTGTGGTAATTCCAGCTTTCAAGCTAGCTTTAAACCTGGACAAAAGCATCTCAGCTTCCTGACAGAGATCTAAAAATGGCAACTGAGGTGCATATTCCAGACATGCACAATAACTGCCCTCCACTTTCACAAAAATGCAGCAAGAGCCTAGAAGTTATTCTCTCTTGGGACTTCCTAAAGTTTCTGAATCATGCCCTTTCAGTTTCAAGACTAGCTGCTGGCTCTTCTCAAAGCATTTTTGAAGAAATCATGACTAAGAAATTATCTTGCACACACCAAGATAAATACATCATGATACACAAGCACAGGGATAAGCAGACACCAGCCAGAAGCATACAGCTGAAAATATTGTTCATGATTCAAATATCAGAAATATTAGGAAGTAGCTTTCATACATCACTTTCCTCTTGTTGCTTGTCCACCACTGGGATCAGTGCACCCTCTTCTCTTCCCTCAGAAAGTGATAATAAATCCAACAAGCTACCCCACCTTTGGCTGCCTACAGTAAGGTTGGCTTTCTCCCCTCAGTCATTGCTGGAGTGGGAATATGCATTAATGAGGGGGGAATGGCAGATTTCTTAAGGAACTCCACTCCAGGCCTTGGATGTGGACTGAGGCAGCCGAGCAGGGAGGCACCAGCCCAGCTGAGCTGCACCCACAGCTCAGCTCTCTGAACACAAGAGCTGGTCTGCTCCTACACTGCACTCACACCACTCAGCCAACAGGCTTTCAAAGTTCCCTCTTCAACTGGGAAATCATGTGGTCCCATCATCTCCTACCTACACCAGGCATTCCCAAAGAGAAGCCTACCCTGAAATAACTCTATGCTACTCTTAATACAAGATACATCTGTCCAGCTTCCAAATCAGTCCAAGCAGAGGCTTCCATCCAGCCTGCAAGAATTTACACCTCCTGCCAACAAAACACACACTTCTAGATCAGAATGTGGAAAAAATGGGAGGACCAAACTGACAAATGATGGGAAACTGGGGAGCTCAGAATAAAGGTAAATTATGCTGTGCAGTTTGGATAAAAGTTTGGGATAAACATATGAAAAAATGCATTACTTGGGTACCACTGCAGATAAGACCCATACAAATCATGAAGTTTTAAAAAATATTTAAATTAATGCTATCTGCAAATCTGTAAGTAGACTTAACTGTTAATTACACCTGGTTTGGGGATATTAAAGCCTCCAGGTATTGGATGTTCTCAGCTTGTATTATCAAATGTAGACAATTAATTCAGAGTCCAAACTGGAAACACCCTACTTAGCTTTTCAGTTTAGCTGTTTTCCTTTAGCAAAGAAAGGGCTAATATTCAAGGGATGTAATTTTTTTTAATTACTTAAAGAAACACTGCAAAATAAAAAGATATATAGTCAGGTAACAAAATGTCGCTGAACCAACTACCAAAACAAAAAGCAATCAAAGACCAACATTTAACTCTAGACTCCCAAGAGAGATTAATTTTAAAAAAGTGAGATGTCACCAACTATTAATATCTGATGGTCAGGAACTAAAATGCTTGGCCAAGTTTTCATTTTACACACTGCAAAACCCCAGAGTTACGAGACTGAAGAAATCAAAGATTCTTGTCAAAGGCACTGGCTGACATCTACCAAGCATGACAGGGTATAGGAAACATCCTGACCCTCCCCCTTAAACCTATGCAACTAGAAGAGACCAAAAAGCTCCTTTTAAGTACTAGGTTTAGAATTTGTTTTTCCTGTTCTGTTTCACCTCTTTTTTATTCTCCTAAAATAAGGCACTCTTACATCATATTCCATACTTCCCAAGTACTAATTACCTTCAACCCATAATAGAGCCCAGAAATAACTCAGATGTAAGAACTGTGTAAGAACTTTATATGCCTTCTTCAATTAGAAGTAAACAATTCTGCATTACTTTAATTTAAATGTATCTTTCCCACTTCTCATCTACTGCATCTGTGACATAAAATTTGAAGACTTGAGAAGACATACACTAGTTCCTTTGAAACACTTCAAAACAACGGTTTTGCTACCAAAAAAGGACACAAATTACAAATATTACCAGTGAAACTGGCAGTGCATGAGGTCTTACTGTGAAAACAAGCAATGTTAAAACCAGTCCCTCTGCTATCATGTACTGCTTGCACAAGCTGATCTGCAGGCCACCTGACTGTAAGGGAAAGCAGTCAAGTACATTAAGTACCAAGCTGAGGACTAACAGAAATGATGAGGTGGCTTATAGTTCTTAACTTTTGTTTGGTTTAAAAATCACTAGATAAAAGGATTTTTCTTTGGAAGGCTACTAGTCTAGAATAAAGGATCACTAGTAGTTTATTAAAACCACCAGGACAGAACACATTTATAAATCAGGCAACAAGAGAATTAAGTGATCTTCAACCCAAACTGCCTTGGGCTCAGTATTTTTTATCTTCTTGCTTGGCCTTCAGAATTTCTGATTTACTCAAATACAGCCTTCAACATTTTAGGTGCAGCATCTAAGAACAAAGCCCAAAGGCTTCTATTCCTTCCAGCAGTTTAATTACTAATGATTGCAGAAGAGTTTATGCTAGGAGAAAAGTAACCTTAAGACAAGCTTTTCCCTTGTTTCCACAGCTCACTGAGAAATCTGGTTTGCAACCCGGAAACAGCACATCAAATCAGAATTTTTAGCTTCCTGATTTGCACTAATACAAATAATCATAGTGACTCACTGATTTTCAAATTAAACTACTGCTTTATCATAATCCATCTGTTTAATCTTAAGTCCCAAAAATTTTTAAGTGTATTTATGTGCCCCAGTGAAAATAAATTAAGACAATCAAAAACACTGCCACCAAAGACATGGAAAAGAAGACAACATTCATGAAAACACTATGAACTTATGCATAGGCTCACCTTAAATCTTTTATCCTGCAGGACTTTCTTAATGGCCACAAGCTCTCCTGAATCACAGAGTTTGGCTTGATACACAACACCAAAAGATCCATTTCCAATCACCTTGGTGTCTGTGTAGCTGACTTCTTGTGGTCGGTCTGGACCTTGTCCAGGAGTTGCCACTACTGTAGTCACCTTGCTGCCATCCTTGTCTCCTGCAAAGCAAGAGACACACAGATAATCAAAAGACATGCATAAACAAGATGACCAACAAGACTAAAACAGAGGAGGGGTAAGACAAAGATTTAGATCAGCATATGTACTTCAATGTTACAGAGAAAAATAGAAAACCTCTGACAAAATGCCAAGCAAACACTAAGCATGTGTTTTACCAATATATATTAAGTGGTGACAATTTTTCATTTAGATTATTGCTAACAAAAATTTGCTCTCCTGAAGCAAATAGCTGAGCAATAAAATGTAATGCACAAAGAAGCCAAGTACTTATCCCTACATGTGATTATCGAGTAAGTGATATTAAACACAGTGCTGTTTGCATTACCAAAATGAAGTGTTCTCCCATGTATTTCATATAACTGAGGAAACCAACTGCCAGCATGACCTCAGATCAGCACTCTGATCTGTACAGGCAACAAAAACCAGGAGCACTTTAACTTTGCTACAAATCCACCCATATGTAAAGTTTTAGCTTGCAGCACTAGGAAGCACAACCTTTGTCAAAGCTGGCTGTGGGCACCCGAAGCAAAACCTAGGCTGCATCAGATGGCACCATCCTGTTCCTCCCTTCTTCCATGTCTGGACTTTCTTGCAAAGAAGGGAGGCACTTGCTGGGACAGGGGAGGAAGGGGGAGAAAGGTGACAATGGCACGCACTTTCCTGGTTCATGCTGAGATACCAGCTCACAGGCAGGGACAGTGCTCAGGAGCAAGATGGCAGTGGAAGCTGCCCAGGTGGGCGTGTTCTGGCACAGATGCAGCAGCTGCGGGTTTCACAGGCACCTGCCCAGCCACTTTCCCATCAAAACACCCAAGGCACTACCACCTACTCTCAGCCCCACTGTTACTACCAACAGTGCTTTGCCCTGTTCAAATCTGATGCTGTTCATAACAGGAACAAAGCTTTAGGCATTTTACAGGCAGACTCTGGGCATTTCTTGCCCTTCAGCTGCAATAAAGAGCCCTTCAGATTTGGGTTACAGAACCAAACAGGGCTGCAAGAAAAACCAGAACCTGCTGTTCCATAGCAGTCACTACAATTCTACAGAAACTGTTCTCAAGAAATGCTCATCACATCTGCTTATTAACAAACCTTCTCTCCACAACTTTCTGCAGGTATTCTCTTCACTTCTCATGCATTTAGAAAAATCTTTCCAACAGACAGCCTGATGGATAGCTTCAGTGCAGTTTAGGCAAAATGCCCCTTGTTCTGCTCCAAAAGGGCATGGAAAAAAAAATAGCACAACTCATCCCTGTTCTCTTTCCCCCCCACTGCCTCCTTCAAATATGAGGGTGAAATATTATGATGGAGAAGTTATTTCTCTGTGGGGAACCTCTTCCCTCACTGCTGAAAACAACTCAGGTACAGCACTTAAAACCAGACTGTGCAAAGGAAGTTTGCCTCAGCTCTACCCAGCATGCTGGCAACTTTTTGTGTCTGACTTACAACACACTTGTTTGTACAGCCCAGCACAATGTTTGCAGCTTGTGCAATGCTGCAACCTCATGATCACCTGGTGTACCCAACTCTCCTCTGCGGAGCTGCTGCCTGTCCAATCCTCATCCACTTTCCACTTACACACCTGACTGCTCTAACCAAAGCCTGATACTCTGCATTTGTCCTGACTGAGCTGCATCCAAGGTTACTGAACTCTCTTGCCAGCTTGGCACATCCTTCAAGCACAGTCACTATCCTCATTTCCTGATGCTACATGAAATTTACCTAAGAAATTGGTGAAAACTGGTGAATCCTATGAGACTGCCTAAAAGCCCTGCAAAAACCCATGCAACACCTCATCTCATTTTTTTGTTGAACCTCCTGTTATGCTCAAACAAAATAATCAAACCATTTTGTCTGCCTTTCATGGGATTTCCCCTAGTCCATTGTTTCCCCAGATTTCCCATGAGAAAATTACTTCGAAAACTTCAGATTCAGGATACCCACACCTACTGTTACTTCTTCTGCACCTATAAGATGCAGAAGAAAAGCAGGTGGCTTGAAACTATTTTCTCCTGAAAAAATCCACATTTACTACTATTCATCTCCTCTGTTGCCTTTTAGGTTCTTACAAATTGTTTCCTTTTATGATTACAAGTACTCCATGAAACAAATTAACAAATCAAATATAAATAAAGCACATTAGTGCTAAGGGTGTCAATTACTTGCCAAGCAATACAGAATAGTTACAGCCCTTCCCCATAACAGTCACAAGAAGTTGAGATGCAGATTTATAGACTTGGAGAGAAAATGGGGCAGGGGGAGAAAGAGCACTAGACAGATGAATATCTTCTTACAGGGAGAGAGAGAAGCATGAACAGAAGCATACTACCTGCATGGAAAATTCACTCTCCTCTTTGATAACTCTAAGAAATAAAAAAGGAATCCAGAAAAACAAAGAAATGCTTTTTTTTCTTATAAACATGTTGAAAGTATAACTCTCATAGCAGAAATGCATTTTATTTGCCCAACTATTCTATGATTAGCATTCTAACTCACCAAATACACAAATAAGTTACATCTGCTTTACTACAGCAATCCTCATCAAATAAAAGGTAATCCCCCTACCTGCTGAATTTTGAGAGGCATATTTTTTTCTTTTTGGCAGGGTTCACTAGACCAGAGTATTGAGATTATTGTTAAGGAGTTTTGTTCTCCATTTTTCCAAAAATCAAGACTAATGAACTCTTAGAGATAAAAATAATTGTCCTTGGCAACACTGGTTGAGATTTGAAGCACTTGATATCAAGAGATCTGCTCTAAGGACTTTCTTCAGAACTGCAACTCTCTCAGGGACCTCCTTGTCCACAAAAGCAAACCCTGAATTTCAGACCACAAGTGTTTCAGCCCACAAACTGCAGTCACCCAGCCAACTTCTCCAGAGCTCAAATGAGAAACCAGTCAGCTTTAGACACTGTCCTTTAAGTCCACAGGAAAACAGCTCCTAACTAAACTTGCTGGAATCATGAGTGCTTGGAAGTGTATGCACTGACACTTTAAACACTACACCAAGAATTACTTTGTTTCTTTACCAGAATTTACAGGACATTAAGCCTCAGAGAGCTTTCTCCCAGCTTCCTGCTTTCAGGAAAACAACAGTTTTTGCAAACCACCCACAAAACACACCATAAAGACTCAAATCTTTACAAAGTTAAGCCGGTTAGAGTTTCAGTTATATTCTATTTCAGTATTGTTGAACCTGAGGGACTACAGGGGTAAAAGTCACCTTGCATCCTTGACAGCTTTGATCTCCAAGAATAAAACATCTCACTGCAGCTCAAATAACGTGTTTGTATCACAGCAGCATCCAGAGGCACCAAGCCCATTTTGCCACTCCTTCCACCACACAGATGTAGGTACTGTTCACAAGATCATACACAGCTCAGAATGGTTATCCCAGTTCTAATTGTCTGCACAGCAAGCACTGACGTGCCAGCCAAACAGCACATAAAGGAGCTCACTAAAGAGCTTTCAGAAATGCTGGGTTTAGCCTCAGCACGATGGAAGATAGCAGAGAGGAAACAGCCCAACCCAGCAATCTTGAGTACCTCCAGACTCCTAACAGCAAACACCAAGAAACATTATACCACAGCAAGTCTTAAAGAGGAGCCTAGACAGTTCTCATCTCATTCCCTTCACCTTTTACTTTGTTTAGGATTGTCAGACTTGGTGTCCCCAGTGCACAGGCAGGCACTGCCAAACACTGAATACCCTCAACACCTTTGTAAGGTCTACAACAGAACTAGGACATTAAATAGAAAAACTAAAGAAGGAAGGAAGGACTAAATAGCAAAATACTAAACAGTTCTTATAGCACAGCTCACATGAAAAGCATCACTAGCACATGTCCAGAAGCTGCTGCTTTCTAGGGCTGACAGCAATATGATCCTGCTTTACACTGTAACTAAAAAGCAAATTCATGTGACCATCATCTATGCCAACCACCTTTATAAACATGCAGGGTAATGCATAAAGAAAAATAAATGGTTATCACACTATAATACACTTCTACTTGCATTTGGTATGTTTCATGGAAACCCCTAAAGCATTTCCTCACACAGTACTGATGCTTAACATCCATGATGTGGTATTTGGGTTTTTTGATGAAGAGCTTTTTCCACAACTCTGATGTGAAACTGCAAACAAAATCCAGACATTTCAATTTCCCAGTGCTCTGACTGATCTAGTTCACTTTCTACCTTTAGCTCAGGATGAACACATGGGACAAATCACAAACATTAGGTAAAACCAGTGACAGCACTGTTGAAAGCAGGGAACACTCATCAGTTTGTGGGAAGAAATGAGCATACTCCTCTTACAAGACCACAGACCATCAGTGCAAGCTACAATCCTATTTTTGCATCTCAAAAAAACCAAAACACATGGGTGGCAGATGTTTTAGTTTTCACCCAGGTAAGAGTAGAGATCCTGCTACAGGGCAAGCATTTTGTCACATATATACCCTCCCAGCTGCAGATTCCTACTACCAAGCTCAGGTGTGACCACCTGTAAGTGTACTGCATGGATACATTTGGCCTCTGCCAAATGAGATGTCATTCAATAAAATTCACTTCAGTCCTCAGGGACTATGAAAGGCATCCTTTGCTATTGATCACCCACACACACCTTCTACTGAATGGGCCTGGACAAAGTCCAAAATTATGTCTGCCCTACATCCCTTTAGCTGTTTAGTGTCTGAGCAGTAAAACCACACTTTAATGCACATACAGAGATCTGAGATTCCTTTTTTCTCTCAACCGTATATGTGTGCCCTCTTCCTCCTCTTCCGTGTGTTTTACAGTTGAAGTGAAGAAACAATGCATCAGTACTATGATTACAAATCTCAGTGTCACCTCCCTATTAAGATATGGCTCAGTATTAAGTCACTTGAATATTTCTCCCCTTCATACGGATTTGCCACACTGTTTCATCTTAATTTGCTCAATGCTCAGTACAGCCCAGGAGTCACTTCCACAGAAACATGACCTGGCTGGATCCAGCCCCTGCCAATGGGATCAGGTTACAACCAGCAGCTGACACAACTACCTAGAAAGAAAGGAGCAACCAGAGGGGGATGGATGTTTATCAGAACTGCACTGGCTCTTCTCAGTCGCAGATAACTGGATGGTCAAAAGATCTGACTACTTTGTGAAACAAATGTTTAAGAGAAAACTTTTCTTGAGCTATCTGCTAGAATCTGGTGCTCATCATCAGATAAAGCTATGGAATAAAACACTTGACTTCTTAGATAACTGTTCATGGCACGTGAAGGAAGAAGGAGGTCAGCAGCTGCTCTGAAAGTCTTTAACGTGGCCAATGTATGCTTGAAGAAAGACTGTCAGCAGTAGAAATCACTAGCAATTTTCTTTTTCTAATTAATTTTTCTTACTACATTTTTTAAAAAGTTAGTTTCACTAAGAGCTAATAATTATGAGTCAGTACAGGGGAGGAAGTATTAAAATGGTATTTATGAACCATTTTACTAGACAACTTCCTTTCTTCATCAGTGAACTGCATGAATGTTACCTAGTGGGAGACAGTACAAGATAAAAATCCTAGAACCATATAGAATCACAGAATGGTTTGGGTATGAAGGGACCTTAAAGCTCATCCAGTTCCAACCACCCCAAGCATCAGCAGAGAGCCTCCACCTGACCATGCTATTCTAAGTCCCACCCAACCTGGCCCTGAACACTTTCAGGGATGTGGCATCCGCAGCTTCTCTGGGCAACCTGTTCCAGTGTCTCACCACTCTCACAGTAAAGAATTTCTACGTATAATCCCAAGTTTTCAGTTTGAATCCATTCCCCCTTGCCCTATCACTATATGCCCTTGTAAAAAGTCCCTCTCCAGCTTTCTTGAAACAGACATTCATGGACCAAATCAGAAAAACTCAGGCAATCAAAGAAAGGAGTCTTACAAAACACAATGTGGTTTGGCTTTTCAATTTACTCAGAACAAAAGGAGTCCTTGGAATTCCAAAAATAGTTTAGGTCAAACACTGAACAAAAACCTGTAAGTGTGCCAATCATCACCCAGATAATGCAGATGCATTCATTAAATATATATACACACACACACTTGTTTTAGCACAGAAAATGTCACTTGACTTCCTGACTGTAACTGAATACTGCAATAAAAGAGCAGCCACTAGACGTTACTTAAGATCAGAAGAACCTCATAATTTGTACCCAATGATTTTGGAAGAGCTAACTAAGAAGTCTGAGAAATGATTTTTGAAAGGAATCAGAACACTCAGAGAACTTCAAAGAAGGATGCGATGATTCATACAATTTTGTTATTTTGGCAACAATTTTGGCTTAAGTACCACACCAGTTAGTTTGGTAATGAACAAAGAAGCAGTAAGGTACTTCACAGAGACCAGATTGCTGGATTCCATAGTTAGAGACTACAGGTTCATTTGTGAAAAAGAAAGATAAAAACATTGATGCACAAGCACTGCGACTTCTGTAGGATTTCTGGCTTACCATAACATCCCAAATTAATGAAGAAACACATATAAAAAACCAAAAGTTATTATTAATAAAATTATAATACACTAGCTCATAAGTTCAAAATAAAATATAATAGGAGGTGCCACCAGCATCAATTTTCACCCTCACACTTGATGCTTTTATCAACAACCTGCACGAAAAGCCACGAAGTACTAAGACACAAGATTTAGAGTTATGCACAGGGCAGAGATGGGTGAAAAAGCAGCTGACCTTCCTTAGCAACCCAGGTGCAAATGAAGCAGAGGGACCCAGAACCCAAGACCACACGCCATGCAGCCAAGGCAAGTCATCCAAAGAGTGGAGTCATCAACTCTGACTTGCAAGACACCCCAGCAGAGACACAAGCACACATTGCTGCTGAGACCCACAGCAATCCTTAGATGTACAAGCAGAAGTAAATCAGACAGACCACAGGAAGTCTCTTTGCTATTTCACACCCATTGAACAGCTACTGGAATGGCGTGCTCAGTCCTGATAGCTGAAATTCAGCAGTGATGATTCAAAACACTAGAGAGATTCAGAAAGAAGCCTCACACATCATAGGGTCAGCAAAAATATATTACTGTGAGCGAGACTTAAGAGTGCAAACAATTTAAGTCAAAGAGAAAGCTGGAGGATTATCTCTAAAAGGAAGAAGGAACAGACATTTCAGAGAGAGCTCTGATCTGCAGGTGGAGGACATACTGCAAATAATGACTAGAAACAGAAATTGCAAGAGTTTGGGGCAGAACTGTAGGTGGACAAAATTTAGAAAAAAATAATTTCCTGCTTAAAAACTCTGAAAGAGGGCTATTTTTGTAACACGGATTTTTATTTTAGACTGGAATCTTTTCTTAAAATATATTGCTGAACTGCAACAGCTAGGCTTGAAATAAGAAAATGTGCACAGGATGAACATGATGTCTCTTCAGGTCTTAAGAAGGTCACAAAAGTTCAATGCCCACATAAATAATTTCTTTCAACTCAGGACTAATGCAAAGGTATCATAACTCAATAATAAATATGCTGCTTTCCACAACAGTCAAAATCCAAAATCTGCAGTCAATTTAAACAAAAACACAGTAAAGTGATAAATAATGAGAATGTGAAGCATGACAGGTCATTCTTTGGCTTTACTGCTAATGATCAAATGATAGGCACAGTTAATTATGTGTCAATTCACTTCAGCTCAATCCCAAGACAAATAATCAGGGCAATTTTCAGCAACAACTGCCAAGACCAAGATCACCAAGGGAAAAGGCTTCTAAAACACCCTGAAATCAAAGATGCCATTGTCTCTAGCTGGACACAAAGGGAGGAAGTAAAAGGAAAATGTTCATTCCACCTGTACCAAACAACAATGCTTTTTACATGTCAATCATTTGAAAAATAATTTTTTTTTCAAAAAAAATTTACCTTGCAGAAGGCAAAACCTGTAACTTAAAAAAACTGTAGCTCTATATTTTGCTCAACAGTTTCTAGAACGGCAAATTCAAAGTACTAAGTGTTAAGTTTATGCAGGAAAGAACTGAAAAATAGAGCAAAAAGTAAACAGAATACCAGTGACTGACTCCTGTGTAGAGAAGTAAACTATCCTATCACTACAAAATAAAAAGTAAACCATTTAGAAAGGTGATATAACTTTATTATAAAAATGAAACTGTGTAGCTCAAGAGACCTCTTTTTGAGATCATTGTGTCACTAAAAAGGAAAAAAATTAAATGTACTTCCAGCAGACTGTGACAAGTAATGGCATGCCTCATATGCCTATATTTGATGTAATAAACACAAAATTACATCAAGAGGCAAATAGGGACATTTACCCCCTATTATTTATCTGTTGAAAAAAATTAAAAACTAAAATTTAGCAGAAGGAACAGCAGCTGCATTTACTGCATCCCAGTTTAGACACTCAAACTACCATTGGGGCTTTAAGTCTTTCTCTAGAGGTAATCACAGACTTTTGGAGGGGGCATTTAATTCACTCCCTCTGAAAGCTTAATGCTAAAGACTTGTAAACAAACCTTTAAAGAATAAGCAGGGCAGTGAGCAGGTCCCAGAACACTCGCATGGTAAGCTTGTTAAAATGTCCACTCAAAGGTCACACCAAGTTCTAAGGCACTGACTCTCCACAGGTTTTTATATCTTAAACCCACAAGTCCAAGTGAGCCCAGCACGGTATCAGCCACGCAGTTGTGCTTCTCTACTCCAGCACAAACTTGACTCTGAACAGCTTAAAACACAAAAAACACGAGAGGAAAAAGGATGGGAAGAGCCTTGTTGATGTAGCCCAGATGCCTATCACACTGGCCATCAGATGACCTCCCTGGATCCAACTGTGGCAGATGGGATTCCAACCATCAGCTGCTTACATGGGCCACCATGAAATCCCAGCAAGTTAACACCCCACTGATTTATAAACCAAACAGCTGAATCCACAAGGGATGTTTACTTGCAGGGCCTGAAAAAAATTAATTTTGCTATAAGCTGTCTCTCCTACCACTGTGTAAGATGGTGCCCACGCCTTTCTGAGGCACATTTAAGGTCTGTGTTAACCATCTCACTAACACAGGGCTTGCTTCAAGTACTCTTTCTGTCATGGCAAACAGAACAAAACCATAAATTTCTAAAGAAGAGAGCTGCAGTTAACACTCAGGTGGGGAAAAAATTCTACACAATTACCTTACAGAGTACCATAAAAAGAATATTTTTTCTGTGACTAAACAAAATATCCACAAGAACGCTTACACTTATATTTCTGCTTTGGAAAAAAACACAGAAACATACAATTAAGGTAATCTAAACACTGGCTGCCAGTGAGGTTTCATAAGCAGTCTCATGCTTGTTAACAAGTTATTTTTAGCAGGCACTCTTTCTGTTCTCCTCTCCCTCCACCCACATGCAGAAGAACCCACCCCCTAAAAGCTATTTAGCTATATAAATCAACTTTAAATTTAGATAAGGTGATTCCACAGATTAGGAGGCAAGTATCAAAGTGATCATAACAGATTTTGCTTTTATAATCTTAGATCAGGCCATTTCAGCCCCAGAAAGCTTACAGGTTAAATGCAGCACAAGAGACAAGGACAGAGATGGGGAATGAACAGGAACAGTACGACATCATTTTAGCACAAGACTGTGGACTCAGTAGCATTCTCCTTTGCTTTTGAGCTCTGAGTTAATTGCTAGCTGACAAATTCAGCATGTACAGTACCAGGATTTCTTATTTGAAGTTTCCTTTAGTTATTTGTCCTTTTAAATCGTCAGGGAACATGATTTAGCAAATATTTGCCAAAGACAGCCAGAGCAGTTCAGCTGACACAGCCCTGTAACTGAGCCCTGACAGGCAGAACCCCGAGTTACAAACAGATCGTGTTTATCCACTTGTTAGTGCCATTCAACAGCTGACCCTGAACGAGTCCATCGGTGTCTTCCAGCAGGGCTATGAGCGAATCCAGTGTTGGTCACCTACTGACACACCTCCTTCAAGACCACTGTCACAAACTCCAGAACTCCTACCCCCTCGAGGAACACCAAATAATGCACAGCTCATCTGGGGAATTCCCAGGTGATCTACAATCTTCCCATCAAAATACCTGGTATGACCTGAAAACCTCTCACTAAAGTAGTTTCCTGCAAACTGCTTAAGTAGGGAGGCTGTCTACTTGCTGGAGACCTCCCCTGGCTCAGCTCTAACTGCATTTGTTTGAGGTTTTTGAATCCAGTTAAATGTACATGTCACTGAGACAAGCACATCTCTGACCCCTGAGAACAGACATCACTGTTTTTTCCTTTTCATTCTCTCTTTGCATCCGCCAAGAGTTTTCAAATGCATTAAGACCGTACCACGAAGCAAAACCCACAGAAAGCCACCTGCAGTAGCTGCAAGTTGCCAAGACCCCCCCCACCACACACTTGCACAAATTAAGAACATCTTAATACATCTTAGAGGGAGTCTCTATTCTCCTACTGGAGGTTTAAATAAAACATTTTTCAATTGTGGTAATTACAGCAGTGCTTAAGTATGAAGTGTGAATAGGACCCCACTGTGCTAGGCACAGCACCAGGAATAAGAGACAGCTCCTGCCCCCGCTGGGAGGGAGGAACCAAAAAGGAAATAGGCTAAAGAGAGAAGAAAATAAAGCAAAGGTAAGCAACAGCAAAAACACCCAAAACATCCCAAGCCCCCAAAATGCTAACATCTACAAGTGCAGAGAGCAGAAGCAAGAGCAGAGAATCAAGGAGAGAATTTGGAGCATGACTGTAAGCATATTAACACATAACTGAGAGAACCCACAAGTGAGTTCTCCAGGGGTATGAAACACTTGCTGTCACCACTTCCGCAGGCAGCCCAGGCCAGCAGAGCCCCCGGCAGCTGCGGCCCCTGCAGGCCTTGCCAGACTGGGGACAAAGAAGCAGGGCACAAAGCAAACAGTTCCACATCTGCTCGAGTCTCCTTGAAGCCAATCCTTATCACAAAGGTGCACTTTCAAACCTTGAAATTTTTGTCTAAAAAATGAAGAGCAATTTCTGTATTTAAGGGTATCATAGGTGGACTTGGAAACCCAGGTGCAACGAACAGTAACACCCATTTAAACTGCTACGTTTTCCTGGCAGGGCAAAGGCCAAAGCCCTCCTCTTGCAAGAGCCCTGGATTCTAATACATTTTTCTGCTCTCTGGAATATCAGAGGACTCTCCTTCCCTTTGCCATTTCTCCTTTCTGTCAAGTACTCCATAATTATGTTGTTCAATTAAGAACTGACATGTTTTCTTTCTCTTCAGCTTCACTGAACGCATCACAGAAATACAGAACGTACTTGTCATGCTACTCTCTCTACAGCCAAGAAACAGCATCTTGGACCCAGAGTCCAGCCCAGACAGTGAATGAGACCGATCAAAATCACAGTGAGAAACAGCTTGTTTGGAATCTGAGACAGCAACCAAATCCCAAAGAGAAAGGCAGATGAAGCAAATTATGAAAATGTATTTTGGTGACTATGTTTTAAGACTGGAGGAGAAGTAAGAGAACTGCCAGCTGTTCAGAACCAACATCCACCTTGGATAGGAAGTACAGTGAATGAAACAGTCATAAATTAGCAATAGCCAATCTGAATCCCTAAGATGACCATGAGCTGAGGTTGAACACCATTCTAAGATGGAAAGAGGCATTGCACCTGCTTCTCCAGAGAGCAAAATCAAGTTGTGCTGCACTGCTCAATTCATGCTGCAGAGCACAGACCACCTTTAAGAGACTCCACAGCCTCCCCATCCATCTCGAATTACTGCTTTAAATTGTGCCACAGAACAGCACAGGAGTGGAACAAGTCCATTTAGGTTGAAGACAGTTTTGAATTCAAGGAGAACGTTATCTCAATTAACATTAAGAAACCGTAGGCATGCCATCAGTGCAATGCAGATATTCTCCATGGCAGGAGTAGCTATCTTGGGGAAGGAGCTATTATTACAGATCAGGCAGCATTTTAGAAGCCAGATGCATAAGCTATTCACCACTGGCAAGTCCTGCTTTTGAAATTTATTTATTTTTTAAAGTAATAAAAACAGTTGAGCAAGAAGAGCAAGAGAACTAAACATTGGACATCTCTAAAGCTATTTAAGGTAACCAGAGAAACTACAGCTCATTTTCACATTAGACGTAATCTGATCAAAGTGGGGGCTACTGCCAAAAAAATATGGTCTAACTTCCCACTTCCATGTTCCTGCCATAGCAAACCTGGCAATCTTGGAGCCAGAGGATGAGTCAGTTTAGCCTACTGATCTGACAAACTAATACATGTCCAAAATAAAGCAAGCTGAACTGACTCATCTTGAGGACAGCAGTTGCTAGATCTGAAGAAAGGAAGAGCTGGGAACAAGGCTGTTCCTCACTGCCTGTACTCCCAGGAAAGCCACGCCAAGTGTAACACAAACCCACAGCCAATGGCACTGTGGAGCTGCAGCCTGTGGAGCAGCTCCTCCAGAGGGGCAATCCTGGCCCTCCCATCCTGACCCCTCACTGCCCTCCTGGCAGGGGTCAGATGACTGCTCTCTGAGGGTGAACTGCATCCCAACTGCCTCCGGGGGAACACAGCTCCCTGCCCAAAGCAACGTGAGCATCGGGGCTGGCAGAGGAAGGAGACAAAAGCCAGAGCCATTCCTTGCAATGACAGCCTGTGCCAAGGGCAGGCTGAACCAGCCACGCTGGGAGCTTGGGGGAACCAAAGTAGAAGCACCTGGGCACCACATCCTCTGCCTTCTCAAAGCAACACACAAGCTCATGCTGTCAAACTACTGAAAAATATTTCTGCTATGGCTAAAAAAACCCAACAACCAAGTTACATTACACCAGCACAGACCTTTATTCTGGAGAGTAACTATATTGCCTTAAAATGCATGTTTTAGATAACAGAAAGTATCATTTTCTCCTATGGCTTCTTAAACCTAAGAAGTTTATTTTTCCTCTCTCAGAAACAACACACCTACTTCAATAAGATTTTTTTCCCAGTGAAAGGACAATAATACAATTCAAACTACAGAAGATGTCTCCAAATATTTTACTGCAATATACAGATTTTAGTAAAATAAAATCCTACAAAATGGGAGTAAGTTTTCCCCAGAAAGAAAAACACGAACAAAAGTAATACTTCTCTTAAGAACGACCCAGGCATTTGGGGATTTAATTCCCTTCTGCTAGCATATGAGCACACAGAGGCTTTCAGGGAAAAATACACATACAGCTGAAATTTTCAAACTGTTCCTGGAATTGTTTGTTAAGGAAGACTGCTAAGGCTTGAAATCCTAAAATAGAGACAGGTATCTGGAAACAGGGAGAAGACAGCACCACTTTTTAAAGCAAAAATTCCTCTCAGATATGCCAGTAAGAGGAAAAATAAATAACAAAATTAGACCTTTCCCAAATTCTGTCGCTTTCCATACTGGACAAAGGCAGTATCACTCTTGAAGATACCACAAAGCAGCAAATAAATGATGCTAATTAAAAGATAAGCCTAAGAACATAAGAACAATTTTAAAGGCAACAAACTTTTCTGTTATATATCTGTATCTATCTATCCATACATGCATGTGCAAAAGTCATACACCTATCCAGAAGGGGCAGTTTTTCAGGGCTGCTGTCCCAAACCTATGCAGGTTTTGAAGGCATCACTAGGCTTTTTTTGCCAGCAATGCAGCAAGTTTTCTTAATGACAAGCTTGATTGTCTTGGAGGGAAGAGAAAACAGACTCAGGTCTCAACACTGATAGCTTTTCCTTCTCTTCTTGCAGATACCCTCGTCCCAGGAATCTCGGGCAAGATAAAGCAGATATTATGAAGCCAGGACTGAGTATATGCAAAAGATTTCCATTTCTAGAAGGAACCAATGGAGCCTAATATTTCTCTACTGCTGTTACAGCTGGAGAATAATGGCAGTGCTTTATCTTGGTGCAGGTAAGGAGGCTACTTTCAACACAATCACAGACATCCATCTCAGAGGAGAGTAAATACAGAGGAACAATCTAATGTTCTTGCAGACAAAGGTTTCATTACCTGCTTCAGAAGACTACAACCAACAAAGCACTTTGAAGAATACAATTTCTTTATTAAAAGGGCTCACATTAAAAAAAAAAATACTCAAATATGATATTGGTCAAGATAAAGAAGGCACATAACAGAGAAAGCATGGCTTCATGGACCCCATTTTCCCTTGTCTTACAGCAGCAAGCAGTAGTTAAGGAAGAGTATAAAAACAAGACAAACTTGCAGTGATAGCTACCTCAGCACACTCTCCCAGACCTCAGCTGTAGGTGGCTTGGGAACTTCCTAAGCCAGAGGCAGCATCTCTGCATTTTTCTTCCTGAGTTTGCAAACCCAGCCCAGGATCTGAAGGCAATCCACACAGGAAGCCAACCAACCATTTCTACACAGGCCTAAGGAGAAGGGACATCTCTAAAGCAGATCAGTGTCAAGGCTATCCAGTAGAAAGCTGGAATCTCATCCCAACATCAACAGTAGCAAGTAGTGACAATTCTGTTCAAAGACCAGGATGGCTAAGGCACGTGCCAGCTAAGGCATATTACCCAGCACCCAGGCATTTGTTATTACATGGGATTAGTCTTCATCTTGCTCAAAAATTCATCTTCCAATTGGACAGAAATGATATCATCTAAACCGGTGTCTTTACGCAAAATAAATAAACTAAGATCAAAAACACTTAGCATGAATTTGGGAATAGGAGAGGGTGACAACAACATAAAATAAAGATCAAGTAGCAGTGACTTAAGAGTTCAGAAGAAAGTAATTCTTGAAAAGGAGCACATAGAATATGCTTGAATGCTTGCATTTTGGCTGAGACAGGAAGTCTTGACTAGAAATTATTTTCCACAGTAGCAGCCACTCAACCACAAACCCACAATGAAATTTCATTAAGACATTACAGCCTGGCACTGTAGGAGAGATAATGAATGCATAAATCAAACTTATCAGAGAAGGATTTTGGCAAAGGCAAGATGAGACTCATCATCTTAAAAAGCCATGTCAAAACCCAACAAAAAGCAGAAAAAATTGCTCGTGTTTCAGCTTAGATAAAGTTATGACAAACTATACTCTTTTTTCTTCTAGTAGAAGCATTCTTCTGAATAAACATGTTTTTATAACAATCAAATCAGTAATTGTCCTTTATCTGCCAAGAAATTAACCTGGGATTCTGTTTTTCTTTACACTGGCATATAAGAAAACATCTAATATTTCACTTTGGATCCTTGATAAAACTGAACAATTCAGTGTGCAAGTAAAAGAGCCAGCTTTTTTCCCAGTATCTTCCTTGAAGCATGTAATTGAGTTGGTACATAATTTTGTAACTAGTGATAACGTTTGCAAAATACCTATTTTCTCTGTAAGACAACCTGAAAGTACAATCTACTTTTTAATCCAAATACTGCTCCTTCTAGTTTGCCACAGCCAAAGATCCTGACAGCTGACACTGCAGATACAACCTATGGGATGTAACGCCTGCTGCTGGCATCACCAACGAGGCAACAAAGAAAAACCTTCAGATATTTATATCTATTGCTCTTGATCAGACGTGGTTAATATGTGGGTTCATCAAAAGTAGATGGGTGGGAAATATTCAAACCAAATTCACCCCATTTCCAACACCAGAGATTATGGCAAGATTGACATTACTCAAAGATGGGGTTTTTAGTTTAAGAGCTGATTGTCATCTACCCCAACAACAGATCTTCATCTGCCTTTACTCTTTTGCCAAGGCAGCAGAATTATTCTGCAGAAAACTGGGATTAGATGAATAAATGGACATGAGGTATCATACTTGCATGGGATGAATAAAAATTGGCTTCCTCCACAATTCCAAGTACTTCAGAAGGCTTATTCATCACTAAAGAATCTAGACAAAATTAGGCCTCAAGAGCAGAAAGCCAGGGCATTCTACTACAGAATTAGAAATTGTATCCAGAGGAGGAAATGCCCTTGGTCATTACAAGACCTATGGCCTTTAAAGCTTGGAAGCACAGTGTGGCTCATGCACCAAGAAAGTTCAGTCAGATTAACTATACAGCCATTTCCTAACGCCAAGAAGTTCATTATTTCCTTGATATATTAAAACAGAAAGATCTACAGCTAAGATAGGAACACACTCCCCAAACAGAGGCTTTGAAAACTGTGAACAAAACCATGAAGTATCTTGGGTCTTCATGCTTACCTAAGAAACATCACTAGGTTAAAAAAAAATATAAAAATCAGTCACCAGAACAAACCAGGATAGCATTCACAGAATTCCACACAATTAAAATAACACCCTGAGAATACCACTGCAGTGGTTTTCAACATGGTAGATTAGATACACACTGGTTTTTAATAGTTCTAAGTTATTCCTTTAAATTTCACAATCCATCCTACCATTTACCCCATTGGATACAGAAGTCCCCACAGAATCCCCACAGGAGAGATCAACACAACATTGTCTACAGCCTCCTTCAAGAACAACAACCTCCTTCAAGAAATCACTTCAAGCCAGTCCAATTATGAGAAACAAAACATTTAACAGGATTTTTCCCTTATGACAAAAACTGGTGAACCTACAGATGCTTGTAAGCTTCCAAGAGACAAGCTGAGCTCCAGGGTTTCACAGACATCATTCCCATCTCCAAATGCTGGTTGAGCTTTGACACCAGAACATCCCCTGCAAGCAGGTAATCACACACTGCTACAATACACTGCAGTTTTACACATTCATGTTCTTTCACATTCTATTATTTCAGCTTCAGCACCAACGAGACCAATCTGAAGGCAACATAAAGGTTAATTCAAGCAGAAAAGCAATTTGCTGTCTTCCATATTTCCTATCAGGATTCAATAATGACTGTCACCAACACAAGTCTTTCTGGATCAAACCAATGCTACAGGAGTTCAATATTCTATTACCATACCCTATGGCCACAAGTCAACATTTACTGCATATTACATATCTGCACATAAACAGTGACGCTGTACCAGAAAAAGGTAGCAGCAAACTTCATGAAAATAATATACCAATCATCACAGCAGCCACAACTGCAAAGCAATTTTTTATGAAGAACAGGATTAGAACTCCTAACTCAATGGGGTTTACATAAGAACTGACTGGTTGATATTGTAGTTGCACGTTGCTTTTGTCTGGTAGCTAAAAATTAGATTAAAAAGTCTCCCACACACTGTGGCAGCTCTCCCTATACCATAATTCATCACACATTAAAATACTGATGAAAATGTTTGTGTGGCTATCCTATAAATATCAATGAAGAAAAGGAAAGCAACCTATGTTTCTAAATTAAAAAAATACATTTGCAAGTCTGGTCATTTCACTACTTGGTTTCACAGCTCGGCTGTGAAAAAAAACCCAAGCATGGGGGACCGAACAGGTCAGGGCCAGACAACTTTCCCCACTAGGAAAACTTATACAAATCTGTACCAAAAACAAACAGAAAAAGGCAGCAAGAGGTAAGGGGTTTGTTAGTCTGAACACAGATGATTCTTGTCATTATCAGAAAAGACCTGTAACACAAGTGCTAGGAATGGCTCAACAACTGTCTTAATTTTTTCTTAATTTCATCAGAATTAATGTACTAGAACTGTAAGTTACATAAATATTCACATGAAGCCATTTGCCCAGTTTAGGCCTAATATGCCCTGTAACACAATGTAGTTAAAAATCTGCAGGGCTGCTCTAACTGTAACTGAGTTTTCACTTCACATTATCCAAACCTATGTTTTTGGGCACACTGAGTCAGGAGAGGAAACATCTCATTACTTGCAAGTTTTTCTCAAGTTCTTTAACAACTGGCTCTCCAAAAAAATTCTCCAGTGGGAGTCTCTAGGGGTACAGACAAATAAATGCAATCTCCATCCACGGCAAGATTGCCAATATTAAGAGCACAGCAAACTTGCTGAAGCAAGTTGAATATGTCTTTGGCTAAGAGAAATCCAGCCAGCACTCCAAGCAAACAGGTAAAAGAAATCCAAGGAAAACACACACTTGGACTTTCAAAAAGTTCAGACAGCTCCTTGAGCAGTCTATGGCAAAAAGTCAAGGCTATAGAGGAAAGATCCAATTATAGGCAAAAAGCTGGCTAAAGACTAGGAAGCAATGGTGAGACTTAATAGTCAAGTTTCCACTGCAGAGAAGAGTCAATAGTGGAGCTGACCTGGCAGCATTGCTAGGAATCATTCTATTCAACATCTTCACTGACCTAGATAGAAGTGCACAGTCAAATCCTCCAAGTTTGCAGATAAAGTTAAGCTTTTTCAGGTCAGCCAGCTGCAATGGCAGTAAGTGTGAACTCTGCAAGGCCCTCACTGAACTGAGTAAGTGAAGTGTGGTAGATGAGCTTCAATGCAGAATGCAAACAGATCCACAAAAATAAACGGGAGGGAAATCATATTAGGCTTCCATACTGAATTTATAGTTGGAGTTTACAACTCAAGAAGTGATCCTGAAGTCATCATTGACAGTGCTGAAATTTCAGGCTCACCATGCAACATGCTTTAAATGTCATCTAGATATTGGACACAACCAGTTCTGGAAGAACTCAGAACAAGGCAGAAAGTAGTTGTGCTGCTATGTGAAAACTTTGTGCACTGCAGTCCCAAGAACCAAGATGGGGAGACAAGAATAGCATATGAGCAGGGCAAAGCAAAATTTTAAAAGGTGTAGAAATGGTCAATTAAAGGATTAAAGACAGAGCAGCTGCCTTGGAAGAAAAGACTGATGAGGCTGGGGCTCTTCAATCTGAATGCAAGAGGATGGGGGTGGGAGGGTGTAATAAAAGCTTACTTGAATGGCAGCAAATACTTGATGGCAGTAGGTAAGATCAACATAGCTGGTAAAGAACTTTGGAGATCTGTTATCCCAGGATTGTGAGCAGATACTAAAGGGAGCAGACGAGGATGCAGCCTCTAGTGTTCCCAGGCTGATGACTGGATGCTAGAAAAGTGGGTGGATAGTGAGTCATAGAATGGCCAGCCTCACTTGTACTCCCTAAATAGCATCTGACTGTCACAGTTGAAGACCTCCTATTGGGCTATACAAACACCAAATACCTGACTCAGTATGGTACTTCTTACCTTCTAAAGCAAAACTGGAAAAGAAAATGTCAACATGAAACATTTCAAACTGGCTTAATATACCAGGAAAACTTATCAAAATACAATTTCATGATCTAATTTTCATGGTATTCTTACAAGGAGACAGGCCTCAGAAAAGTACAGACTAAAGCAGATGTGGTGAGAAGCCTGGTTTTCAGGACAGAGAAGAATGAGAAGGAAGACATGAAGCTTAGTTATTTCAATTACACATTACTCTGGATACTTAAGAGCCAAGAAAAGCTTGCTTCCAAAGCAGCTACACACCTCTGTGCCACAGGCTCCAGCTCTGACAGCTTCAATGTCAGCAAAGGCAGCCCAGGTTTAGAAGTGGGCTGCCTGCTCCCAGCTGTGTGACCAACCATAGTTATGGTCCTTGATGTCATCTCAAGGGAATTCTACCCGGAGTAAAACACACCTTTAAAAGGTATCTGTTTCTTCATGAATGCCCATCCTCTCCAGGGAAATCTTAAATTAGGAGGAACAGAAATAACAAGCTTAAAACACTGAGTCACTGGCCATATCTCAGCAACAGAAGTTTCTTCAAAAGAGACAGGGCCACATCAAGCATCTGCACATGGCTGGTTTTGAGTTCCAACAAACAAAGCAGCCTCACTGGTATTCCCCTCTGCCTTGGAAATGAGGCCACAAAGCAGGGAGGTAGTGAGGCTCTCATCCTAATTCCTGCTTCTGAACACATCTACAGCCTCCTCTTCTGACCCAAACCTCTAGAACTGGGTCCTCTGCAGCAGGGCAGGTCTGTCTCCTCCTCTGGATGGGGTTTCAGGGCAGCAGTACAGGGCCAGCACACCTTAATATTGCTTTTATCTTGTTCTTCACAAGAAGGCCTGAAAACAGCTTTCAATACTGCATGATGCTGTGATGGTAACATAGAAGACAGGCCTGGAGCACACAACCTCTTTTTCCCTTGAGACAAGAGCTTGCACAGAACAAAACTCCTACCCAGTGGTGAGGCACTGGACTGAGCTGAGGCCTGGGAACAGACAGATCCTGCTCTCATCAGCCAAGCTGGATGTGAGAACAGCTGCACTTGTCGGACCAAGCAATCCCCTGTAATTATTGCCTTGGGTCAGCACCCTGAGCCCTGCTGGAAAAGGATTTCAGGGGCACCTTCCAGGCCTTGAGAAGCTGTGGGGAGACCAAACCATCTACCAGCAGAATCTGCTACAAGACCATGCCCTCTCCCACTCCATTTGCAGGCCTTGAGGAACAAACATCCACAGCAACAACAGAGAAACTGTAAGAAAAATTATTTGGGGCTTTTCCATGTCTTTAGATTCTAGTGAAAGAAATTATCCATTTAAGTGGCAAAAGAGAGAACCCAGCCTGAAGCTCTATAACCACAAAGAACAACTGCTTGCTCAGGAATAACAGCACTGGTGAATACCCCAAACACTACAAAGGTACTAAGGGACCAAGGGCTTCATCCCCACTTAAATGCTTCAAGTGCCATTTTAAGCAGTTAACAATACATCCACACATTTAGCAACAAATAGGTATAAAAACAACAAATTCTGTTTTACTAATGAATTAGATTAGGAAAAGTGTTTTTTTAAATAAGTCAGCTTCTGTCCATGTATTCAAACATGGGTACCTTGGAAGCCCACAGTTCTCAAATATGACACTTAATATAACTATGATAAACATCCTTTCTAATGTCTTTGCTCACCTTGTACTTGGGTTGGAAAAGAAACAAACACCAAACCAAAGTAAGAAAAAGTCAACTGACCTATAAGAGTCCTAGATGACAATACACTAAAATCCACTAAATGATTCACTAACTGGTATCTATTTCATTTGTTTTGCCCCAACACTGCTACAAAATTTAGATTTACAACTTTCTGAAAGAGTATTTCAAGTCCAAGCATAAAAACAAGTTCAGCCATGTTAAGAGGCTCGGAGAAGAGGATGCAACTTTCCCAACTCCTTCAAAAGGATATGGAGGGACCTGCCATGTTGCAAAGGCATGATGGAGAGAACACACTGCTCAAAAGCCAATTTGAAATCATTACATGCACACAATTTAAATCCTTATCACTGATCACAACAAAAGCACCTTGAAGAAATTATGAATTTTTGTTTGCTCCACAAGTTACACAGTTCTTTCAATTCACAGGAGATGAAAAACCTCAGTGTTTTGATGGATGGGTGTTGAGAACAATGTTAAGATTATGGGGTTTTGCAATATATCCCATCCATTCTAAGCATGTAACTCAGGATTTTCCATACACTAATACTAAATGCTGACTTGTTAATGCTTTACTACACACACTGCACATTTTTATTCTTCAAAAGTAAGCAGTTTCCTGAAGATAGTATTTGTGATATCACACTACACAAGTCACTGAACCTGTTATCAGAGGCCACCTGCATTTTCTGCTTGCCTGACTTCAGCTCATTTTGCCTTAGGTTACTTACGCCTGACCACATATCCTTTAACAGTTTAACTTTTGTGATTAACTCCAACATTAAATCCTGGGGTTTTTTAATAAAGTGAGCTAAGCGTATCAAAAATATTACAACTGCAAATGAAACAGTGGTTTGATGACAAGACCAACAGTCTTCTTCCAGCAAACAGAAATGAGCAAGACTATCAATATCTGCACTATTCTCATCATCACATATTTGAATGGAGGAACTGAGAAGGCTTTTTTCAGAGATGGTGGTTTAAGTTGTAAGGCAGTCTATCTATAGAATCCTCTATTCAGTTAAGTTTACCATACTGTTTGGAGAAACATTTCAAGTGGTAATTTGGGGGCTTTTCCAAACACAAATCAGAGCAACAAAAATAGAAAGGAAAACACCAAGAATTACTTATCACTGTAATGGGTAGAGACAACATGTAACAGCAACGAAGCCCAGGAATTAATACAAACATTGAGATTTTGTCAATTAACTAACAGAGATAAAAAATGTGGCAAAATCCCTTGAAGTTAAAATGGCTACAAAGCCCTATGTTTATTACTACTACCTGGAATAGGCAGCATTCTTTTTTATAGAGTCTGAAGTTACTTCATCATACCTAAACTCAGCTCTCCCTAAAAGCAACCCACATCTCATAATTAAGCAACAACCCTGGGGAATACAAAGAGGCTTAATCCTAAAGACAAAAACTTCCTTGTCCCACCTCAAGCCTACAGTGTTGCAATTCTGTTTGTGAACAGTTGACACAGCAGTAGGTACAACAGGCAGTTTCTGATTGTTTTAATGCAAAACACGGCCAGCTAGAGCTCAGCACATTTAGGTTTACTCAGAGGGCAAGGAAAAGTTCAAATTCCTATAAAACTGCACCACATTTGCTTCACAAGTCTAGCAGGCTTACTGAACTTGATTAAACTAAAATGAGTGTTTTAAAGACACTTGCATAAAGTTCAAGATTAGTTAGTCCACCTAAACCTTATTCTACCCAGTTTCATTATATCTCTTCCCTAATTTGTATTCCCATCTCCTTTCTCCTTTAACTCAAACTGATCTTCAGATCTATTTTGCTCCTTCCAGCTCTTCTGTCCTGCTTCTCCCCTATCTGTGACTCAGAATTACAGTGCCAGCCTCCAGTTTGGTCCTTTTAATTCCCTCAAATGGGAAATGTATGTCTCCTCATACCCAGCCACATACTCCAATCCACCTCAAGAGGTGAGTGACAGTCTGACATGATTTCAGCCTCCTTTGCAGCTATACAGCCTCCCTGTGATTAAATGCAAATTTGAATTTGTGTACAAATCACCACTGTCCAGATAAATGCACAGTCAAAAGCTACACAGAGTGTTTATCCTGAAGCTGGGAAAGAACCCATCACAACTCACACTCCCCAACTTCTGCACACAAGTGTGCAAACAGCATGATCCTATTTCTCAGCAGAGTTACTGAACATCTACCCTGCTTTACTGCAAATTCATCAAGCAATCACAAATATCCTGTGACATGGGGGCAATAATTATTCATTTTAGGCTTTAAAATCTCCCAGAATTTAAACTCATCCCACCTAAAGGCCTGGGTGCAGAACTCAGTTCCCAACCTGTAAAGCACTGCAGACCAAGGGGCACACACAGCTGCTGTCCCCTCACCAGCCCTGGCACTCCTGAAACACACGAGCCAGAGGTAACAGACCATACCTGCAGTAACCACTCTGATGCCAGGACCAGCCAAGGCCACCAGCCAGCAAGCTGCAAACTGCTTTCACAAGGCTAATTCTTAGACTGTCATTACATTAAAATCCAGTTTTACCCTCTGGCTACCAGAGGTGCTTCCAACCCCTAAAGACAAACTTCCTGGCAGCCAACAACCCACTCAGCCTGGTAAGATTGGTAAGATCCCCTGCATTTGGTGATATCTCCAGGGACATCACCCACTGTGCCATTTTGGTACTTGCACATGCACACGCCTCAAGAGAGCACCTCCTTTTTGCAACATATTCTTCCTTCAGAAGTAGAGCAAGTGCTTGTAAAGCTTCCAGAACTCATAGGGAAGTTGAAAGCTCCTAATCCAATTTATGGGAATAATTATAGCAGCTTTTGAGTGTCATTTTTAATGCCTTCAGCACAGATGCTTTTTTAAAGGATGGACTATAGAAAGCACTGAGTAAACTGTATTTCTGTACAAAGAAACAAAGCAATTCAAAACATTTCTATTTCTTGTAGAGTAAAACATTATCTTCTCCCAAAAGGGATACTAAATTCCAGAACTATTTCTTAAAGTACCCTTCTACTCATACACAGTTTTCATTTCATCCTGTAATTCACACAGCTCTTAAAAATGTCTATAATACAGAAGTTTTCAGAAAAAGACTCATGCACTACACTGCCATATGAAAATTGCAGATCTGCCTTCCACTTATCACAGCATTCAACATCATATAGACATCATATAAACCACATAAACATGAATTACACACACTTAAGAATATTGGGAGGATGAAGCATGAAGTGAGAAAGAGTATTACCCTGCAGTACCTCCCCACTCTCCAGCTACTTGCATGGAACAAATGCTGCTGCTTACAGAAAACTCTTAACTTCTGTGTGTGCATCTAAACCAAGACAGCTTTGCACTTCTGATTGGATTTCCACATCTCCAAATGCCAATTTGGAAGAGAGAAGCTGTTTGCTTTGATGATGGCAAACAGCAGAACTGATTGTGCATCATTTTTGGAACTGCTTGCTTAATTTCAGAAATCAGCTTCCTTCGACTGATTTTTCCAAGCTGAGTGCAGTTACAAGAAATGCTACACCACCACTAGCACAGGCTGAAGAATGTGAGCTTTAAGCAACAGCTTTCCAATTCTTCCCTTTAAGTACAAGTTTCAGCACATGAGATGAATGCCTCATGTGCACAAAATTACCTTAAATGCTAACTTTCAGCTGGTCTCTGCTAGGCTTTGATATCCACCTTTCAAAGGAGAAAGCTGAAAACCTGTATGCCCTTGAACACCAAAATCATTTCCTTCATAAAAATCACTCCCAACAATTATTTGCAGTTATTAAAAAAAACCTCAATATTGCTGCACTAAAAGTCTATCAGATTTTGAAATGCTGTTCATTCCACCTTTAAACTAGTCACAAAATATGACTAGCACACACAAAATATGAACCACATATTTTAATTAGGTCATACACAGACAGCAGTATCTGACTAGGCATCATGTCTGTATTTAAGACAATCCCTAAATATAAAACCTGACCAGAAGTTTCTACACTCAGCAAGTCAATTGGTGCACCAGAATAACTGCTCTTCCAAGAAAACTCCAGGTACAAGTAACCAGCTGCCAAGTACAGCTCATCACATACCAGGGCTTGTCTGAAGCCTGTTTACCTATTCCATTATCTTAAAAAGCAATGGTAATGCCAACAGAGATCTCTAGGTACTGCCAGGATTTCTTTGGCAAGTACACCCATCTTCCATCCCCCTCCTTTCTTTAGAGTTGACACAATTTGTAATCCAAGTGCAATCTCCACTGGAACCTGAAACAAGCACTTCACCCTCCTTTGTTGATTGGTAGAGGAGACAGGGGTGGTAAGAACATACAGAAAAAATTAAGAAGAAAGTGTTATTAACTGAATGAAACTGAAGCCTTCCTGTTTCAAGTCATTACTAGAGACACTGACTTGGAAAAAAACCCCAGTCTTTGCTGTTTCTGGTTTTTTCAACTATCAGTATGAATGCAACATGAAAAACTGTTTCAGTAGTGTTTTCCAGCCCCTGCCACGATAAAACCTCAGCTCTAAGCAGTTTTAACCTACTGGCACCATCACATGAGACAAGTGATCTGCACACAGACCTGAGTCTGAAAACGTGACTGCAGGTTTCCATCTAAGGAAGGAAACTGCTGCTCAAGGAAGGACGTCTGCCAGCCCTCCAGGACAAACATGCAAGTGCCTTTAGTCTTTAACTTTGCTGTGATGGGTGTGGTTAAACAAGGCTGCTAAGGTGACCTAATACCTAATGCTTTGCTGTCATCAGAAGGGACACTCCTTTCTGCCCTCCCTCTCCCCCCAGCTATAGTCTGTCCCATCCCTTGTCATCATAGCTACAAAAATCAGCCAATTCAACTGGCTACCCTGGCAGAAAACTGGTAACTCTCTGAGTTAACTTTCTGATGAATAAGCAAGTTCAACCAGCTTGCTGTGTGGTCATTTAAGCTCCAGTGAGACCATATAGGAAGGAGTGGGAATATGGCCAGTAGTGGAAGTCCATTTTGATAACATGAGAAAAATCTGCAAATATAAGTATGTATCATTTACTTCAAAGAGTTCAAAAACAAATGGGGGCATTTTCTGACCTACCATACAAGTTACTGCTACTATTAGTTGTCAATGAGAAATAATGGAAGAGAAAAGGGGAAGGTGGCTCAGAATCTGTTACATAATGTCATTGATTTAGAAGACTTTCAGGGGTAAACTCAAATAGGCTCTGACCTGAGTAGTTCCTTTAGAAAAGTAATTTCGAGGCCTAAAATACACCAGAGGTGTGCACTGTGAGTAGAGAAAACATTACAGCAGAGGCTTATAATTTCAACACCCTTTTGAGGGCATCCACTTACTTGGTCACTACTTCTCAGAAAAATATTAAGGCTTAGAGGAAAAACCTCCTGGCTCTCTCCTGTCTGGTGAGCAAGATGCTGACAGAGAAGTAGTTAATTATTTTGTTGTTGTAACTTATTTCATTATAATTCACTGATTCCAGCAGCAGCTGGCTCGTCAAAACTGACTTTATCAGAAGTTTCACATCAGGTGTTTTGTTACAGATACTGTGACCAAAATTCATTTGTTCAAGTGATGAAAAACTGGCCTTTATTATGTGTATGACTCATCCTCGAGTCAGGATAGACACCATTTCTCATAATCTTTACTTGAAGTGGTAAACAAGTAGTGACAAAAACAAGAGTTTCAGCCAATGTATCACACAACAGACTGCACTGAAAGAATGGCATCCCACACGCTTTACAAATAGAAACAAGAAAGGAAACTTCATTAGTAACAACAGAAGCTGATGTGCAAGATGCCAAGTCTACAAAGGAAAGCTCAGTAGCCACAGAAGTAGTGATACCCAGAGAGAAAAAGAAACACGTTTTGTAGAAGGCAGACAGAGAACAGTAAAAGAAAACTAAGTGAGCAAATGTGCCAAAAAAAGAAAATGAGAATATGTTTATAAAAGGAAAAGGAGAAAAATGCCACATTTCTTATTAAAATTTTAAAATAATGAAATCACTTTCAATCAACTGGTAAGAAATGGTTATTTAGACAGGGAAGACAAAGGGAAGTCTACCATGCCTGGCAAGACTGAAAACAGAACAGATGAAAGGGACCAAGCAGCCAGGCCTCAAGTTCAGATTGTTGATTCAGTTCAGATTGAGTTATACTGGCACATCTGAGTAGGGAAGACCTCTGGCTTGAAAGGAAATCACCCAGACTTCTCAGAAGTACACTCAAAAGATTTCTTCTCTCCCATAAACAGATTAAAACTAACAAATGTGGAAGAGAAGAGGGGAGGAGACCGCAGACATAGAATATGAAGTAACTGTACCCAGCAGGGATTCAGGAGCAATGAAAGGAAGAGGATGTTTAGTCACTACCTTCCAGAACTACTGAGATGAAGCTGCCCTACCTCTTCCTACCTACATTACTTCAAACTTGTATAGAACAATGCATATTGGATTACAGTGCCTTAGTATTTAACTAAAAAGACAAAAAAAATTGTTACCACATACTATTTATGAACTATTTTCCAGCTACATTATGACCTTTAGGAAAAGATTTGTATCAATTTTAAGCAGTCCTTGCTAACATCCCCTTGGCTGTACAGAGAAGTCCTACACAGCCATGCACACTGCAACCCATCCCTCTGACCTAAAGAGGAAGAATTGGAGCATGGCCCCAGAAAGGATTTTATCCTGGCAGCATCCTCCTGTCTTGGTACAAGAGACTTCTTACTCTCCCCACATGTCACCACAGAAACTGGGTCCTTAGTATAAAACACTTCTAATCTATGCTACAATTCCCTTCCCAAAATCTTATGGAGGAATAATCTTAGATGGACTGTGACTTTCTCCTTGAGAAAATGGAAATGCAAACAACCCATCCTGTAGCAATTATGTGATGGAACTTACTACAGAGTAGTGGGCTCCAGCTGTCCATCTGTGCAGTCCCCCTGAGATAGTTTCACTGTCCTTTATTTACTTTCTTCTCCTGTGGGTCTGGATGAACACACAGAGCCATCAAAATGCAGCATTTCACTCAGCTGCCCTGCAATGCTGGTCATGTCTCCATACCCTCAGGTCCCCATCACTGCAACACACAAGGGCTTCATGAACTGTAACTGGCCTCAGAATATCTGATAATGCAGGAAAAGGCCATTAATCACTTGTTTAAGCTGAGGCACTGGAAAAAAACACTACCTGCCTGCACCAGACAGCAGTATTGCCTGAGCAGTAAGAACCTTACCAGGGATAAAATCAAAAGGTTATAAAGGCATTCCTTCATTGGTATAGCCAGTTCCACATGGAATAAGAAACTGCATGTGAGATAAAGTTTCTCTATACTGGCACACTCTGGCCACACCAGAGCTTTCCAGAGCACAGGCACCACTTCTTAAAAACTCAGAGCCAGCAGGATGGCAGCCAGGCACACACAGTTTGCTCAGGGTCCCAGGACAGCAGCAGCAGGAGGTGACAAATCAACACAGACCTCCCAGCTCCCATGTTTTCTTCACCTGTAAAATATTGCTGATGCTCTTCACCCTGTTCTCATTATTTTCCTCACAGTCAGGATGACAGGAACCAAAGCCTGCAGAAGCTCTGCAACCAAGCACTACTTTTGGGTTCACCTCACAACAGGCACTGCCATACAGGAGTACAATGAATCAACTTTTGTCTCTCCTCTATTAATGAAAAACTGTCCTGTAACTTAAAGCAAAACTAAAAACTGGGATAAAACAGCAAAGTAAAGACTGGGAAAGACCTCAGGTCTGAACTGAAAGCCTCACACAGTGAGCCAGTCTTTCTGGCTGACAGTTTCTTTAGTAAGCAATGTTCCATGATAGATTCATTAAGAAATGCTTGCAAGGCACTCAGTGTAATGATAGGGATTAAAATACGACTTGTAAATTGATATATAGGGTAAAAAAATTAAATTTTTGCCTTAAGGGACAAATTGTAAGTTAAGTTCATCTCTGCTTTTCTGTGGTTTATATTCCACTCTGCTTTTTTCTGTAGATTCAGAATGTTGGTCACCCCACTGCTCTTGAACTGGTTGCCTGAGCTAATTAAGCTCATTTGGTCATTAGTTTGCCCATCTGTTTTTCCTCCCCACCACAAAAAGACCTGGACCTCACTGGTCATTATCAGCCCAGTCTGATAGAGCAGAAATCTCCCAGACATTTTGGATCCCCTGTCAATCAGCAAACCAGGAATACTCCCCCAGCTCTTTCCTCCTGGTTGGCAGCAGGGAGCCAACTGATCAGTGCACACATACCAGGCATCAGCAAAAAGATGCTCTGCTCCAAACAAGCCAAGGTCCATGCCCTCTGTGCCTGTGAGAGGATGAAAGCAAGGTCACCAAGTTACAGCATAGAAATAAATAAATAAGACTGGGCAAATCCTTACAAAGGTGGCACCACTAGTTCCAACACGGTGGTGGCTTGACTCCAGCTGGATACCTGGTGCCCACCAAAGCTGCTCTGTCACTCCCTTTTCTCAGCTGGACAAGGGAGAGAAAAGATATAACTAAAAGCTGACAGGTTGAGATAAGGACAGGGAGAGATCACTCCCCCATTACTGTCACAGACACAGTAAACTCAATTTGGTTTAATTTATTACCGATCAAACCAGAATAAGATAATGAGAAATAAAAATGAATCTCATAAACACCTTCTCCCTACCCTCCCTTCCTTATGGGCTTAACTTACTCCCCATGTTCTCTACCTCCTAGCCCACAGCAGTGCAGGGAGACAGGAAACGGTGGCTGCAGTTGTTCCATCACCTGTTGTCTCTGCCATTCCTCCCTCCTCAGGGAAGAAGGCCTCACACTCTCCCCCTACTCCAGCATGGTGTCCCTCTCACTGGAAACAATCCTCCACAAACTTCTCCAATGCCAGTACTGCCCACGGGCTGCAGTTCTTCACAAACTGCTCCCCTGTGGGTACCAGATCACAGGTCCTGCCAGCAACCCTGCTCCAGCATGGCCTCCTCTCTCCACAGGTCCTGCCAGGAGCCTGCTCCAGTGTGGGCTTCCCACAGGGCCACAGCCTCCTTTGGGCATCCACCTGTTCCAGCATGGGTTCCTCCATGGGCTGCAGGTGGATCTCTGCTCCACCACTGACCTCAGTGGGGACAATCTGCCTCACCATGGTCTTCATCACAAGCTGCAGGTGAACCTCTGCTCCAGCACCCAGGTACCTCCACCCCCTCCTTCTGCACTGATCTTGCTCTGCAGGGCTGATTCTCACATACTCTCACTCCACTCTACCATTCCTGTTGCATAGGTATTTTTCCCCTTCTTAAGAATGTCACCACAGAGCTGCTGTCACCATCACTGATGGCCTTGGCTGGCCTGTTTTGAAGCCAGCTGGCACTGGCTCTGTTGGACATGGGAGAAGCTTCTGGCAGGTTCTCACAGAAGCCACCCCTGCAGCCTCCCTGCTACCAAAACATGTTCACACAAACCCCATACAACTGCTCAGAAATCTGTGCCATACAAAACTTCTGCCCACAAACTTCTCAACCTTTGCTTTGAAGGACTGCAGGGCTGTTTCCACCTACATTTGATTTAAATTTCTTTACCTGTCCTATCTCATTCCATGTGTTTTAATATCTTGATAACACACCCTTAAGAAGCTTGTAATAGTGAGAGCTATGTCTTTGGCAGTACAGTCACCCCATGTTGGGCCTGGTTGTGTATGAAGTAGATATTCAGACTGCAAACTGAATCACAACTGCAAGCCAGATGTGGTTTTTTATACCAGTGGACACCTCTGCCACCAATTGCTACCTACATCTATGCATGGCAGGCCATAAAAAAAGTAGCAACAGATAAAAATATTACCAAACCATCTGAGGCTATAAATAAATGTAACTCTAACATGAGAGCTTATTTCCAAACCATAATCTCTAAAGTGGTATAGTAATCTTTGGGTTTTAATTTTTTTTTTTTTTGCAACAAAGCAGAACAGACTTAAAGCAGACCCATCTACACTAAAGAGATACTTGACCAACCCACCTCAAATCTACACCCCATGGAGAATTCCAAACTGCTGAGCACTGACTACTTTCATTTTCTTAATTCTACTGCCACCTAACAGATTTCAACAGCAAAGCCACCAACCCACATGTGCTCAAGGTTTTCTGGGAGAAATAATTCAGAGACAGGCAGGAACCAACCTACACACAGCCTGGGAAATTAGCATTCACACATGCTCTAGCTGAACACATCACCAAATGGGAAATAGCTCTAAATGAGACAAGGGAATCTTTAGCAAAAAAAAATCAAAAAAATAAGTCAAGTCCTCCTAATCAAGAAGACAGCAAGCAGAACAAGTAATTCCCTAACCTTTACATTTAGAACAGATTGCTGCTTTAAGTATACAAAAGCTAAGCCAACACGTTTCAAAGTGTTCAATATCTACAGAACTGACAATTTGGTTTTCTATTTCTGTCTGCTTACCCTGCTGCTTCTGCCTGTAAACATTTTGTAGGAGGATGTGAAATTCAACAGAGAGGACTGTGAACTATGAATGACTCCACAGTGGCACATTCTTAGAAGTGCGTGGTGGTGCCTATGAGCTCACTCACACATGATAACGTCACCAGTCAGGGTCAATTCAAGGCAGCCACAGCTCTACTTACAGCTCAGGGTTGGTTCATTAGTGTCGAAGTGCCCTGTCCCCACCTCCAGAGGTAATTTGAAGACAGAAGAAAAAAGAGAAAGAAAAAAAAAGGGAAAAAATATGTCAATTTTCATGGGGAAAATTAGGTTATGAGGACACCTGGTAATACCTTGGATTCTTTGCTGGTCTTCAACTTGTAGTAAAAACGTGTGCTGAACACTGATGTCTCATCTCATCAGACCTAATAGTTTGGTTTACCACACTCATTTTGTCCAACTTGATGACTTGAAGACCTCTGTATATGTTGCATAATTTACTCTGAATGCCTAAATTCTGGATACTTCACCTCGTGAGGTACCCATGCAGTAAGTATTTGCTTCCTGCTCTGTATTAACAACATAACCAGCTGCCTGAGCTAGCAAATCATAATACAAAAAACATCCCAAGGTCTCATCTACACAGGGCTGAGGAAAGAGTAAATTAGGTAAGATTAAAGTAAGATCCATTACACACAGATATTCTCACTTCAAATCAGGTATACACAACTCACCTTTAAATATACCTTGACCTGATCAGCCAAGGTTCAAAGCTGCTTTATCTCCTCAACAAGGGAAAGGTTGGCTTTGTAATCACAGTCAAAAGATACAACCTAACAGCTGGGCAGAACATTGTCTATACAGATCAGAAGAACTACTCATTTCATAAACACATTATTAAAGAACTCCTCATTGCTTCTTCAAAACACAGTCTCTGCTGAATCAGTCATCAACCCCTATCATATCCAAGACTTCTACCAAAAGAACTTGCTATACATGGCACACCACACCATTAAGGATCTGAGAAAAAGAACAGATGTAGGTTTCTCCACCAACAGTTTTTCCATCAGCTGAAGACAATGCACAGGGCTGCTGGCTGCAGAACATGAACTGTAAAAACAAGGGACCTGGAACCTCAGCATTCCAAAAAATAGTAAAATTGCATCTCCTGTTTTACAGATGCACAGGTGAACAGATGGGGGGAAAAATGATGAACCAAAAGAGGAACCTGCTTTTAACTAAGGATGCCATTTTACCCAACATGTTGCAGTTTTCAGTCAAAACTAGAGTAACGCCTAACCTTTTTAATTCTAAAAACTATCATCTTAACAACTTTACTATACCTTGAGTTTAGGATAAGACACATCATATACATCCCACATATTTGTTACATCATTTCTGTAAAACCAATATAAAAATGTACACCACATGGAATGAAAGGATGAAATGCCATACAAAACACAGCAGCATTCATCAGAAATGCACACGCTCAGCCAGGAAAGCCGAAAACTTCAACATTGCCCATCTATAACATCAAATCAAGCTAGAACACATAAAAAGCTACCACAACACCACCAACTGATTTTACCACAAACACTGGATAGCAGCTCCCATCATTACCACAAGGTAACAAAGTTTGTAACCATGCAGACATTTACTGGGGCTGGAGCCTCCCCAGCACACAGCACCCTGCCAACCACAGATCAATCCATTTGGTGACCCAAATTCAGCAACAGCTGCTTTAGACTAAACACCTCTAAGTCCAACAACTTCTCCTCTGCCTGTAGCAGAGCTTGACTGCAATGAAACAACATGGTCACTGCTGAAGTAAAGCACAGTTGTATGAAAAAAATAAAATCATGAGACCAGAGCCTCTTCAGAAGACATGGATTGCCACAACTCATGAATAAGGTGATTGGTGTCTACACAGCTTCCAACTTTTATCAATTCCTTCAGCTTCAAAGTATGTCCTGCCACAGTGAAGTATCCCTAACTTGTGCCACAAGAGCAGATTTCCACCAGCTCCGTGGCAATGAGCAACAGTGTGACTCCAGTGCCCTGCAAAGGCTGGCAGCTACTGCACAGCCATCCTGGAGAGGAAAATCAAGTTCTGCACTGAAGACTCATCATGTCATAGGACAACTCTTTGCATGTGAGAAAAAGTGTGTATTTTACCTTTTTTGGACCTCACACTTCCAGGGAATTAAATCACAAGACAGAGCTGACAAAGCAGGAACTTGAATGGAAGTCAAGATTTTATCAACAACTAGATGTGGTTGCCATACAGAGGTTCAAAGAAAATTGTTTAATACTCTGGTAACTCCAAAGGTGACATCTTTAGAGCTATTACCACAACACAAGAAACAACTCTTAAAAAGTAATAAATACATACTTCACAACCCTTTCCAGAGCAGAAAATTTAGTGCACCATTATTTCAATATTCCAAAGTAACAGAAACTCACCATGCTTCTTGCTGGAACAAAGCTTCCAATGACAAGCTAAATAAAAAAACATTTCTTATTTCAGACATTTAAGTGTATAGCAGTTTTTACCATTAAAGCAAGTATTCAACCAGTCTGCTGTGTAAATAATCTAGTGTGGCCTCTAACAAATTAGCAGTGGCTTTCCCTAAGCACACTGCATGTCCTGAGATTTAAGTGGATATACATTATAAATATGGAAGTAATTGCGTCCTCTGAGATGACTCAAAAAGCCTAATATTTCACATGAGCCAGAGAGCCCAGCATTATGGTTGTTCAAGAAAATTTACAAAGTTCAAATATATTTGCATTCTTTCTGAGTAACACTGAAAGACATGAAACCCTTCAACCCTCAGAACAGTAATTATGGCCATCACTTCAGACACCAATGTATTAAACAAAAATCTATTATCCTATAGATGATCATTGACTCTCAGGATCACTGTTGTTTTCCAGTAATTCTGCATCACAATGAAGAATGCTTGTTATGGCAATCTAACCATACTTCCTTTGGGAAAAAAGGAAAATAGGAAATTTTGAAGGCAGGGATTTTTATTTAAGTACAGTCTTAGCCTCATTCAGAACAATGGACTGCAGCCAGATTATATTTCAAGGAATTCTGTGTAGAAACATGGAGGTTTTTTTCTAGAAAACAGTAAATTCTGAGCCCTGAATCACAGCCAGAAACAACAACTCTAATTTGGGTGTAGACTGGGAGAAGTAGGGAGGCAAAACAATGAGTTTGAGCACACAAGGAAACATGAAGGCCAAGATTTGGAGGCAGAGGGATGTACAGTCCATGTGCTCTGTACTGCTTCCAACCAAGATCAAGCAGCTAGCTAGCTCTTACTGGAAATTATTCAAAGAATAAAATGCTTGTCTAAAAGTTTGGGGTTTTTTTCAAGTATCAACCAATAATATTAGAGTTTTTATTTCTTTGGCTACAACTTTTTACATAAAAATCAGATTGAGGGCCCAGTTTGGCAGCAAATAAAAAGCAAAGCATACTTGCAAAATTAAGCCAAAATAAACAGTTCCATTCCTAGAGTGTAGATGATCAGTTAAATTCACATTTTAAAGACAGACATGGGCAAATTACCTCAATTCCTCTTTCTGGAGCCACCAGCAGGAAATGTACTATCAGTCAGAGGAAACCCAGGAGAGCCACAGTTGGCCACACACAGAATTCAAATGCAAAATTTCTCACCTTCATAGTAACTGTGGTTATTTTATGGCCTCACTACAAAGTGGAACATCACCCTCAGATATATGCAGCAACTTAAATGCCTCAGCACCTCAGATTACACCTGCAGGTTTGGTGAAGTAAACCAGATGGTTCTACATCAAAAAGGTTAAGCATGCTGGTTTTCCCAAAATAAAAAAACCCAACCCTATATATATATAAAAACCCACAATAAACAAGAAGCCTTTAAGCCAGAGTTTAGAAGTTCAAGGCTGTTTACATCCAGTTATAAACCAGATGTGACAGCACTGGAAGAGGCTGACACCTCATAACCAGAAGACATGACTTGCCAGGCTTCATGGAAATTTTTGCAGGGTTCTGTTGAGCAAACTTCTCAACTCTGCAGAGATCAGGCTACTTGAAATGACCAAGTGATTACTCCATACTTTTCACTGCCTGCAGTCTTGAAGCTTCACAATCACCAAGAGAGTGGAAACATCCTCAAAGAGCACATGAAACTGGTGGTTCATTTTTATGCATCCCAGTTTCTTTTTATCTGCTACCAAGTGCACACAACTCTGGACTACTCAATAGGGACAGAACAGGCAGAGTTACAGCAAGAGCTCAGTGAGCTCATGGTAACTCTTCCCAGGGCTCCAGAGCTGGTAAGATCCTGCAGGATCAGAGGCAGGTGTCTGTGTCACCACACTGCCTGAGCACTGGGCTCAGCCATCCAAGGACAACACGCTCCATGTTACCAAAGGAAGGCAACAGCAACAGAGACTCCTTGTAATGACTGCTCTGAGGCTGTGCTTATCCATTTAAAAAATGCCACCTGGAGAAAGAAAAACCACAGCAAAACCAACAAGAGTTCGGCCAAAATGTTCTTCAATACAACAGAACCATGGCAGGAAGAGTCAACAGAGAGGAGAAAAAAATACGTAACAAAAACACAAACTGACACATCTCAACACTGCATTGAAACAAATAAAACATGGTAAGCAGACACTTGCCTGCACTTTTATCCAAGTCCAACAGAATTTGAAATAAAGAAAATTTAGTGAGTCATGATCCAAAGAAAAGCTCATCAAGGCTACCTATGCTTGGAAACAGCACAAACTGTACTGATGTTTTACTACTCGATTAGACTTAAGACCCTGCCCAAATTAATTTCTCTTGCTCTTGTCTGGGCATATATTATCCTGAACCTCCTCACCTGCAGAAGCATTAGGAAACAAATTTTCATAATCAAACCACATTGAACATTAACAATCTTAACTTGTCCCAGATTTTTGCCTAATGCCTTGGAAAAAAAAAGCTTTCTAGAAAAGGTTTTGCTGTTAGTAGGTCAGAGATGTGAGAACAGTAAGTGGTGAGGCATTCTGACCAAAACCAGTTTTGGTTTCAATTTCTTTCCCTTCACAAAATCCTTTGAGAAAATAAGTCAAGAAGATCAGAGAAAGAACTCTTCTATCCACATCTAGAATATATTGTTTCACTAAAAGCAAGAAGAGGCACGTAAAAATTTATTACTAACAAGAAGAAAAAAAGCAAAAAACAAACAACAAAACCAACCAAGCAAAAAACTACTAAAGAAAAAATTGGATGGAGAAGTAAAACTTTGTTTAAAATGGAACTCAGGTAAGTTTATCTAAATGCCCTCACATATAAGGATTACAACTGTGCTAAGAATGTTCTGCACAAAACCTGACACACAATTCCCAAAAACCATCCAAAAACCAACCAATCAGAAATCAAAACTTAATTATGGATTTTAAGTATTCCCCCCCATCTTTCTCCAACACATTGAATTGGTAGATAAATACTCTGAACACTGAATTTGAAAGTGCAAGCTGTCACACTGGTGGTTTACAGAAGACTCTTCTAGCAGCATAACCCCATTTATCTCAGGAATCCCACAGAAAATTAACTGTAATACCCTAAGATTCAGAGGGTAAAGCATGCCTACAGTACTTTCAAATCAACCTTGTTTCCACGACATTTGAACATGCAGGACCAGTCAGTCCATTCCCTCATGTCAGACACACAACCAACTCCCCTCTAAATGTCAAATAATCCAAGTTCAAACCAGGCTGCACAAACAGTGACAGTGAAAACCAACTCAGACTTAAGTGAT
The DNA here is from genome assembly GCA_037834095.1 of Argya squamiceps. Classification (NCBI taxonomy): domain Eukaryota; kingdom Metazoa; phylum Chordata; class Aves; order Passeriformes; family Leiothrichidae; genus Argya; species Argya squamiceps. Next base: position 25,217,425 of record JBBMKD010000001.1, read on the forward strand.
GTATGTTCCTTGCATAATACTCTTTCAGTCCCTAACTTGGATAACAACCAGAATATTGGTAGTTATGGACTTGAAAATGCAAAGGGAATTCCCCTAAACTATCTGTGAGCATTCCCAACATGCTAGAGGCAATGGCAAAAAATATTAATGCCTCTTCAAGAATGGCAGGAACGTTGAACAAATCAGATAAATTCAATACAGGTTAGAGTTTATTTTACTTATTTTCTCCAAATGGAAAAAAACCAGGAGAAAATTTGATGTTATAGTACAGAGAAAATGCTTTTTTTGTACAGGTCTCAAATCCTAAACAGAAAACTGGAAAACAAGTCTGCTGGTATATGAAATTCCTAAACTCAATGCAAGTCAAGACAATTCAACATCTGATAAAGCTACATGGCTGTTCTAGTTACTACTAGCCACAAAGAAACATTTCATACATGTTCATGAATAACTAGATTAGAATGTTTCTATTTATTCACTTCAGCTTTATTCCAGCCACTTTAGTGGTCTGGATGAAGGCACACAATTGTTCTTAAACAAGGGCAACCAAGGATTCTCTTCAAGCCACAACAAAGGATGTCTCCATAAACACCAGAACGTCCCCCTCAGCACGTCTGAGATGGGTTTTTTGAGTTTATGTTGCTAGTATTATAAAATAATGAAAATTTATCAGCTTTACCTTCTCATATATATCTTACAATAATTGGAAAAGTACAAAATATCTTTTAGGTTCTCAAGTCCAGCAGCTTCATATTAAAGGATGCTATATTGTATAGCCCTGGGTATATACTTGGTATATAAGTCTCGAGTCTTTAAGGTGCATAGTTTTTCTTGAGGAAAGATTCTAAAAAATCTTTTCCATTGGGTGGGGAGAACAGAAAATAGAGACATTTCAGCAGAAAATACATCCTTTTGTAACTTCAGTGCTGTTATTTTTACACAGGCAGTGTACTTGAGGGAAGTAAAAGCAGTAACTAATGTTTGCTCACTCTGCCCTCACAGCACTGACAAAGGAAAAAATACCATTTCCATCTGAATATTTTGCTAAAGTTAAGACGAAGTTCATGAGATTCACTTCCTGATTTGCCTTTGCCCTGATAGCCCAGCTCGTGTTTCAGACTGAACATCCTCTTTTGTGAAGCCCAAGTCATCAGGTGGGTGTTTAGCTCCCCACATTATCCTGAGCTGCTGCAGCAACTCCAGCTCTGCTCATTTCCCTGTCTCCAGTGCAGAACACCCAGCACCACCACTACTCCCCCTGACAGCTCTACTGCTCTCCTGTCCCACTCACAGCAGCATCCCTGTGCACAGCCTTGTCCAGCCTTCAGCATTTGGGCTCTCCACTGCAGCCTATTCCTCAGACCCCTGCATTCATGGTCACTGAAGTATTCCTGCTCATATTGGCCAAGGTAAGAATTTGTCCCACATTAAAGGTTGTTTAAAAACAGAAAAAGGCAAGATGCAGCAAAATAAAATTTTCTGGAGTGACTTTAGACTCCATATTTTCTTCCCCCTGGCAGGAGTTAGAAGAGTGGCTCAACAAAGTATTTCTCCTTTGCTGCCAAGAAAACCATTCTCCCCTGTAATAAAGCACTGCTTTTGGGTACACCACATGACTTAATTAGCATGCTTAATTAAAAACTTCCCAGCTGGATCCACTGATCTGTACATCAATTTTAGTCCAAATCTAGAAACTTAGCCCACTTACATATGCTTCTACCACCATCCCTAAAAAGGCACCAAGACAGTATCCAAGAAGTTCTGTTCAAAAAACATATTTAAGACATTGGTAGGATATGAAACTTGAAATTCTCACTGCTTTCTTTACTGAAACCAAAGGTGCATTGCTGCATTCTTTAAACCAGACCCATTTTCAAGCTTGCTGTTCCACTCACTCTTTTCCCTCAAAAAAAACAATTCTTGTATTTGTAAAACAGATTTGTACAGAACTGAAACTCACAAAAAAATACCCTTCTTGGGAGTGTAACATCAGCTAAACTCTGGCATTCCACACATTAAAATCAACATTTTTCAGAGAGCTCCATTCAAGAGTTCTGGTTTCCTGCAGTTTCAACAGATACTGAGTACAACAAAGGCAAAGGACCAAGAAAGTGACGTGTGACAACTTAAGCCAGAGGAGGCTTCAAACACAAACATGAGTTACCAGTATTTTATAAATATGGAAGGGGAGGAATGAGCACATTTCTCCATTTCCTCTTCATGAGAAAGGTACTCTGAGAAGAACTGCATTAACTTAAAATTGCAGTTAGCTCACCAATTGCCTCACACTCATCTAATGCATCCTAAACTCACAACCAAGTTCAGGGAAGAGAGGGGATTTAAGCATTTCGTTTTATTGTTATTATTTACTTTGAAGCCTCATTTTCAGAAAACTCAATCTGAATGGCTCCCATAACCCAAAAAGACCACTTGGCCAGGCTCTACCCCACTTCTTTCCTTGCTGCCTTTTCTGATGCCAGGTTACTTTGTTGACTTCTTGTTGCTGTCACAGCACTGAAGCTGAAGAATGTCAGCAGAAGCATCCCAGTCTCTCACAGCTATCAGCAGGGAAGGGGAGCAAGTTTTCCACAATACACAAGTTGTAAACTCTTCCATCATTCAGATAATGACAGCTGCAGACAAAAAAAGCACTGCACACCCTGGCAGTCGAAGCCATCCAAGAGATGGGGCTATTTTGTGCATGTTGCAGTCAGCTCAAACACTGAAGCACAGCCTTAAGCCAAGCACTGCCTAGAAATGAGGTTCAACCACCCCCAGCAAGAGCCTCGCCTACAGCCAACCTTCTAATCCCTCCATCAGCCCAAGACTTCAAATGGAAAAAACTAAAGGCATGCAGGACTACCACTGTACCTTAGGAGGACTCTGGCATAAGGTTAGTGAGTTATCATTTCCTCTCTTTTATTTGAGCAGAATAAAAGAAAAAAACACTAATTTGACATCTATCAACTTTTTCACATTCAAAACCACATGGAATATGGAAGGAAGGATTCAACAGAATTTTACAGTTCAGTTATATTTACAGTTCAGGATTCCAACCTTTCACAGAAACTTCACACGTGTACAAAATAAGACTATAGCTTTGCCAGGCACAGAAAAAGCATTTGTTTAGTTCTAGTCAGTTTCTGCATCAAAAGGAAAACCACGTACTGGTACAGATCATCATTTCTGCTCTTAAGTAACTTTGTATTTTCTCATGTCACAACTCTAGACTGAACAGTTTCACACATCCACCTTACTTGCCAGAAAACTACATAGAAGTCAATTAAAATCCCTAAAAAATTTAGATAATAAAGTGACAAAAGGCAACACTTTAAGATCCTCTTCAAATCGTTGAACTTTGAACTAATGAAATGAAAATAATATAACAACTACCTACACTCCACAAATGTACAATGCAAGACCAAGAATGTGTTTTCTCTCTTGGTTTGTGTTCCATGCAACATCTGGTTTCTACATGCAATCTTCAAACACTTGTCCCTTTATTAAATTAAAACTAAAGCAACTGCTGTGAATAGACAGTAGTTATGTATTAATGGATGAATATTCTTCTTGCACTGGCATTACACACCAAAGCAATGCACTCTAAGTTGTTTGGAGGAGACAGACACCCCCAACATAAGCTTGGTACCACCTATGCAGCCAGTGCAGTTTGGTCCTGGTCTCTGCCTGAAGCTCTGAGCAGTTCTTGATTTGTGCTAAATTCTTTTGTGTTGAAGCAAAAACCACAGGATGAAAAATTGAAGGAAAGCATTGCCCTTCTCAGGACCCACACGAAGCAAGACCTAGAAATCCCCCACAGAAAGCACAGGACTACCAAGGAGTGAGCTTTCATTTCAACAGCACTTGTACAAAAACATGAAATTCAGAGCAGATTTAAACCTCCAACTAAAAATTGTCCCCAACTGCCTTTCCAAATACAGCACATTTACCTAAACTCCAACACTAAGGAAGCTCTGTAAGTCTAGATATTAGAAAGAATTTTTTGGTTTTTTTTTTTTTTTACAATGAGGGTGGAGAAACACTGGAACAGAAAAGTGGTGGATGCCCCATTTCTAGAAACTTCCAAAGTCAGATTGGACAGGACTGAGCAACCTGGCGTGGCTGAAGATGGCCCTGCTCACTGCAGGGGGACTGGACCAGATGACCCCTCTAAGACAATCTACCTTGCTTTTAAGTGTTAAAGCTGTGGCCAGCTTCACAAATCCTTCTCCCCACATCCACTAACTGCCAGTAACACAAGGCTACCTCATCCCACGGGGAGAAGCAAGAAGATCAGTGTGCTGTAACTGAAATTCATCCCAAGGACCATGCAGAAATAACTGGAATGACATAAAGTAATACCATAAGGGACTACAGGCTGTCTTAATTAAAACCTCTCCCAACTTCTATATATAAACTACCTGGCAAGCATCTTCATTTTTCAAACAGGCACAACTGGGAATCTGACAGCCTTCCTATCTATTCCAGTGCTCCTGTTCTTAAGAGTTGACTCAACCAGCTTAATGAGTGTTTGCTACAATTTAAGCCCACAAATAGTTTCATCTCCAGTAGGGAAGACAACAGCTTTGTCTTTTCTTTCCAGCTACCTTTCCTGTATTGAAAGAACATTATCAAAAGAAATCTCCCTTCTGCCTCCTCTAAAAAAAAAAAAAATCATCCAAAGTGTTTTCAGTTTTCCCCTAAAGCACTTTTTTTAGGCCTCTGACCATTTTCCTTTGCCTGCAACTATTCTTCTCCCAGCACAATACCAAAACCAGGTGCTGTACTTCAGCTCACTAGCATGCCAAGAAATGGGAAGGCTAACTCCATGAATTTTACATGACATTGCCATCAATACATCCAGTAAAAGATTTGCTGGTTCTCCAGTACTGGTTGCCTCATGGCCACTGTGCAAACACCTGACTCCAGATTCTTCTCTGCAGATCTCCTACTGTCCCAGTTACCCCCAAACCTGTTACCAGCACAGTCAAACCTTACTGAAAAACAACAGATGACATCAGCCCCTCCTACATTTCATCCTACTTAGGGTACCACCTGGTTAAGACAATTTTAAACACGTGCTCCTTAATCTTAGGGGCACCTCTGATAGTGCAATCCACAAGTCTAGAATTTCCACCTACATCAGTTACAAAGAACCATTACTACTACACCAAACAAAACAGAAGTCCTGACTCTACACATCCTTCTGCTCTGACACCAATCCTGACTTCAAAGAACATTTATTTTATATTGGCTGCAGACTCGTTCTTAGATAAACAAAAGTCACATTTTCTGCCATGATAGATAAAATAGCTAACAGTGTGAAAGTGAGCATATACAATACAAAGATATGTCACCTGTAAGAACAGACAGACTGGGTCAGATTAAGGAACTGCCTAAGCCAGTTTCCTGTCCCTGACAGTTGCCACCAGGAAACACCCAAAAGAATAACATCCAAGCCATGAACAGGAGGTACGAATATAGACATTTGCCTTGAATTATGAATATATGTAATACCATCTATTTTATGGACATTCAGTAATTTTACCTAACAATAAATCACACAGCTCTCCAGCACTGCATGTTGTTGCCCACATGCCCCAACTAAGACCTCTCAGCTGTATAAAGCCAAAGAAATGAAAATGATGCAGCAACAAAATTACTGGAGGAAAAAAAATTAACATTATTCCACAAAAATAGCCACCTGAAGGTTTTAGTGGATGATGTGTTTTTAAACAAGCACTTTCATGCCACATAGCTGACTCCATTTACCAGCACGATCCATGGCTGATCTCCTTTTAAGAGGTTTCATTTATGTGGTCTACACATCCTTTTCTTCAAAGAACAGCCATGGGATGGGTCGCTTTGTAAGAATCTGAAGAGCACCATATTTTTTAAAAGGGTATTTCTGAACAACTTCTGGAGGTTTACAGCTATTTATGCCAACAGCACAAAGGAGTAGTTTTTTTCTTAAATCTATGCCAAGTCAAAGCAAAAGTGATTCATAACTGCACCAGCCTACTTTTCTGTGTCCTACAGAAGAAAACACACTCTTGAACCTTCAGTAGGAACATCAACTCTCAAGTCAGACTGCCCAGCTTCCAATAATGTCACTGCAGTTTCACTCCATTTTTCACATTTGAAGAGTTACACTCTATATATAGCCTACCTCCAGACATCCAAAGAGGTACATTTCACAAGGGAGAACATTCCAGATACAATTTTCAAATCTGGCAGAATGCTAGAATTATTGCACTAGCTCTTTGTGTCTTCCTTTTGAAATGGAGGAAAGGTACTTTGAGGTAGTTGTATATTTAATGTTTAATGACTTTCCTTCCACCTAAGCACAAAACCTAGTAATATACATGGCAAAGCTGCTTCCACACACAGAATAACTCCAAGTTAGGATTGAAGAAGTTGCAGAAAACAAAAATGGTCAAATAACTGCTATTTGACTCACTGGGTGTTTCCTAAGTATGAGATGGTTTCATATTAACACAGACAAAACAAGAAATCAAAGTTGAACAGCACAAGAGGTGTCCAGAGAAATTCACTGGATTTCAACGAACAAATCTCCAGGAGTTCAGAACATCTGCTCTCCTCAGTGTCAGATGAAAGCTAATTATTCCTCTTCATCTACAGACAAATTCCCTTTCCCTTTATTAACCACTTGTCCTGACAAAATCCTGGACATTACCTAAATTTTCAGAAATACTTGCCTTTATTCTCTACTATACTTAGAAACCACAGAGCTTTCAAATACAGTCATAAAACCTTGCATCTATAGTCTCAAAGCAAAACTGTAACAGTCTGTGTACAGCAGTCTCTGAGAAAGGTGTCCTACCCATCACCTTTTTGTTCTCCTTACTTCATAAACACCCTGCATCAGGTCTACAATTTAATGGGCTACTGACATGTTTTCCATACACTTCTTCCTCGTATTTCCCAGAAAAATATTTTGCACACCAGACAGAGATACCACCCCCAGCAGCTTTGGCTTTGGTTTTTTTTCCCCCACTAGGATATCTTAAATCTGAAAGGTGTGAGGTGGACCTGTAAAGGACTAGCTGAGGGCTGCCCACCCCTGGAGCAAACCCCAGTGCACCACAGCCTGGGAACTCCACTGGAAGCACAGCAGGGCACAGGAACACTGGGAGGGGTGAGGGCACCACAGCACTGAAGATTGCACAGCAAGGGTGAGTGACCAGAGTAAGTTAAACCCACATCTTACCAGTCATCCCAGATACCAAGACAAGAACACCATGAGCACCTTTGCATGTAAAGATAAACTTCTGCAATGAGACACAAAGAGCAGCCTGTAAAGGGTTTAAAGCAGAAGCCTTCACATGTGGTCTAGGTTTAAATTCCAGATCTCAGAACTCTAGATCACCTCCTCCCCTCCATATCATTTCTGACTGTGCATATGTGTGTGCCTCTCTACACTCAAATACGAATAAGAAGTAATAGAGCAGAAGGAGCTGCTAGAGGACAATATAACACGACTTTTTTTCAGTTAGGATCTACTGATTTTGAAATAGTCTGCCAGGAACTCCTTCATAATTCCACTTACCCTTCACTTAAAAGAAAAAAGGACAAGATAAACAAAAAAACCCACTCCACAATGCCTGACTAAACTAAAAAACATAAAAGGCATATGTAGATACTATATGTTTTAAACCAACACTAGAAAAAAATCGATGTTTTGCAATTATGCCACAATGTAAGAATAAATAATAAGCTTTCACCACATATTTTGTAATGCAGGCAGTCATTGTTTCAGTAAATATTTCTGAAATATCATGATTATTAAAAGTTATGAATACAGCATGAATATTTCTGCACTACTTCATTTTTAGAGTTGGCCCACTGTAATAAATATTTACAGTCAATAATGAACTGCTCAAATATTACCATTGAAAAAATAACCCAAGTTATTAGAAAAAAAAAAAATCCACAAGCTATTGCTTAAAGCCAAGGCATTGACACCAAACAGAAAACGTTACCTGTTGCCTCATGAATATCTCTACCCGTCTCCAAAATCCCACAGGCATTTGAAATGTGCCACCTGGGAAAACAGCTGCCCTTCTTTTGCTGTCAGAGATCCCATGGCACTTGTCATGCCTGAACCTCGTCAGCTTTCATGGACACTGAAAGGCAGCTACTCTGGCTGAAGGGAACCTTCAGTCCACTGAAGTTGAATCTACCACAAAACAGAAGAGACTTGCAGATTTTGGAGCACTCACCTCCTAAGAAGATCTTCCATTCAGGCCAGCACATTTCTGGAACATGCTCTGATTGCCTGAAGGACACTCAGACATTGCTGCTGGTGAAGAGTCCATCAAACTCAGCTGCCATCCCCACGTCACTTACACAAGAACCTACACACAATCCAAACCAACCCATGCCCACTGCACTGACCAAGGAAGAGCAAATTTAAAGTTCAGCTCCATCTAAAATTGACAGTAACCTTTTTTTGAGAGTTGCAATTAAATCTCTCCCTGCCCTCTCACTGACCAATATCATCTGAAGTTTGGGTCCACAATTTCTGGAACAGGAAAGTTCTTCCACTCCAGGCAAACCTTGTGCTTTTGTCTCTAGTACATTCAATAGATGTTCCACTGGAAAACCCACACAAACAGAAAAAATCACCTAGCTTTCCATGGGCCTCTAAAACATTTCCGCAAGACTCAGAGCAGCTCTGAGATCCATTGTGGTTGCTAAAACATATTGGTAAATCTATTCCTAAGTCTCTAAGGCTGGAATTTGATTAGGAAGGTTCTATTCTTTGAGGAACAAAGAAAAAACCATTAACTTGCAGCTGCTATGGTGCATGACTACACACACCCCTGGCTTCCAAGGCAGCAGACACAATCACAAGATGGCAAGAGTAGAAGTGAAATGCTCAACAGACACATTCTTCTCAAGGACAACACCATTTTCCACTTCTTTAGGTTTCAATTGAGCAATTGTATATATAAAGAAAATAAAACATTCCATCTACTCACCTGCAGAGAGACTGCCCTGCCAGAAAGCTTTCATTCTCTAAGCAAGGCACAAAACATTATTGCTGATGCTGAGCCCCACAGATTGAGGAAATACATTTATGGCCGTGGGCTTCACTCATGGGGACACAGATCTGCACCAAATGATTCACATTTACTTGGCCAACATCCAAATATTCAGTTTATTTAGGCTGATGGATTTGTGACCCCTTTCTCCCTCCAGGAAACCCACTCACACAGGTCAATCCATTGTGCTACTTTTTTAAAATAGATACTTAAAACAACTAAGCAGATGAGATGGGGTACAAATAGCATTGTATGCTCTATGTAAATGTTTACAGGAGGGTGTGAATCAAAAAAACCAGATTGGCACTATCAACTGTGACTAAATAGTTTTCCTCTTTCTACACAGCAAGAAAAATCAAATTCTTCTCTGCAGCAACAGTCACAGTTTATCTTTCTGCAAAACATACTTGGCCTGTCTAAAAATTAAACAATTGCCTGCACTCCTGGCAAAAGACATTATTATGAACTACAGGGCTTGTATCTGACAAGAATCACATTCCTACTAAAAAAGTCAAAAGAAGCTCTGAGAAGTCTGCCTTGGTTGGAAAAATTCAGCTGCTGTTTCCCTCCTGGTTATAACTTTAGAGCCAACACCCAACTTTCTCCTTCTAAGTGCTCTGACCCAAAAGACTGGCAATTTTTGCAGCTGCACTCAAACTTTTATCCTCATGCACATACAACAGCACAGTGCAGGGCCAGTATTTCTAAATCCTATATATCCTCCACAGCATTGCTTACCCAGTAGCATCAATGAGAAATATCCTCCCTTTTCCTTTTGATCAGCAGGTCTCTTATCATGATCATCTACTGTCAGGCATTTGGACTATTAAAATGTTTCTCCAACACAGTCCAACTGCCTGAAAAGACAGCTCAAGCAATGTAGCTGTATCACTACACATTCCTGTGATATATCAAGTTTAATGGACATTTTTCAGACACAAAAATATTTTCACCAATGCTGCATTGGTCATTATACCCTTCAAAGAGACACTCAGCCCTATTCAGACATGCTACAAAGCTGTATTTTTCCTAGTTGTGTGTTCTCACTTCTGTGCAAGCTGAAGTTAATTTTCTGTGGCAGGCACCAAGGCCCACTGCAGCCCCACAGCACTGATCCTCCAGGTGACCTGACTGTGTCTCACCCACACAGGAACCCGAGGAAATCATCTAGAAATAATCAACACAGGAGATACCTGGCAGCCCACTCTCACCTGTGCAGGAAGGACTGGCACTGATGAGGCCAAGCCAGAAAACACACAGTCCCTGCTAGAGAGACACAGCAAAGCTCCTGGCAAGGACTGGAGCCATCCCTTCAGAAGGAGCTGCTGCTGGATGGCTTTTGTTTAAAAAAAAAAAACAAGAAAAGAAAAAAAAGCCCTGAGTTCTTGACATTGACAAGCTCAAGCTATCTTACCATCTTCCTTTCTTCCATTAGAAGACAGACTAGGTGAGAACACAAATTGCCTTAAATGCTCAGATCTACTTCCCGTCTGCAAGAGATAAAAGTACAGAGTGAACTGCTTTGCTTTATTTCCTTTTCTGAACAACAGACAAGTCATCTGTGGCAAGAGCACCTAATGAAAAGATTCTTTGATAGCACTGAACATACAAGAAAAATCATTGTCCACTTCTTTTAGAGGCACAGCAGTATGACTTCTGGGCATCCACATTTTTGACAGTTTGCAGAGAGTGATACAGGACTGCTTTTAGAAAGGTCTCCAACACAGATTTCTATTGAAACAACATCATTTCACCTCTCCCGCTGCCCTGACAAAACCTCACACAGCAACACCTCTTGGATACAGGATTGAGTCAAACATGCATGGTTTTCATGGAAAACACCCAAGTAAAGACCCTCTCTCTATGGCATGGTAAGCTATTACCTGTGGGGGCAGGAAGGATTCCCAGAGGTGGTGAAAGCAAATCGTTGTTATCCAAATCCAGTTTGCAAAGCTTCAGGTAGAGACTCATTTTAGGCTTCTGTTTAATGAGACACAGCAGCACTGACCAGGAACCGTTGTCTGAGCACGTCTGTGATGTTGTAGCCATTTCTCACAGACCTGCATCTTGCTACCACAGCTCACACCTTTCTCACCTCAACATCACACTGCTACAGTGCACTCAAGCAGTCACATTTTAAATTAATTCAAAAAATATCAAGTGGCATAGATCATTTTGCCTCCAAACTTCCAATGGCAGCGTGCAGCATTTTGGAAACAATCCCTATGGGATGAGAAGTGACAGGGGGGTTTCTGGTTTTGCATCTGAAGAAAGGGGCTCTGACCTGCACAGCACACTGTGGGTTTTGAGCATTTATGGCAGAAAGAGTATGTTTTCTTGTCACATTGTAAATGTTGTAATTGGCATTTATTTTCAACATACATAAACAGAAGAGCACCTATTTGTGCAGCTTTCTGAAAGAAGTTCTGAAATGACAAATTTTTGAATTTCACATGGACTTGGGTATTCTGTGAGGCATTCAGACTTTCAAAAATCTCCTTTTCCGAGCTGTTTGACTTTAAAAGTTTTGTTTGTCTTTCAAGGCTGCTCCAGGCTGATGCTCATTAAATTCAGAAAGCAGCCAAGTAACTCCACCAGCCATAACGCTGCTGCAGGAGACAGCCACTTTAGCACTTCCAACACTAGCTATGGGTGACTAAAAGTCCTCAGAGTAAAGTTTAAAAATTAACTTCTTTTAACAAAATCAAAAGGGAGAGAACTCCAGAAAAATATTCAAGTTTTAAGTTGTCCACAGAAATTTCTGGAAATTTAGAGGCAACAGACTTTTCAATTTAAAACTGGACTCAGTCATTTAAAACAAAACCACTCCAATAGCTTGAACCAAGAGGCTTCAAGTGTTCTCCAAGCTACTGTGTTCAAACAAGCAAGGAGTTCAGCATTAATTCATTTCAGAAAATGCTACAGCTGATTGCAGCACAAAGCTTTAACTGCAGGCCTTCTGCACACAGATACCCTGCACACTTTCAGAATCCTCTTCACCCATCCATCCAGTTTAAGAGAGAGCATGGGGTGAGGGAACAGCCAACATCCCACAGACTGATATCAGTGTGAAGATCTGTGATGAGTAAACTGAACACCAACACTGGAAAATTCCTTTATATTTTATCTAAAACAGATCCTAAAGATAGAATACAAGCAAATTAAAGAACTCTCTTGGGGCAATAGAGGGAAACTCTTCAGGCTGAGGGGTGGTCCTCAGCTTTTCTCATCTTCCTGCCACTGCTTGTGACACCTACAAGGCCCTATCAAGCTAACAGATGAAGTGATACAACAACTTCCAGAACCAGGATGCAGACAAGGAACACACTCCATAAAGCTGTGTAAATAGTGAACAATATTGCTGGGAAATACAGGAGGTGAATCAAGAGGTAACACTAGAGGGGATCACCTCCAAGCAGCAGTGTAGGGAAATGTGAAGAACAGAAATGGAATGCTCAACTAACTAATGGTATGAATAAAGAGGAAAGATTCTGTCAGCATCAGAATTAAGTACAGCAGACAGTTCTATTCCTTCTCAGACTGCAAGGCACAACTTTGGGGCACTGTAACATGAAACACTCTGCACTCAGGCACACATGTTCATTAGCTGACCCCCTCAGTGCATTTTTTTCCCAATCCAGGAATGGGGAAAGCTGCTCAGCCAGCAGCAGTCAGAAAGCTGGACAGGGCTAGGACGAGTGAGGGCCAGACACAGAACACTCAGCAGGCTCCTGGAAGGGAGTGATTTTCCTCTCCCCAGCAAGGAGAGCAGGATGGGCAGCTTTCAGTTTCAGAAACCAATTAGGCAGAAACTGCTATCAAAGCAATAGAGGGCCCTACCCTGAGTGTGTTGGGAAACAGCAGGTGGTATTATCTCAATCCTTCTGCCAGTTTCAACAGCCCCACTCACTGGTTCCCTCTCACTGAAGGTGCCCAGGGTGCCTTCTCCAAGGCTCTTCTCACACACCTACCTGGACACCACAGAGCACTAAACTGAACTGTCACCTGGACACTACTGCTACCTAAATGCAGTCACTTCTAGGTGGTGGAATAGCTACTAAAAGAGCAACAAACTCACAGACTTTATTCCTTCATGAGGCACTTTAAAAGAGCCATCACACCCTGTGTGAACAATGCACAGCAATATAGGCTTACCAAGCTATTGTGCTTTCAGGAGATTTTACAATGCAGAAAAAAACCAGTGAATCTAAGAAGAAAAGAAAAACTTCAACAAACACCAAGTTTGGCACCACTGTAACATTCTTCCACTGAGTCCAAAATGAATTATTACAAGATCGTCCTTTAGATTTTGCAACCAAGAGTATGTGGTCAACATCAGAATTAGCTAAAGCAAATAAAATTGCCTTCCTCACCCTCCAAGCTGACAAATCCTGCATAACCAATTACAGACCCATGACATTCACACATGGAGCAAAAAACTCTTCATGGCAAGTGTTAGCCAAGACATTATTTATTGCAGACCATCAAGACAATTGGCTACAGTTACAGTAAGTACTGCTGTCTGCAAGGACTTGGTGTTACTTGAAACACTCATTTCCCAGCTGCTCAGAGAAGAAAAAAAATCAATTCTACAGTCATTAGACGAAAATTCTCAAACTGCAAACTTTGAGACTTCTATTTTTATACTAACACTTTTGGTCATGTCTTGCATTACCCTTTATATTTCAGGGTTATTTTTATCCCATTTGAGAAACAAGGCACATCCCTAAGCAGTGCAAGAGCAACCAGGTGAAGAGCTAAAGAAAACTTCAAGCTCCCATCTCTTCTCATACTATAATGAGCAGCTTGATAGTATCAGCAAGTGGAAAACTGGAAGCTTAGCTCCCTCCTTTTGAGGGACAGCCTTAACACAAGTACACACAGGTTTTGTTGTTGTTGTTCAGGGAAAGCCTACAAACTCAGCAACCCAGACCCACACAAAGAATACCCTATTTGAGAACTATTTCAATGTAGAAATCCATACGGTTGAATGATTTCACAACCACCAAAACATAAACAGAGAAATAAAACTAGTCAGATTTCAGAAGACAGATGTATGGCTTGAAAGAGACACATGAAGGCCACAGGACTCCTACTATGGCAGAGATGTGAAAACCCTTGTAACAGCCCTGCCAGAGCAAAGAGAGCAGCAAGCATGAGAAATCATCTTTCCCAAGAGCCAAAGGAGCAGCAGCTGTTGGTGACCTCCCATCCTTGCCTTTGTTCAGTTACCAACTTCTGAGAACAAAGTACCATAAATTCAATCTAATAAACTGCACAGCAAAGAGATGAAAAATCCTTGCTCACTCTTTCCTCCCCATACACCTTGAGAAGAAGAGCAATCACAGCACGGTTCTAGTTCTGCTCCTCCCAGGAAACACAAGGAACAATGAACCCTCCTCCAGCATTTTATTAATCCTTTTCTCATCCCTTAGATCTATCCTTCCTAGGTAACTGTTCCAGGGCACGGCCAGGAGAAGCAGGAGACATCAGAGCAAGAGTGACTTCATCATTTGATTTCACCCTTCCTTACAAAGGAGAGCAAAAAGGCTCACATCAAACAAGTCACATTTTGCTTCTAAAAGACCCACACGAAAACAGAGACACTAAAGGTGTCCCAGACACTCAGAAGATACCAATCCATCAATTTTCACGTTCCTCACAAGGACTCTTTTGTCCCACCTTTAACTCAAACTGGCTCAGAATGTAACTAAGTATCAGCCTATAAATACATATCAAAATGAAAGAGCCGACCCAACTGTTCACCACACAAGCACTCACTCCACACTGGAAATACACAGCTTGCTACATCATGTGATAAGATGTTACCAAGACTCGGCTAACCAGAAAAATAAAACCTTTTTTGACACCCTGGAATTTTGTCACTTAAAAAGAAAAGAAAAAAAAAAAGAAAAAAATAATAATAAAAAAAAAAGTTAACTTCCCAGGCTGTCTTACATGGCTGGATTAACTGAAAACAGAAACTGCACTTCCCACAGAATCCTTGAATGTGGTTCTCTTGCTTTGTTCTGACATTTTTTTCCAGACAGCAGAAGGACCAGGAGCACATGACTCGAGCGACTGGGGGGGTTATCACAAGTGCATGCGCTTTATGTTACGGCCTTTGTTTCTCCCTCCGTGTGATACACTTGGGATTGAATCATATTTGCAAACTTGTTAGTCTGCATCAGTTAGCACCCTCTTCACAGGCAAGCATCTGTCTAGTCTTTGACCTCAAATAAACGGGAAAGGAGCATCCATGACCTTTCAAGAATCAAGCTGCAGAGCCTGAATAAGACCAGTTTAGTTGCTGAGTGTGACAGGCTGAGGTCTCGCTCGGTTTAGACAGCCACCTGCAGCAGTAACTGATCAACGAGACCTGCTTTCCGTTCCACAGGCACATAAAGTAAGCCAGTAAATTAAAATGGAGTCACCCACAGTTCTCCTCCATACAGATCAATAATCCTTAATAAATACTAACGCTGGACCTGATCAAATCTACCCTGTCGTGCTGCTAATATGGGCTGAGTGGCCCCGTGGTTTTTGGAGGGCTGCTGGCACACTGATCATGCAGATAAAAGGAGTACTACCATCCCTGAGCCAAATGCTCTCTTCAAGGCTTCAGCCACAGCGGAAGACATTTCAGTGCAAAAAAAAACCTATTAAAATTTCTCATCTGTCAAAAAGCTCACAATCTCCCAGAGCTTTGAAATAAAACACACAAGCCCCTGCGATGGATGCAGGCGTGCACCCACAGAGCTGTATCAGGTGTGGCTTTACACGAATATCAAACAGATCAACCGAATGGGAATGCATATTGAGCATTCCTGGTCCCATAAAGATGTCATCCTGCATTTCCGTAAGAAAAAAGAAAATATTTCCAAAAACTACACTGTTCATATGAATCTGGAAGAACAATTCACTTCTTAATGTGAACATATTCAAAGAGGGAGCAAAGAAATTCCACATGATAAGCACATAGCTGATCTATAGCAACTCGGAACTGGGCCTTTTTGTATCAGCACTGTACATTTGTTCAGGTTTAATTCATATTTTTAATTCACATAAAACAGCTAACCCCAATGGATAAAATACGAAGAATGGGCACACATTAAGCACAATTTCTGACATGTCTGTGCAGAATACAGCACAGGCCTCATTCTTAAAAATATTCCTCTGATCAGAAAATTGGAAAAGGAATGCCAAGCCTGACATGTGAGTCCACGGAGTAGTTATTTAAAAATAAGCATTTTCTTATGCCTTCTTCTGAGCATTTTACCAGACCTGGAGGATATTAGAGACACCTTTTGTAAGTTCCCCTCCCCCTCCTTTTTTTTTTTTTCCTTTTTTTTTTTTTTTTTAAATGGGCTGGACTAGAAGGTGCTCACACCCGATCCACGGGTGCATGGAAAAACCTTCCATGCTCTCTTCCCTTCACAGCCAGAAGTGCTTAAAAAACCTCAAAAAAACACACCATGAACGTGAATGTCACGGTCATACCTGTGTGCCCGCAATTCGTTTCCTCCTTTCGGTGGGAGGAGGGGGGGAAATGAAAAGGAAATACAGGCTACGGAGCTCCCAATCCGTTTCACAAAAGGGGAAAAAATGGCTTTTTAATGAGCCAGAGGCCGCTGGCAGCAACCGGCAGCTAAGGACGAGGACAAACCCACCGGGATTTTCCGTCCAGCAGGCCCCGAACGGAGCGGCGGCGTGCGCCTATTCAAGGTTAATGGGGGGGGAAGGGGAGAGAAAGGAGCCGCCGAGGCCGGGGCTGGGGCCGGGCTCCCTTCGCCGCTCCCCGCCTGGGCGAAGGGCGGGGGCAGCCTCCCCGGCCCTCACCCCCCCACCCGAGGGGGGCAGGATACTCACGGCTGACTTTCATGCTGCCGAAGGCCGAGGGCTGCTGCACCGGCTTGCAGCTCTCCGCGAAGGAGGTGGTCCTGGGCCGCCCGGACATGGTCTCTCCCGCTCTGCCCCAACGGCGATCACCTCTCTCCTCTTCCTGCCTTCGCCCTCCGCCTCGCCCCGGCGGGCCCGCCTGCCGCTCCCTCGCTCGCTCAGCTGCAGGAGACGGGTGGGACACGCCACATGAAACGCCGGGACCCCCCTTCCCCCCCCCGGGGAAGCCCCCTCCCTTCTCGGTCTCTGTCGCCCGGCGGCTGCTTCTTCTTCTTCTCCTCTGCCTCCTGCTGCTCCTCCTCACGCCGCCCGCTCCTCACACGACCATCCTTCCCGGCCGCGCCGGTGGGTCCGAGAGCCGCCTCCCCCCGGCGCCGCTCCCGAGCGAGGGGGGTTCGCTGGGCCTCGCTGCCCCCACCCCGGGCGCCAGTCACATGGGGCGGAGGCTCGCGGCCCGGCTCCTCCGATCCCGCCGCCGCCGAGTTTCTCTCCTTTTATTTGCTTTATCTCTTTGTCTCTCCTTTTCTTCTTTTTCTTCCTTCTCTTCCTTCCCCCCTCCCCGTTCCTCTCCTTCCCCCTCGCCTCTGAGGGAGGCAGCAGGCGACGGGACTATTTTTTTTCCCCGGCGGAGGGATCTCGGGGCACCGCCGAACGGAGGCGATGCGCTACCAGTCGCAATAGGATCCGGTGGTGGCGGCGGGATCCGCGGCGCGCGGAGGGGGGTGAGGCGGCCGGGCGGCCTCGCTGCTCGCTGACGCTGCTGTTCAGTGCGGCGCTGAAGCGGCGGCGGATCCGGCGGTGCGGCCGCTCATTGCGCCCGCACGGGCAGCTGGCGGCGGCTCAGGCTGGGCACGCTGCACTGCGGGCGGCGGCCGGTGGCGGCGGCACGGGCCATGACGGCGGCCGTTTCCCTGCTCCTCCTCAGCCCGGCTTCAGAGCGCTGGCGGCGGTTGCTGCTTTTGCTGCTGTTTCCCCAGGCGCCCGAGGCACGTAGGACTCGTCCGCCCGGCTGAAGTCTCCCGCCGGGCCTCCCTCCCCGTTCCTGCGGATCAGTCCCTTTGTCCCCGCTGCTCCCTCCGCTGCGTGCCGGGCTCCCGCCGCTGCGCTCTGTGCGTGCGCCAAAGCCGCGCAGCCGCCCGTGCCCACCGCCGCCCCACGCTGCGGAGCAGCCGTAAGCGCCGTCTGTGAATACCCGGCCGAAAAACCCGGCGCGCCCGCGAGCCCCCGGCCCGAGGCCGTTACGGAAACGCCCGAGCCTTCTCGGGGCCAATCCTGAGGCCGTTACAAGAATGCCTGTAACTGGCCGGAACCAATCAAGGAACCACCGCGGGCGCGACCGATTCTCCCCGAAGTGAAGAGGAGACCCAATCGGAGCACGCCGCCGCCGCCCTAGCAGCGCGGGCGGGCGGCCAATGGGAAGGAGCGCTCTCTTCCGGCCATTGCCGGGCCAACCCGAGTGGAGCCGAGGAGGGAGAGCCAATCAGGGGTCGCGCTGCCTCCGTCACCCAGCCCTGGGACGTCTTCAAGCCGCAGCCCGAGGCGGAGAACGGGCGCGGGCTGCGATTGGCTCGCGGCGATGAGGCGGCCCGAAGACGCAATCCAGCTC